>OY740789.1:81465719-82189336 GCA_963514005.1 Raja brachyura | reverse complement strand
TGGCGTTAGTATTTAAGGGCTGGCGGTGGGGCTTAGCGTCTGGCGTTGGGATTAACCGGCTGGCTTTGGGATTAGGGGCTGACGTTGGAATTTAGCGGCTGGCGTTGGGATTAGGGGCTGGCGTTGGGATTTAGCGGCTGGCGTTGGGATTTAGCAACTGGCATTGGGATTTAGCGGCTGGCGTTGGGATTTAGCGGCTGGCGTTGGGATTTAGCGGCTGGCGTTGGGATTAGGGGCTGGCGTTGGGATTTAGCGGCTGGCGTTGAGATTTAGCGGCTGGCGTTGGGATTTAGCGGCTGGCGTTGGAATTTAGTGGCTGACGTTGGGGTTTTGCGGATAGCGTTGGGTCTTAGCGTCTGGCGTTGTGTTTTAGCGTCTGGCGTTGGGATTTAGGATCTGGCGTTGTGATTTAGGGGCTGGCGTTGGGGCTTAGCGTCTGGCGTTGGGGCTTGGCGTCTGCGTTGGGAGTTAGGAGCTGGTGTTGGGATTTAGCAGCTGGCGTTGGGGTTTTGCGGATAGCGTTGGGGCTTAGCGTCTGGCGTTGGGTTTTAGCGGCTGTCGTTGGGATTTAGCGGCTGGCGTTGGGAATTAGCGGCTGGCGTTGGGATTTAGGGGCTGGCGTTGGGAATTAGCGGCTGGCGTTGGCAATTAGCGGCTGGCGTTGGGAATTAGCGGCTGGCGTTGGGATTTAGTGGTTGGCGTTGGGATTTACCGGGTGGCGTTGGGATTTACCGGGTGGCGTTGGGATTTAGCGGCTGGCGTTGGGATTTAGCGGCTGGCGTTGGGAATTAGCGGCTGGCGTTGGGATTTAGCGGCTGGCGTTGGGAATTAGCGGTTGGCGTTGGGATTTAGCGGCTGGCGTTGGGAATTAGCGGCTGGCGTTGGCAATTAGCGGCTGGCGTTGGGATTTAGACGCTGGCGTTGGCAATTAGCGGCTGGCGTTGGGATTTAGCGGGCGGCGTTGGGAATTACCGGGTGGCTTTGGGATTTAGCGGCTGGCGTTGGGATTTAGCGGCTGGCGTTGGGAATTAGTGGCTGGCGTTCGGATTTAGGGGCTGGCGTTGGGAATTAGCGGCTGGCGTTGGGATTTAGCGGCTGGCGTTGGGATTTAGCGGCTGGCGTTGGGAATTAGCGACTGGCGTTGGGATTTAGGGGCTGGCGTTGTGAATTAGCGGCTGACGTTGGGGTTTAGCGGCTGGCGTTGGGGTTTAGTAGCTGGCGTTGGGGTTTAGTAGCTGGCGTTGGGGGTTAGTAGCTGGCGTTGGGGGTTTAGTAGCTGGCGTTGGGGGTTTAGTAGCTGGCGTTGGGGGTTTAGTAGCTGGCGTTGGGGTTTAGTAGCTGACGGGGTTTAGTAGCTGGCGTTGGGGTTTAGTAGCTGGCGTTGGGGGTTTCGTAGCTGGCGTTGGGGTTTAGGGGCTGGCGTTGACATTTAGGGGCTGGCGTTGGGAATTAGCGGCTGGCGTTGGGATTTAGGGGCTCACGTTGGGATTTAGGGGCTGGCGTTGGGATTTAGTTGCTGGCGTTGGGATTTAGGGTCTGGCGTTGGGATTTAGGGGCTGGCGTTGAGATTTAGCGGCTGGCGTTGGGATTTTGGGGCTGGCGTTGGGGTCACAGAACAAGGGGTCACAGTCTAAGGATAAGGGGGAATTCCTTTAGGACCAAAATGAGGAAAACATTCTTTACACAGAGAGTCGTGAGTCTCTGGAATTCTCTGCCACAGAAGGTAGTTGAGGCCAGTTCATTGGCTATATTTAAGAGGGCGTTAGATGTGGCACTTGTGGCTAAAGGGATCAGGGGGTATGGAGAGAAGGCAGGTACGGGATACTGAGTTGGATGGTCAGCCATGATCAAATTGAATTGCTGTGCAGGCTCGAAGGGCCGAATGGCCTACTCCTGCACCTATTTTCTATGTTTCTATGTGTCTATGTGTTGGGGTTTAGCAGCTGGCGTTGCGATTTAGTAGCTGGCGTTGCGGTTTAGTAGCTGGCGTTGGTGTTTAGTAGCTGGCGTTGGGGTTTAGTAGCTGGCGTTGGGGTTTAGTAGCTGGCGTTGGGGTTTAGTAGCTGGCGTTGGGGTTTAGTAGCTGGCGTTGGGGTTTAGTAGCTGGCGTTGAGGTTTAGTAGCTGGCGTTGGGGTTTCGTAGCTGGCGTTGGGGTTTAGTAGCTGGCGTTGGGGTTTCGTAGCTGGCGTTGGGGTTTAGTAGCTGGCGTTGGGGGTTTAGTAGCTGGCGTTGGGGGTTTAGTAGCTGGCGTTGGGGGTTTCGTAGCTGGCGTTGGGGTTTAGAGCTGGCGTTGGGGTTTAGTAGCTGGCGTTGGGGGGTAGTAGCTTGCGTTGGGATTTAGTAGATGGGGTTTAGCAGCTGGCGTTGGGGCTTTAGTAGCTGGCGTTGGGGTTTAGTAGCTGGCGTTGGGGTTTAGCAGCTGGCGTTGGGGCTTTAGTAGCTGGCGTTGGGGTTTAGTAGCTGGCGTTGGGGTTTAGGGGCTGGCGTTGGGGTTTAGTGGCTGGCGTTGGGGGATTAGTAGCTGGCGTTGGGGTTTAGTAGCTGGCGCTGGGGTTTAGCAGCTGGCGTTGGGGGTTTAGCAGCTGGCGTTGGAGTTTAGTAGCTGGCGTTGGGATTCAGTAGATGAGGTTTAGTAGCTGGCGTTGGGGGTTAGTAGCTGGCGTTGAGGTTTAGTAGCTGGCGTTGGGGGGTTAGTAGCTGGCGTTGGGGTTTAGTAGCTGGCGTTGGGGGGTTAGTAGCTGGCGTTGGGGTTTAGTAGCTGGCGTTGGGGTTCAGTAGCTGGCGTTGGGGTTTAGTAGCTGGCGTTGGGGTTTAGGGGCTGGCGTTGGGGTTTAGTGGCTGGCGTTGGGGGATTAGTGGCTGGCGTTGGGGTTTAGTGGCTGGCGTTGGGGTTTAGTAGCTGGCGTTGGGGGTTTTGTAGCTGGCGTTGGGGGTTTAGTAGCTGGCGTTGGGGTTTAGTAGCTGGCGTTGTGGTTTAGTGGCTGGCGTTGGGATTTAGTGACTGGCGTTGGGGGTTTAGTAGCTGGCGACGGGGTTTAGTAGCTGGCGTTGGGGCTTTAGTAGCTGGCGTTGGGGGTTTAGTAGATGGGGTTTAGTAGCTGGCGTTGTGGTTTAGTAGCTGGCGTTGGGATTTAGTAGCTGGCGTTGGGGGTTTAGTAGCTGGCGACGGGGTTTAGTAGCTGGCGACGGGGTTCAGTAGCTGGCGTTGGGGTTCAGTAGCTGGCGTTGGGGGTTTAGTAGCTGGCGTTGGGGTTTAGTAGTTGGCGTTGGGGTTTAGTAGCTGGCATTGTGGTTTAGTAGCTGGCGTCGGGGGTTTAGTAGCTGGCGTCGGGGGTTTAGTAGCTGGCGTCGGGGGTTAGTAGCTGGCGTTGGGGGTTTAGTAGCTGGCATTGGGGTTTAGTAGCTGGCGTTGGGGTTTAGTAGCTGGCGTTGGGGTATAGTTGCTGGCGTTCGGGTTTAGTAGCTGGCGTTGGGGTTTAGGGGCTGGCGTTGCGGTTTAGCAGCTGGCGTTGGGGTTTAGTAGCTGGCGTTGGGGGTTAGTAGCTGGCGTTGGGGGTTAGTAGCTGGCGTTGGGATTTAGTAGATGGGGTTTAGCAGCTGGCGTTGGGGTTTAGTAGCTGGCGTTGGGGGGTTAGTAGCTGGCGTTGGGATTTAGTAGATGGGGTTTAGCAGCTGGCGTTGGGGTATAGTTGCTGGCGTTGGGATTCAGTAGTTGGCGTTGAGATTTAGTAGATGGGGTTTAGCAGCTGGCGTTGGGGCTTTAGTAGCTGGCGTTGGGGTTTAGAGGCTGGCGTTGGGGTTTAGTAGCTGGCGTTGGGGTTTAGTAGCTGGCGGGGTTTTTTTAGCTGGCGTTGGGGGTTTAGTAGCTGGCGTTGGGGTTCAGTAGCTGGCGTTGGGGTTTAGCAGCTGGCGTTGGGGTTTAGCAGCTGGCGTTGGGGTTTAGTAGCTGGCGTTGGGGGTTTAGTAGCTGGCGTTGGGGTTTAGTAGCTGCCGTTGGGGGTTCAGTAGCTGGCGTTGGGGGTTTAGTAGCTGGCGTTGGGGTTTAGTAGGTGGCATTGGGGGTTTAGCAGCTGGCGTTGGGGGTTTAGTAGCTGGCGTTGGGGGTTTAGCAGCTGGCGTTAGGGTTCAGTAGCTGGCGTTGGGGTTTCGGAGCTGGCGTTGGGGATTTAGTAGCTGGCATTGGGGGTTTAGTAGCTGGCATTGGGGTTTGACGGCTGGCGTTGGGGTTTAGGGGCTGGCGTTGGGGTTTAGGGGTTGGCGTTGGGGTTTCGGAGCTGGCGTTGGGGGTTTAGTAGCTGGCGTTGGGGTTTAACGGCTGGCGTTGGGGTTTAGTAGCTGGCGTTGGGGTTTAACGGCTGGCGTTGGGGGTTTAGTAGCTGGCGTTGGGGTTTAACGGCTGGCGTTGGGGTTTAGTAGCTGGCGTTGGGGTTTAGTAGCTGGCGTTAGGGTGTAACGGCTGGCGTCGGGTTTTAGGGGCTGGCGTTGGGATTTAGGGGCTGGCGTTGGGGTTTGCCACTGGCGTTGGGGTTTAGTAGCTGGCGTTGGGGTTTTGTGGGTGGCGTTGTAGAATTTCATTGTCCTATCTGGGACACATGACAATAAATTTAGCAGCTGGCGTTGGGGTTTTGAGTCTGGCGTTGGGGCTTAGCTGCAGGCAATGTGGTTTTGCAGCTGGCGTTGGGGCATAACGGCTGGTGTTGGGGTTTCAGGGCTGCGTTGGGGCTGATAACGGCCGCTGCCTGCAAACCCGTTAACGGCGCTTCCAATACAGTCCCCTCTCGCACGCCGAGGCCGGGAGGAGTGAGGGAGAGAGGGAGAGGGAGGCCTCCTTCCTCTGACTGAAGCAGCTGCACCAAAGATCCTATAGCTGCACCGCTCGGCCCCGCACCTTCCTGTCGGCTGGCAGAGGAGGGGAGGCGGTGGCGAGGAGATCCCAACCACCTGCCCCTTTGGCGTTGGACAGGGACGGCCAAGGCAGCGGGGCGATGTTGTCCGAGGAGCGCTGACCTTCCCCCCTCCCCACCTCCTCTGCCCCCCCTCTTTCTCTCTCCCCCCTCCACCCCTCTTATCCTGGGACCCCTCCTCTCCATCCCGCACTGATCCCCATTCCCTCCTCTATTCAGTCCTCACTGACAATCCCTGTGCTCCCCATCTACCCCCCCCCAATCGATTCATCACTCTACCCACCTCGCATTGATTCTCCTGCCACCCCCCATCCATCCTACACTGGTCCCACAATTCATCCTGTGCTGACCCTCCTTCCCATCCATCCTGCACTTCTTCCCCCCATTCATACTGCACTGAGCCCCGCATTCATCCCGTACTGACCCACCTTCCATTTACCCTGAACCAAACCCCCCAATTATTCTTTGACTGACCCCCATTCATCCTGTAGTGAACACCCATTCATCCTGCACAGACCGTCCGATCCACACTGTCCTGACCCCCCCCCCCCCCACCATCCTGCACTGACCCCTCCATTCATCCTGTGCTGATCGCCCCCCACATCCATCCTGTACTGATCCCCCCCATTCAAGAAAAATGGAGGGAGCAGTCTGAAGAAGGGTCTCGACCAGAAACTTTGCCTATTTCCTTAGTCCATAGATGCTGCCTCACCCGCTAAATTTCTCCAGCATTTTTGTGTACCCCCATCCATCCATTACTGATCCCCCCGCCATCCATCCCGTACTGATCCCCAATTCAACACCACTGACATCCCCCGTGCTCTCCCCTCACAATTTTACACACTCCAACCAACACGTACTAATTCACCTGCCTCAATCCATCCATTCCGCACCGATTGCCTTGACAACCCCCCCCCCCCCCCCGCCAACTATCCACCCCGCACTGATTCACACACCCCCTGACCCTATTGTGATTCATGGACTTCAGAGCAAATATTGACTATGTTTGATAACGGAATGTAATCAAATGTGTTTTAATTCCCAATGTTATTATTTGTTTTGACACCTTTAAACATATTACCAAAAGAACATTTGCTGCAGTTATGTCCTTTGGCCATCTCTTGTCAGTTAGTGTAATGTTTAACCTGTCAGACGGTAACGTCAGTTTTAACAGCTATTATCATAAAATGCCTTTAGAAATGTCCTTGCAGCGTGCATATTTTGTTATGGATAAATTATGTGGGAAGCCAGAGTGTTTCTGTGCCAATAGCAATAACGACCCATGCTAATTTTCGGTCCTTTACAGAAAACATGTTTGCATCAATCTGTAGCGTGCATGGTCCAGGATTTATTGGCACAGGTTGATCATTTGCTGAATAATCCAACAACATTTCTGTTTGGAAGTGGAAAGAACGAATAGAAATTGTTTCGCGGCTGGCGTTGGGGTTTAGTAGCTGGCGTTGGGGTTTAGCAGCTGGCGATGGGTGTTTAGCAGCTGGCGTTGGGGTTTAGTAGCTGGCGTTGGGGGTTTAGTAGCTGGCGTTGGGGGTTTAGTAGCTGGCGTTGGGGGTTTACTAGCTGGCGTTGGGGGTTTAGTAGCTGGCGTTGGGGTTTAGTAGCTGGCGTTGGGGTTTAGTAGCTGGCGTTGGGGTTTAGTAGCTGGCGTTGGGGTTTAGTAGCTGGCGTTGGGGGTTTCGAGGCTGGCGTTGGGGGTTTCGCGGCTGGCGTTGGGGTTTAGCGGCTGGCGTTGGGGTTTAGCGGCTGGCGTTGGGGTTTAGTGGCTGGCGTTGGGGTTTAGTGGCTGGCGTTGGGGTTTAGTGTCTGGCGTTGTGGTTTAGCGGCTGGCGTTGGGGGTTTAGCGGCTGGCGTTGGGGGTTTAGCGGCTGGCGTTGGGGGTTTAGCGGCTGGCGTTGGGGTTTAGCGGCTGGCGTTGGGGTTTAGCGGCTGGCGTTGGGGTTTCGCGGCTGGCGTTGGGGTTTAGCGGCTGGCGTTGGGGTTTAGCGGCTGGCGTTGGGTGTTCAGCAGCTGGCGATGGGGTTTCGTAGCTGGCGTTGGGGTTTAGCAGCTGGCGTTGGGGTTTAGCAGCTGGCGTTGGGGGTTTAGCAGCTGGCGTTGGGGTTTAGCAGCTGGCGGGGTTTAGTAGCTGGCGTTGGGGTTTAGCAGCTGGCGTTGGGGGTTTAGCAGCTGGCGTTGGGGGTTTAGCAGCTGGCGTTGGGGTTTAGCAGCTGGCGTTGGGGTTTAGCAGCTGGCGTTGGGGTTTTGTAGCTGGCGTTGGGGTTTAGTAGCTGGCGTTGGGGTTTAGTAGCTGGCGTTGGGGTTTAGTAGCTGGCGTTGGGGATTTAGTAGCTGGCGTTGGGGGTTTAATAGCTGGCGTTGGGGTTTAGTAGCTGGCGTTGGGGTTTAGCAGCTGGCGTTGGGTGTTCAGCAGCTGGCGTTGGGGGTTCAGCAGCTGGCGTTGGGGTTTAGTAGCTGGCGTTGGGGTTTAGTAGCTGGCGTTGGGGGTTTAGCAGCTGGCGTTGGGGTTTAGCAGCTGGCGGGGTTTAGTAGCTGGCGTTGGGGTTTAGTAGCTGGCGTTGGGGGGTTAGCAGCTGGCGTTGGGGGTTTAGCAGCTGGCGTTGGGGTTTAGCAGCTGGCGTTGGGGTTTAGCAGCTGGCGTTGGGGTTTCGTAGCTGGCGTTGGGGTTTAGTAGCTGGCGTTGGGGTTTAGTAGCTGGCGTTGGGGATTTAGTAGCTGGCGTTGGGGTTTAGCAGCTGGCGTTGGGGTTTAGTAGCTGGCGTTGGGGTTTAGTAGCTGGCGTTGGGGGTTTAGTAGCTGGCGTTGGGGTTTAGTAGCTGGCGTTGGGGTTTAGTAGCTGGCGTTGGGGGTTTAGTGGCTGGAGTTGGGGGTTTAGTAGCTGCCATTGGGGGTTTAGGAGCTGGCATTGGGGTTTAGTAGCTGGCGTTGGGGTTTAGGGGCTGGCGTTGGGGTTTGCCACTGGCGTCGGGGTTTAGGGGCTGCGTTGGGGTTTTGAGTCTGGCGTTGGGGCTTAGCTGCAGGCAATGTGGTTTTGCAGCTGGCGTTGGGGCATAACGGCTGGTGTTGCGGTTTCAGGGCTGCGTTGGGGCTGATAACGGCCGCTGCCTGCAAACCCGTTAACGGCGCTTCCAATACAGTCCCCTCTCGCACGCCGAGGCCGGGAGGAGTGAGGGAGAGAGGGAGAGGGAGGCCTCCTTCCTCTGACTGAAGCAGCTGCACCAAAGATTCTATAGCTGCACCGCTCGGCCCCGCACCTTCCTGTCGGCTGGCAGAGGAGGGAAGGCGGTGGTGAGGAGATCCCAACCACCTGCCCCTTTGGCGTTGGACAGGGACGGCCAAGGCAGCGGGGCGATGTTGGCCGAGGAGCGCTGACCTTCCCCCCTCCCCACCTCCTCTGCCCCCCCTCTTTCTCTCTCCCCCCTCCACCCCTCTTATCCTGGGACCCCTCCTCTCCATCCCACACTGATCCCCATTCCCTCCTCTATTCAGTCCTCACTGACAATCCCTGTGCTCCCCATCTACCCCGCCCCCCCCAATCGATTCATCACCCTACCCACCTCTCATTGATTCTCCTGCCACCCCCCATCCATCCTCCACTGGTCCCCAATTCATCCTGTACTGACCCTCCTTCCCATCCATCCTGCACTTCTTCCCCCCATTCATACTGCACTGAGCCCCCCATTCATCCCGTACTGACCCACCTTCCATTTACCCTGAACCAAACCCCCCAATTATTCTTTTACTGACCCCCATTCATCCTGTAGTGAACACCCATTCATCCTGCACAGACCGTCCGATCCACACTGTCCTGACCCCCCCCCCCACCATCCTGTACTGACCCCTCCATTCATCCTGTGCTGATCGCCCCCCCCCCCCCCATCCATCCTGTGCTGATCCCCCATCCAAGAAAAATGGAGGGAACAGTCTGAAGAAGGGTCTCGACCAGAAACTTTGCCTATTTCCTTAGTCCATAGATGCTGTCTCACCCGCTAAATTTCTCCAGCATTTTTGTCTGCATCCATCCATCCCGTACTGATCCCCCCGCCATCCATCCCGTACTGATCCCCCATTCAACACCACTGACATCCCCCGTGCTCTCCCCTCACAATTTTACATACTCCAACCAACACGTACTAATTCACCTGCCTCAATCCACCCATTCCACACCGATTGCCTTGACAACGCCCCCCCCCCCCCCGCCATCTATCCACCCCGCATTAATTCAGACACCCCCTGACCCTATTGTGATTCATGGTCTTCAGAGCAAATATTGACTATGTTTGATAACGGAATGCAATCAAATGTGTTTTAATTCCCAATGTTATTATATGTTTTGACACCTTTAAACATATTACCAAAAGAACATTTGCTGCAGTTACGTCCTTTGGCCATCTCTTGTCAGTTAGTGTAATGTTTAACCTGTCAGACGGTAACGTCAGTTTTAACAGCTATTATCATAAAATGCCTTTAGAAATGTCCTTGCAACGTGCATATTTTGTTATGGATAAATTATGTGGGAAGCCAGAGTGTTTCTGTGCCAATAGCAATAACGACCCATGCTAATTTTTGGTCCTTTACGGAAAACATGGTTGCATCAATCTGTAGCGTGCATGGTCCAGGATTTATTGGCACAGGTTGATCATTTGCTGAATAATCCAACAACATTTCTGTTTGGAAGTGGAAAGAACGAATAGAAATTGTTTCGCGGCTGGCGTTGGGGGTTTAGCAGCTGGCGTTGGGGTTTAGCAGCTGGCGTTGGGGTTTAGCAGCTGGCGTTGGGGTTTAGCAGCTGGCGTTGGGGTTTAGCAGCTGGCGTTGGGGTTTAGTAGCTGGAGTTGGGGTTTAGCAGCTGGCGATGGGGTTTAGTAGCTGGTGATGGGTGTTTAGCAGCTGGCGTTGGGGTTTAGTAGCTGGCGTTGGGGTTTAGTAGCTGGCGTTGGGGTTTAGTAGCTGGCGATGGGGTTTAGCAGCTGGCGTTGGGGTTTAGTAGCTGGCGTTGGGGGTTTAGCAGCTGGCGTTGTGGGTTTAGTAGCTGGCGTTGGGGGTTTAGTAGCTAGCGATGGGGTTTAGTAGCTGGCGTTGGGGTTTAGTAGCTGGCGTTGGGGTTTAGCAGCTGGCCTTGGGGGTTTAGTAGCTGGCGTTGGGGGTTTAGTAGCTGGCGTTGGGGTTTAGCAGCTGGCGTTGGGGTTTAGTAGCTGGCGTTGGGGTTTAGTAGCTGGCGTTGGGGTTTAGTAGCTGGCGTTGGGGTTTAGTAGCTGGCGTTGGGGTTTAGAAGCTGGCGTTGGGGTATAGTAGCTGGCGTTGGGGGTTTAGCAGCTGGCGTTGGGGGTTTAGCAGCTGGCGTTGGGGTTTAGTAGCTGGCGATGGGGTTTAGTAGCTGGAGTTGGGGTTTACTAGCTGGCGTTGGGGGTTTCGCGGCTGGCGTTGGGGGTTTCGCGGCTGGCGTTGGGGGTTTCGCGGCTGTCGTTGGGGTTTAGTGGCTGTCGTTGGGGTTTAGCAGCTGGCGTTGGGGTTTAGTAGCTGGCGTTGGGGTTTAGTAGCTGGCGTTGGGGTTTAGTAGCTGGCGTTGGGGGTTTAGTAGCTGGCGTTGGGGGTTTAGTAGCTGGCGTTGGGGATTTAGTAGCTGGCGTTGGGGTTTAGCAGCTGGCGTTGGGGTTTAGTAGCTGGCGTTGGGGTTTAGTAGCTGGCGTTGGGGGTTTAGTAGCTGGCGTTGGGGTTTAGTAGCTGGCGTTGGGGTTTAGTAGCTGGCGTTGGGGTTTAGTAGCTGGCGTTGGGGGTTTAGTAGCTGGCGTTGGGGTTTAGCGGCTGGCGTTGGGGGTTTAGTAGCTGACATTGGGGTTTAGCAGCTGGCGGGGTTTAGTAGCTGGCGTTGGGGTTTAGTAGCTGGCGTTGGGGGTTTAGTGGCTGGCGTTGGGGGTTTAGTAGCTGGCGTTGGGGGTTTAGGAGCTGGCATTGGGGTTTAGTAGCTGGCGTTGGGGTTTAGGGGCTGCGTTGGGGTTTAGGGGCTGGCGTTGGGGTTTGCCACTGGCGTCGGGGTTTAGGGGCTGCGTTGGCGTTTAGGGGCTGGCGTTGGGGTTTGCCACTGGCGTCGGGGTTTAGGGGCTGCGTTGGGGTTTAGTAGCTGGCGTTGGAGAATTTCATTGTCCTATCTGGGACACATGACAATAGATTTAGATGCTGGCGTTGGGGTTTTGAGTCTGGCGTTGGGGCTTAACTGCAGGCAATGTGGTTTTGCAGCTGGCGTTGGGGCTTAACGGCTGGTGTTGCGGTTTCAGGGCTGCGTTGGGGCTTATCGGCTGGCGTTGGGGATTCGGGGCTGGCGTTGGAGAATTTCATTGTCCTATCTGGGACACATGACAATAGATTTAGCTGCTGGCGTTGGGGTTTTGAGTCTGGCGTTGGGGCTTAACTGCAGGCAATGTGGTTTTGCAGCTGGCGTTGGGGCATAACGGCTGGTGTTGCGGTTTCAGGGCTGCGTTGGGGCTCACAACGTCGCTGCCTGCAAACCCGTTAACGGCGCTTCCAATACAGTCCCCTCTCGCACGCCGAGGCCGGGAGGAGTGAGGGAGAGAGGGAGAGGGAGGCCTCCTTCCACTGACTGAAGCAGCTGCACCAAAGATCCTATAGCTGCACCGCTCAGCCCCGCACCTTCCTGTCGGCTGGCAGAGGAGGGGAGGCGGTGGCGAGGAGATCCCAACCACCTGCCCCTTTGGCGTTGGACAGGGACGGCCAAGGCAGCGGGGCGATGTTGTCCGAGGAGCGCTGACCTTCCCCCCTCCCCACCTCCTCTGCCCCCCCTCTTTCTCTCTCCCCCCCTCCACCCCTCTTATCCTGGGACCCCTCCTCTCCATCCCGCACTGATCCCCATTCCCTCCTCTATTCAGTCCTCACTGACAATCCCTGTGCATTGATTCTCCTGCCACCCCCCATCCATCCTACACTGGTCCCCAATTCATCCTGTACTGACCCTCCTTCCCATCCATCCTGCACTTCTCCCCCCCATTCATACTACACTGAGCCCCCCATTCATCCCGTACTGACCCACCGTCCATTTACCCTGAACCAAACCCCCCAATTATTCTTTTACTGACCCCCATTCATCCTGTAGTGAACACCCATTCATCCTGCACAGACCGTCCGATCCACACTGTCCTGACCCCCCCCCCCCCCCACCATCCTGTACTGACCCCTCCATTCATCCTGTGCTGATCGCCCCCCCATCCATCCTGTGCTGATCCCCCATCCAAGAAAAATGGAGGGAACAGTCTGAAGAAGGGTCTCGACCAGAAACCTTGCCGATTTCCTTTGTCCATAGATGCTGTCTCACCTGCTGAATTTCTCCAGCATTTTTGTCTGCATCCATCCATCCCGTACTGATCCCCCATTCAACACCACTGACATCCCCCGTGCTCTCCCCTCACAATTTTACATACTCCAACCAACACGTACTAATTCACCTGCCTCAATCCACCCATTCCACACCGATTGCCTTCACAAACCTTCCCCCCCCCCCCCCGCCATCTATCCACCCCGCATTAATTCACACACCCCATGACCCTATTGTGATTCATGGTCTTCAGAGCAAATATTGACTATGTTTGATAACGGAATGTAATCAAATGTGTTTTAATTCCCAATGTTATTATTTGTTTTGACACATTTAAACATATTACCAAAAGAACATTTGCTGCAGTTATGTCCTTTGGCCATCTCTTGTCAGTTAGTGTAATGTTTAACCTGTCAGACGGTAACGTCGGTTTTAACAGCTATTATCATAAAATGCCTTTAGAAATGTCCTTGCAACGTGCATATTTTGTTATGGATACATTATGTGGGAAGCCAGAGTGTTTCTGTGCCAATAGCAATAACGACCCATGCTAATTTTCGGTCCTTTACAGAAAACATGGTTGCATCAATCTGTAGCGTGCATGGTCCAGGATTTATTGGCACAGGTTGATCATTTGCTGAATAATCCAACAACATTTCTGTTTGGAAGTGGAAAGAACGAATAGAAATTGTTTCGCGGCTGGCGTTGGGGGTTTAGCAGCTGGCGTTGGGGTTTAGTAGCTGGCGTTGGGGGTTTAGTAGCTGGCGTTGGGGTTTAGTAGCTGGCGTTGGGGTTTAGCAGCTGGCGTTGGGGTTTACCAGCTGGCGGGGTTTAGCAGCTGGCGTTGGGGTTTAGTAGCTGGCGTTGGGGTTTAGTAGTTGGCGTTGGGGGTTTAGTAGCTGGCGTTGGGGTTTAGTAGCTGGCGTTGGGGGTTTAGCAGCTGGCGTTGGGGTTTAGTAGCTGGCGTTGCGGTTTAGTAGCTGGCGTTGGGGGTTTAGCAGCTGGCGTTGGGGTTTAGTAGCTGGCGTTGGGGGTTTAGCAGCTGGCGTTGGGGTTTAGTAGCTGGCGATGGGGTTTAGTAGCTGGCGATGGGGTTTAGTAGCTGGCGTTGGGGGTTTCGCGGCTGGCGTTGGGGGTTTCGCGGCTGGCGTTGGGGGTTTCGCGGCTGGCGTTGGGGTTTAGTAGCTGGCGTTGGGGTTTAGTAGCTGCGTTGGGGATTAGTAGCTGGCGTTGGGGTTTAGTAGCTGGCGTTGGGGTTTAGCAGCTGGCGTTGGGGTTTAGTAGCTGGCGTTGGGGTTTAGCAACGGCCCCGCACCTTCCTGTCGGCTGGCAGAGGAGAGGAGGCGGTGGCGAGGAGATCCCAACCACCTGCCCCTTTGGCGGTGGCACTTTGGCGTTGGACAGGGACGGCCAAGGCAACGGGGCGATGTTGTCCGAGGAGCGCTGACCTTCCTCCCTCCCCACCTCCTCTGCCCCCCCCCACTTTCTCTCTCCCCCCTCCACCCCTCTTATCCTGGGACCCCTCCTCTCTATCCCACACTGATCCCCATTCCCTCCTCTATTCAGTCCACACTGACAATCCCTGTGCTCCCCATCTACCCACCCCCCCCCAATCGATTCATCACCCTACCCACCTCGCATTGATTCTCCTGCCACCCCCCATCCATCCTACACTGGACCCCAATTCATCCTGTACTGACCCTCCTTCCCATCCATCCTGCACTTCTTCCCCCCATTCATACTGCACTGAGCCCCCCATTCATCCCGTACTGACCCACCTTCCATTTACCCTGAACCAAACCCCCCAATTATTCTTTTACTGACCCCCATTCATCCTGTAGTGAACACCCATTCATCCTGCACAGACCCTCCGATCCACACTGTCCTAACCCCCCCCCCCCACCATCCTGTACTGACCCCCCCATTCATCCTGTGCTGATCGCCCCCCACATCCATCCTGTACTGATCCCCCCCATTCAAGAAAAATGGAGGGAGCAGTCTGAAGAAGGGTCTCGACCAGAAACTTTGCCTATTTCCTTAGTCCATAGATGCTGCCTCACCCGCTAAATTTCTCCAGCATTTTTGTGTACCCCCATCCATCCATTACTGATCCCCCCGCCATCCATCCCGTACTGATCCCCCATTCAACACCACTGACATCCCCCGTGCTCTCCCCTCACAATTTTACACACTCCAACCAACACGTACTAATTCACCTGCCTCAATCCATCCATTCCGCACCGATTGCCTTGACAACCCCCCCCCCCCCCCGCCAACTATCCACCCCGCACTGATTCACACACCCCCTGACCCTATTGTGATTCATGGACTTCAGAGCAAATATTGACTATGTTTGATAACGGAATGTAATCAAATGTGTTTTAATTCCCAATGTTATTATTTGTTTTGACACCTTTAAACATATTACCAAAAGAACATTTGCTGCAGTTATGTCCTTTGGCCATCTCTTGTCAGTTAGTGTAATGTTTAACCTGTCAGACGGTAACGTCAGTTTTAACAGCTATTATCATAAAATGCCTTTAGAAATGTCCTTGCAACGTGCATATTTTGTTATGGATAAATTATGTGGGAAGCCAGAGTGTTTCTGTGCCAATAGCAATAACGACCCATGCTAATTTTCGGTCCTTTACAGAAAACATGTTTGCATCAATCTGTAGCGTGCATGGTCCAGGATTTATTGGCACAGGTTGATCATTTGCTGAAAAATCCAACAACATTTCTGTTTGGAAGTGGAAAGAACGAATAGAAATTGTTTCGCGGCTGGCGTTGGGGTTTAGTAGCTGGCGTTGGGGTTTAGCAGCTGGCGATGGGTGTTTAGCAGCTGGCGTTGGGGTTTAGTAGCTGGCGTTGGGGGTTTAGTAGCTGGCGTTGGGGGTTTAGTAGCTGGCGTTGGGGGTTTAGTAGCTGGCGTTGGGGGTTTAGTAGCTGGCGTTGGGGTTTAGTAGCTGGCGTTGGGGTTTAGTAGCTGGCGTTGGGGTTTAGTAGCTGGCGTTGGGGTTTAGTAGCTGGCGTTGGGGGTTTCGAGGCTGGCGTTGGGGGTTTCGCGGCTGGCGTTGGGGTTTAGCGGCTGGCGTTGGGGTTTAGCGGCTGGCGTTGGGGTTTAGTGGCTGGCGTTGGGGTTTAGTGGCTGGCGTTGGGGTTTAGTGGCTGGCGTTGTGGTTTAGTAGCTGGCGTTGGGGTTTAGCAGCTGGCGTTGGGGTTTAGTAGCTGGCGTTGGGGTTTAGCAACGGCCCCGCACCTTCCTGTCGGCTGGCAGAGGAGAGGAGGCGGTGGCGAGGAGATCCCAACCACCTGCCCCTTTGGCGGTGGCACTTTGGCGTTGGACAGGGACGGCCAAGGCAACGGGGCGATGTTGTCCGAGGAGCGCTGACCTTCCTCCCTCCCCACCTCCTCTGCCCCCCCCACTTTCTCTCTCCCCCCTCCACCCCTCTTATCCTGGGACCCCTCCTCTCTATCCCACACTGATCCCCATTCCCTCCTCTATCAGTCCACACTGACAATCCCTGTGCTCCCCATCTACCCACCCCCCCCCAATCGATTCATCACCCTACCCACCTCGCATTGATTCTCCTGCCACCCCCCATCCATCCTACACTGGACCCCAATTCATCCTGTACTGACCCTCCTTCCCATCCATCCTGCACTTCTTCCCCCCATTCATACTGCACTGAGCCCCCCATTCATCCCGTACTGACCCACCTTCCATTTACCCTGAACCAAACCCCCCAATTATTCTTTTACTGACCCCCATTCATCCTGTAGTGAACACCCATTCATCCTGCACAGACCCTCCGATCCACACTGTCCTAACCCCCCCCCCCCACCATCCTGTACTGACCCCCCCATTCATCCTGTGCTGATCGCCCCCCACATCCATCCTGTACTGATCCCCCCCATTCAAGAAAAATGGAGGGAGCAGTCTGAAGAAGGGTCTCGACCAGAAACTTTGCCTATTTCCTTAGTCCATAGATGCTGCCTCACCCGCTAAATTTCTCCAGCATTTTTGTGTACCCCCATCCATCCATTACTGATCCCCCCGCCATCCATCCCGTACTGATCCCCCATTCAACACCACTGACATCCCCCGTGCTCTCCCCTCACAATTTTACACACTCCAACCAACACGTACTAATTCACCTGCCTCAATCCATCCATTCCGCACCGATTGCCTTGACAACCCCCCCCCCCCCCCCGCCAACTATCCACCCCGCACTGATTCACACACCCCCTGACCCTATTGTGATTCATGGACTTCAGAGCAAATATTGACTATGTTTGATAACGGAATGTAATCAAATGTGTTTTAATTCCCAATGTTATTATTTGTTTTGACACCTTTAAACATATTACCAAAAGAACATTTGCTGCAGTTATGTCCTTTGGCCATCTCTTGTCAGTTAGTGTAATGTTTAACCTGTCAGACGGTAACGTCAGTTTTAACAGCTATTATCATAAAATGCCTTTAGAAATGTCCTTGCAACGTGCATATTTTGTTATGGATAAATTATGTGGGAAGCCAGAGTGTTTCTGTGCCAATAGCAATAACGACCCATGCTAATTTTCGGTCCTTTACAGAAAACATGTTTGCATCAATCTGTAGCGTGCATGGTCCAGGATTTATTGGCACAGGTTGATCATTTGCTGAAAAATCCAACAACATTTCTGTTTGGAAGTGGAAAGAACGAATAGAAATTGTTTCGCGGCTGGCGTTGGGGTTTAGTAGCTGGCGTTGGGGTTTAGCAGCTGGCGATGGGTGTTTAGCAGCTGGCGTTGGGGTTTAGTAGCTGGCGTTGGGGGTTTAGTAGCTGGCGTTGGGGGTTTAGTAGCTGGCGTTGGGGGTTTAGTAGCTGGCGTTGGGGGTTTAGTAGCTGGCGTTGGGGTTTAGTAGCTGGCGTTGGGGTTTAGTAGCTGGCGTTGGGGTTTAGTAGCTGGCGTTGGGGTTTAGTAGCTGGCGTTGGGGGTTTCGAGGCTGGCGTTGGGGGTTTCGCGGCTGGCGTTGGGGTTTAGCGGCTGGCGTTGGGGTTTAGCGGCTGGCGTTGGGGTTTAGCGGCTGGCGTTGGGGTTTAGTGGCTGGCGTTGGGGTTTAGTGGCTGGCGTTGTGGTTTAGCGGCTGGCGTTGGGGGTTTAGCGGCTGGCGTTGGGGGTTTAGCGGCTGGCGTTGGGGGTTTAGCGGCTGGCGTTGGGGTTTAGCGGCTGGCGTTGGGGTTTAGCGGCTGGCGTTGGGGTTTCGCGGCTGGCGTTGGGGTTTAGCGGCTGGCGTTGGGGTGTAGCAGCTGGCGTTGGGTGTTCAGCAGCTGGCGATGGGGTTTCGTAGCTGGCGTTGGGGTTTAGTAGCTGGCGTTGGGGTTTAGCAGCTGGCGTTGGGGGTTTAGCAGCTGGCGTTGGGGTTTAGCAGCTGGCGGGGTTTAGTAGCTGGCGTTGGGGTTTAGTAGCTGGCGTTGGGGGTTTAGCAGCTGGCGTTGGGGGTTTAGCAGCTGGCGTTGGGGTTTAGCAGCTGGCGTTGGGGTTTAGCAGCTGGCGTTGGGGTTTTGTAGCTGGCGTTGGGGTTTAGTAGCTGGCGTTGGGGTTTAGTAGCTGGCGTTGGGGTTTAGTAGCTGGCGTTGGGGATTTAGTAGCTGGCGTTGGGGGTTTAATAGCTGGCGTTGGGGTTTAGTAGCTGGCGTTGGGGTTTAGTAGCTGGCGTTGGGTGTTCAGCAGCTGGCGTTGGGGGTTCAGCAGCTGGCGTTGGGGTTTAGTAGCTGGCGTTGGGGTTTAGTAGCTGGCGTTGGGGGTTTAGCAGCTGGCGTTGGGGTTTAGCAGCTGGCGGGGTTTAGTAGCTGGCGTTGGGGTTTAGTAGCTGGCGTTGGGGGTTTAGCAGCTGGCGTTGGGGGTTTAGCAGCTGGCGTTGGGGTTTAGCAGCTGGCGTTGGGGTTTAGCAGCTGGCGTTGGGGTTTCGTAGCTGACGTTGGGGTTTAGTAGCTGGCGTTGGGGTTTAGTAGCTGGCGTTGGGGTTTAGTAGCTGGCGTTGGGGATTTAGTAGCTGGCGTTGGGGTTTAGCAGCTGGCGTTGGGGTTTAGTAGCTGGCGTTGGGGTTTAGTAGCTGGCGTTGGGGGTTTAGTAGCTGGCGTTGGGGTTTAGTAGCTGGCGTTGGGGTTTAGTAGCTGGCGTTGGGGGTTTAGTGGCTGGAGTTGGGGGTTTAGTAGCTGCCATTGGGGGTTTAGGAGCTGGCATTGGGGTTTAGTAGCTGGCGTTGGGGTTTAGGGGCTGGCGTTGGGGTTTGCCACTGGCGTCGGGGTTTAGGGGCTGCGTTGGGGTTTTGAGTCTGGCGTTGGGGCTTAGCTGCAGGCAATGTGGTTTTGCAGCTGGCGTTGGGGCATAACGGCTGGTGTTGCGGTTTCAGGGCTGCGTTGGGGCTGATAACGGCCGCTGCCTGCAAACCCGTTAACGGCGCTTCCAATACAGTCCCCTCTCGCACGCCGAGGCCGGGAGGAGTGAGGGAGAGAGGGAGAGGGAGGCCTCCTTCCTCTGACTGAAGCAGCTGCACCAAAGATTCTATAGCTGCACCGCTCGGCCCCGCACCTTCCTGTCGGCTGGCAGAGGAGGGAAGGCGGTGGTGAGGAGATCCCAACCACCTGCCCCTTTGGCGTTGGACAGGGACGGCCAAGGCAGCGGGGCGATGTTGGCCGAGGAGCGCTGACCTTCCCCCCTCCCCACCTCCTCTGCCCCCCCTCTTTCTCTCTCCCCCCTCCACCCCTCTTATCCTGGGACCCCTCCTCTCCATCCCACACTGATCCCCATTCCCTCCTCTATTCAGTCCTCACTGACAATCCCTGTGCTCCCCATCTACCCCGCCCCCCCCCAATCGATTCATCACCCTACCCACCTCTCATTGATTCTCCTGCCACCCCCCATCCATCCTCCACTGGTCCCCAATTCATCCTGTACTGACCCTCCTTCCCATCCATCCTGCACTTCTTCCCCCCATTCATACTGCACTGAGCCCCCCATTCATCCCGTACTGACCCACCTTCCATTTACCCTGAACCAAACCCCCCAATTATTCTTTTACTGACCCCCATTCATCCTGTAGTGAACACCCATTCATCCTGCACAGACCGTCCGATCCACACTGTCCTGACCCCCCCCCCCACCAATCTGTACTGACCCCTCCATTCATCCTGTGCTGATCGCCCCCCCCCCATCCATCCTGTGCTGATCCCCCATCCAAGAAAAATGGAGGGAACAGTCTGAAGAAGTGTCTCGACCAGAAACTTTGCCTATTTCCTTAGTCCATAGATGCTGTCTCACCCGCTAAATTTCTCCAGCATTTTTGTCTGCATCCATCCATCCCGTACTGATCCCCCCGCCATCCATCCCGTACTGATCCCCCATTCAACACCACTGACATCCCCCGTGCTCTCCCCTCACAATTTTACATACTCCAACCAACACGTACTAATTCACCTGCCTCAATCCACCCATTCCACACCGATTGCCTTGACAACCCCCCCCCCCCCGCCATCTATCCACCCCGCATTAATTCAGACACCCCCTGACCCTATTGTGATTCATGGTCTTCAGAGCAAATATTGACTATGTTTGATAACGGAATGCAATCAAATGTGTTTTAATTCCCAATGTTATTATTTG
Organism: Raja brachyura; assembly: GCA_963514005.1. The sequence goes on along the minus strand of OY740789.1, from coordinate 82,169,439 downwards.
TTTTGACACCTTTAAACATATTACCAAAAGAACATTTGCTGCAGTTATGTCCTTTGGCCATCTCTTGTCAGTTAGTGTAATGTTTAACCTGTCAGACGGTAACGTCAGTTTTAACAGCTATTATCATAAAATGCCTTTAGAAATGTCCTTGCAACGTGCATATTTTGTTATGGATAAATTATGTGGGAAGCCAGAGTGTTTCTGTGCCAATAGCAATAACGACCCATGCTAATTTTTGGTCCTTTACAGAAAACATGGTTGCATCAATCTGTAGCGTGCATGGTCCAGGATTTATTGGCACAGGTTGATCATTTGCTGAATAATCCAACAACATTTCTGTTTGGAAGTGGAAAGAACGAATAGAAATTGTTTCGCGGCTGGCGTTGGGGGTTTAGCAGCTGGCGTTGGGGTTTAGCAGCTGGCGTTGGGGTTTAGCAGCTGGCGTTGGGGTTTAGCAGCTGGCGTTGGGGTTTAGCAGCTGGCGTTGGGGTTTAGTAGCTGGAGTTGGGGTTTAGCAGCTGGCGATGGGGTTTAGTAGCTGGTCATGGGTGTTTAGCAGCTGGCGTTGGGGTTTAGTAGCTGGCGTTGGGGTTTAGTAGCTGGCGTTGGGGTTTAGTAGCTGGCGATGGGGTTTAGCAGCTGGCGTTGGGGTTTAGTAGCTGGCGTTGGGGGTTTAGCAGCTGGCGTTGGGGGTTTAGTAGCTGGCGTTGGGGGTTTAGTAGCTGGCGATGGGGTTTAGTAGCTGGCGTTGGGGTTTAGTAGCTGGCGTTGGGGTTTAGCAGCTGGCCTTGGGGGTTTAGTAGCTGGCGTTGGGGGTTTAGTAGCTGGCGTTGGGGTTTAGCAGCTGGCGTTGGGGTTTAGTAGCTGGCGTTGGGGTTTAGTAGCTGGCGTTGGGGTTTAGTAGCTGGCGTTGGGGTTTAGTAGCTGGCGTTGGGGTTTAGAAGCTGGCGTTGGGGTATAGTAGCTGGCGTTGGGGGTTTAGCAGCTGGCGTTGGGGGTTTAGCAGCTGGCGTTGGGGTTTAGTAGCTGGCGATGGGGTTTAGTAGCTGGAGTTGGGGTTTACTAGCTGGCGTTGGGGGTTTCGCGGCTGGCGTTGGGGGTTTCGCGGCTGTCGTTGGGGTTTAGTGGCTGGCGTTGGGGTTTAGCAGCTGGCGTTGGGGTTTAGTAGCTGGCGTTGGGGTTTAGTAGCTGGCGTTGGGGTTTAGTAGCTGGCGTTGGGGGTTTAGTAGCTGGCGTTGGGGGTTTAGTAGCTGGCGTTGGGGATTTAGTAGCTGGCGTTGGGGTTTAGCAGCTGGCGTTGGGGTTTAGTAGCTGGCGTTGGGGTTTAGTAGCTGGCGTTGGGGGTTTAGTAGCTGGCGTTGGGGTTTAGTAGCTGGCGTTGGGGTTTAGTAGCTGGCGTTGGGGTTTAGTAGCTGGCGTTGGGGGTTTAGTAGCTGGCGTTGGGGTTTAGCGGCTGGCGTTGGGGGTTTAGTAGCTGACATTGGGGTTTAGCAGCTGGCGGGGTTTAGTAGCTGGCGTTGGGGTTTAGTAGCTGGCGTTGGGGGTTTAGTGGCTGGCGTTGGGGGTTTAGTAGCTGGCGTTGGGGGTTTAGGAGCTGGCATTGGGGTTTAGTAGCTGGCGTTGGGGTTTAGGGGCTGCGTTGGGGTTTAGGGGCTGGCGTTGGGGTTTGCCACTGGCGTCGGGGTTTAGGGGCTGCGTTGGCGTTTAGGGGCTGGCGTTGGGGTTTGCCACTGGCGTCGGGGTTTAGGGGCTGCGTTGGGGTTTAGTAGCTGGCGTTGGAGAATTTCATTGTCCTATCTGGGACACATGACAATAGATTTAGATGCTGGCGTTGGGGTTTTGAGTCTGGCGTTGGGGCTTAACTGCAGGCAATGTGGTTTTGCAGCTGGCGTTGGGGCTTAACGGCTGGTGTTGCGGTTTCAGGGCTGCGTTGGGGCTTATCGGCTGGCGTTGGGGATTCGGGGCTGGCGTTGGAGAATTTCATTGTCCTATCTGGGACACATGACAATAGATTTAGCTGCTGGCGTTGGGGTTTTGAGTCTGGCGTTGGGGCTTAACTGCAGGCAATGTGGTTTTGCAGCTGGCGTTGGGGCATAACGGCTGGTGTTGCGGTTTCAGGGCTGCGTTGGGGCTCACAACGTCGCTGCCTGCAAACCCGTTAACGGCGCTTCCAATACAGTCCCCTCTCGCACGCCGAGGCCGGGAGGAGTGAGGGAGAGAGGGAGAGGGAGGCCTCCTTCCACTGACTGAAGCAGCTGCACCAAAGATCCTATAGCTGCACCGCTCAGCCCCGCACCTTCCTGTCGGCTGGCAGAGGAGGGGAGGCGGTGGCGAGGAGATCCCAACCACCTGCCCCTTTGGCGTTGGACAGGGACGGCCAAGGCAGCGGGGCGATGTTGTCCGAGGAGCGCTGACCTTCCCCCCTCCCCACCTCCTCTGCCCCCCCTCTTTCTCTCTCCCCCCCTCCACCCCTCTTATCCTGGGACCCCTCCTCTCCATCCCGCACTGATCCCCATTCCCTCCTCTATTCAGTCCTCACTGACAATCCCTGTGCATTGATTCTCCTGCCACCCCCCATCCATCCTACACTGGTCCCCAATTCATCCTGTACTGACCCTCCTTCCCATCCATCCTGCACTTCTCCCCCCCATTCATACTACACTGAGCCCCCCATTCATCCCGTACTGACCCACCGTCCATTTACCCTGAACCAAACCCCCCAATTATTCTTTTACTGACCCCCATTCATCCTGTAGTGAACACCCATTCATCCTGCACAGACCGTCCGATCCACACTGTCCTGACCCCCCCCCCCCACCATCCTGTACTGACCCCTCCATTCATCCTGTGCTGATCGCCCCCCCATCCATCCTGTGCTGATCCCCCATCCAAGAAAAATGGAGGGAACAGTCTGAAGAAGGGTCTCGACCAGAAACCTTGCCGATTTCCTTTGTCCATAGATGCTGTCTCACCTGCTGAATTTCTCCAGCATTTTTGTCTGCATCCATCCATCCCGTACTGATCCCCCATTCAACACCACTGACATCCCCCGTGCTCTCCCCTCACAATTTTACATACTCCAACCAACACGTACTAATTCACCTGCCTCAATCCACCCATTCCACACCGATTGCCTTCACAAACCCCCCCCCCCCCCCCCCCCCGCCATCTATCCACCCCGCATTAATTCACACACCCCATGACCCTATTGTGATTCATGGTCTTCAGAGCAAATATTGACTATGTTTGATAACGGAATGTAATCAAATGTGTTTTAATTCCCAATGTTATTATTTGTTTTGACACATTTAAACATATTACCAAAAGAACATTTGCTGCAGTTATGTCCTTTGGCCATCTCTTGTCAGTTAGTGTAATGTTTAACCTGTCAGACGGTAACGTCGGTTTTAACAGCTATTATCATAAAATGCCTTTAGAAATGTCCTTGCAACGTGCATATTTTGTTATGGATAAATTATGTGGGAAGCCAGAGTGTTTCTGTGCCAATAGCAATAACGACCCATGCTAATTTTCGGTCCTTTACAGAAAACATGGTTGCATCAATCTGTAGCGTGCATGGTCCAGGATTTATTGGCACAGGTTGATCATTTGCTGAATAATCCAACAACATTTCTGTTTGGAAGTGGAAAGAACGAATAGAAATTGTTTCGCGGCTGGCGTTGGGGGTTTAGCAGCTGGCGTTGGGGTTTAGTAGCTGGCGTTGGGGGTTTAGTAGCTGGCGTTGGGGTTTAGTAGCTGGCGTTGGGGTTTAGCAGCTGGCGTTGGGGTTTACCAGCTGGCGGGGTTTAGCAGCTGGCGTTGGGGTTTAGTAGCTGGCGTTGGGGTTTAGTAGTTGGCGTTGGGGGTTTAGTAGCTGGCGTTGGGGTTTAGTAGCTGGCGTTGGGGGTTTAGCAGCTGGCGTTGGGGTTTAGTAGCTGGCGTTGCGGTTTAGTAGCTGGCGTTGGGGGTTTAGCAGCTGGCGTTGGGGTTTAGTAGCTGGCGTTGGGGGTTTAGCAGCTGGCGTTGGGGTTTAGTAGCTGGCGATGGGGTTTAGTAGCTGGCGATGGGGTTTAGTAGCTGGCGTTGGGGGTTTCGCGGCTGGCGTTGGGGGTTTCGCGGCTGGCGTTGGGGGTTTCGCGGCTGGCGTTGGGGTTTAGTAGCTGGCGTTGGGGTTTAGTAGCTGCGTTGGGGATTAGTAGCTGGCGTTGGGGTTTAGTAGCTGGCGTTGGGGTTTAGCAGCTGGCGTTGGGGTTTAGTAGCTGGCGTTGGGGTTTAGCAACGGCCCCGCACCTTCCTGTCGGCTGGCAGAGGAGAGGAGGCGGTGGCGAGGAGATCCCAACCACCTGCCCCTTTGGCGGTGGCACTTTGGCGTTGGACAGGGACGGCCAAGGCAACGGGGCAATGTTGTCCGAGGAGCGCTGACCTTCCTCCCTCCCCACCTCCTCTGCCCCCCCCCCACTTTCTCTCTCCCCCCTCCACCCCTCTTATCCTGGGACCCCTCCTCTCTATCCCACACTGATCCCCATTCCCTCCTCTATTCAGTCCACACTGACAATCCCTGTGCTCCCCATCTACCCACCCCCCCCCCCAATCGATTCATCACCCTACCCACCTCGCATTGATTCTCCTGCCACCCCCCATCCATCCTACACTGGACCCCAATTCATCCTGTACTGACCCTCCTTCCCATCCATCCTGCACTTCTTCCCCCCATTCATACTGCACTGAGCCCCCCATTCATCCCGTACTGACCCACCTTCCATTTACCCTGAACCAAACCCCCCAATTATTCTTTTACTGACCCCCATTCATCCTGTAGTGAACACCCATTCATCCTGCACAGACCCTCCGATCCACACTGTCCTAACCCCCCCCCCCACCATCCTGTACTGACCCCCCCATTCATCCTGTGCTGATCGCCCCCCACATCCATCCTGTACTGATCCCCCCCATTCAAGAAAAATGGAGGGAGCAGTCTGAAGAAGGGTCTCGACCAGAAACTTTGCCTATTTCCTTAGTCCATAGATGCTGCCTCACCCGCTAAATTTCTCCAGCATTTTTGTGTACCCCCATCCATCCATTACTGATCCCCCCGCCATCCATCCCGTACTGATCCCCCATTCAACACCACTGACATCCCCCGTGCTCTCCCCTCACAATTTTACACACTCCAACCAACACGTACTAATTCACCTGCCTCAATCTATCCATTCCACACCGATTGCCTTGACAACCCCCCCCCCCCCCCGCCAACTATCCACCCCGCACTGATTCACACACCCCCTGACCCTATTGTGATTCATGGACTTCAGAGCAACTATTGACTTTGTTTGATAACGGAATGTAATCAAATGTGTTTTAATTCCCAATGTTATTATTTGTTTTGACACCTTTAAACATATTACCAAAAGAACATTTGCTGCAGTTATGTCCTTTGGCCATCTCTTGTCAGTTAGTGTAATGTTTAACCTGTCAGACGGTAACGTCGGTTTTAACAGCTATTATCATAAAATGCCTCAAGAAATGTCCTTGCAACGTGCATATTTTGTTATGGATAAATTATGTGGGAAGCCAGAGTGTTTCTGTGCCAATAGCAATAACGACCCATGCTAATTTTCGGTCCTTTACAGAAAACATGGTTGCATCAATCTGTAGCGTCCATGGTCCAGGATTTATTGGCACAGGTTGATCATTTGCTGAATAATCCAACAACATTTCTGTTTGGAAGTGGAAAGAACGAATAGAAATTGTTTCGCGGCTGGCGTTGGGTGTTTAGCAGCTGGCGTTGGGGTTTAGCAGCTGGCGTTGGGGTTTAGCAGCTGGCGTTGGGGTTTAGCAGCTGGCGTTGGGGTTTAGTAGCTGGCGTTGGGGTTTAGTAGCTGGCGTTGGGGTTTAGTAGCTGGCGATGGGTGTTTAGCAGCTGGCGTTGGGGTTTAGTAGCTGGCGTTGGGGTTTAGCAGCTGGCGTTGGGGTTTAGCAGCTGGCGATGGGGTTTAGCAGCTGGCGTTGTGGTTTAGTAGCTGGCGTTGGGGGTTTAGTAGCTGGCGTTGGGGGTTTAGCTGCTGGCGTTGGGGTTTAGTAGCTGGCGATGGGGTTTAGTAGCTGGCGTTGGGGTTTAGTAGCTGGCGTTGAGGGTTTCGCGGCTGGCGTTGGGGGGTTCGCGGCTGGCGTTGGGGTTTAGTAGCTGGCGTTAGGGTTTAGTAGCTGGCGTTGGGGTTTAGTAGCTGGCGTTGGGGTTTAGTAGCTGGCGTTGGGGGTTTAGTAGCTGGCGTTGGGGTTTAGCAGCTGGCGTTGGGGGTTTAGTAGCTGGCGTTGGGGTTTAGCAGCTGGCGTTGGGGTTTAGCAGCTGGCGTTGGGGTTTAGCAGCTGGCGTTGGGGTTTAGTAGCTGGCGTTGGGGTTTTGTAGCTGGCGTTGGAGTTTAGTAGCTGGCGTTGGGGGTTTAGTAGCTGGCGTTGGGGTTTAGCAGCTGGCGTTGGGGTTTAGCAGCTGGCGTTGGGGTTTAGTAGCTGGCGTTGGGGTTTAGTAGCTGGCGTTGGGGTTTAGTAGCTGACGTTGGGGTTTAGTAGCTGACGTTGGGGTTTAGGAGCTGGCGTTGGGGTTTAGCAGCTGGCGTTGGGGGTTTAGTAGCTGGCGTTGGGGTTTAGTAGCTGGCGATGGGGTTTAGTAGCTGGCGTTGGGGTTTAGTAGCTGGCCTTGGGGGTTTCGCGGCTGGCGTTGGGGGTTTCGCGGCTGGCGTTGGGGTTTAGTAGCTGGCGTTGGGGTTTAGTAGCTGGCGTTGGGGTTTAGTAGCTGGCGTTGGGGGTTAGTAGCTGGCGTTGGGGGTTTAGTAGCTGGCGTTGGGGTTTAGCAGCTGGCGTTGGGGGTTTAGTAGCTGGCGTTGGGGTTTAGTAGCTGGCGTTGGGGTTTAGCAGCTGGCGTTGGGGTTTAGCAGCTGGCGTTGGGGTTTAGTAGCTGGCGTTGGGGTTTAGTAGCTGGCGTTGGGGTTTAGTAGCTGGCGTTGGGGTTTAGCAGCTGGCGTTGGGGTTTAGTAGCTGGCGTTGGGGGTTTAGTAGCTGGCGTTGGGGTTTAGTAGCTGGCGTTGGGGTTTAGTAGCTGGCGTTGGGGTTTAGCAGCTGGCGTTGGGGTTTAGTAGCTGGCGTTGGGAGTTTAGCAGCTGGCGTTGGGGTTTAGTAGCTGGCGTTGGGGGTTTAGTAGCTGGCGTTGGGGGTTTAGTAGCTGGCGTTGGGGGTTTAGTAGCTGGCGTTGGGGTTTAGTAGCTGGCGTTGTGGTTTAGTAGCTGGCGTTGGGGTTTAGTAGCTGGCGTGGGGGGTTTAGCAGCTGGCGTTGGGGTTTAGCAGCTGGCGTTGGGGTTTAGCAGCTGGCGTTGGGGTTTAGCAGCTGGCGTTGGGGTTTAGTAGCTAGCGTTGGGGGTTTAGTGGCTGGCGTTGGGGTTTAGTAGCTGGCGTTGGGGGTTTAGTAGCTGGCGTTGGGGTTTAGTAGCTGGCGTTGGGGTTTAGCAGCTGGCGTTGGGGTTTAGTAGCTGGCGTTGGGGTTTAGTAGCTGACGTTGGGGTTTAGTAGCTGACGTTGGGGTTTAGGAGCTGGCATTGGGGTTTAGCAGCTGGCGTTGGGGGTTTAGTAGCTGGCGTTGGGGTTTAGTAGCTGGCATTGGGGGTTTAATAGCTGGCGTTGGGGTTTAGTAGCTGGCGTTGGGGTTTAGTAGCTGGCGTTGGGGGTTTAGGAGCTGGCATTGGGGTTTAGTAGCTGGCGTTGGGGTTTAGGGGCTGCGTTGGGGTTTAGGGGCTGGCGTTGGGGTTTGCCACTGTCGTCGGGGTTTAGGGGTTGCGTTGGGGTTTAGTAGCTGGCGTTGGAGAATTTCATTGTCCTATCTGGGACACATGACAATCGATTTAGCTGCTGGCGTTGGGGTTTTGAGTCTGGCGTTGGGGCTGAGCTGCAGGCAATGTAGTTTTGCAGCTGGCGTTGGGGCATAACGGCTGGTGTTGCGGTTTCAGGGCTGCGTTGGGGCTGATAACGGCCGCTGCCTGCAAACCCGTTAACGGCGCTTCCAATACAGTCCCCTTTCGCACGCCGAGGCCGGGAGGAGTGAGGGAGAGAGGGAGAGGGAGGCCTCCTTCCGCTGACTGAAGCAGCTGCACCAAAGATCCTAGAGCTGCACCGCTCGGTCCCGCACCTTCCTGTCGGCTGGCAGAGGAGGGGAGGCGGTGGCGAGGAGATCCCAACCACCTGCCCCTTTGGCGTTGGACAGGGACGGCAAAGGCAGCGGGGCGATGTTGTCCGAGGAGCGCTGACCTTCCTCCCTCCCCACCTCCTCTGCCCCCCTCTTTCTCTCTCCCCCCCTCCACCCCTCTTATCCTGGGACCCCTCCTCTCCATCCCACACTGATCCCCATTCCCTCCTCTATTCAGTCCTCACTGACAATCCCTGTGCTCCCCATCTACCCCCCCCCCCAATCGATTCATCACCCTACCCACCTCGCATTGATTCTCCTGCCACCCCCCATCCATCCTACACTGGTCCCCCAATTCATCCTGTACTGACCCTCCTTCCCATCCATCCTGCACTTCTCCCCCCCATTCATACTGCACTGAGCCCCCCATTCATCCCGTACTGACCCACCTTCCATTTACCCTGAACCAAACCCCCCAATTATTCTTTTACTGACCCCCATTCATCCTGTAGTGAACACCCATTCATCCTGCACAGACCGTCCGATCCACACTGTCCTGACCCCCCCCCCACCATCCTGTACTGACCCCTCCATTCATCCTGTGCTGATCGCCCTCCCATCCATCCTGTGCTGATCCCCCATCCAAGAAAAATGGAGGGAACAGTCTGAAGAAGGGTCTCGACCAGAAACCTTACCTATTTCCTTAGTCCATAGATGCTGTCTCACCTGCTGAATTTCTCCAGCATTTTTGTCTGCATCCATCCATCCCGTACTGATCCCCCCGCCATCCATCCCGTACTGATCCCCCATTCAACACCACTGACATCCCCCGTGCTCTCCCCTCACAATTTTACATACTCCAACCAACACGTACTAATTCACCTGCCTCAATCCATCCATTCCGCACCGATTGCCTTCACAAACCCCCCCCCCCCCCCCGCCATCTATCCACCCCGCATTAATTCACACACCCCCTGACCCTATTGTGATTCATGGTCTTCAGAGCAAATATTGACTATGTTTGATAACGGAATGCAATCAAATGTGTTTTAATTCCCAATGTTATTATTTGTTTTGACACATGTAAACATATTACCAAAAGAACATTTGCTGCAGTTATGTCCTTTGGCCATCTCTTGTCAGTTAGTGTAATGTTTAACCTGTCAGATGGTAACGTCGGTTTTAACAGCTATTATCATAAAATGCCTTAAGAAATGTCCTTGCAACGTGCATATTTTGTTATGGATAAATTATGTGGGAAGCCAGAGTGTTTCTGTGCCAATAGCAATAACGACCCATGCTAATTTTCGGTCCTTTACAGAAAACATGGTTGCATCAATCTGTAGCGTGCATGGTCCAGGATTTATTGGCACAGGTTGATCATTTGCTGAATAATCCAACAACATTTCTGTTTGGAAGTGGAAAGAACGAATAGATATTGTTTCGCGGCTGGCGTTGGGGGTTTAGCAGCTGGCGTTGGGGTTTAGTAGCTGGCGTTGGGGTTTAGCAGCTGGCGTTGGGGGTTTAGTAGCTGGCGTTGGGGTTTAGTAGCTGGCGTTGGGGTTTAGTAGCTGGCGTTGGGGTTTAGCAGCTGGCGTTGGGGTTTAGCAGCTGGTGTTCGGGTGTAGCAGCTGGCGTTGGGGTTTAGCAGCTGGCGTTGGGGTTTAGCAGCTGGCGTTGGGGTTTAGCAGCTGGCGTTGGGGTTTAGCAGCTGGCGTTGGGGTTTAGCAGCTGGCGATGGGGTTTAGTAGCTGGCGTTGGGGTTTAGTAGCTGGCGTTGGGGTTTAGTAGCTGGCGTTGGGGTTTAGTAGCTGGCGTTGGGGTTTAGTAGCTGGCGTTGGGGTTTAGCAGCTGGCGTTGGGTGTTTAGCAGCTGGCGTTGGGGGTTCAGCAGCTGGCGTTGGGGTTTAGCGGCTGGCGTTGGGGTTTAGCGGCTGGCGTTGGGGTTTAGTGGCTGGCGTTGGGGTTTAGTAGCTGGCGTTGGGGGTTTAGTAGCTGGCGTTGGGGGTTTTGTAGCTGGCGTTGGGGTTTATTAGCTGGCGTTGGGGTTTAGTAGCTGGCGTTGGGGTTTAGTAGCTGGCGTTGGGTGTTTAGCAGCTGGCGTTGGGGGTTTTGCGGCTGTCGTTGGGGTTTAGCGGCTGGCGTTGGGGTTTAGCGGCTGGCGTTGGGGATTAGTGGCTGGCGTTGGGGTTTAGTAGCTGACGTTGGGGGTTTAGTAGCTGGCGTTGGGGGTTTAGTAGCTGGCGTTGGGGTTTAGTAGCTGGTGTTGTGGTTTAGCAGCTGGCGTTGGGGTTTAGCAGCTGGCGTTGGGGTTTAGCAGCTGGCGTTGGGGTTTAGCAGCTGGCGTTGGGGTTTAGCAGCTGGCGTTGGGGTTTAGCAGCTGGCGTTGGGGTTTAGTAGCTAGCGTTGGGGGTTTAGTGGCTGGCGTTGGGGTTTAGTAGCTGGCGTTGGGGGTTTAGTAGCTGGCGTTGGGGTTTAGTAGCTGGCGTTGGGGTTTAGCAGCTGGCGTTGGGGTTTAGTAGCTGGCGTTGGGGTTTAGTAGCTGACTTTGGGGTTTAGTAGCTGACGTTGGGGTTTAGGAGCTGGCATTGGGGTTTAGCAGCTGGCGTTGGGGGTTTAGTAGCTGGCGTTGGGGTTTAGTAGCTGGCATTGGGGGTTTAATAGCTGGCGTTGGGGTTTAGTAGCTGGCGTTGGGGTTTAGTAGCTGGCGTTGGGGGTTTAGGAGCTGGCATTGGGGTTTAGTAGCTGGCGTTGGGGTTTAGGGGCTGCGTTGGGGTTTAGGGGCTGGCGTTGGGGTTTGCCACTGTCGTCGGGGTTTAGGGGCTGGCGTTGGGGTTTAGTAGCTGGCGTTGGAGAATTTCATTGTCCTATCTGGGACACATGACAATCGATTTAGCTGCTGGCGTTGGGGTTTTGAGTCTGGCGTTGGGGCTGAGCTGCAGGCAATGTAGTTTTGCAGCTGGCGTTGGGGCATAACGGCTGGTGTTGCGGTTTCAGGGCTGCGTTGGGGCTGATAACGGCCGCTGCCTGCAAACCCGTTAACGGCGCTTCCAATACAGTCCCCTTTCGCACGCCGAGGCCGGGAGGAGTGAGGGAGAGAGGGAGAGGGAGGCCTCCTTCCGCTGACTGAAGCAGCTGCACCAAAGATCCTAGAGCTGCATCGCTCGGTCCCGCACCTTCCTGTCGGCTGGCAGAGGAGGGGAGGCGGTGGCGAGGAGATCCCAACCACCTGCCCCTTTGGCGTTGGACAGGGACGGCAAAGGCAGCGGGGCGATGTTGTCCGAGGAGCGCTGACCTTCCTCCCTCCCCACCTCCTCTGCCCCCCTCTTTCTCTCTCCCCCCCTCCACCCCTCTTATCCTGGGACCCCTCCTCTCCATCCCACACTGATCCCCATTCCCTCCTCTATTCAGTCCTCACTGACAATCCCTGTGCTCCCCATCTACCCCCCCCCCCCAATCGATTCATCACCCTACCCACCTCGCATTGATTCTCCTGCCACCCCCCATCCATCCTACACTGGTCCCCCAATTCATCCTGTACTGACCCTCCTTCCCATCCATCCTGCACTTCTCCCCCCCATTCATACTGCACTGAGCCCCCCATTCATCCCGTACTGACCCACCTTCCATTTACCCTGAACCAAACCCCCCAATTATTCTTTTACTGACCCCCATTCATCCTGTAGTGAACACCCATTCATCCTGCACAGACCGTCCGATCCACACTGTCCTGACCCCCCCCCCCCACCATCCTGTACTGACCCCTCCATTCATCCTGTGCTGATCGCCCTCCCATCCATCCTGTGCTGATCCCCCATCCAAGAAAAATGGAGGGAACAGTCTGAAGAAGGGTCTCGACCAGAAACCTTGCCTATTTCCTTAGTCCATAGATGCTGTCTCACCTGCTGAATTTCTCCAGCATTTTTGTCTGCATCCATCCATCCCGTACTGATCCCCCCGCCATCCATCCCGTACTGATCCCCCATTCAACACCACTGACATCCCCCGTGCTCTCCCCTCACAATTTTACATACTCCAACCAACACGTACTAATTCACCTGCCTCAATCCATCCATTCCGCACCGATTGCCTTCACAAACCCCCCCCCCCTCCCCCCGCCATCTATCCACCCCGCATTAATTCACACACCCCCTGACCCTATTGTGATTCATGGTCTTCAGAGCAAATATTGACTATGTTTGATAACGGAATGCAATCAAATGTGTTTTAATTCCCAATGTTATTATTTGTTTTGACACATGTAAACATATTACCAAAAGAACATTTGCTGCAGTTATGTCCTTTGGCCATCTCTTGTCAGTTAGTGTAATGTTTAACCTGTCAGATGGTAACGTCGGTTTTAACAGCTATTATCATAAAATGCCTTAAGAAATGTCCTTGCAACGTGCATATTTTGTTATGGATAAATTATGTGGGAAGCCAGAGTGTTTCTGTGCCAATAGCAATAACGACCCATGCTAATTTTCGGTCCTTTACAGAAAACATGGTTGCATCAATCTGTAGCGTGCATGGTCCAGGATTTATTGGCACAGGTTGATCATTTGCTGAATAATCCAACAACATTTCTGTTTGGAAGTGGAAAGAACGAATAGATATTGTTTCGCGGCTGGCGTTGGGGGTTTAGCAGCTGGCGTTGGGGTTTAGTAGCTGGCGTTGGGGTTTAGCAGCTGGCGTTGGGGGTTTAGTAGCTGGCGTTGGGGTTTAGTAGCTGGCGTTGGGGTTTAGTAGCTGGCGTTGGGGTTTAGCAGCTGGCGTTGGGGTTTAGCAGCTGGTGTTCGGGTGTAGCAGCTGGCGTTGGGGTTTAGCAGCTGGCGTTGGGGTTTAGCAGCTGGCGTTGGGGTTTAGCAGCTGGCGTTGGTGTTTAGCAGCTGGCGTTGGGGTTTAGCAGCTGGCGTTGGGGTTTAGCAGCTGGCGTTGGGGTTTAGCAGCTGGCGATGGGGTTTAGTAGCTGGCGTTGGGGTTTAGTAGCTGGCGTTGGGGTTTAGTAGCTGGCGTTGGGGTTTAGTAGCTGGCGTTGGGGTTTAGCAGCTGGCGTTGGGGTTTAGCAGCTGGCGTTGGGTGTTTAGCAGCTGGCGTTGGGGGTTCAGCAGCTGGCGTTGGGGTTTAGCGGCTGGCGTTGGGGTTTAGCGGCTGGCGTTGGGGTTTAGTGGCTGGCGTTGGGGTTTAGTAGCTGGCGTTGGGGGTTTAGTAGCTGGCGTTGGGGGTTTTGTAGCTGGCGTTGGGGTTTAGTAGCTGGCGTTGGGGTTTAGTAGCTGGCGTTGGGGTTTAGTAGCTGGCGTTGGTTGTTTAGCAGCTGGCGTTGGGGGTTTTGCGGCTGTCGTTGGGGTTTAGCGGCTGGCGTTGGGGTTTAGCGGCTGGCGTTGGGGATTAGTGGCTGGCGTTGGGGTTTAGTAGCTGGCGTTGGGGGTTTAGTAGCTGGCGTTGGGGGGTTAGTAGCTGGCGTTGGGTGTTTAGCAGCTGGCGTTGGGGGTTCAGCAGCTGGCGTTGGGGTTTAGTAGCTGGCGTTGGGGGTTTAGTAGCTGGCGTTGGGGGTTTAGTAGCTGGCGTTGGGGTTTAGTAGCTGGCGTTGGGGTTTAGTAGTTGGCGTTGGGGGTTTAGTAGCTGCCGTTGGGATTTAGTAGCTGGCGTTGGGGGTTTAGCAGCTGGCGTTGGGGTTTAGTAGCTGGCGTTGGGGTTTAGTAGCTGGCGTTGGGGGTTTAGCAGCTGGCGTTGGGGGTTTAGCAGCTGGCGTTGGGGTTTAGTAGCTGGCGATGGGGTTTAGTAGCTGGCGTTGGGGTTTAGTAGCTGGCGTTGGGGGTTTCGCGGCTGGCGTTGGGGGTTTCGCGGCTGGCGTTGGGGGTTTCGCGGCTGTCGTTGGGGTTTAGTAGCTGGCGTTGGGGTTTAGCAGCTGGCGTTGGGGTTTAGTAGCTGGCGTTGGGGTTTAGCAGCTGGTGTTGGGGGTTTAGTAGCTGGCGTTGGGGGTTTAGTAGCTGGCGTTGGGGATTTAGTAGCTGGCGTTGGGGTTTAGCAGCTGGCGTTGGGGTTTAGCAGCTGGCGTTGTGGTTTAGTAGCTGGCGTTGGGGTTTAGCGGCTGGCGTTGGGGGGTTTAGTAGATGGCATTGGGGTTTAGCAGCTGGCGGGGTTTAGTAGCTGGCGTTGGGGTTTAGTAGCTGGCGTTGGGGGTTTAGTGGCTGGCGTTGGGGGTTTAGTGGCTGGCGTTGGGGGTTTAGGAGCTGGCATTGGGGTTTAGTAGCTGGCGTTGGGGTTTAAGGGCTGCGTTGGGGTTTAGGGGCTGGCGTTGGGGTTTGCCACTGGCGTCGGGGTTTAGGGGTTGCGTTGGGGTTTAGTAGCTGGCGTTGGAGAATTTCATTGTCCTATCTGGGACACATGACAATAGATTTAGCTGCTGGCGTTGGGGTTTTGAGTCTGGCGTTGGGGCTTAGTTGCAGGCAATGTGGTTTTGCAGCTGGCGTTGGGGCTTAACGGCTGGTGTTGCGGTTTCAGGGCTGCGTTGGGGCTTATCGGCTGGCGTTGGGGTTTAGTAGCTGGCGTTGTGGTTTAGTAGCTGGCGTTGGGGGTTTAGTAGCTGGCGTTAGGGTTTAGTAGCTGGCGTTGGGGTTTAGTAGCTGGCGTTGGGGTTTAGTAGCTGGCGTTGGGGTTTAGTAGCTGGCGTTGGGGTTTAGTAGCTGGCGTTTAGTAGCTGGCGTTGGGGTTTAGTAGCTGGCGTTGGGGTTTAGTAGCTGGCGTTTAGTAGCTGGCGTTGGGGTTTAGTAGCTGGCGTTGGGGTTTAGTAGCTGGCGTTGGGGTTTAGTAGCTGGCGTTTAGTCGCTGGCGTTGGGGTTTAGTAGCTGGGGTTTAGTAGCTGGCGTTGGGGTTTAGTAGCTGGCGTTGGGGTTTAGTAGCTGGCGTTGGGGGATTAGTAGCTGGGGTTTAGCAGCTGGCGTTGGGGTTTAGCAGCTGGCGTTGGGGTTTAGCAGCTGGCGTTGGGGGTTTAGTAGCTGGCGTTGGGGGTTTAGTAGCTGGCGTTGGGGTTTAGTAGCTGGCGTTGGGGGTTTAGTAGCTGGCGTTGGGGGTTTAGTGGCTGGCGTTGGGGGTTTAGTGGCTGGCGTTGGGGTTTAGCGGCTGGCGTTGGGGTTTAGCAGCTAGCGTTGGGGTTTAGTAGCTGGCGTTGGGGTTTAGTAGCTGGCGTTGGGGTTTAATAGCTGGCGTTTAGTAGCTGGCGTTGGGGTTTAGTAGCTGGGGTTTAGTAGCTGGCGTTGGGGTTTAGTAGCTGGCGTTGGGGTTTGGTAGCTGGCGTTGGGGTTTAATAGCTGGCGTTTAGTAGCTGGCGTTGGGGTTTAGTAGCTGGGGTTTAGTAGCTGGCGTTGGGGTTTAGTAGCTGGCGTTGGGGTTTAGTAGCTGGCGTTGGGGGTTTAGTAGCTGGCGTTGGGGGTTTAGTAGCTGGCGTTGGGGTTTAGTAGCTGGCGTTGGGGGTTTAGTAGCTGGCGTTGGGGGTTTAGTAGCTGGCGTTGGGGTTTAGTAGCTGGCGTTGGGGGTTTAGTGGCTGGCGTTGGGGGTTTAGCGGCTGGCGTTGGGGTTTAACGGCTGGCGTTGGGGTTTAGCGGCTAGCGTTGGGGTTTAGTAGCTGGCGTTGGGGTTTAGTAGCTGGCGTTGGGGTTTAGTAGCTGGCGTTGGGGTTTAGTGGCTGGCGTTGGGGGTTTAGTGGCTGGCGTTGGGGTTTAGTAGCTGGCGTTGGGGTTTAGTAGCTGGCGTTGGGGTTTAGTAGCTGGCGTTGGGGTTTAGTAGCTGGCGTTGGGGTTTCGTAGCTGGCGTTTGGGGTTTAGTAGCTGGCGTTGGGGTTTAGTAGCTGGCGTTGGGGTTTAGTAGCTGGCGTTAGGGTTTAGTAGCTGGCGTTGGGGGTTTAGTAGCTGGGGTTTAGTAGCTGGCGTTGGGGTTTAGTAGCTGGCGTTGGGGTTTCGTAGCTGGCGTTGGGGTTTAGTAGCTGGCGTTGGGGTTTAGTAGCTGGCGTTGGGGTTTAGTAGCTGGCGTTGGGGGTTTAGTAGCTGGCGTTGGGGGTTTAGTAGCTGGCGTTGGTGGTTTAGCAGCTGGCGTTGGGGGTTTAGTAGCTGGCGTTGGGGTTTAGTAGCTGGCGTTGGGGGTTTAGTAGCTGGCGTTAGGGTTTAGTAGCTGGGGTTTAGTAGCTGGCATTGGGGTTTAGTAGCTGGGGTTTAGTAGCTGGCGTTGGGGTTTAGCAGCTGGCGTTGGGGGTTTTGCGGCTGTCGTTGGGGTTTAGCGGCTGGCGGGGTTTAGCGGCTGGCGTTGGGGTTTAGCAGCTGGCGTTGGGGGTATAGTAGCTGGCGTTGGGGGTTTAGTAGCTGGCGTTGGGGTTTAGTAGCTGGCGTTGGGGGTTTAGTAGCTGGCGTTGGGGGTTTAGTGGCTGGCGTTGGGGGTTTAGTGGCTGGCGTTGGGGTTTAGCGGCTGGCGTTGGGGTTTAGCAGCTAGCGTTGAGGTTTAGTAGCTGGCGTTGGGGTTTAGTAGCTGGCGTTGGGGTTTAATAGCTGGCGTTTAGTAGCTGGCGTTGGGGTTTAGTAGCTCGGGTTTAGTAGCTGGCGTTGGGGTTTAGTAGCTGGCGTTGGGGTTTGGTAGCTCGCGTTGGGGTTTAATAGCTGGCGCTTAGTAGCTGGCGTTGAGGTTTAGTAGCTGGGGTTTAGTAGCTGGCGTTGGGGTTTAGTAGCTGGTGTTGGGGTTTAGTAGATGGCGTTGGGGGTTTAGTAGCTGGGGTTTAGTAGCTGGCGTTGGGGTTTAGTAGCTGGCGTTGGGGTTTCGTAGCTGGCGTTGGGGTTTAGTAGCTGGCGTTGGGGGTTTAGTAGCTGGCGTTGGGGGTTTAGTAGCTGGCGTTGGGGTTTAGTAGCTGGCGTTGGGGGTTTAGTAGCTGGCATTGGGGTTTAGTAGCGGGTTTAGTAGCTGGCGTTGGGGTTTAGTAGCTGGGGTTTAGTAGCTGGCGTTGGGGTTTAGTAGCTTGCGTTGGGGTTTAGTAGCTGGCGTTGGGTGTTTAGTAGCTGGCGTTGGGGGTTTAGTAGCTGGCGTTGGGGTTTAGTAGCTGGCGTTGGGGGTTTAGTAGCTGGCGTTGGGGGTTTAGTAGCTGGCGTTGGGGTTTAGTAGCTGGCGTTGGGGGTTTAGTGGCTGGCGTTGGGGGTTTAGCGGCTGGCGTTGGGGTTTAGCGGCTGGCGTTGGGGTTTAGCAGCTAGCGTTGGGGTTTAGTAGCTGGCGTTGCGGTTTAGTAGCTGGCGTTGGGGTTTAGTAGCTGGCGTTGGGGTTTAGTGGCTGGCGTTGGGGGTTTAGTGGCTGGCGTTGGGGTTTAGTAGCTGGCGTTGGGGTTTAGTAGCTGGCGTTGGGGTTTAGTAGCTGGCGTTGGGGTTTAGTAGCTGGCGTTGGGGGTTTAGTAGCTGGGGTTTAGTAGCTGGCGTTGGGGTTTAGTAGCTGGCGTTGGGGTTTCGTAGCTGGCGTTGGGGGTTTAGTAGCTGGCGTTGGGGTTTAGTAGCTTGCGTTGGGGTTTAGTAGCTGGCGTTAGGGTTTAGTAGCTGGCGTTGGGGGTTTAGTAGCTGGGGTTTAGTAGCTGGCGTTTGGGTTTAGTAGCTGCCGTTGGGGTTTCGTAGCTGGCGTTGGGGTTTCGTAGCTGGCGTTGGGGTTTAGTAGCTGGCGTTGGGGGTTTAGTCGCTGGCGTTGGGGTTTAGTAGCTGGCGTTGGGGGTTTAGTAGCTGGCGTTAGGGTTTAGTAGCTGGGGTTTAGTAGCTGGCATTGGGGTTTAGTAGCTGGGGTTTAGTAGCTGGCGTTGGGGTTTAGCAGCTGGCGTTGGGGGTTTTGCGGCTGTCGTTGGGGTTTAGCGGCTGGCGGGGTTTAGCGGCTGGTGTTGGGGGTTAGTAGCTGGCGTTGGGGTTTAGTAGCTGGGGTTTAGTAGCTGGCATTGGGGTTTAGTAGCTGGGGTTTAGTAGCTGGCGTTGGGGTTTAGCAGCTGGCGTTGGGGGTTTTGCGGCTGTCGTTGGGGTTTAGCGGCTGGCGGGGTTTAGCGGCTGGTGTTGGGGATTAGTAGCTGGCGTTGGGGTTTAGTAGCTGGCGTTGGGGGTTTAGTAGCTGACATTGGGGGTTTAGTAGCTGGCGTTGGGTGTTTAGCAGCTGGCGTTGGGGGTTTAGCAGCTGGCGTTGGGGTTTAGTAGCTGGCGTTGGGGGTTTAGTAGCTGGCGTTGGGTGTTTAGCAGCTGGCGTTGGGGGTTCAGCAGCTGGCGTTGGGGTTTAGTAGCTGTCGTTGGGGTTTAGTAGCTGGCGTTGGGGGTTTAGTAGCTGGCGTTGGGGGTTTAGTAGCTGGCGTTGGGGGTTTAGTAGCTGGCGTTGGGGTTTAGTAGTTGGCGTTGGGGGTTTTGTAGCTGGCGTTGGGATTTAGTAGCTGGCGTTAGGGGTTTAGCAGCTGGCGTTGGGGTTTAGTAGCTGGCGTTGGGGTTTAGCAGCTGGCGTTGGGGGTTTAGCAGCTGGCGTTGGGGTTTAGCAGCTGGCGTTGGGGTTTAGTAGCTGGCGATGGGGCTTAGTAGCTGGCGTTGGGGGTTTCGCGGCTGGCGTTGGGGGTTTCGCGGCTGGCGGGGGTTTCGCGGCTGTCGTTGGGGTATAGTAGCTGGCGTTGGGGTTTAGCAGCTGGCGTTGGGGTTTAGTAGCTGGCGTTGGGGTTTAGCAGCTGGCGTTGGGGGTTTAGTAGCTGGCGTTGGGGTTTAGTAGCTGGCGTTGGGGTTTAGTAGCTGGCGTTGGGGGTTTAGTAGCTGGCGTTGGGGGTTTAGTAGCTGGCGTTGGGGTTTAGTAGTTGGCGTTGGGGGTTTAGTAGCTGGCGTTGGGATTTAGTAGCTGGCGTTGGGGGTTTAGCAGCTGGCGTTGGGGTTTAGTAGCTGGCGTTGGGGTTTAGTAGCTGGCGTTGGGGGTTTCGCAGCTGGCGTTGGGGTTTAGCAGCTGGCGTTGGGGTTTAGTAGCTGGCGATGGGGTTTAGTAGCTGGCGTTGGGGTTTAGCGGCTGGCGTTGGGGGGTTTAGTGGCTGGCGTTGGGGGGTTTAGTAGCTGGCATTGGGGTTTAGTAGCTGGCGTTGGGGTTTAGCAGCTGGCGTTGGGGTTTAGTAGCTGGCGTTGGGGGTTTAGTGGCTGGCGTTGGGGGTTTAGTGGCGGGCGTTGGGGGTTTAGGAGCTGGCATTGGGGTTTAGTAGCTGGCGTTGGGGTTTAAGGGCTTCGTTGGGGTTTAGGGGCTGGCGTTGGGGTTTGCCACTGGCGTCGGGGTTTAGGGGTTGCGTTGGGGTTTAGTAGCTGGCGTTGGAGAATTTCATTGTCCTATCTGGGACACATCACAATAGATTCAGCTGCTGGCGTTGGGGTTTTGAGTCTGGCGTTGGGGCTTAGTTGCAGGCAATGTTGTTTTGCAGCTGGCGTTGGGGCTTAACGGCTGGTGTTGCGGTTTCAGGGCTGCGTTGGGGCTTATCGGCTGGCGTTGGGGTTTAGTAGCTGGCGTTGTGGTTTAGTAGCTGGCGTTGGGGGTTTAGTAGCTGGCGTTGGGGTTTAGTAGCTGGCTTTGGGGTTTAGTAGCTGGCGTTGGGGTTTAGTAGCTGGCGTTGGGGTTTAGTGGCTGGCTTTGGGGGTTTAGTAGCTGGCGTTGGGGTTTAGTAGTTGGCGTTTAGTAGATGGCGTTGGGGTTTAGTAGCTGGCGTTGGGGTTTAGTAGCTGGCGTTGGGGTTTAGTAGCTGGCGTTGGGGTTTAGTAGCTGGCGTTGGGGTTTAGTAGCTGGCGTTTAGTAGCTGGCATTGGGGTTTAGTAGCTGGCGTTGGGGTTTAGTAGCTGGCGTTTAGTAGCTGGCGTTGGGGTCTAGTAGCTGGCGTTGGGGTTTAGTAGCTGGCGTTGGGGTTTAGTAGCTGGCGTTTAGTCGCTGGCGTTGGGGTTTAGTAGCTGGGGTTTAGTAGCTGGCGTTGGGGTTTAGTAGCTGGCGTTGGGGTTTAGTAGCTGGCGTTGGGGATTTAGTAGCTGGGGTTTAGCAGCTGGCGTTGGGGTTTAGCAGCTGGCGTTGGGGTTTAGCAGCTGGCGTTGGGGGTTTAGTAGCTGGCGTTGGGGTTTAGTAGCTGGCGTTGGGGGTTTAGTAGCTGGCGTTGGGGTTTAGTAGCTGGCGTTGGGGGTTTAGTAGCTGGCGTTGGGGGTTTAGTGGCTGGCGTTGGGGGTTTAGTGGCTGGCGTTGGGGTTTAGCGGCTGGCGTTGGGGTTTAGCAGCTAGCGTTGGGGTTTAGTAGCTGGCGTTGGGGTTTAGTAGCTGGCGTTGGGGTTTAATAGCTGGCGTTTAGTAGCTGGCGTTGGGGTTTAGTAGCTGGGGTTTAGTAGCTGGCGTTGGGGTTTAGTAGCTGGCGTTGGGGTTTGGTAGCTGTCGTTGGGGTTTAATAGCTGGCGTTTAGTGGCTGGCGTTGGGGTTTAGTAGCTCGGGTTTAGTAGCTGGCGTTGGGGTTTAGTAGCTGGTGTTGGGGTTTAGTAGCTGGCGTTGGGGGTTTAGTAGCTGGGGTTTAGTAGCTGGCGTTGGGGTTTAGTAGCTGGCGTTGGGGTTTCGTAGCTGGCGTTGGGGTTTAGTAGCTGGCGTTGGGGGTTTAGTAGCTGGCGTTGGGGGTTTAGTAGCTGGCGTTGGGGTTTAGTAGCTGGCGTTGGGGGTTTAGTAGCTGGCGTTGGGGTTTAGTAGCGGGTTTAGTAGCTGGCGTTGGGGTTTAGTAGCGGGGGTTTAGTAGCTGGCGTTGGGGTTTAGTAGCTGGCGTTGGGGTTTAGTAGCTGGCGTTGGGGGTTTAGTAGCTGGCGTTGGGGGTTTAGTAGCTGGCGTTGGGGTTTAGTAGCTGGCGTTGGGGGTTTAGTATCTGGCGTTGGGGGTTTAGTAGCTGGTGTTGGGGTTTAGTAGCTGGCGTTGGGGTTTAGTAGCTGGCGTTGGGGGTTTAGTATCTGGCGTTGGGGGTTTAGTAGCTGGTGTTGGGGTTTAGTAGCTGGCGTTGGGTGTTTAGTGGCTGGCGTTGGGGGTTTAGTAGCTGGCGTTGGGGGTTTAGTAGCTGGCGTTGGGGGTTTTGCGGCTGTCGTTGGGGTTTAGCGGCTGGCGGGGTTTAGCGGCTGGTGTTGGGGATTAGTAGCTGGCGTTGGGATTTAGTAGCTGGCGTTGGGGGTTTATTAGCTGGCATTGGGGGTTTAGTAGCTGGCGTTGGGTGTTTAGCAGCTGGCGTTGGGGGTTCAGCAGCTGGCGTTGGGGTTTAGTAGCTGGCGTTGGGGGTTTAGTAGCTGGCGTTGGGTGTTTAGCAGCTGGCGTTGGGGGTTCAGCAGCTGGCGTTGGGGTTTAGTAGCTGTCGTTGGGGTTTAGTAGCTGGCGTTGGGGGTTTAGTAGCTGGCGTTGGGGGTTTAGTAGCTGGCGTTGGGGGTTTAGTAGCTGGCGTTGGGGTTTAGTAGTTGGCGTTGGGGGTTTTGTAGCTGGCGTTGGGGGTTTAGCAGCTGGCGTTGGGGTTTAGCAGCTGGCGTTGGGGTTTAGTAGCTGGCGATGGGGTTTAGTAGCTGGCGTTGGGGGTTTCGCGGCTGGCGTTGGGGGTTTCGCGGCTGGCGTTGGGGGTTTCGCGGCTGTCGTTGGGGTTTAGTAGCTGGCGTTGGGGTTTAGCAGCTGGCGTTGGGGTTTAGTAGCTGGCGTTGGGGTTTAGCAGCTGGCGTTGGGGGTTTAGTAGCTGGCGTTGGGGTTTAGTAGCTGGCGTTGGGGTTTAGTAGCTGGCGTTGGGGGTTTAGTAGCTGGCGTTGGGGGTTTAGTAGCTGGCGTTGGGGTTTAGTAGTTGGCGTTGGGGGTTTAGTAGCTGGCGTTGGGATTTAGTAGCTGGCGTTGGGGGTTTAGCAGCTGGCGTTGGGGTTTAGTAGCTGGCGTTGGGGTTTAGTAGCTGGCGTTGGGGGTTTAGCAGCTGGCGTTGGGGGTTTAGCAGCTGGCGTTGGGGTTTAGTAGCTGGCGATGGGGTTTAGTAGCTGGCGTTGGGGTTTAGTAGCTGGCGTTGGGGGTTTCGCGGCTGGCATTGGGGGTTTCGCGGCTGTCGTTGGGGTTTAGTAGCTGGCGTTGGGGTTTAGCAGCTGGCGTTGGGGTTTAGTAGCTGGCGTTGGGGTTTAGCAGCTGGCGTTGGGGGTTTAGTAGCAGGCGTTGGGGATTTAGTGGCTGGCGTTGGGGATTTAGTAGCTGGCGTTGGGGTTTAGCAGCTGGCGTTGGGGTTTAGCAGCTGGCGTTGGGGTTTAGTAGCTGGCGTTGGGGTTTAGTAGCTGGCGTTGGGGTTTAGCGGCTGGCGTTGGGGGGTTTAGTAGCTGGCATTGGGGTTTAGCAGCTGGCGGGGTTTAGTAGCTGGCGTTGGGGTTTAGTAGCTGGCGTTGGGGGTTTAGTGGCTGGCGTTGGGGGTTTAGTGGCTGGCGTTGGGGGTTTAGGAGCTGGCATTGGGGTTTAGTAGCTGGCGTTGTGGTTTAAGGGCTTCGTTGGGGTTTAGGGGCTGGCGTTGGGGTTTGCCACTGGCGTCGGGGTTTAGGGGTTGCGTTGGGGTTTAGTAGCTGGCGTTGGAGAATTTCATTGTCCTATCTGGGACACATCACAATAGATTCAGCTGCTGGCGTTGGGGTTTTGAGTCTGGCGTTGGGGCTTAGTTGCATGCAATGTTGTTTTGCAGCTGGCGTTGGGGCTTAACGGCTGGTGTTGCGGTTTCAGGGCTGCGTTGGGGCTTATCGGCTGTCGTTGGGGTTTAGTAGCTGGCGTTGTGGTTTAGTAGCTGGCGTTGGGGTTTAGTAGCTGGCGTTGGGGTTTAGTAGCTGGCGTTGGGGTTTAGTAGCTGGCGTTGGGGTTTAGTAGCTGGCGTTTAGTAGCTGGCATTGGGGTTTAGTAGCTGGCGTTGGGGTTTAGTAGCTGGCGTTTAGTAGCTGGCGTTGGGGTTTAGTAGCTGGCGTTGGGGTTTAGTAGCTGGCGTTGGGGTTTAGTAGCTGGCGTTGGGGATTTAGTAGCTGGGGTTTAGCAGCTGGCGTTGGGGTTTAGCAGCTGGCGTTGGGGTTTAGCAGCTGGCGTTGGGGGTTTAGTAGCTGGCGTTGGGGTTTAGTAGCTGGCGTTGGGGGTTTAGTAGCTGGCGTTGGGGTTTAGTAGCTGGCGTTGGGGGTTTAGTAGCTGGCGTTGGGGGTTTAGTGGCTGGCGTTGGGGGTTTAGCGGCTGGCGTTGGGGTTTAGCGGCTGGCGTTGGGGTTTAGCAGCTAGCGTTGGGGTTTAGTAGCTGGCGTTGGGGTTTAGTAGCTGGCGTTGGGGTTTAATAGCTGGCGTTTAGTAGCTGGCGTTGGGGTTTAGTAGCTGGGGTTTAGTAGCTGGCGTTGGGGTTTAGTAGCTGGCGTTGGGGTTTGGTAGCTGTCGTTGGGGTTTAATAGCTGGCGTTTAGTAGCTGGCGTTGGGGTTTAGTAGCTGGGGTTTAGTAGCTGGCGTTGGGGTTTAGTAGCTGGTGTTGGGGTTTAGTAGCTGGCGTTGGGGGTTTAGTAGCTGGGGTTTAGTAGCTGGCGTTGGGGTTTAGTAGCTGGCGTTGGGGTTTCGTAGCTGGCGTTGGGGTTTAGTAGCTGGCGTTGGGGGTTTAGTAGCTGGCGTTGGGGGTTTAGTAGCTGGCGTTGGGGTTTAGTAGCTGGCGTTGGGGGTTTAGTAGCTGGCGTTGGGGTTTAGTAGCGGGTTTAGTAGCTGGCGTTGGGGTTTAGTAGCTGGGGTTTAGTAGCTGGCGTTGGGGTTTAGTAGCTGGCGTTGGGGTTTAGTAGCTGGCGTTGGGGGTTTAGTAGCTGGCGTTGGGGGTTTAGTAGCTGGCGTTGGGGTTTAGTAGCTGGCGTTGGGGGTTTAGTATCTGGCGTTGGGGGTTTAGTAGCTGGTGTTGGGGTTTAGTAGCTGGCGTTGGGGTTTAGTAGCTGGCGTTGGGGGTTTAGTATCTGGCGTTGGGGGTTTAGTAGCTGGTGTTGGGGTTTAGTAGCTGGCGTTGGGTGTTTAGTGGCTGGCGTTGGGGGTTTAGTGGCTGGCGTTGGGGTTTAGCAGCTGGCGTTGGGGTTTATTAGCTGGCGTTGGGGGTTTAGTAGCTGGCGTTGGGGTTTAGCGACTGGCGTTGGGGTTCAGCAGCTGGCGTTGGGGTTTAGTAGCTGGCGTTGGGGTTTAGTAGCTGGCGTTGGGGTTTAGTAGCTGGCGTTAGGGTTTAGTAGCTGGGGTTTAGTAGCTGGCGTTGGGGTTTAGCAGCTGGCGTTGGGGGTTTAGCAGCTGGCGTTGGGGTTTAGTAGCTGGCGTTGGGGTTTAGTAGCTGGCGTTGGGGGGTTAGTAGCTGGCGTTGGGGGTTTAGCAGCTGGCGTTGGGGTTTAGTAGCTGGCGTTGGGGTATAGTAGCTGGCGTTGGGGGTTTAGCAGCTGGCGTTGGGGTTTAGTAGCTGGCGTTGGGGTTTAGTAGCTGGCGTTGGGGGTTTAGCAGCTGGCGTTGGGGGTTTAGCAGCTGGCGTTGGGGTTTAGTAGCTGGCGATGGGGTTTAGTAGCTGGCGTTGGGGTTTAGTAGCTGGCGTTGGGGGTTTCGCGGCTGGCGTTGGGGTTTAGAAGCTGGCGTTGGGGTTTAGTAGCTGGCGTTGGGGGTTTCGCAGCTGGCGTTGGGGTTTAGTAGCTGGCGATGGGGTTCAGTAGCTGGCGATGGGGTTTAGTAGCTGGCGTTGGGGGTTTCGCGGCTGGCGTTGGGGGTTTCGCGGCTGGCGTTGGGGGTTTCGCGGCTGGCGTTGGGGTTTAGTAGCTGGCGTTGGGGTTTAGTAGCTGGCATTGGGGTTTAGTAGCTGGCGTTGGGGGTTTAGTAGCTGGCGTTGGGGTTTAGTAGCTGGCATTGGGGTTTAGTAGCTGGCGTTGGGGTTTAGTAGCTGGCGTTGGGGGTTTAGTAGCTGGCGTTGGGGTTTAGTAGCTGGCGTTGGGGTTTAGTAGCTGGCGTTGGGCGTTTCGCGGCTGGCGTTGGGGTTTAGAAGCTGGCGTTGGGGTTTAGTAGCTGGCGTTGGGGGTTTCGCAGCTGGCGTTGGGGTTTAGTAGCTGGCGTTGGGGGTTTAGTAGCTGGCGTTGGGGTTTAGCAGCTGGCGTTGGGGTTTATCAGCTGGCGTTGTGGTTTAGCAGCTGGCGTTGGGGTTTAGCAGCTGGCGTTGGGGTTTAGTAGCTGGCGTTGGGGTTTAGTAGTTGGCGTTGGGGGTTTAGTAGCTGGCGTTGGGGTTTAGTAGCTGGCGTTGGGGGTTTAGCAGCTGGCGTTGGGGTTTAGTAGCTGGCGTTGGGGTTTAGTAGCTGGCGTTGGGGGTTTAGCAGCTGGCGTTGGTGGTTTAGCAGCTGGCGTTGGGGTTTAGTTGCAGGCGATGGGGTTTAGTAGCTGGCGTTGGGGTTTAGTAGCTGGCGTTGGGGGTTTCGCGGCTGGCGGTGGGGTTTAGAAGCTGGCGTTGGGGTTTAGTAGCTGGCGTTGGGGGTTTCGCAGCTGGCGTTGGGGTTTAGTAGCTGGCGATGGGGTTTAGTAGCTGGCGATGGGGTTTAGTAGCTGGCGTTGGGTGTTTCGCGGCTGGCGTTGGGGGTTTCGCGGCTGGCGTTGGGGGTTTCGCGGCTGGCGTTGGGGTTTAGTAGCTGGCGTTGGGGTTTAGTAGCTGGCGTTGGGGTTTAGTAGCTGGCGTTGGGGGTTTAGTAGCTGGCGTTGGGGTTTAGTAGCTGGCGTTGGGGTTTAGTAGCTGGCGTTGGGGTTTAGTAGCTGGCGTTGGGGGTTTAGTAGCTGGCGTTGGGGTTTAGTAGCTGCGTTGGGGATTAGTAGCTGGCGTTGGGGTTTAGTAGCTGGCGTTGGGGTTTAGCAGCTGGCGTTGGGGTTTAGTAGCTGGCGTTGGGGTTTAGCAACGGCCCCGCACCTTCCTGTCGGCTGGCAGAGGAGAGGAGGCGGTGGCGAGGAGATCCCAACCACCTGCCCCTTTGGCGGTGGCACTTTGGCGTTGGACAGGGACGGCCAAGGCAACGGGGCGATGTTGTCCGAGGAGCGCTGACCTTCCTCCCTCCCCACCTCCTCTGCCCCCCCCACTTTCTCTCTCCCCCCTCCACCCCTCTTATCCTGGGACCCCTCCTCTCTATCCCACACTGATCCCCATTCCCTCCTCTATTCAGTCCACACTGACAATCCCTGTGCTCCCCATCTACCCCCCCCCCCCCCCCAATCGATTCATCACCCTACCCACCTCGCATTGATTCTCCTGCCACCCCCCATCCATCCTACACTGGACCCCAATTCATCCTGTACTGACCCTCCTTCCCATCCATCCTGCACTTCTTCCCCCCATTCATACTGCACTGAGCCCCCCATTCACCCCGTACTGACCCACCTTCCATTTACCCTGAACCAAACCCCCCAATTATTCTTTTACTGACCCCCATTCATCCTGTAGTGAACACCCATTCATCCTGCACAGACCCTCCGATCCACACTGTCCTGACCCCCCCCGCCACCATCCTGTACTGACCCCCCCCATTCATCCTGTACTGATCCCCCCGCCATCCATCCCGTACTGATCCCCCATTCAACACCACTGACATCCCCCGTGCTCTCCCCTCACAATTTTACACACTCCAACCAACACGTACTAATTCACCCGCCTCAATCAATCCATTCCGCACCGATTGCCTTGACAACCCCCCCCCCCCCCCGCCAACTATCCACCCCGCATTAATTCACACACCCCCTGACCCTATTGTGATTCATGTTCTTCAGAGCAAATATTGACTATGTTTGATAACGGAATGTAATCAAATGTGTTTTAATTCCCAATGTTATTATTTGTTTTGACACATTTAAACATATTACCAAAAGAACATTTGCTGCAGTTATGTCCTTTGGCCATCTCTTGTCAGTTAGTGTAATGTTTAACCTGTCAGACGGTAACGTCAGTTTTAACAGCTATTATCATAAAATGCCTTTAGAAATGTCCTTGCAACGTGCATATTTTGTTATGGATAAATTATGTGGGAAGCCAGAGTGTTTCTGTGCCAATAGCAATAACGACCCATGCTAATTTTCGGTCCTTTACAGAAAACATGGTTGCATCAATCTGTAGCGTGCATGGTCCAGGATTTATTGGCACAGGTTGATCATTTGCTGAATAATCCAACAATATTTCTGTTTGGAAGTGGAAAGAACGAATAGAAATTGTTTCGTGTCTGGCGTTGGGTGTTTAGCAGCTGGCGTTGGGGTTTAGCAGCTGGCGTTGGGGTTTAGCAGCTGGCGTTGGGGTTTAGCAGCTGGCGTTGGGGTTTAGCAGCTGGCGTTGGGGTTTAGCAGCTGGCGTTGGGGTTTAGCAGTTGGCGTTGGGGTTTAGCAGCTGGCGTTGGGGTTTAGCAGCTGGCGTTGGGGTTTAGCAGCTGGCGTTGGGGTTTAGTAGCTGGCGTTGGGGTTTAGTAGCTGGCGTTGGGGTTTAGCAGCTGGCGTTGGGGTTTAGCAGCTGGCGTTGGGGTTTAGCAGCTGGCGATGGGGTTTAGTAGCTGGCGTTGGTGTTTAGCAGCTGGCGATGGGGTTTAGCAGCTGGCGTTGGGGTTTAGTAGCTGGCTGTCGTTGGGGTTTAGGAGCTGACGTTGGGGTTTAGGAGCTGGCTTTGGGGTTTAGCAGCTGGCGTGGGGGTTTAGTAGCTGGCGATGGGGTTTAGTAGCTGGCGATGGGGTTTAGTAGCTGGCCTTGGGGGTTTAGTAGCTGGCCTTGGGGGTTTCGCGGCTGGCGTTGGGGTTTAGTAGCTGGCGTTGGGGGTTAGTAGCTGGCGTTGGGGTTTAGTAGCTGGCGTTGGGGTTTAGTAGCTGGCGTTGGGGGTTTAGTAGCTGGCGTTGGGGTTTAGCAGCTGGCGTTGGGGGTTTAGTAGCTGGCGTTGGGGTTTAGTAGCTGGCGTTGGGGTTTAGTAGCTGGCGTTGGGGTTTAGCAGCTGGCGTTGGGGTTTAGTAGCTGGCGTTGGGGTTTAGTAGCTGGCGTTGGGGTTTAGCAGCTGGCGTTGGGGTTTAGCAGCTGGCGTTGGGGTTTAGCAGCTGGCGTTGGGGTTTAGCAGCTGGCATTGGGGTTTAGTAGCTGGCGTTGGGGGTTTAGTAGCTGGCGTTGGGGTTTAGTAGCTGGCGTTGGGGTTTAGCAGCTGGCGTTGGGGTTTAGCAGCTGGCGTTGGGGTTTAGTAGCTGGCGTTGGGGGTTTAGTGGCTGGCGTTGGGGTTTAGTAGCTGGCGTTGGGGGTTTAGTAGCTGGCGTTGGGGTTTAGTAGCTGGCGTTGGGGTTTAGCAGCTGGCGTTGGGGTTTAGTAGCTGGCGTTGGGGTTTAGTAGCTGACGTTGGGGTTTAGTAGCTGGCGTTGGGGGTTTAGTAGCTGGCGTTGGGGTTTAGCAGCTGGCGTTGGGGGTTTAATAGCTGGCGTTGGGGTTTAGTAGCTGGCGTTGGGGTTTAGTAGCTGGCGTTGGGGTTTAGGAGCTGGCGTTGGGGTTTAGTAGCTGGCGTTGGGGTTTAGTAGCTGGCGTTGGGGGTTTAGGAGCTGGCATTGGGGTTTAGTAGCTGGCGTTGGGGTTTAGGGGCTGCGTTGGGGTTTAGGGGCTGGCGTTGGGGTTTGCCACTGTCGTCGGGGTTTAGGGGCTGCGTTGGGGTTTAGTAGCTGGCGTTGGAGAATTTCATTGTCCTATCTGGGACACATGACAATCGATTTAGCTGCTGGCGTTGGGGTTTTGAGTCTGGCGTTGGGGCTGAGCTGCAGGCAATGTGGTTTTGCAGCTGGCGTTGGGGCACAACGGCTGGTGTTGCGGTTTCAGGGCTGCGTTGGGGCTGATAACAGCCGCTGCCTGCAAACCCGTTAACGGCGCTTCCAATACAGTCCCCTCTCGCACGCCGAGGCCGGGAGGAGTGAGGGAGAGAGGGAGAGGGAGGCTTCCTTCCTCTGACTGAAGCAGCTGCACCAAAGATCCTATGGCTGCACCGCTCGGCCCCGCACCTTCCTGTCGGCTGGCAGAGGAGGGGAGGCGGTGGTGAGGAGATCCCAACTACCTGCCCCTTTGGCGGTGGCACTTTGGCGTTGGACAGGGATGGCCAAGGCAGCGGGGCGATGTTGTCCGAGGAGCGCTGACCTTCCCCCCTCCCCACCTCCTCTGCCCCCCCTCTTTCTCTCTCCCCCCTCCACCCCTCTTATCCTGGGACCCCTCCTCTCCATCCCACACTGATCCCCATTCCCTCCTCTATTCAGTCCTCACTGACAATCCCTGTGCTCCCCATCTACCCCCACCCCCCCCAATCGATTCATCACCCTACCCACCTCTCATTGATTCTCCTGCCACCCCCCATCCATCCTACACTGGTCCCCCAATTCATCCTGTACTGACCCTCCTTCCCATCCATCCTGCACTTCTTCCCCCCATTCATACTGCACTGAGCCCCCCATTCATCCCGTACTGACCCACCTTCCATTTACCCTGAACCAAACCCCCCAATTATTCTTTTACTGACCCCCATTCATCCTGTAGTGAACACCCATTCATCCTGCACAGACCGTCCGATCCACACTGTCCTGACCCCCCCCCCCCCCCCCACCATCCTGTACTGACCCCTCCATTCATCCTGTGCTGATCGCCCCCCCCATCCATCCTGTGCTGATCCCCCATCCAAGAAAAATGGAGGGAACAGTCTGAAGAAGGGTCTCGACCAGAAACCTTGCCGTTTTCCTTAGTCCATAGATGCTGTCTCACCTGCTGAATTTCTCCAGCATTTTTGTCTGCATCCATCCATCCCGTACTGATCCCCCCGCCATCCATCCCGTACTGATCCCCCATTCAACACCACTGACATCCCCCGTGCTCTCCCCTCACAATTTTACATACTCCAACCAACACGTACTAATTCACCTGCCTCAATCCACCCATTCCACACCGATTGCCTTCACAACCCCCCCCCCCCCCCCCCCCGCCATCTATCCACCCCGCATTAATTCACACACCCCATGACCCTATTGTGATTCATGGTCTTCAGAGCAAATATTGACTATGTTTGATAACGGAATGCAATCAAATGTGTTTTAATTCCCAATGTTATTATTTGTTTTGACACATTTAAACATATTACCAAAAGAACATTTGCTGCAGTTATGTCCTTTGGCCATCTCTTGTCAGTTAGTGTAATGTTTAACCTGTCAGACGGTAACGTCGGTTTTAACAGCTATTATCATAAAATGCCTTAAGAAATGTCCTTGCAACGTGCATGTTTTGTTATGGATAAATTATGTGGGAAGCCAGAGTGTTTCTGTGCCAATAGCAATAACGACCCATGCTAATTTTCGGTCCTTTACAGAAAACATGGTTGCATCAATCTGTAGCGTGCATGGTCCAGGATTTATTGGCACAGGTTGATCATTTGCTGAATAATCCAACAACATTTCTGTTTGGAAGTGGAAAGAACGAATAGAAATTGTTTCGCGGCTGGCGTTGGGGGTTTAGCAGCTGGCGTTGGGGTTTAGTAGCTGGCGTTGGGGTTTAGCAGCTGGCGTTGGGGGTTTAGTAGCTGGCGTTGGGGGGTTTAGTAGCTGGCATTGGGGTTTAGCAGCTGGCGGGGTTTAGTAGCTGGCGTTGGGGTTTAGTAGCTGGCGTTGGGCGTTTAGTGGCTGGCGTTGGGGGTTTAGTAGCTGGCGTTGGGGGTTTAGGAGCTGGCATTGGGGTTTAGTAGCTGGCGTTGGGGGTTTAGTAGCTGGCGTTGGGGGTTTAGTAGCTGGCGTTGGGGTTTAGCAGCTGGCGTTGGGGGTTTAGCGGCTGGCGTTGGTGGTTTAGCGGCTGGCGTTGGGGTTTAGCGGCTGGCGTTGGGGTTTAGCGGCTGGCGTTGGGTTTTAGTAGCTGGCGTTGGGTTTTAGTAGCTGGCGTTGGGGTTTAGTAGCTGGCGTTGGGGTTTAGTGGCTGGCGTTGGGGGTTTAGTAGCTGGCGTTGGGGTTTAGTAGCTGGCGTTGGGGTTTAGTAGCTGGCGTTTAGTAGCTGGCGTTGGGGTTTAGTAGCTGGGGTTTAGTAGCTGGCGTTCGGGTTTAGTAGCTGGCGTTGGGGTTTAGTGGCTGGCGTTGGGGGTTTAGTAGCTGGCGTTGGGGTTTAGTAGCTGGCGTTTAGTAGCTGGCGTTGGGGTTTAGTAGCTGGCGTTGGGGTTTAGTAGCTGGCGTTGGGGTTTAGTAGCTGGCGTTGGGGTTTAGTAGCTGGCGTTTAGTAGCTGGCGTTGGGGTTTAGTAGCTGGCGTTGGGGTTCAGTAGCTGGCGTTTAGTAGCTGGCGTTGGGGTTTAGTAGCTGGCGTTGGGGTTTAGTAGCTGGCGTTGGGGTTTAGTAGCTGGCGTTTAGTAGCTGGCGTTGGGGTTTAGTAGCTGGGCTTTAGTAGCTGGCGTTGGGGTTTAGTAGCTGGGGTTGGGGTTTAGTAGCTGGCGTTGGGGGTTTAGTAGCTGGGGTTTAGCAGCTGGCGTTGGGGTTTAGCAGCTGGCGTTGGGGTTTAGCAGCTGGCGTTGGGGGTTTAGTAGCTGGCGTTGGGGTTTAGTAGCTGGCGTTGGGGGTTTAGTAACTGGCGTTGGGGGTTTAGTGGCTGGCGTTGGGGGTTTAGTGGCTGGCGTTGGGGTTTAGTAGCTGGCGTTGGGGTTTAGTAGCTGGCGTTTAGTAGCTGGCGTTGGGGTTTAGTAGCTGGCGTTGGGGGTTTAGTGGCTGGCGTTGGGGTTTAGTGGCTGGCGTTGGGGTTTAGCGGCTGGCGTTGGGGTTTAGCAGCTAGCGTTGGGGTTTAGTAGCTGGCGTTGGGGGTTTAGTAGCTGGCGTTGGGGTTTAGTAGTTGGCGTTGGGGGTTTAGTAGCTGGCGTTGGGGTTTAGCAGCTGGCGTTGGGGGTTTAGCAGCTGGCGTTGGGGTTTAGTAGCTGGCGTTGGGGTTTAGTAGCTGGCGTTGGGGGTTTAGAAGCTGGCGTTGGGGATTTAGTAGCTGGCGTTGGGGTTTAGCAGCTGGCGTTGGGGTTTAGCAGCTGGCGTTGGGGTTTAGTAGCTGGCGTTGGGGGTTTAGTAGCTGGCGTTGGGGTTTAGCGGCTGGCGTTGGGGGGTTTAGCGGCTGGCATTGGGGTTTAGCAGCTGGCGGGGTTTAGTAGCTGGCGTTGGGGTTTAGTAGCTGGCGTTGGGGGTTTAGTGGCTGGCGTTGGGGGTTTAGTGGCTGGCGTTGGGGGTTTAGTAGCTGGCGTTGGGGGTTTCGGAGCTGGCATTGGGGCTTAGTAGATGGCGTTGGGGGTTTAGTAGCTGGCGTTGGGGGTTTAGTAGCTGGCGTTGGGGTTTAGTAGCTGGCGTTGGGGGTTTAGCGGCTGGCATTGGTGGTTTAGCGGCTGGCGTTGGGGTTTAGCGGCTGGCGTTGGGGTTTAGCGGCTGGCGTTGGGTTTTAGTAGCTGGCGTTGGGTTTTAGTAGCTGGCGTTGGGGTTTAGTAGCTGGCGTTGGGGTTTAGTGGCTGGCGTTGGGGGTTTAGTAGCTGGCGTTGGGGTTTAGTAGCTGGCGTTGGGGTTTCGTAGCTGGCGTTTAGTAGCTGGCGTTCGGGTTTAGTAGCTGGGGTTTAGTAGCTGGCGTTGGGGTTTAGTAGCTGGCGTTGGGGTTTAGTGGCTGGCGTTGGGGGTTTAGTAGCTGGCGTTGGGGTTTAGTAGCTGGCGTTTAGTAGCTGGCGTTGGGGTTTAGTAGCTGGCGTTGGGGTTTAGTAGCTGGCGTTGGGGTTTAGTAGCTGGCGTTGGGGTTTAGTAGCTGGCGTTTAGTAGCTGGCGTTGGGGTTTAGTAGCTGGCGTTGGGGTTCAGTAGCTGGCGTTTAGTAGCTGGCGTTGGGGTTTAGTAGCTGGCGTTGGGGTTTAGTAGCTGGGGTTTAGTAGCTGGCGTTGGGGTTTAGTAGCTGGGGTTGGGGTTTAGTAGCTGGCGTTGGGGGTTTAGTAGCTGGGGTTTAGCAGCTGGCGTTGGGGTTTAGCAGCTGGCGTTGGGGTTTAGCAGCTGGCGTTGGGGGTTTAGTAGCTGGCGTTGGGGTTTAGTAGCTGGCGTTGGGGGTTTAGTAGCTGGCGTTGGGGTTTAGTAGCTGGCGTTGGGGGTTTAGTAGCTGGCGTTGGGGGTTTAGTGGCTGGCGTTGGGGTTTAGCGGCTGGCGTTGTGGTTTAGCGGCTGGCGTTGGGGTTTAGCAGCTAGCGTTGGGGTTTAGTAGCTGGCGTTGGGGTTTAGTAGCTGGCGTTGGGGTTTAATAGCTGGCGTTTAGTAGCTGGCGTTGGGGTTTAGTAGCTGGCGTTGGGGGTTTAGTAGATGGCGTTGGGGGTTTAGTAGCTGGCGTTGGGGTTTAGCGGCTGGCGTTGGGGGGTTTAGCGGCTGGCAATGGGGTTTAGCAGCTGGCGGGGTTTAGTAGCTGGCGTTGGGGTTTAGTAGCTGGCGTTGGGGGTTTAGTGGCTGGCGTTGGGGGTTTAGTGGCTGGCGTTGGGGGTTTAGTAGCTGGCGTTGGGGGTTTCGGAGCTGGCATTGGGGCTTAGTAGATGGCGTTGGGGGTTTAGTAGCTGGCGTTGGGGGTTTAGTAGCTGGCGTTGGGGTTTAGTAGCTGGCGTTGGGGGTTTAGCGGCTGGCATTGGTGGTTTAGCGGCTGGCGTTGGGGTTTAGCGGCTGGTGTTGGGGTTTAGCGGCTGGCGTTGGGTTTTAGTAGCTGGCGTTGGGTTTTAGTAGCTGGCGTTGGGGTTTAGTAGCTGGCGTTGGGGTTTAGTGGCTGGCGTTGGGGGTTTAGTAGCTGGCGTTGGGGTTTAGTAGCTGGCGTTGGGGTTTCGTAGCTGGCGTTTAGTAGCTGGCGTTCGGGTTTAGTAGCTGGGGTTTAGTAGCTGGCGTTGGGGTTTAGTAGCTGGCGTTGGGGTTTAGTGGCTGGCGTTGGGGGTTTAGTAGCTGGCGTTGGGGTTTAGTAGCTGGCGTTTAGTAGCTGGCGTTGGGGTTTAGTAGCTGGCGTTGGGGTTTAGTAGCTGGCGTTGGGGTTTAGTAGCTGGCGTTGGGGTTTAGTAGCTGGCGTTTAGTAGCTGGCGTTGGGGTTTAGTAGCTGGCGTTGGGGTTCAGTAGCTGGCGTTTAGTAGCTGGCGTTGGGGTTTAGTAGCTGGCGTTGGGGTTTAGTAGCTGGCGTTGGGGTTTAGTAGCTGGCGTTTAGTAGCTGGCGTTGGGGTTTAGTAGCTGGGGTTTAGTAGCTGGCGTTGGGGTTTAGTAGCTGGGGTTGGGGTTTAGTAGCTGGCGTTGGGGGTTTAGTAGCTGGGGTTTAGCAGCTGGCGTTGGGGTTTAGCAGCTGGCGTTGGGGTTTAGCAGCTGGCGTTGGGGGTTTAGTAGCTGGCGTTGGGGTTTAGTAGCTGGCGTTGGGGGTTTAGTAGCTGGCGTTGGGGTTTAGTAGCTGGCGTTGGGGGTTTAGTAGCTGGCGTTCGGGGTTTAGTGGCTGGCGTTGGGGGTTTAGTGGCTGGCGTTGGGGTTTAGCGGCTGGCGTTGTGGTTTAGCGGCTGGCGTTGGGGTTTAGCGGCTAGCGTGGGGGTTTAGTAGCTGGCGTTGGGGTTTAGTAGCTGGCGTTGGGGTTTAATAGCTGGCGTTTAGTAGCTGGCGTTGGGGTTTAGTAGCTGGCGTTGGGGGTTTAGTAGCTGGCGTTGGGGGTTTAGTAGCTGGCGTTGGGGGTTTAGTAGCTGGCGTTGGGGTTTAGTAGCTGGCATTGGGGTTTAGTAGCTGGCGTTGGGGGTTTAGCAGCTGGCGTTGGGGTTTACGAGCTGGCGTTGGGATTTAGTAGCTGGCGTTGGGGGTTTAGCAGCTGGCGTTGGGGGTTTAGCAGCTGGCGTGGGGGTTTAGTAGCTGGCGATGGGGTTTAGTAGCTGGCGTTGGGGTTTAGTAGCTGGCGTTGGGGGTTTCGCGGCTGGCGTTGGGGGTTTAGTAGCTGGCGTTGGGGGTTTAGTAGCTGGCGTTGGGGGTTTAGTAGCTGGCGTTGGGGGTTTAATAGCTGGCGTTGGGGTTTAGCAGCTGGCGTTGGGGTTTAGCAGCTGGCGTTGGGGTTTAGCAGCTGGCGTTGGGGTTTAGTAGCTGGCGTTGGGGGTTTAGTAGCTGGCGTTGGGGTTTAGTGGCTGGCGTTGGGGGTTTAGTAGCTGGCGTTGGGGTTTAGTAGCTGGCGATGGGGTTTAGTAGATGACGTTGGGGTTTAGTAGCTGGCGTTGGGGGTGTAGTAGCTGGCGTTGGGGGTTTAGTAGCTGGCGTTGGGGTTTAGTAGCTGGCGTTTAGTAGCTGGCGTTGGGGTTTAGTAGCTGGCGTTGGGGTTTAGTAGCTGGCGTTGGGGTTTCGTAGCTGGCGTTGGGGGTTTAGTAGCTGGCGTTGGGGTTTAGTAGCTGGCGATGGGGTTTCGTAGCTGGCGTTGGGGGTTTAGTAGCTGGCGTTGGGGTTTGCCACTGGCGTCGGGGTTTAGGGGTTGCGTTGGGGTTTAGTAGCTGGCGTTGGAGAATTTCATTGTCCTATCTGGGACACATGACAATAGATTTAGCTGCTGGCGTTGGGGTTTTGAGTCTGGCGTTGGGGCTTAGCTGCAGGCAATGTGGTTTTGCAGCTGGCGTTGGGGCTTAACGGCTGGTGTTGCGGTTTCAGGGCTGCGTTGGGGCTTATCGGCTGGTTTAGCAGCTAGCGTTGGGGGTTTAGGAGCTGGCGTTGGGGGTTTAGCAGCTGGCGTTGGGGTTTAGTAGCTGGCGTTGGGGTTTAGTAGCTGGCGTTGGGGGTTTAGTAGCTGGCGTTGGGGTTTAGTGGCTGGCGTTGGGGGTTTAGTAGCTGGCGTTGGGGTTTAGTAGCTGGCGTTTAGTACCTGGCGTTGCGGTTTAGTAGCTGGCGTTGGGGTTTTGTAGCTGGCGTTGGGGTTTAGTAGCTGGCGTTGGGGTTTAGTAGCTGGCGTTTAGTAGCTGGCGTTGGGGTTTAGTAGCTGGCGTTGGGGTTTAGTAGCTGGCGTTTAGTAGTTGGCGTTGGGGTTTAGTAGCTGGCGTTGGGGTTTAGTAGCTGGCGTTGGGGTTCAGTAGCTGGCGTTTAGTAGCTGGCGTTGGGGTTTAGTAGCTGGGGTTTAGTAGCTGGCGTTGGGGTTTAGTAGCTGGGGTTGGGGTTTAGTAGCTGGCGTTGGGGGTTTAGTAGCTGGGGTTTAGCAGCTGGCGTTGGGGTTTAGCAGCTGGCGTTGGGGTTTAGCAGCTGGCGTTGGGGGTTTAGTAGCTGGCGTTGGGGTTTAGTAGCTGGCGTTGGGGGTTTAGTGGCTGGCGTTGGGGGTTTAGTGGCTGGCGTTGGGGTTTAGTGGCTGGCGTTGGGGTTTAGCGGCTGGCGTTGGGGTTTAGCGGCTAGCGTTGGGGTTTAGTAGCTGGCGTTGGGGTTTAGTAGCTGGCGTTGGGGTTTAGTAGGTGGGGTTTAGTAGCTGGCGTTGGGGTTTAGTAGCTGGCGTTGGGGTTTGGTAGCTGGCGTTGGGGTTTAATAGCTGGCGTTTAGTAGCTGGCGTTGGGGGTTTAGTAGCTGGCGTTGGGGTTTAGCAGCTGGCGTTGGGGTTTCGTAGCTGGCGTTGGGGTTTAGTAACTGGCGTTGGGGGTTTAGTAGCTGGCGTTGGGGGTTTAGTAGCTGGCGTTGGGGTTTAGTAGCTGGCGTTGGGGGTTTAGTAGCTGGCGTTGGGGTTTAGTAGCAGGTTTAGTAGCTGGTATTGGGGTTTAGTAGCTGGGGTTTAGTAGCTGGCGTTGGGGTTTAGCAGCTGGCGTTGGGGTTTAATAGCTGGCGTTGGGGGTTTAGTAGCTGGCGTTGGGGGTTTAGTAGCTGGCGTTGGGGTTTAGTAGCTGGCGTTGGGGGTTTAGTGGCTGGCGTTGGGGGTTTAGTGGCTGGCGTTGGGGTTTAGCGGCTGGCGTTGGGGTTTAGCAGCTGGCGTTGGGGTTTAGTAGCTGGCGTTGGGGGTTTAGTAGCTGGCGTTGGGGGTTTAGTAGCTGGCGTTGGGGTTTAGTAGCTGGCGTTGGGGGTTTAGTAGCTGGCGTTGGGGGTTTAGTAGCTGGCGTTGGGGTTTAGTAGCTGGCGTTGGGGGTTTAGCGGCTGTCGTTGGTGGTTTAGCGGCTGGCGTTGGGGTTTAGCGGCTGGTGTTGGGGTTTAGCAGCTTGCGTTGGGGTTTAGTAGCTGGCGTTGGGGTTTAGTAGCTGGCGTTGGGGTTTAGTAGCTGGCGTTGGGGTTTAGTAGCTGGCGTTGGGGTTTAGTAGCTGGCGTTGGGGTTTAGTAGCTGGCGTTGGGGTTTAGTAGGTGGCGTTGGGGGTTTAGTAGCTGGCGTTGGGGTTTAGTAGCTGGCGTTGGGGTTTAGTAGCTGGCGTTGGGGGTTTAGTAGCTGGCGTTGGGGTTTAGTAGCTGGGGTTTAGTAGCTGGCGTTGGGGTTTAGTAGCTGGCGTTGGGGTTTAGTAGCTGGCGTTGGGGGTTTAGTAGCTGGCGTTGGGGGTTTAGTAGCTGGCGTTGGGGTTTGCCACTGGCGTCGGGGTTTAGGGGTTGCGTTGCGGTTTAGTAGCTGGCGTTGGAGAATTTCATTGTCCTATCTGGGACACATGATAATAGATTTAGCTGCTGGCGTTGGGGTTTTGAGTCTGGCGTTGGGGCTTAGCTGCAGGCAATGTGGTTTTGCAGCTGGCGTTGGGGCTTAACGGCTGGTGTTGCGGTTTCAGGGCTGCGTTGGGGCTTATCGGCTGGTTTAGCAGCTGGCGTTGGGGGTTTAGGAGCTGGCGTTGGGGGTTTAGCAGCTGGCGTTGGGGTTTAGTAGCTGGCGTTGGGGTTTAGTAGCTGGCGTTGGGGGTTTAGTAGCTGGCGTTGGGGTTTAGTAGCTGGCGCTGGGGTTTAGTAGCTGGCGTTGGGGTTTAGTAGCTGGCATTGGGGTTTAGTGGCTGGCGTTGGGGGTTTAGTAGCTGGCGTTGGGGTTTAGTAGCTGGCGTTGGGGTTTAGTAGCTGGCGTTTAGTAGCTGGCGTTGGGGTTTAGTAGCTGGCGTTGGGGTTTAGTAGCTGGCGTTGGGGTTTAGTAGCTGGCGTTGGGGTTTAGTAGCTGGCGTTTAGTAGCTGGCGTTGGGGTTTAGTAGCTGGCGTTGGGGTTTAGTAGCTGGCGTTTAGTAGCTGGCGTTGGGGTTTAGTAGCTGGCGTTGGGGTTTAGTAGCTGGCGTTGGGGTTTAGTAGCTGGCGTTTAGTAGCTGGCGTTGGGGCTTAGTAGCTGGGGTTTAGTAGCTGGCGTTGGGGTTTAGTAGCTGGGGTTGGGGTTTAGTAGCTGGCGTTGGGGGTTTAGTAGCTGGCGTTGGGGTTTAGTAGCTGGCGTTGGGGGTTTAGTAGCTGGCGTTGTGGGTTTAGTGGCTGGCGTTGGGGGTTTAGTGGCTGGCGTTGGGGTTTAGCGGCTGGCGTTGGGGTTTAGCGGCTGGCGTTGGGGTTTAGCAGCTAGCGTTGGGGTTTAGTAGCTGGCGTTGGGGTTTAGTAGCTGGCGTTGGGGTTTAGTAGCTGGTGGCTGGCGTTGGGGGTTTAGTGGCTGGCGTTGGGGTTTAGTGGCTGGCGTTGGGGTTTAGCGGCTGGCGTTGGGGTTTAGCAGCTAGCGT
Organism: Raja brachyura; assembly: GCA_963514005.1. The sequence goes on along the minus strand of OY740789.1, from coordinate 82,130,670 downwards.
TGGGGTTTAGTAGCTGGCGTTGGGGTTTAGTAGCTGGCGTTGGGGTTTAGTAGCTGGCGTTTAGTAGCTGGCGTCGGGGTTTAGTAGCTGGGGTTTAGTAGCTGGCGTTGGGGTTTAGTAGCTGGCGTTGGGGTTTAGTAGCTGGCGTTTAGTAGCTGGCGTTGGGATTTAGTAGCTGGCGTTGGGGTTTAGTAGCTGGCGTTGGGGTTTAGTAGCTGGCGTTGGGGTTTAGTAGCTGGCGTTTAGTAGCTGGCGTTGGGGTTTAGTAGCTGGCGTTGGGGTTCAGTAGCTGGCGTTTAGTAGCTGGCGTTGGGGTTTAGTAGCTGGCGTTGGGGTTTAGTAGCTGGCGTTAAGTAGCTGGCGTTGGGGTTTAGTAGCTGGGGTTGGGGTTTAGTAGCTGGCGTTGGGGGTTTAGTAGCTGGGGTTTAGCAGCTGGCGTTGGGGTTTAGCAGCTGGCGTTGGGGTTTAGCAGCTGGCGTTGGGGGTTTAGTAGCTGGCGTTGGGGTTTAGTAGCTGGCGATGGGGTTTAGTAGATGGCGTTGGGGTTTAGTAGCTGGCGTTGGGGGTGTAGTAGCTGGCGTTGGGGGTTTAGTTGCTGGCGTTGGGGTTTAATAGCTGGCGTTTAGTAGCTGGCGTTGGGGTTTAGTAGCTGGCGTTGGGGTTTCGTAGCTGGCGTTGGGGGTTTAGTAGCTGGCGTTGGGGGTTTAGTAGCTGGCGTTGGGGTTTGCCACTGGCGTCGGGGTTTAGGGGTTGCGTTGTGGTTTCGTAGCTGGCGTTGGGGGTTTAGTAGCTGGCGTTGGGGTTTAGTAGCTGGCGTTGGGGTTTAGTAGCTGGCGTTTAGTAGCTGGCGTTGGGGTTTAGTAGCTGGCGTTGGGGTTTAGTAGCTGGCGTTGGGGTTTAGTAGCTGGCGTTTAGTAGCTGGCGTTGGGGTTTAGTAGCTGGCGTTGGGGTTTAGTAGCTGGCGTTGGGGTTCAGTAGCTGGCGTTTAGTAGCTGGCGTTGGGGTTTAGTAGCTGGGGTTTAGTAGCTGGCGTTGGAGTTTAGTAGCTGGGGTTGGGGTTTAGTAGCTGGCGTTGGGGGTTTAGTAGCTGGGGTTTAGCAGCTGGCGTTGGGGTTTAGTAGCTGGCGTTGGGGGTTTAGTAGCTGGGGTTTAGCAGCTGGCGTTGGGGTTTAGTAGCTGGTGTTGGGGTTTAGTAGCTGGCGTTGGGGTTTCGTAGCTGGCGTTGGGGTTTAGTAAATGGCGTTGGGGGTTTAGTAGCTGGTGTTGGGGGTTTAGTAGCTGGCGTTGGGGTTTAGTAGCTGGCGTTGGGGGTTTAGTAGCTGGCGTTGGGGTTTAGTAGCAGGTTTAGTAGCTGGCGTTGGGGTTTAGTAGCTGGGGTTTAGTAGCTGGCGTTGGGGTTTAGCAGCTGGCGTTGGGGTTTAATAGCTGGCGTTGGGGGTTTAGTAGCTGGCGTTGGGGGTTTAGTAGCTGGCGTTGGGGTTTAGTAGCTGGCGTTGGGGGTTTAGTGGCTGGCGTTGGGGGTTTAGTGGCTGGCGTTGGGGTTTAGCGGCTGGCGTTGGGGTTTAGCGGCTGGCGTTGGGGTTTAGTAGCTGGCGTTGGGGGTTTAGTAGCTGGCGTTGGGGGTTTAGTAGCTGGCGTTGGGGTTTAGTAGCTGGCGTTGGGGTTTCGTAGCTGGCGTTGGGGTTTAGTAGCTGGCGTTGGGGTTTAGTAGCTGGCGTTGGGGTTTAGTAGCTGGCGTTGGGGTTTAGTAGCTGGCGTTGGGGTTTAGTAGCTGGCGTTGGGGTTTAGTAGCAGGCGTTGGGGTTTAGTAGCTGGCGTTGGGGTTTAGTAGCTGGCGTTGGGGTTTAGTAGCTGGCGTTGGGGGTTTAGTAGCTGGCGTTGGGGTTTAGTGGCTGGCGTTGGGGTTTAGTGGCTGGCGTTGTGGGTTTAGTAGCTGGCGTTGGGGTTTAGTAGCTGGGGTTTAGTAGCTGGCGTTGGGGTTTAGTAGCTGGCGTTGGGGGTTTAGTAGCTGGCGTTGGGGGTTTAGTGGCTGGCGTTGGGGGTTTAGTGGCTGGCGTTGGGGTTTAGTGGCTGGCTTTGGGGTTTAGCGGCTGGCGTTGGGGTTTAGCGGCTAGCGTTGGGGTTTAGTAGCTGGCGTTGGGGTTTAGTAGCTGGCGTTGGGGTTTAATAGCTGGCGTTTAGTAGCTGGCGTTGGGGTTTAGTAGCTGGGGTTTAGTAGCTGGCGTTGGGGTTTAGTAGCTGGCGTTGGGGTTTGGTAGCTGGCGTTGGGGTTTAATAGCTGGCGTTTAGTAGCTGGCATTGGGGTTTAGTAGCTGGGGTTTAGTAGCTGGCGTTGGGGTTTAGTAGCTGGTGTTGGGGTTTAGTAGCTGGCGTTGGGGGTTTAGTAGCTGGCTTTGGGGTTTAGCAGCTGGCGTTGGGGTTTCGTAGCTGGCGTTGGGGTTTAGTAACTGGCGTTGGGGGTTTAGTAGCTGGCGTTGGGGGTTTAGTAGCTGGCGTTGGGGTTTAGTAGCTGGCGTTGGGGGTTTAGTAGCTGGCGTTGGGGTTTAGTAGCAGGTTTAGTAGCTGGTGTTGGGGGTTAGTAGCTGGGGTTTAGTAGCTGGCGTTGGGTTTCGCAGCTGGCGTTGGGGTTTAATAGCTGGCGTTGGGGGTTTAGTAGCTGGCGTTGGGGGTTTAGTAGCTGGCGTTGGGGTTTAGTAGCTGGCGTTGGGGGTTTAGTGGCTGGCGTTGGGGGTTTAGTGGCTGGCGTTGGGGGTTAGCGGCTGGCGTTGGTGTTTAGCAGCTGGCGTTGGGGTTTAGTAGCTGGCGTTGGGGGTTTAGTAGCTGGCGTTGGGGGTTTAGTAGCTGGCGTTGGGGTTTAGTAGCTGGCGTTGGGGGTTTAGTAGCTGGCGTTGGGGGTTTAGTAGCTGGCGTTGGGGTTTAGTAGCTGGCGTTGGGGGTTTAGCGGCTGGCGTTGGTGGTTTAGCGGCTGGCGTTGGGGTTTAGCGGCTGGTGTTGGGGTTTAGCGGCTTGCGTTGGGGTTTAGTAGCTGGCGTTGGGGTTTAGTAGCTGGCGTTGGGGTTTAGTAGCTGGCGTTGTGGTTTAGTAGCTGGCGTTGGGGTTTAGTAGCTGGCGTTGGGGTTTAGTAGCTGGCGTTGGGGTTTAGTAGGTGGCGTTGGGGGTTTAGTAGCTGGCGTTGGGGTTCAGTAGCTGGCGTTGGGGTTTAGTAGCTGGCGTTCGGGGTTTAGTAGCTGGCGTTGGGGTTTAGTAGCTGGGGTTTAGTAGCTGGCGTTGGGGTTTAGTAGCTGGCGTTGGGGTTTAGTAGCTGGCGTTGGGGGTTTAGTAGCTGGCGTTGGGGGTTTAGTAGCTGGCGTTGGGGTTTGCCACTGGCGTCGGGGTTTAGGGGTTGCGTTGCGGTTTAGTAGCTGGCGTTGGAGAATTTCATTGTCCTATCTGGGACACATGACAATAGATTTAGCTGCTGGCGTTGGGGTTTTGAGTCTGGCGTTGGGGCTTAGCTGCAGGCAATGTGGTTTTGCAGCTGGCGTTGGGGCTTAACGGCTGGTGTTGCGGTTTCAGGGCTGCGTTGGGGCTTATCGGCTGGTTTAGCAGCTGGCGTTGGGGGTTTAGGAGCTGGCGTTGGGGGTTTAGCAGCTGGCGTTGGGGTTTAGTAGCTGGCGTTGGGGTTTAGTAGCTGGCGTTGGGGGTTTAGTAGCTGGCGTTGGGGTTTAGTAGCTGGCGCTGGGTTTTAGTAGCTGGCGTTGGGGTTTAGTAGCTGGCGTTTAGTAGCTGGCGTTGGGGTTTAGTAGCTGGCGTTGGGGTTTAGTAGCTGGCGTTTAGTAGCTGGCGTTGGGGTTTAGTAGCTGGCGTTGGGGTTTAGTAGCTGGCGTTGGGGTTTAGTAGCTGGCGTTGGGGTTTAGTAGCTGGCGTTTAGTAGCTGGCGTTGGGGTTTAGTAGCTGGCGTTGGGGTTTAGTAGCTGGCGTTTAGTAGCTGGCGTTGGGGTTTAGTAGCTGGCGTTGGGGTTTAGTAGCTGGCGTTGGGGTTTAGTAGCTGGCGTTTAGTAGCTGGCGTTGGGGTTTAGTAGCTGGGGTTTAGTAGCTGGCGTTGGGGTTTAGTAGCTGGGGTTGGGGTTTAGTAGCTGGCGTTGGGGGTTTAGTAGCTGGCGTTGGGGTTTAGTAGCTGGCGTTGGGGGTTTAGTAGCTGGCGTTGTGGGTTTAGTGGCTGGCGTTGGTGGTTTAGTGGCTGGCGTTGGGGTTTAGCGGCTGGCGTTGGGGTTTAGCGGCTGGCGTTGGGGTTTAGCAGCTAGCGTTGGGGTTTAGTAGCTGGCGTTGGGGTTTAGTAGCTGGCGTTGGGGTTTAGTAGCTGGCGTTGGGGTTTAGTAGCTGGGGTTTAGTAGCTGGCGTTGGGGTTTAGTAGCTGGCGTTGGGGTTTAGTGGCTGGCGTTGGGGGTTTAGTAGCTGGCGTTGGGGTTTAGTAGCTGGCGTTTAGTAGCTGGCGTAGGGGTTTAGTAGCTGGCGTTGGGGTTTAGTAGCTGGCGTTGGGGTTTAGTAGCTGGCGTTGGGGTTTAGTAGCTGGCGTTTAGTAGCTGGCGTTGGGGTTTAGTAGCTGGCGTTGGGGTTCAGTAGCTGGCGTTTAGTAGCTGGCGTTGGGGTTTAGTAGCTGGCGTTGGGGTTTAGTAGCTGGCGTTGGGGTTTAGTAGCTGGCGTTTAGTAGCTGGCGTTGGGGTTTAGCAGCTGGCGTTGGGGTTTAGCAGCTGGCGTTGGGGGTTTAGTAGCTGGCGTTGGGGTTTAGTAGCTGGCGATGGTGTTTAGTAGATGGCGTTGGGGTTTAGTAGCTGGCGTTGGGGGTGTAGTAGCTGGCGTTGGGGGTTTAGTTGCTGGCGTTGGGGTTTAGTAGCTGGCGTTTAGTAGCTGGCGTTGGGGTTTAGTAGCTGGCGTTGGGGTGTAGTAGCTGGCGTTGGGGTTTCGTAGCTGGCGTTGGGGGTTTAGTAGCTGGCGTTGGGGGTTTAGTAGCTGGCGTTGGGGTTTGCCACTGGCGTCGGGGTTTAGGGGTTGCGTTGGGGTTTAGCAGCTGGCGTTGGAGAATTTCATTGTCCTATCTGGGACACATGACAATAGATTTAGCTGCTGGCGTTGGGGTTTTGAGTCTGGCGTTGGGGCTTAGCTGCAGGCAATGTGGTTTTGCAGCTGGCGTTGGGGCTTAACGGCTGGTGTTGCGGTTTCAGGGCTGCGTTGGGGCTTATCGGCTGGTTTAGCAGCTGGCGTTGGGGGTTTAGCAGCTGGCGTTGGGGGTTTAGCAGCTGGCGTTGGGGTTTAGTAGCTGGCGTTGGGGTTTAGTAGCTGGCGTTGGGGGTTTAGTAGCTGGCGTTGGGGTTTAGTAGCTGGCGCTGGGGTTTAGTAGCTGGCGTTGGGGTTTAGTAGCTGGCGTTGGGGTTTAGTGGCTGGCGTTGGGGATTTAGTAGCTGGCGTTGGGGTTTAGTAGCTGGCGTTTTGTACCTGGCGTTGCGGTTTAGTAGCTGGCGTTGGGGTTTTGTAGCTGGCGTTGGGGTTTAGTAGCTGGCGTTGGGGTTTAGTAGCTGGCGTTTAGTAGCTGGCGTTGGGGTTTAGTAGCTGGCGTTGGGGTTTAGTAGCTGGCGTTTAGTAGCTGGCGTTGGGGTTTAGTAGCTGGCGTTGGGGTTTAGTAGCTGGCGTTGGGGTTCAGTAGCTGGCGTTTAGTAGCTGGCGTTGGGGTTTAGTAGCTGGGGTTTAGTAGCTGGCGTTGGGGTTTAGTAGCTGGGGTTGGGGTTTAGTAGCTGGCGTTGGGGGTTTAGTAGCTGGGGTTTAGCAGCTGGCGTTGAGGTTTTGCAGCTGGCGTTGGGGTTTAGCAGCTGGCGTTGGGGGTTTAGTAGCTGGCGTTGGGGTTTAGTAGCTGGCGTTGGGGGTTTAGTAGCTGGCGTTGGGGTTTAGTAGCTGGCGTTGGGGGTTTAGTAGCTGGCGTTGGGGGTTTAGTGGCTGGCGTTGGGGGTTTAGTGGCTGGCGTTGGGGTTTAGTGGCTGGCGTGGGGGTTTAGCGGCTGGCGTTGGGGTTTAGCAGCTAGCGTTGGGGTTTAGTAGCTGGCGTTGGGGTTTAGTAGCTGGCGTTGGGGTTTAATAGCTGGCGTTTAGTAGCTGGCGTTGGGGTTTAGTAGCTGAGGTTTAGTAGCTGGCGTTGGGGTTTAGTAGCTGGCGTTGGGGTTTGGTAGCTGGCGTTGGGGTTTAATAGCTGGCGTTTAGTAGCTGGCGTTGGGGTTTAGTAGCTGGGGTTTAGTAGCTGGCGTTGGGGTTTAGTAGCTGGTGTTGGGGTTTAGTAGCTGGCGTTGTGGGTTTAGTAGCTGGGGTTTAGTAGCTGGCGTTGGGGTTTAGTAGCTGGCGTTGGGGTTTCGTAGCTGGCGTTGGGGGTTTAGTAGCTGGCGTTGGGGTTTAGTAGCTGGCGTTGGGGGTTTAGTAGCTGGCGTTGGGGTTTAGTAGCAGGTTTAGTAGCTGGCGTTGGGGTTTAGTAGCTGGGGTTTAGTAGCTGGCGTTGGGGTTTAGCAGCTGGCGTTGGGGTTTAATAGCTGGCGTTGGGGGTTTAGTAGCTGGCGTTGGGGGTTTAGTAGCTGGCGTTGGGGTTTAGTAGCTGGCGTTGGGGGTTTAGTGGCTGGCGTTGGGGGTTTAGTGGCTGGCGTTGGGGTTTACCGGCTGGCGTTGGGGTTTAGCAGCTGGCGTTGGGGTTTAGTAGCTGGCGTTGGGGGTTTAGTAGCTGGCGTTGGGGGTTTAGTAGCTGGCGTTGGGGTTTAGTAGCTGGCGTTGGGGGTTTAGTAGCTGGCGTTGGGGTTTAGTAGCTGGCGTTGGGGGTTTAGCGGCTGGGGTTGGTGGTTTAGCGGCTGGCGTTGGGGTTTAGCGGCTGGTGTTGGGGTTTAGCAGCTTGCGTTGGGGTTTAGTAGCTGGCGTTGGGGTTTAGTAGCTGGCGTTGGGGTTTAGTAGCTGGCGTTGGGGTTTAGTAGCTGGCGTTGGGGTTTAGTAGCTGGCGTTGGGGTTTAGTAGCTGGCGTTGGGGTTTAGTAGCTGGCGTTGGGGGTTTAGTAGCTGGCGTTGGGGCTTAGTAGCTGGCGTTGGGGTTTAGTAGCTGGCGTTGGGGGTGTAGTAGCTGGCGTTGGGGTTTAGTAGCTGGGGTTTAGTAGCTGGCGTTGGGGTTTAGTAGCTGGCTTTGGGGTTTAGTAGCTGTCGTTGGGGGTTTAGTAGCTGGCGTTGGGGGTTTAGTAGCTGGCGTTGGGGTTTGCCACTGGCGTCGGGGTTTAGGGGTTGCGTTGGGGTTTAGTAGCTGGCGTTGGAGAATTTAATTGTCCTATCTGGGACACATGACAATAGATTTAGCTGCTGGCGTTGGGGTTTTGAGTCTGGCATTGGGGCTTAGCTGCAGGCAATGTGGTTTTGCAGCTGGCGTTGGGGCTTAACGGCTGGTGTTGCGGTTTCAGGGCTGCGTTGGGGCTTATCGGCTGGTTTAGCAGCTGGCGTTGGGGGTTTAGGAGCTGGCGTTGGGGGTTTAGCAGCTGGCGTTGGGGTTTAGTAGCTGGCGTTGGGGTTTAGTAGCTGGCGTTGGGGGTTTAGTAGCTGGCGTTGGGGTTTAGTAGCTGGCGCTGGGGTTTAGTAGCTGGCGTTGGGGTTTAGTAGCTGGCATTGGGGTTTAGTGGCTGGCGTTGGGGGTTTAGTAGCTGGCGTTGGGGTTTAGTAGCTGGCGTTGGGGTTTAGTAGCTGGCGTTGCGGTTTAGTAGCTGGCGTTGGGGTTTAGTAGCTGGCGTTGGGGTTTAGTAGCTGGCGTTGGGGTTTAGTAGCTGGCGTTGGGGTTTAATAGCTGGCGTTTAGTAGCTGGCGTTGGGGTTTAGTAGCTGGCGTTGGGGTTTAGTAGCTGGCGTTTAGTAGCTGGCGTTGGGGTTTAGTAGCTGGCGTTGGGGTTTAGTAGCTGGCGTTGGGGTTTAGTAGCTGGCGTTTAGCAGCTGGCGTTGGGGTTTAGTAGCTGGGGTTTAGTAGCTGGCGTTGGGGTTTAGTAGCTGGCGTTGGGGTTTAATAGCTGGCGTTTAGTAGCTGGCGTTGGGGGTGTAGTAGCTGGCGTTGGGGTTTAGTAGCTGGGGTTTAGTAGCTGGCGTTGGGGTTTAGTAGCTGTCGTTGGGGGTTTAGTAGCTGGCGTTGGTGGTTTAGCGGCTGGCGTTGGGGTTTGCCACTGGCGTCGGGGTTTAGGGGTTGCGTTGGGGTTTAGTAGCTGGCGTTGGAGAATTTAATTGTCCTATCTGGGACACATGACAATAGATTTAGCTGCTGGCGTTGGGGTTTTGAGTCTGGCATTGGGGCTTAGCTGCAGGCAATGTGGTTTTGCAGCTGGCGTTGGGGCTTAACGGCTGGTGTTGCGGTTTCAGGGCTGCGTTGGGGCTTATCGGCTGGTTTAGCAGCTGGCGTTGGGGGTTTAGGAGCTGGCGTTGGGGGTTTAGCAGCTGGCGTTGGGGTTTAGTAGCTGGCGTTGGGGTTTAGTAGCTGGCGTTGGGGGTTTAGTAGCTGGCGTTGGGGTTTAGTAGCTGGCGCTGGGGTTTAGTAGCTGGCGTTGGGGTTTAGTAGCTGGCATTGGGGTTTAGTGGCTGGCGTTGGGGGTTTAGTAGCTGGCGTTGGGGTTTAGTAGCTGGCGTTGGGGTTTAGTAGCTGGCGTTGCGGTTTAGTAGCTGGCGTTGGGGTTTAGTAGCTGGCGTTGGGGTTTAGTAGCTGGCGTTGGGGTTTAGTAGCTGGCGTTGGGGTTTAATAGCTGGCGTTTAGTAGCTGGCGTTGGGGTTTAGTAGCTGGCGTTGGGGTTTAGTAGCTGGCGTTTAGTAGCTGGCGTTGGGGTTTAGTAGCTGGCGTTGGGGTTTAGTAGCTGGCGTTGGGGTTTAGTAGCTGGCGTTTAGCAGCTGGCGTTGGGGTTTAGTAGCTGGGGTTTAGTAGCTGGCGTTGGGGTTTAGTAGCTGGGGTTGGGGTTTAGTAGCTGGCGTTGGGGGTTTAGTAGCTGGCGTTGGGGTTTAGTAGCTGGCGTTGGGGGTTTAGTAGCTGGCGTTGTGGGTTTAGTGGCTGGCGTTGGGGGTTTAGTGGCTGGCGTTGGGGTTTAGTGGCTGGCGTTGGGGTTTAGCGGCTGGCGTTGGGGTTTAGCAGCTAGCGTTGGGGTTTAGTAGCTGGCGTTGGGGTTTAGTAGCTGGCGTTGGGGTTTAGTAGCTGGCGTTTAGTAGCTGGCGTTGGGGTTTAGTAGCTGGGGTTTAGTAGCTGGCGTTGGGGTTTAGTAGCTGGCGTTGGGGTTTAGTGGCTGGCGTTGGGGGTTTAGTAGCTGGCGTTGGGGTTTAGTAGCTGGCGTTTAGTAGCTGGCGTTGGGGTTTAGTAGCTGGCGTTGGGGTTTAGTAGCTGGCGTTGGGGTTTAGTAGCTGGCGTTGGGGTTTAGTAGCTGGCGTTTAGTAGCTGGCGTTGGGGTTTAGTAGCTGGCGTTGGGGTTCAGTAGCTGGCGTTTAGTAGCTGGCGTTGGGGTTTAGTAGCTGGCGTTGGGGTTTAGTAGCTGGCGTTGGGGTTTAGTAGCTGGCGTTTAATAGCTGGCGTTGGGGTTTAGTAGCTGGGGTTGGGGTTTAGTAGCTGGCGTTGGGGGTTTAGTAGCTGGGGTTTAGCAGCTGGCGTTGGGGTTTAGCAGCTGGCGTTGGGGGTTTAGTAGCTGGGGTTTAGCAGCTGGCGTTGGGGTTTAGCAGCTGGCGTTGGGGTTTAGCAGCTGGCGTTGGGGGTTTAGTAGCTGGCGTTGGGGTTTAGTAGCTGGCGTTGGGGGTTTAGTAGCTGGCGTTGGGGTTTAGTAGCTGGCGTTGGGGGTTGAGTAGCTGGCGTTGGGGGTTTAGCGGCTGGCGTTGGGCGTTTAGCGGCTGGCGTTGGGGTTTAGTAGCTGGCGTTGGGGTTTAGTAGCTGGCGTTGGGGGTTTAGTAGCTGGCGTTGGGGGTTTAGTAGCTGGCGTTGGGGGTTTAGTAGCTGGCGTTGGGGTTTAGTAGTTGGCGTTGGGGGTTTAGTAGCTGGCGTTGGGGTTTAGTAGCTGGCGTTGGGGGTTTAGCAGCTGGCGTTGGTGTTTACTAGCTGGCGTTGGGATTTAGCAGCTGGCGTTGGGAGTTTAGTAGCTGGCGTTGGGGGTTTAGTAGCTGGCGTTGGGGATTTAGCAGCTGGCGTTGGGGTTTAGCAGCTGGCGTTCGGGTTTAGCAGCTGGCGTTGGGGTTTAGCAGCTGGCGTTGGGGGTTAGCAGCTGGCGTTGGGGGTTTAGCAGCTGGCGTTGGGGTTTAGCAGCTGGCGTTGGGGTTTAGTAGCTGGCGATGGGGTTTAGTAGCTGGCGTTGGGGTTTAATAGCTGGCGTTGGGGGTTTCGCGGCTGGCGTTGGGGGTTTCGCGGCTGGCGTTGGGGTTTTGCGGCTGTCGTTGGGGTTTAGCGGCTGGCGTTGGGGTTTAGTAGCTGGCGTTGGGGTTTAGCCGCTGGCGGGGTTTAGTAGCTGGCGTTGGGGTTTAGTAGCTGGCGTTGGGGGTTTAGTGGCTGGCGTTGGGGGTTTAGTAGCTGGCGTTGGGGGTTTAGGAGCTGGCATTGGGGTTTAGTAGCTGGCGTTGGGGGTTTAGTAGCTGGCGTTGGGGGTTTAGTAGCTGGCGTTGGGGTTTAGTAGCTGGCGTTGGGGGTTTAGCGGCTGGCGTTGGTGGTTTAGCGGCTGGCGTTGGGGTTTAGCGGCTGGTGTTGGGGTTTAGCAGCTAGCGTTGGGTTTTAGTAGCTGGCGTGGGGGTTTAGTAGCTGGCGTTGGGGTTTAGTAGCTGGCGTTGGGGTTTAGTGGCTGGCGTTGGGGGTTTAGTTGCTGGCGTTGGGGTTTAGTAGCTGGCGTTGGGGTTTAGTAGCTGGCGTTGGGGTTTAGTAGCTGGCGTTGGGGGTTTAGTAGCTGGCGTTGGGGGTTTAGTAGCTGGCGTTGGGGTTTAGTAGCTGGCGTTTAGTAGCTGGCGTTGGGGTTTAGTAGCTGGGGTTTAGTAGCTGGCGTTGGGGTTTAGTAGCTGGCGTTGGGGTTTCGTAGCTGGCGTTGGGGGTTTAGTAGCTGGCGTTGGGGGTTTAGTAGCTGGCGTTGGGGTTTGCCACTGGCGTCGGGGTTTAGGGGTTGCTATGGGGTTTAGTAGCTGGCATTGGAGAATTTCATTGTCCTATCTGGGACACATGACAATAGATTTAGCTGCTGGCGTTGGGGATTTGAGTGGCGTTGGGGCTTAGCTGCAGGCAATGTGGTTTTGCAGCTGGCGTTGGGGCTTAACGGCTGGTTTCAGGGCTGCGTTGGGGCTTATCGGCTGGTTTAGCAGCTGGCGTTGGGGGTTTAGGAGCTGGCGTTGGGTGTTTAGCAGCTGGCGTTGGGGTTTAGTAGCTGGCGTTGGGGTTTAGTAGCTGGCGTTGGGGGTTTAGTAGCTGGCGTTGGGGTTTAGTAGCTGGCGCTGGGGTTTAGTAGCTGGCGGTGGGGTTTAGTAGCTGGCGTTGGGGTTTAGTGGCTGGCGTTGGGGGTTTAGTAGCTGGCGTTTAGTAGCTGGCGTTTAGTAGCTGGCGTTGCGGTTTAGTAGCTGGCGTTGGGGTTTAGTAGCTGGCGTTGGGGTTTAGTAGCTGGCGTTGGGGTTTAGTAGCTGGCGTTTAGTAGCTGGCGTTGGGGTTTAGTAGCTGGCGTTGGGGTTTAGTAGCTGGCGTTTAGTAGCTGGCGTTGGGGTTTAGTAGCTGGCGTTAGGGTTTAGTAGCTGGCGTTGGGGTTTAGTAGCTGGCGTTTAGTAGCTGGCGTTGGGGTTTAGTAGCTGGGGTTGGGGTTTAGTAGCTGGCGTTGGGGGTTTAGTAGCTGGGGTTTAGCAGCTGGCGTTGGGGTTTAGCAGCTGGCGTTGGGGGTTTAGTAGCTGGGGTTTAGCAGCTGGCGTTGGGGTTTAGCAGCTGGCGTTGGGGTTTAGCAGCTGGCGTTGGGGGTTTAGTAGCTGGCGTTGGGGTTTAGTAGCTGGCGTTGGGGGTTTAGTAGCTGGCGTTGGGGTTTAGTAGCTGGCGTTGGGGGTTGAGTAGCTGGCGTTGGGGGTTTAGCGGCTGGCGTTGGGCGTTTAGCGGCTGGCGTTGGGGTTTAGTAGCTGGCGTTGGGGTTTAGTAGCTGGCGTTGGGGGTTTAGTAGCTGGCGTTGGGGGTTTAGTAGCTGGCGTTGGGGGTTTAGTAGCTGGCGTTGGGGTTTAGTAGTTGGCGTTGGGGGTTTAGTAGCTGGCGTTGGGGTTTAGCAGCTGGCGTTGGGGGTTTAGCAGCTGGCGTTGGTGTTTACTAGCTGGCGTTGGGATTTAGCAGCTGGCGTTGGGAGTTTAGTAGCTGGCGTTGGGGGTTTAGTAGCTGGCGTTGGGGATTTAGCAGCTGGCGTTGGGGTTTAGCAGCTGGCGTTCGGGTTTAGCAGCTGGCGTTGGGGGTTAGCAGCTGGCGTTGGGGGTTTAGCAGCTGGCGTTGGGGTTTAGCAGCTGGCGTTGGGGTTTAGTAGCTGGCGATGGGGTTTAGTAGCTGGCGTTGGGGTTTAATAGCTGGCGTTGGGGGTTTCGCGGCTGGCGTTGGGGGTTTCGCGGCTGGCGTTGGGGTTTTGCGGCTGTCGTTGGGGTTTAGCGGCTGGCGTTGGGGTTTAGTAGCTGGCGTTGGGGTTTAGCCGCTGGCGGGGTTTAGTAGCTGGCGTTGGGGTTTAGTAGCTGGCGTTGGGGGTTTAGTGGCTGGCGTTGGGGGTTTAGTAGCTGGCGTTGGGGGTTTAGGAGCTGGCATTGGGGTTTAGTAGCTGGCGTTGGGGGTTTAGTAGCTGGCGTTGGGGGTTTAGTAGCTGGCGTTGGGGTTTAGTAGCTGGCGTTGGGGGTTTAGCGGCTGGCGTTGGTGGTTTAGCGGCTGGCGTTGGGGTTTAGCGGCTGGTGTTGGGGTTTAGCAGCTAGCGTTGGGTTTTAGTAGCTGGCGTGGGGGTTTAGTAGCTGGCGTTGGGGTTTAGTAGCTGGCGTTGGGGTTTAGTGGCTGGCGTTGGGGGTTTAGTTGCTGGCGTTGGGGTTTAGTAGCTGGCGTTGGGGTTTAGTAGCTGGCGTTGGGGTTTAGTAGCTGGCGTTGGGGGTTTAGTAGCTGGCGTTGGGGGTTTAGTAGCTGGCGTTGGGGTTTAGTAGCTGGCGTTTAGTAGCTGGCGTTGGGGTTTAGTAGCTGGGGTTTAGTAGCTGGCGTTGGGGTTTAGTAGCTGGCGTTGGGGTTTCGTAGCTGGCGTTGGGGGTTTAGTAGCTGGCGTTGGGGGTTTAGTAGCTGGCGTTGGGGTTTGCCACTGGCGTCGGGGTTTAGGGGTTGCTATGGGGTTTAGTAGCTGGCATTGGAGAATTTCATTGTCCTATCTGGGACACATGACAATAGATTTAGCTGCTGGCGTTGGGGATTTGAGTGGCGTTGGGGCTTAGCTGCAGGCAATGTGGTTTTGCAGCTGGCGTTGGGGCTTAACGGCTGGTTTCAGGGCTGCGTTGGGGCTTATCGGCTGGTTTAGCAGCTGGCGTTGGGGGTTTAGGAGCTGGCGTTGGGTGTTTAGCAGCTGGCGTTGGGGTTTAGTAGCTGGCGTTGGGGTTTAGTAGCTGGCGTTGGGGGTTTAGTAGCTGGCGTTGGGGTTTAGTAGCTGGCGCTGGGGTTTAGTAGCTGGCGGTGGGGTTTAGTAGCTGGCGTTGGGGTTTAGTGGCTGGCGTTGGGGGTTTAGTAGCTGGCGTTTAGTAGCTGGCGTTTAGTAGCTGGCGTTGCGGTTTAGTAGCTGGCGTTGGGGTTTAGTAGCTGGCGTTGGGGTTTAGTAGCTGGCGTTGGGGTTTAGTAGCTGGCGTTTAGTAGCTGGCGTTGGGGTTTAGTAGCTGGCGTTGGGGTTTAGTAGCTGGCGTTTAGTAGCTGGCGTTGGGGTTTAGTAGCTGGCGTTGGGGTTTAGTAGCTGGCGTTGGGGTTTAGTAGCTGGCGTTTAGTAGCTGGCGTTGGGGTTTAGTAGCTGGGGTTTAGTAGCTGGCGTTGGGGTTTAGTAGCTGGGGTTGGGGTTTAGTAGCTGGCGTTGGGGGTTTAGTAGCTGGGGTTTAGCAGCTGGCGTTGGGGTTTAGCAGCTGGCGTTGGGGTTTAGCAGCTGGCGTTGGGGGTTTAGTAGCTGGCGTTGGGGTTTAGTAGCTGGCGTTGGGGGTTTAGTAGCTGGCGTTGGGGTTGAGTAGCTGGCGTTGGGGGTTTAGTAGCTGGCGTTGGGGGTTTACTGGCTGGCGTTGGCTGGCGTTGGGGGTTTAGTGGCTGGCGTTGGGGTTTAGTGCCTGGCGTTGGGGTTTAGCGGCTGGCGTTGGGGTTTAGCAGCTAGCGTTGGGGTTTAGTAGCTGGCGTTGGGGTTTAGTAGCTGGCGTTGGGGTTTAATAGCTGGCGTTTTGTAGCTGGCGTTGGGGTTTAGTAGCTGGGGTTTAGTAGCTGGCGTTGTGGTTTAGTAGCTGGCGTTGGGGTTTGGTAGCTGGCGTTGGGGTTTAATAGCTGGCGTTTAGTAGCTGGCGTTGGGGTTTAGTAGCTGGGGTTTAGTAGCTGGCGTTGGGGTTTAGTAGCTGGTGTTGGGGTTTAGTAGCTGGGGTTTAGTAGCTGGCGTTGGGGTTTAGTAGCTGGCGTTGGGGTTTCGTAGCTGGCGTTGGGGTTTAGTAACTGGCGTTGGGGGTTTAGTAGCTGGCGTTGGGGGTTTAGTAGCTGGCGTTGGGGTTTAGTAGCGGGTTTAGTAGCTGGCGTTGGGGTTTAGTAGCTGGGGTTTAGTAGCTGGCGTTGGGGTTTAGCAGCTGGCGTTGGGGTTTAATAGCTGGCGTTGGGGGTTTAGTAGCTGGCGTTGGGGGTTTAGTAGCTGGCGTTGGGGTTTAGTAGCTGGCGTTGGGGGTTTAGTGGCTGGCGTTGGGGGTTTAGAGGCTGGCGTTGGGGTTTAGCGGCTGGCGTTGGGGTTTAGCAGCTAGCGTTGGGGTTTAGTAGCTGGCGTTGGGGTTTAGTAGCTGGCGTTGGGGTTTAGTAGCTGGCGTTGGGGGTTTAGTAGCTGGCGTTGGGGTTTAGTAGCTGGCGTTGGGGTTTAGTAGCTGGCGTTGGGGGTTTAGTAGCTGGCGTTGGGGTTTAGTAGCTGGGGTTTAGTAGCTGGCGTTGGGGTTTAGTAGCTGGCGTTGGGGTTTAGTAGCTGGCGTTGGGGGTTTAGTAGCTGGCGTTGGGGGTTTAGTAGCTGGCGTTGGGGTTTGCCACTGGCGTCGGGGTTTAGGGGTTGCGTTGGGGTTTAGTAGCTGGCGTTGGAGAATTTCATTGTCCTATCTGGGACACATCGCAATAGATTTAGCTGCTGGCGTTGGGGTTTTGAGTCTGGCGTTGGGGCTTAGCTGCAGGCAATGTGGTTTTGCAGCTGGCGTTGGGGCTTAACGGCTGGTGTTGCGGTTTCAGGGCTGCGTTGGGGCTTATCGGCTGGTTTAGCAGCTGGCGTTGGGGGTTTAGGAGCTGGCGTTGGGGGTTTAGCAGCTGGCGTTGGGGTTTAGTAGCTGGCGTTGGGGTTTAGTAGCTGGCGTTGGGGGTTTAGTAGCTGGCGTTGGGGTTTAGTAGCTGGCGTTGGGGTTTAGTAGCTGGCATTGGGGTTTAGTGGCTGGCGTTGGGGGTTTAGTAGCTGGCGTTGGGGTTTAGTAGCTGGCGTTGGGGTTTAGTAGCTGGCGTTTAGTACCTGGCGTTGGGGTTTAGTAGCTGGCGTTGGGGTTTAGTAGCTGGCGTTGTGGTTTAGTAGCTGGCGTTGGGGTTTAGTAGCTGGCGTTTAGTAGCTGGCGTTGGGGTTTAGTACCTGGCGTTGGGGTTTAGTAGCTGGCGTTGGGGTTTAGTAGCTGGCGTTTAGTAGCTGGCGTTGGGGTTTATTAGCTGGGGTTTAGTAGCTGGCGTTGGGGTTTAGTAGCTGGGGTTGGGGTTTAGTAGCTGGCGTTGGGGGTTTAATAGCTGGGGTTTAGCAGCTGGCGTTGGGGTTTAGCAGCTGGCGTTGGGGTTTAGCAGCTGGCGTTGGGGGTTTAGTAGCTGGCGTTGGGGTTTAGTAGCTGGCGTTGGGGGTTTAGTAGCTGGCGTTGGGGTTTAGTAGCTGGCGTTGGGGGTTTAGTAGCTGGCGTTGTGGGTTTAGTGGCTGGCGTTGGGGGTTTAGTGGCTGGCGTTGGGGTTTAGTGGCTGGCGTTGGGGTTTAGCGGCTGGCGTTGGGGTTTAGCGGCTAGCGTTGGGGTTTAGTGGCTGGCGTTGGGGTTTAGTAGCTGGCGATGGGGTTTAATAGCTGGCGTTTAGTAGCTGGCGGTGGGGTTTAGTAGCTGGGGTTTAGTAGCTGGCGTTGGGGTTTAGTAGCTGGTGTTGGGGTTTAGTAGCTGGCGTTGGGGGTTTAGTAGCTGGGGTTTAGTAGCTGGCGTTGGGGTTTAGTAGCTGGCGTTGGGGTTTAGTAGCTGACGTTGGGGTTTAGTAGCTGGCGTTGGGGTTTAGTAGCTGGCGTTGGGGTTTAGTAGCTGGCGTTTAGTAGCTGGCGTTGGGGTTTAGTAGCTGGCGTTGGGGTTTAGTAGCTGGCGTTTAGTAGCTGGCGTTGGGGTTTAGTAGCTGGCGTTGGGGTTTAGTAGCTGGCGTTGGGGTTTAGTAGCTGGCGTTTAGTAGCTGGCGTTGGGGTTTATTAGCTGGGGTTTAGTAGCTGGCGTTGGGGTTTAGTAGCTGGGGTTGGGGTTTAGTAGCTGGCGTTGGGGGTTTAGTAGCTGGGGTTTAGCAGCTGGCGTTGGGGTTTAGCAGCTGGCGTTGGGGTTTAGCAGCTGGCGTTGGGGGTTTAGTAGCTGGCGTTGGGGTTTAGTAGCTGGCGTTGGGGGTTTAGTAGCTGGCGTTGGGGTTTAGTAGCTGGCGTTGGGGGTTTAGTAGCTGGCGTTGTGGGTTTAGTGGCTGGCGTTGGGGGTTTAGTGGCTGGCGTTGGGGTTTAGCGGCTGGCGTTGGGGTTTAGCGGCTGGCGTTGGGGTTTAGCAGCTAGCGTTGGGGTTTAGTAGCTGGCGTTGGGGTTTAGTAGCTGGCGTTGGGGTTTAATAGCTGGCGTTTAGTAGCTGGCGTTGGGGTTTAGTAGCTGGGGTTTAGTAGCTGGCGTTGGGGTTTATTAGCTGGGGTTTAGTAGCTGGCGTTGGGGGTTTAGTAGCTGGGGTTTAACCGCTGGCGTTGGGGTTTAGTAGCTGGCGTTGGGGTTTCGTAGCTGGCGTTGGGGTTTAGTAGCTGGCGTTGGGGTTTAGTAGCTGGCGTTGGGGTTTAGTAGCTGGCGTTGGGGTTTAGTAGCTGGCGTTGGGGTTTAGTAGCTGGCGTTGGGGGTTTAGTAGCTGGCGTTGGGGTTTAGTAGCTGGCGTTGGGGGTTTAGTAGCTGGCGTTGGGGTTTAGTAGCGGGTTTAGTAGCTGGCGTTGGGGTTTAGTAGCTGGCGTTGGGGTTTAGTAGCTGGCGTTGGGGGTTTAGTAGCTGGCGTTGGGGGTTTAGTAGCTGGCGTTGGGGGTTTAGTAGCTGGCGTTGGGGGTTTAGTAGCTGGCGTTGGGGGTTTAGTAGCTGGCGTTGGGGTTTAGCAGCTGGCGTTGGGGGTTTAGCGGCTGGCGTTGGGGGTTTAGCGGCTGGCGTTGGGGTTTAGTGGCTGGCGTTGGGGTTTAGTAGCTGGCGTTGGGGTTTAGCAGCTAGCGTTGGGGTTTAGTAGCTGGCGTTGGGGTTTAGTAGCTGGCGTTGGGGTTTAGTAGCTGGCGTTGGGGTTTAGTAGCTGGCGTTGTGGTTTAGCAGCTGGCGTTGGGGTTTAGCAGCTGGCGTTGGGGTTTAGTATCTGGCGTTGGGGGTTTAGTAGCTGGCGTTGGGGTTTAGTAGCTGGCGTTGGGGTTTAGCAGCTGGCGTTGGGGTTTAGCAGCTGGCGTTGGGGTTTAGTAGCTGGCGTTGGGGGTTTAGTGGCTGGCGTTGGGGTTTAGTAGCTGGCGTTGGGGGTTTAGTAGCTGGCGTTGGGGTTTAGTAGCTGGCGTTGGGGTTTAGCAGCTGGCGTTGGGGATTAGTAGCTGGCGTTGGGGTTTAGTAGCTGACGTTGGGGTTTAGTAGCTGACGTTGGGGTTTAGGAGCTGGCATTGGGGTTTAGCAGCTGGCGTTGGGGGTTTAGTAGCTGGCGTTGGGGTTTAGTAGCTGGCATTGGGGGTTTAGTAGCTGGCGTTGGGGTTTAGTAGCTGGCGTTGGGGTTTAGTAGCTGGCGTTGGGGGTTTAGGAGCTGGCATTGGGGTTTAGTAGCTGGCGTTGGGGTTTAGGGGCTGCGTTGGGGTTTAGGGGCTGGCGTTGGGGTTTGCCACTGTCGTCGGGGTTTAGGGGCTGCGTTGGGGTTTAGTAGCTGGCGTTGGAGAATTTCATTGTCCTATCTGGGACACATGACAATCGATTTAGCTGCTGGCGTTGGGGTTTTGAGTCTGGCGTTGGGGCTGAGCTGCAGGCAATGTGGTTTTGCAGCTGGCGTTGGGGCATAACGGCTGGTGTTGGGGTTTCAGGGCTGCGTTGGGGCTGATAACGGCCGCTGCCTGCAAACCCGTTAACGGCGCTTCCAATACAGTCCCCTCTCGCACGCCGAGGCCGGGAGGAGTGAGGGAGAGAGGGAGAGGGAGGCCTCCTTCCGCTGACTGAAGCAGCTGCACCAAAGATCCTAGAGCTGCACCGCTCGGCCCCGCACCTTCCTGTCGGCTGGCAGAGGAGGGGAGGCGGTGGCGAGGAGATCCCAACCACCTGCCCCTTTGGCGTTGGACAGGGACGGCCAAGGCAGCGGGGCGATGTTGGCCGAGGAGCGCTGACCTTCCTCCCTCCCCACCTCCTCTGCCCCCCTCTTTCTCTCTCCCCCCTCCACCCCTCTTATCCTGGGACCCCTCCTCTCCATCCCACACTGATCCCCATTCCCTCCTCTATTCAATCCTCACTGACAATCCCTGTGCTCCCCATCTACCCCCCCCCCCCCCCAATCGATTCATCACCCTACCCACCTCGCATTGATTCTCCTGCCACCCCCCATCCATCCTACACTGGTCCCCCAATTCATCCTGTACTGACCCTCCTTCCCATCCATCCTGCACTTCTTCCCCCCATTCATACTGCACTGAGCCCCCCATTCATCCCGTACTGACCCACCTTCCATTTACCCTGAACCAAACCCCCCAATTATTCTTTTACTGACCCCCATTCATCCTGTAGTGAACACCCATTCATCCTGCACAGACCCTCCGATCCACACTGTCCTGACCCCCCCCCCCCCCCACCATCCTGTACTGACCCCTCCATTCATCCTGTGCTGATCGCCCCCCCATCCATCCTGTGCTGATCCCCCATCCAAGAAAAATGGAGGGAACAGTCTGAAGAAGGGTCTCGACCAGAAACCTTGCCTATTTCCTTAGTCCATAGATGCTGTCTCACCTGCTGAATTTCTCCAGCATTTTTGTCTGCATCCATCCATCCCGTACTGATCCCCCCGCCATCCATCCCGTACTGATCCCCCATTCAACACCACTGACATCCCCCGTGCTCTCCCCTCACAATTTTACATACTCCAACCAACACGTACTAATTCACCTGCCTCAATCCACCCATTCCACACCGATTGCCTTCACAAACCCCCCCCCCACCCCCGCCATCTATCCACCCCGCATTAATTCACACACCCCCTGACCCAATTGTGATTCATGGTCTTCAGAGCAAATATTGACTATGTTTGATAACGGAATGCAATCAAATGTGTTTTAATTCCCAATGTTATTATTTGTTTTGACACCTTTAAACATATTACCAAAAGAACATTTGCTGCAGTTATGTCCTTTGGCCATCTCTTGTCAGTTAGTGTAATGTTTAACCTGTCAGATGGTAACGTCGGTTTTAACAGCTATTATCATAAAATGCCTTAAGAAATGTCCTTGCACCGTGCATATTTTGTTGTGGATAAATTATGTGGGAAGCCAGAGTGTTTCTGTGCCAATAGCAATAACGACCCATGCTAATTTTCAGTCCTTTACAGAAAACATGGTTGCATCAATCTGTAGCGTGCATGGTCCAGGATTTATTGGCACAGGTTGATCATTTGCTGAATAATCCAACAACATTTCTGTTTGGAAGTGGAAAGAACGAATAGAAATTGTTTCGCGGCTGGCGTTGGGGGTTTAGCAGCTGGCGTTGGGGTTTAGTAGCTGGCGTTGGGGTTTGGCAGCTGGCTTTGGGGGTTTAGTAGCTGGCGTTGGGGTTGAGTAGCTGGCATTGGGGTTTAGTAGCTGGCGTTGGGGTTTAGCAGCTGGCGATGGGGTGTAGCAGCTGGCGTTGGGGTTTAGCAGCTGGCGTTGGGGTTTAGCAGCTGGCGTTGGGGTTTAGCAGCTGGCGTTGGGGTTTAGCAGCTGGCGTTGGGGTTTAGCAGCTGGCGATGGTGTTTAGTGGCTGGCGTTGGGGTTTAGTGGCTGGCGTTGGTGTTTAGTAGCTGGCGTTGGGGTTTAGTAGCTGGCGTTGGGGGTTTAGCAGCTGGCGTTGGGGTTTAGTAGCTGGCGTTGGGATTTAGTAGCTGGCGTTGTGTGTTTAGCAGCTGGCGTTGGGGGTTCAGCAGCTGGCGTTGGGGTTTAGTGGCTGGCGTTGGGGTTTAGTAGCTGGCGTTGGGGGTTTAGTAGCTGGCGTTGGGGTTTAGGGGCTGGCGTTGGGGTTTGCCACTGGCGTCGGGGTTTAGGGGCTGCGTTGGGGTTTAGTAGCTGGCGTTGGAGAATTTCATTGTCCTATCTGGGACACATGACAATAGATTTAGCTGCTGGCGTTGGGGTTTTGAGTCTGGCGTTGGGGCTTAACTGCAGGCAATGTGGTGTTGCAGCTGGCGTTGGGGCTTAACGGCTGGTGTTGCGGTTTCAGGGCTGCGTTGGGGCTTATCGGCTGTCGTTGGGGTTTAGTAGCTGGCGTTGGGGTTTAGTAGCTGGCGTTGGGGGTTTAGTAGCTGGCGTTGGGGTTTAGTAGCTGGCGTTGGGGTTTAGTAGCTGGCGTTGGGGTTTAGTAGCTGGCGTTGGGGTTTAGTAGCTGGCGTTGGGGTTTAGTAGCTGGCGTTGGGGTTTAGTAGCTGGCGTTGGGGTTTAGTAGCTGGCGTTGGGGGTTTAGTAGCTGGCGTTGGGGGGTTAGTAGCTGGCGTTGGGGTTTAGTAGTTGGCGTTGTGGTTTAGTAGTTGGCGTTGGGGGTTTAGTAGCCGGCGTTGGGGTTTAGTAGCTGGCGTTGGCGGTTTAGCAGCTGGCGTTGGGGTTTAGCAGCTGGCGTTGGGGTTTAGCAGCTGGCGTTCGGGGTTTAGCAGCTGGCGTTGGGGTTTAGTAGCTGGCGATGGGGTTTAGTAGCTGGCGTTGGGGTTTAGTAGCTGGCGTTGGGGGTTTCGCGGCTGGCGTTGGGGGTTTCGCGGCTGTCGTTGGGGTTTAATAGCTGGCGTTGGGGTTTAGTAGCTGGCGTTGGGGTTTAGTAGCTGGCGTTGGGGGTTTAGTAGCTGGCGTTGGGGGTTTAGTAGCTGGCGTTGGGGATTTAGTAGCTGGCGTTGGGGTTTAGTAGCTGGCGTTGGGGTTTAGCAGCTGGCGTTGGGGTTTAGTAGCTGGCGTTGGGGGTTTAGTAGCTGGTGTTGGGGATTTAGTAGCTGGCGTTGGGGTTTAGTAGCTGGCGTTGGGGGTTTAGTGGCTGGCGTTGGGGGTTTAGTAGCTGGCGTTGGGGGTTTAGGAGCTGGCATTAGGGTTTAGTAGCTGGCGTTGGGGTTTAGGGGCTGCGTTGGGGTTTAGGGGCTGCGTTGGGGTTTAGGGGCTGCGTTGGGGTTTAGGGGCTGGCGTTGGGGTTTGCCACTGGCGTCGGGGTTTAGGGGCTGCGTTGGGGTTTAGTAGCTGTCGTTGGAGAATTTCATTGTCCTATCTGGGACACATGACAATAGATTTAGCTGCTGGCGTTGGGGTTTTGAGTCTGGCGTTGGGGCTTAACTGCAGGCAATGTGGTTTTGCAGCTGGCGTTGGGGCACAATGTGGTTTAGTAGCTGGCGTTGGGGTTTAGTAGCTGGCGTTGGGGGTTTAGTAGCTGGCGTTGGGGGTTTAGTAGCTGGCGTTGGGGTTTAGTAGTTGGCGTTGGGGGTTTAGTAGCTGGCATTGGGGTTTAGTAGCTGGCGTTGGGGGTTTAGCAGCTGGCGTTGGGGTTTAGTAGCTGGCGTTGGGGGTTTAGTAGTTGGCGTTGGGGGTTTAGTAGCTGGCGTTGGGGTTTAGTAGCTGGCGTTGGGGGTTTAGCAGCTGGCGTTGGGGTTTAGTAGCTGGCGTTGGGGTTTAGTAGCTGGCATTGGGGGTTTTGCAGCTGGCGTTGGGGGTTTAGCAGCTGGCGTTGGGGTTTCGTAGCTGGCGATGGGGTTTAGTAGCTGGCGTTGGGGTTTAGTAGCTCGCGTTGGGGGTTTCGCGGCTGTCGTTGGGGTTTAGTAGCTGGCATTGGGGTTTACCAGCTGGCGTTGGGGTTTAGTAGCTGGCGTTGGGGTTTAGTAGCTGGCGTTGGGGGTTTAGTAGCTGGCGTTGGGGGTTTAGTAGCTGGCGTTGGGGATTTAGTAGCTGGCGTTGGGGTTTAGCAGCTGGCGTTTGGGTTTAGTAGCTGGTGTTGGGGGTTTCGTAGCTGGCGTTGGGGTTTAGCAGCTGGCGTTGGGGGGTTTAGTAGCTGGCCTTGGGGTTTAGCAGCTAGCGGGGTTTAGTAGCTGGCGTTGGGGTTTAGTAGCTGGCGTTGGGGGTTTAGTGGCTGGCGTTGGGGGTTTAGTGGCTGGCGTTGGGGGTTTAGGAGCTGGCATTGGGGTTTATTAGCTGGCGTTGGGGTTTAGGGGCTGCGTTGGGGTTTAGGGGCTGGCGTCGGGGTTTAGAGCCTGCGTTGGGGTTTAGTAGCTGGCGTTGGAGAATTTCATTGTCCTATCTGGGACATGACAATAGATTTAGCTGCTGGCGTTGGGGTTTTGAGTCTGGCGTTGGGGCTTAACTGCAGGCAATGTGGTTTTGCAGCTGGCGTTGGGGCTTAACGGCTGGTGTTGCGGTTTCAGGGCTGCGTTGGGGCTTATCGGCTGGCGTTGGGGTTTAGTAGCTGGCGTTGGGGTTTAGTAGCTGGCGTTGGGGGTTTAGTAGCTGGCGTTGGGGTTTAGTAGCTGGCGTTGGGGTTTAGTAGCTGGCGTTGGGGGTTTAGTAGCTGGCGTTGGGGTTTAGTAGATGGCGTTGGGGTTTAGTAGCTGGCGTTGAGGTTTAGTAGCTGGCGTTGGGGTTTAGTAGCTGGCGTTGGGGGTTTAGTAGCTGGCATTGGGGGTTTAGTAGCTGGCGTTGGGGTTTAGCAGCTGGCATTGGGGGTTTAGTAGCTGGCGTTGGGGTTTAGTAGCTGGCGTTGGGGTTTAGTAGCTGGCGTTGGGGTTTAGTAGCTGGCGTTGGGGTTTAGTAGCTGGCGTTGGGGTTTAGTAGCTGGCGTTGGGGGTTTAGTAGCTGGCGTTGGGGTTTAGTAGCTGGCGTTGGGGGTTAGTGGCTGGCGTTGGGGGTTTAGTAGCTGGCGTTGGGGTTTAGTAGCTGGCGTTGGGGGTTTAGTAGCTGGCGTTGGGGTTTAGTAGCTGGCGTTGGGGGTTTAGTGGCTGGCGTTGGGGGTTTAGTGGCTGGCGTTGGGGGTTTAGTGGCTGGCGTTGGGGTTTAGTGGCTGGCGTTGGGGTTTAGCGGCTGGTGTTGGGGTTTAGCAGCTAGCGTTGGGGTTTAGTAGCTGGCGTTGGGGTTTAGTAGCTGGCGTTGGGGTTTAGTAGCTGGCGTTGGGGTTTAGTAGCTGGCGTTTAGTAGCTGGCGTTGGGGTTTAGTAGCTGGCGTTGGGGTTTAGTAGCTACCGTTTAGTAGCTGGCGTTGGGGTTTAGTAGCTGGGGTTTAGTAGCTGGCGTTGGGGTTTAGTAGCTGGCGTTAGGGTTTAGCAGCTGGCGTTGGGGGTTTAGTAGCTGGGGTTTAGAAGCTGGCGTTGGGGTTTAGTAGCTGGTGTTGGGGTTTAGTAGCTGCGTTGGGGTTTCGTAGCTGGCGTTGGGGGTTTAGTAGCTGGCGTTGGGGGTTTAGTAGCTGGCGTTGGGGTTTAGTAGCTGGCGTTGGGGGTTTAGTAGCTGGCGTTGGGGTTTAGTAGCTGGCTTTGGGGGTTTAGAGGCTGGCGTTGGGGTTTAGTAGCTGGCGTTGGGGGTTTAGGGGCTGGCATTGGGGTTTAGGGGCTGCGTTGGGGTTTTAGGGCTGGCGTTGGGGTTTAGGGGCTGGCATTGGGGTTTAGGGGCTGGCGTTGGGGGTTTAGTGGCTGGCGTTGGGGTTTAGTAGCTGGCGTTGGGGGTTTAGTAGCTGGCGTTGGGGTTTAGTAGCTGGCTTTGGGGGTTTAGAGGCTGGCGTTGGGGTTTAGTAGCTGGCGTTGGGGTTTAGGGGCTGGCATTGGGGTTTAGGGGCTGCGTTGGGGTTTTAGGGCTGGCGTTGGGGTTTAGGGGCTGGCATTGGGGTTTAGGGGCTGGCGTTGGGGGTTTAGCAGCTGGCGTTGGGGTTTAGGGGCTGCGTTGCGGTTTCAGGGCTGGCGTTGGGGTTTAGGGGCTGGCGTTGGGGTTTAGGGGCTGCGTTGGGGTTTTAGGGCTGGCGTTGGGGTTTAGGGGCTGGCGTTGGGGTTTAGGGGCTGGCGTTGGGGGTTTAGCAGCTGGCGTTGGGGGTTTAGTAGCTGGCGTTGGGGTTTAGTAGCTGGCTTTGGGGGTTTAGAGGCTGGCGTTGGGGTTTAGTAGCTGGCGTTGGGGGTTTAGTAGCTGGCGTTGGGGTTTAGTAGCTGGCGTTGGGGGTTTAGTAGCTGGCGTTGGGGTTTAGTAGCTGGGGTTTAGTAGCTGGCGTTGGGGTTTAGTAGCTGGGGTTTAGTAGCTGGCGTTGGGGTTTAGTAGCTGGCATTGGGGGTTAGTAGCTGGCGTTGGGGTTTAGTAGCTGGCGTTGGGGGTTTAGTAGCTGGCGTTGGGGTTCATTGGCTGGCGTTGGGGTGTATTGGCTGGCGTTGGGGTTTAGAGGCTGGCGTTGGGGTTTAGCGGCTTGCGTTGGGGTGTATTGGCTGACGTTGGGGTTTAGAGGCTGGCGTTGGGGTTTGGGGCTGGCATTGGGGTTTTGGGATTGGTGTTGGGGTTCAGTAGTTGCCGTTAATGTTTAGCGGTTGGAGCTAGGGCTTGGTGGCAGAAATTGTCATTCCGAAGCTGGCGTTGGGGCATAGTGGCTGGCGTTGGGGTTGATCTGCTGGCGTTGGGGTTTAGTGGCTGGCGTTGGGATTTAGCGGCTGGTGTTGGGATTTAGCGGCTGGCGTTGGGGGTTTAGCGGCTGGCGTTGGGGGTTTAGCGGCTGGTGTTGGGATTTAGCGGCTGGCGTTGGGGGTTTAGCGGCTGGCGTTGGGGGTTTAGCGGCTGGTGTTGGGATTTAGCGGCTGGCGTTGGGGGTTTAGCGGCTGGCGTTGGGGGTTTAGTAGCTGGCGTTGGGATTTAGTAGCTGGCGTTGGGGTTTAGTAGCTGGCGTTGGGGTTTAGTAGCTGGCGTTGGGGTTTAGTGGCTGGCGTTGGGGTTTAGGGGCTGGCGTTGGGGGTTTAGTAGCTGGCGTTGGGGTTTAGGGGCTGCGTTGGGGTTTAGGGGCTGGCGTTGGGGTTTAGTGGCTGGCGTTGGGGTTTAGTGGCTGGCGTTGGGGTTTAGGGGCTGGCGTTGGGGTTTAGTAGCTGGCGTTGGGGTTTAGTAGCTGGCGTTGGGGTTTAGTGGCTGGCGTTGGGGTTTAGGGGCTGGCGTTGGGGTTTAGGGGCTGCGTTGGGGTTTAGGGGCTGCGTTGGGGTTTAGCAGCTGGCATTGGGGTTTAGGGGCTGCGTTGGGGTTTAGGGGCTGGCGTTGGGGTTTAGTTGCTGGCGTTGGAGAATTTCATTGTCCTATCTGGGACACATGACAATCGATTTAGCTGCTGGCGTTGGGGTTTTGAGTCTGGCGTTGGGGCTTAGCTGCAGGCAATGTGGTTTTGCAGCTGGCGTTGGGGCATAACGGCTGGTGTTGGGATTTCAGGGCTGCGTTGGGGCTGATAACGGCTGCTGCCTGCAAACCCGTTAACGGCGCTTCAATACAGTCCCCTCTCGCACGCCGAGGCCGGGAGGAGTGAGGGAGAGAGGGAGAGGGAGGCCTCCTTCCGCTGACTGAAGCAGCTGCACCAAAGATCCTAGAGCTGCACCGCTCGGTCCCGCACCTTCCTGTCGGCTGGCAGAGGAGGGGAGGCGGTGGCGAGGAGATCCCAACCACCTGCCCCTTTGGCGTTGGACAGGGACGGCAAAGGCAGCGGGGCGATGTTGTCCGAGGAGCACTGACCTTCCTCCCTCCCCACCTCCTCTGCCCCCCCTCTTTCTCTCTCCCCCCCTCCACCCCTCTTATCCTGGGACCCCTCCTCTCCATCCCACACTGATCCCCATTCCCTCCTCTATTCAGTCCTCACTGACAATCCCTGTGCTCCCCATCTACCCCCCCCCCCCCCAATCGATTCATCACCCTACCCACCTCGCATTGATTCTCCTGCCACCCCCCATCCATCCTACACTGGTCCCTCACTTCATCCTGTACTGACCCTCCTTCCCATCCATCCTGCACTTCTCCCCCCCATTCATACTGCACTGAGCCCCCCATTCATCCCGTACTGACCCACCTTCCATTAGGGGCTGGCGTTGGGGTTTAGGGGCTGGCGTTGGGGTTTAGCTGCTGGCGTTGGGGTTTAGTAGCTGGTGTTGGGGTTTAGTAGCTGGTGTTGGGGTTTAGCAGCTGGTGTTGGGGTTTAGTAGCTGGTGTTGGGGTTTAGTAGCTGCGTTGGGGTTTAGGGGCTGGCGTTGGGGTTTAGGGGCTGGCGTTGGGGTTTAGGGGCTGGCGTTGGGGTTTAGGGGCTGGCGTTGCGGTTTCAGGGCTGGCGTTGGGGGTTTAGTAGCTGACGTTGGGGTTTAGGGGCTGCGTTGGGGTTTCAGGGCTGGCGTTGGGGTTTAGGGGCTGGCGTTGGGGTTTAGGGGCTGGCGTTGGGGTTTAGTAGCTGGCGTTGGGGGTTTAGTAGCTGGCGTTGGGGTTTAGTAGCTGGCGTTGGGGTTTAGTAGCTGGCGTTGGGGTTTAGTAGCTGGCTTTGGGGGTTTAGAGGCTGGCGTTGGGGTTTAGTAGCTGGTGTTGGGGTTTAGTAGCTGGTGTTGGGGTTTAGTAGCTGGTGTTGGGGTTTAGCAGCTGGTGTTGGGTTTTAGTAGCTGGTGTTGGGGTTTAGTAGCTGCGTTGGGGTTTAGGGGCTGGCGTTGGGGTTTAGGGGCTGGCATTGGGGTTTAGGGGCTGCGTTGGGGTTTTAGGGCTGGCGTTGGGGTTTAGGGGCTGGCATTGGGGTTTAGGGGCTGGCGTTGGGGGTTTAGCGGCTGGCGTTGGGGTTTAGGGGCTGCGTTGGGGTTTCAGGGCTGGCGTTGGGGTTTAGGGGCTGGCGTTGGGGTTTAGGGGCTGCGTTGGGGTTTTAGGGCTGGCGTTGGGGTTTAGGGGCTGGCGTTGGGGTTTAGGGGCTGGCGTTGGGGGTTTAGCAGCTGGCGTTGGGGGTTTAGTAGCTGGCGTTGGGGTTTAGTAGCTGGCTTTGGGGGTTTAGAGGCTGGCGTTGGGGTTTAGTAGCTGGCGTTGGGGGTTTAGTAGCTGGCGTTGGGGTTTAGTAGCTGGCGTTGGGGGTTTAGTAGCTGGCGTTGGGGTTTAGTAGCTGGGGTTTAGTAGCTGGCGTTGGGGTTTAGTAGCTGGGGTTTAGTAGCTGGCGTTGGGGTTTAGTAGCTGGCATTGGGGTTTAGTAGCTGGCGTTGGGGTTTAGTAGCTGGCGTTGGGGGTTTAGTAGCTGGCGTTGGGGTTCATTGGCTGGCGTTGGGGTGTATTGGCTGGCGTTGGGGTTTAGAGGCTGGCGTTGGGGTTTAGCGGCTTGCGTTGGGGTGTATTGGCTGACGTTGGGGTTTAGAGGCTGGCGTTGGGGTTTGGAGCTGGCATTGGGGTTTTGGGATTGGTGTTGGGGTTCAGTAGTTGCCGTTAAGGTTTAGCGGTTGGAGATAGGGCTTGGTGGCAGAAATTGTCATTCCGAAGCTGGCGTTGGGGATCTGCTGGCGTTGGGGTTGATCTGCTGGCGTTGGGGCATAGTGGCTGGTGTTGGGGTTGATCTGCTGGCGTTGGGGTTTAGTGGCTGGCGTTGGGATTTTGCGGCTGGTGTTGGGATTTCGCGGCTGGCGTTGGGGGTTTAGCGGCTGGCGTTGGGGGTTTAGCGGCTGGTGTTGGGATTTAGCGGCTGGCGTTGGGGGTTTAGCGGCTGGCGTTGGGGGTTTAGCGGCTGGTGTTGGGATTTAGCGGCTGGCGTTGGGGGTTTAGCGGCTGGCGTTGGGGGTTTAGTAGCTGGCGTTGGGATTTAGTAGCTGGCGGGGTTTAGTAGCTGGCGTTGGGGTTTAGTAGCTGGCGTTGGGGTTTAGTGGCTGGCGTTGGGGTTTAGGGGCTGGCGTTGGGGGTTTAGTAGCTGGCGTTGGGGTTTAGGGGCTGCGTTGGGGTTTAGGGGCTGGCGTTGGGGTTTAGTTGCTGGCGTTGGAGAATTTCATTGTCCTATCTGGGACACATGACAATCGATTTAGCTGCTGGCGTTGGGGTTTTGAGTCTGGCGTTGGGGCTTAGCTGCAGGCAATGTGGTTTTGCAGCTGGCGTTGGGGCATAACGGCTGGTGTTGGGGTTTCAGGGCTGCGTTGGGGCTGATAACGGCTGCTGCCTGCAAACCCGTTAACGGCGCTTCAATACAGTCCCCTCTCGCACGCCGAGGCCGGGAGGAGTGAGGGAGAGAGGGAGAGGGAGGCCTCCTTCCGCTGACTGAAGCAGCTGCACCAAAGATCCTAGAGCTGCACCGCTCGGTCCCGCACCTTCCTGTCGGCTGGCAGAGGAGGGGAGGCGGTGGCGAGGAGATCCCAACCACCTGCCCCTTTGGCGTTGGACAGGGACGGCAAAGGCAGCGGGGCGATGTTGTCCGAGGAGCACTGACCTTCCTCCCTCCCCACCTCCTCTGCCCCCCCTCTTTCTCTCTCCCCCCCTCCACCCCTCTTATCCTGGGACCCCTCCTCTCCATCCCACACTGATCCCCATTCCCTCCTCTATTCAGTCCTCACTGACAATCCCTGTGCTCCCCATCTACCCCCCCCCCCCCCCCAATCGATTCATCACCCTACCCACCTCGCATTGATTCTCCTGCCACCCCCCATCCATCCTACACTGGTCCCTCACTTCATCCTGTACTGACCCTCCTTCCCATCCATCCTGCACTTCTCCCCCCCATTCATACTGCACTGAGCCCCCCATTCATCCCGTACTGACCCACCTTCCATTAGGGGCTGGCGTTGGGGTTTAGGGGCTGGCGTTGGGGTTTAGCTGCTGGCGTTGGGGTTTAGTAGCTGGTGTTGGGGTTTAGTAGCTGGTGTTGGGGTTTAGTAGCAGGTGTTGGGGTTTAGCAGCTGGTGTTGGGGTTTAGTAGCTGGTGTTGGGGTTTAGTAGCTGCGTTGGGGTTTAGGGGCTGGCGTTGGGGTTTAGGGGCTGGCGTTGGGGTTTAGGGGCTGGCGTTGGGGTTTAGGGGCTGGCGTTGCGGTTTCAGGGCTGGCGTTGGGGGTTTAGTAGCTGACGTTGGGGTTTAGGGGCTGCGTTGGGGTTTCAGGGCTGGCGTTGGGGTTTAGGGGCTGGCGTTGGGGTTTAGGGGCTGCGTTGGGGTTTTAGGGCTGTCGTTGGGGTTTAGGGGCTGGCGTTGGGGTTTAGCGGCTGGCGTTGGGGGTTTAGCAGCTGGCGTTGGGGGTTTAGTAGCTGGCGTTGGGGTTTAGTAGCTGGCGTTGGGGTTTAGTAGCTGGCGTTGGGGTTTAGTAGCTGGCTTTGGGGGTTTAGAGGCTGGCGTTGGGGTTTAGTAGCTGGTGTTGGGGTTTAGTAGCTGGTGTTGGGGTTTAGCAGCTGGTGTTGGGTTTTAGTAGCTGGTGTTGGGGTTTAGTAGCTGCGTTGGGGTTTAGGGGCTGGCGTTGGGGTTTAGGGGCTGGCATTGGGGTTTAGGGGCTGCGTTGGGGTTTTAGGGCTGGCGTTGGGGTTTAGGGGCTGGCATTGGGGTTTAGGGGCTGGCGTTGGGGTTTAGCGGCTGGCGTTGGGGTTTAGGGGCTGCGTTGGGGTTTCAGGGCTGGCGTTGGGGTTTAGGGGCTGGCGTTGGGGTTTAGGGGCTGCGTTGGGGTTTTAGGGCTGGCGTTGGGGTTTAGGGGCTGGCGTTGGGGTTTAGGGGCTGGCGTTGGGGGTTTAGCAGCTGGCGTTGGGGGTTTAGTAGCTGGCGTTGGGGTTTAGTAGCTGACTTTGGGGGTTTAGAGGCTGGCGTTGGGGTTTAGTAGCTGGCGTTGGGGGTTTAGTAGCTGGCGTTGGGGTTTAGTAGCTGGCGTTGGGGGTTTAGTAGCTGGCGTTGGGGTTTAGTAGCTGGGGTTTAGTAGCTGGCGTTGGGGTTTAGTAGCTGGGGTTTAGTAGCTGGCGTTGGGGTTTAGTAGCTGGCATTGGGGTTTAGTAGCTGGCGTTGGGGTTTAGTAGCTGGCGTTGGGGGT
Organism: Raja brachyura; assembly: GCA_963514005.1. The sequence continues at coordinate 82,100,068 of OY740789.1, read as the reverse complement.
TTAGTAGCTGGCGTTGGGGTTCATTGGCTGGCGTTGGGGTGTATTGGCTGGCGTTGGGGTTTAGAGGCTGGCGTTGGGGTTTAGCGGCTTGCGTTGGGGTGTATTGGCTGACGTTGGGGTTTAGAGGCTGGCGTTGGGGTTTGGAGCTGGCATTGGGGTTTTGGGATTGGTGTTGGGGTTCAGTAGTTGCCGTTAAGGTTTAGCGGTTGGAGATAGGGCTTGGTGGCAGAAATTGTCATTCCGAAGCTGGCGTTGGGGATCTGCTGGCGTTGGGGTTGATCTGCTGGCGTTGGGGCATAGTGGCTGGTGTTGGGGTTGATCTGCTGGCGTTGGGGTTTAGTGGCTGGCGTTGGGATTTAGCGGCTGGTGTTGGGATTTAGCGGCTGGCGTTGGGGGTTTAGCGGCTGGCGTTGGGGGTTTAGCGGCTGGTGTTGGGATTTAGCGGCTGGCGTTGGGGGTTTAGCGGCTGGCGTTGGGGGTTTAGCGGCTGGTGTTGGGATTTAGCGGCTGGCGTTGGGGGTTTAGCGGCTGGCGTTGGGGGTTTAGTAGCTGGCGTTGGGATTTAGTAGCTGGCGGGGTTTAGTAGCTGGCGTTGGGGTTTAGTAGCTGGCGTTGGGGTTTAGTGGCTGGCGTTGGGGTTTAGGGGCTGGCGTTGGGGGTTTAGTAGCTGGCGTTGGGGTTTAGGGGCTGCGTTGGGGTTTAGGGGCTGGCGTTTGGGTTTAGTGGCTGGCGTTGGGGTTTAGTGGCTGGCGTTGGGGTTTAGGGGCTGGCGTTGGGGTTTAGTAGCTGGCGTTGGGGTTTAGTAGCTGGCGTTGGGGTTTAGTGGCTGGCGTTGGGGTTTAGGGGCTGGCGTTGGGGTTTAGGGGCTGCGTTGGGGTTTAGGGGCTGCGTTGGGGTTTAGCAGCTGGCATTGGGGTTTAGGGGCTGCGTTGGGGTTTAGGGGCTGGCGTTGGGGTTTAGTTGCTGGCGTTGGAGAATTTCATTGTCCTATCTGGGACACATGACAATCGATTTAGCTGCTGGCGTTGGGGTTTTGAGTCTGGCGTTGGGGCTTAGCTGCAGGCAATGTGGTTTTGCAGCTGGCGTTGGGGCATAACGGCTGGTGTTGGGGTTTCAGGGCTGCGTTGGGGCTGATAACGGCTGCTGCCTGCAAACCCGTTAACGGCGCTTCAATACAGTCCCCTCTCGCACGCCGAGGCCGGGAGGAGTGAGGGAGAGAGGGAGAGGGAGGCCTCCTTCCGCTGACTGAAGCAGCTGCACCAAAGATCCTAGAGCTGCACCGCTCGGTCCCGCACCTTCCTGTCGGCTGGCAGAGGAGGGGAGGCGGTGGCGAGGAGATCCCAACCACCTGCCCCTTTGGCGTTGGACAGGGACGGCAAAGGCAGCGGGGCGATGTTGTCCGAGGAGCACTGACCTTCCTCCCTCCCCACCTCCTCTGCCCCCCCTCTTTCTCTCTCCCCCCCTCCACCCCTCTTATCCTGGGACCCCTCCTCTCCATCCCACACTGATCCCCATTCCCTCCTCTATTCAGTCCTCACTGACAATCCCTGTGCTCCCCATCTACCCCCCCCCCCAATCGATTCATCACCCTACCCACCTCGCATTGATTCTCCTGCCACCCCCCATCCATCCTACACTGGTCCCTCACTTCATCCTGTACTGACCCTCCTTCCCATCCATCCTGCACTTCTCCCCCCCATTCATACTGCACTGAGCCCCCCATTCATCCCGTACTGACCCACCTTCCATTAGGGGCTGGCGTTGGGGTTTAGGGGCTGGCGTTGGGGTTTAGCTGCTGGCATTGGGGTTTAGTAGCTGGCGTTGGGGGTTTAGTAGCTGGCGTTGGGGTTTAGTAGCTGCATTGGGGTTTAGTAGCTGGTGTTGGGGTTTAGTAGCTGGTGTTGGGGTTTAGTAGCTGGTGTTGGGGTTTAGCAGCTGGTGTTGGGGTTTAGTAGCTGGTGTTGGGGTTTAGTAGCTGCGTTGGGGTTTAGGGGCTGGCGTTGGGGTTTAGGGGCTGGCGTTGGGGTTTAGGGGCTGGCGTTGGGGTTTAGGGGCTGGCGTTGCGGTTTCAGGGCTGGCGTTGGGGGTTTAGTAGCTGGCGTTGGGGTTTAGGGGCTGCGTTGGGGTTTTAGGGCTGTCGTTGGGGTTTAGGGGCTGGCGTTGGGGTTTAGCGGCTGGCGTTGGGGGTTTAGCAGCTGGCGTTGGGGGTTTAGTAGCTGGCGTTGGGGTTTAGTAGCTGGCTTTGGGGGCTTAGAGGCTGGCGTTGGGGTTTAGTAGCTGGCGTTGGGGGTTTAGTAGCTGGCGTTGGGGGTTTAGTAGCTGGCGTTGGCGGTTTAGTAGCTGGCGTTGGGGTTTAGTAGCTGGCGTTGGGGGTTTAGTGGCTGGCGCTGTGGTTTTGGGGCTGGCAGGGCTTACTGTTTGGAGACAGGGCTTGGCAGCAGGCATTGTCATTTCGAAGGTGGTGTTGGGGCGTATCAGAATCAGAATCAGAATGCCTTTTATTGTTACTATACACATGTACAATGAGATTAAAAGCTGCTCCTGCTCAGTGCAAAAACAAAAGAAAAAAAGGGGTGGGGGGGGGGGTCAGGTGCACAGTTTCTGCAGCGCTATATACATATCTATAAAAAGACAATGGATAAATAGAATGGATAAATAGGATTCCTATATCCAGTATGGGTTATTGCACATATTGGAAATTACTGTTACAGTACAAATTACAGTAGGTGGATAGATGAATGTCCGGGGGTTAGGCTGTGAAGTCAGTGCATGTGTGAGTTCAGGGAGATAATAGATTTTGGAAAGAAACTGTCCTTGAGTCTATTTGTCCTTGTGCTGATGCACCTATAGCGCCTCCCTGAGGGTAGCAGGTTGAACAGGCCAAATGCTGGATGGGAGCTGTCCTTGATGATGTTCTTCGCCCTGCTGAGGCAGCGGGAGGTGTAAATGTCCATCAGAGAGGGGAGAGGGCAGCCGATTATCTTCTGTGCTGCCCTGACTACCCTCTGAAGCCTCTCCCTGTCTGCCATGGTGCAGCTGCCGTACCATGCTGTAATGCAGTATGTCAACAGGCTCTCAATGGACGAGCGGTAGAAGGTCAGCAGCAGGTTGGAGTCCAGGTTGTGCTTCCTGAGGACCCTCAGGAAGTGCAGCCGCTGCTGAGCCTTCTTGATGACCGCTGTGATGTTGTCTGTCCAGGATATGTCAGCGGAGGTGAGGACGCCGAGAAACCGGAAGGTGAGGAAGTCCTTTATCCAGGCACGTGAGAGTGGGGAGGCCGAGAGTGACCAGTTTGTCGATGAGAAAGATAGTGTCTGGCGTTGGGGTGTAGTGTCTGGCGATTGGGCATAGTGGCTGGCGTTGGGGTTTCGGGGCTAGCATTGGGGTTTAGCCTCTGCCGTTTCGGTTTAGCAGCTGGCGTTGTGGTTTAGTGGCTGGCATTGGGGCTTAGCGACTGCCGTTGGTGTTTATTGGCTGGCATTAGGATTTATCGGCTGTCATTGGGGTTTAGTGGCTGGTGGGGTTTCGCAGCTGCCGTTGGTGACTCGCCGCTGGTGTTGGGGTTTTTCCATTGGTGTTGGGGTTTAGCGGCTGGCGTTGGGGTTTCGAGGCTGGCGTTGGGGCCCAGTGGCTGGCGTTGGGGTTTAGCTGCTGGCAGGATTTGCGGCTAGTGTTGGGGTTTAGAGTCTGGCAGGGTATCGCCGCTGCCATTGGTGGTTTGTCGCTGGCGTTGGTTTTCCACTGACGTTGGGGTTTTGGGGTTCTGCAGCTGATGTTGGGGTTCAGTGGTTGGTGTTGGGGTTCAGTAGTTGGTGTTGGGGGTCAGTGGTTGGTGTTGGGGTTCAGTGGCTGGCGTTGGGGTTCAGTGGCTGGTGTTGGGGTTCATTGGCTGGCGTTGGGGTTCAGTGGCTGGCGTTGGGGTTCAGTGGTTGGTGTTGGGGTTCAGTGGTTGGCGTTGGGGTTCAGTGGTTGGTGTTGGGGTTCAGTGGCTGGCGTTGGGGTTCAGTGGTTGGTGTTGGGGTTCAGTGGTTGGCGTTGGGGTTCAGTGGTTGGCGTTGGGGTTCAGTGGCTGGCGTTGGGGTTCAGTGGTTGGTGTTGGGGTTCAGAGGTTGGCGTTGGGGTTCAGTGGTTGGCGTTGGGGTTCAGTGGCTGGCGTTGGGGTTCAGTGGCTGGCGTTGGGGTTCAGTGGCTGGCGTTGGGGTTCAGTGGCTGGTGTTGGGGTTCAGTGGCTGGTGATGGGGTTCATTGGCTGGCGTTGGGGTGTATTGGCTGGCGTTGGGGTTTAGAGGCTGGCGTTGGGGTTTAGCGGCTTGCGTTGGGGTGTATTGGCTGGCGTTGGGGTTTAGAGGCTGGCGTTGGGGTTTGGGGCTGGCGTTGGGGTTTTGGGATTGGTGTTGGGGTTCAGTAGTTGCCGTTAAGGTTTAGCGGTTGGAGATAGGGCTTGGTGGCAGAAATTGTCATTCCGAAGCTGGCGTTGGGGCATAGTGGCTGGCGTTGGGGTTGATCTGCTGGCGTTGGGGTTTAGTGGCTGGCGTTGGGATTTAGCGGCTGGTGTTGGGATTTAGCGGCTGGCGTTGGGGGTTTAGCGGCTGGCGTTGGGGGTTTAGCGGCTGGTGTTGGGATTTAGCGGCTGGCGTTGGGGGTTTAGCGGCTGGCGTTGGGGGTTTAGCGGCTGGTGTTGGGATTTAGCGGCTGGCGTTGGGGGTTTAGCGGCTGGCGTTGGGGGTTTAGTGGCTGGCGTTGGGATTTAGTAGCTGGCGTTGGGGTTTAGTAGCTGGCGTTGGGGTTTAGTAGCTGGCGTTGGGGTTTAGTGGCTGGCGTTGGGGTTTAGGGGCTGGCGTTGGGGGTTTAGTAGCTGGCGTTGGGGTTTAGGGGCTGCGTTGGGGTTTAGGGGCTGGCGTTGGGGTTTAGTGGCTGGCGTTGGGGTTTAGTGGCTGGCGTTGGGGTTTAGGGGCTGGCGTTGGGGTTTAGTAGCTGGCGTTGGGGTTTAGTGGCTGGCGTTGGGGCATAACATGACAATAAATTTAGCTGCTGGCGTTGGGGTTTTGAGTCTGGCGTTGGGGCTTAGCTGCAGGCAATGTGGTTTTGCAGCTGGCGTTGGGGCATAACGGCTGGTGTTGGGGTTTCAGGGCTGCGTTGGGGCTGATAACGGCCGCTGCCTGCAAACCCGTTAACGGCGCTTTCAATACAGTCCCCTCTCGCACGCCGAGGCCGGGAGGAGTGAGGGAGAGAGGGAGAGGGAGGCCTCCTTCCGCTGACTGAAGCAGCTGCACCAAAGATCCTAGAGCTGCACCGCTCGGCCCCGCACCTTCCTGTCGGCTGGCAGAGGAGGGGAGGCGGTGGTGAGCAGATCCCAACCACCTGCCCCTTTGGCGTTGGACAGGGACGGCCAAGGCAGCGGGGCGATGTTGTCCGAGGAGCGCTGACCTTCCTCCCTCCCCACCTCCTCTGCCCCCCCTCTTTCTCTCTCCCCCCCTCTTATCCTGGGACCCCTCCTCTCCATCCCACACTGATCCCCATTCCCTCCTCTATTCAGTCCTCACTGACAATCCCTGTGCTCCCCATCTACCTCCCCCCCCCCAATCGATTCATCACCCTACCCACCTCGCATTGATTCTCCTGCCACCCCCCATCCATCCTACACTGGTCCCTCACTTCATCCTGTACTGACCCTCCTTCCCATCCATCCTACACTTCTCCCCCCCATTCATACTGCACTGAGCCCCCCATTCATCCCGTACTGACCCACCTTCCATTAGGGGCTGGCGTTGGGGTTTAGGGGCTGGCGTTGGGGTTTAGCTGCTGGCGTTGGGGTTTAGTAGCTGGCGTTGGGGTTTAGTAGCTGGTGTTGGGGTTTAGTAGCTGCGTTTGGGTTTAGTAGCTGGTGTTGGGGTTTAGCAGCTGGTGTTGGGGTTTCGTAGCTGGTGTTGGGGTTTAGTAGCTGGTGTTGGGGTTTAGCAGCTGGTGTTGGGGTTTAGTAGCTGGTGTTGGGGTTTAGCAGCTGGCGTTGGGGTTTAGTAGCTGGCGTTGGGGTTTAGTAGCTGGCGTTGGGGTTTAGTAGCTGGCGTTGGGGTTTAGTGGCTGGCGTTGGGGTTTAGGGGCTGGCGTTGGGGTTTAGCAGCTGGCATTGGGGTTTAGGGGCTGCGTTGGGGTTTAGGGGCTGGCGTTGGGGTTTAGTAGCTGGCGTTGGGGTTTAGGGGCTGCGTTGGGGGTTTAGCAGCTGGCGTGGGGGTTTGCCACTGTCGTCGGGGTTTAGGGGCTGGCGTTGGGGTTTAGTAGCTGGCGTTGGAGAATTTCATTGTCCTATCTGGGACACATGACAATAAATTTAGCTGCTGGCGTTGGGGTTTTGAGTCTGGCGTTGGGGCTTAGCTGCAGGCAATGTGGTTTTGCAGCTGGCGTTGGGGCATAACGGCTGGTGTTGGGGTTTCAGGGCTGCGTTGGGGCTGATAACGGCCGCTGCCTGCAAACCCGTTAACGGCGCTTCAATACAGTCCCCTCTCGCACGCCGAGGCCGGGAGGAGTGAGGGAGAGAGGGAGAGGGAGGCCTCCTTCCGCTGACTGAAGCAGCTGCACCAAAGATCCTAGAGCTGCACCGCACGGCCCCGCACCTTCCTGTCGGCTGGCAGAGGAGGGGAGGCGGTGGCGAGGAGATCCCAACCACCTGCCCCTTTGGCGTTGGACAGGGACGGCCAAGGCAGCGGGGCGATGTTGGCCGAGGAGCACTGACCTTCCTCCCTCCCCACCTCCTCTGCCCCCCCTCTTTCTCTCTCCCCCCCTCCACCCCTCTTATCCTGGGACCCCTCCTCTCCATCCCACACTGATCCCCATTCCCTCCTCTATTCAGTCCTCACTGACAATCCCTGTGCTCCCCATCTACCCCCCCCCCCCCAATAGATTCATCACCCTACCCACCTCGCATTGATTCTCCTGCCACCCCCCATCCATCCTACACTGGTCCCTCACTTCATCCTGTACTGACCCTCCTTCCCATCCATCCTGCACTTCTCCCCCCCCATTCATACTGCACTGAGCCCCCCATTCATCCCGTACTGACCCACCTTCCATTAGGGGCTGGCGTTAGGGTTTAGCTGCTGGCGTTGGGGTTTAGTAGCTGGTGTTGGGGTTTAGTAGCTGGTGTTGGGGTTTAGCAGCTGGTGTTGGGTTTTAGTAGCTGGTGTTGGGGTTTAGTAGCTGCGTTGGGGTTTAGGGGCTGGCGTTGGGGTTTAGGGGCTGGCGTTGGGGTTTAGGGGCTGCGTTGGGGTTTTAGGGCTGGCGTTGGGGTTTAGGGGCTGGCGTTGGGGGTTTAGCAGCTGGCGTTGGGGTTTAGGGGCTGCGTTGGGGTTTCAGGGCTGGCGTTGGGGTTTAGGGGCTGGCGTTGGGGTTTAGGGGCTGCGTTGGGGTTTTAGGGCTGGCGTTGGGGTTTAGGGGCTGGCGTTGGGGTTTAGGGGCTGGCGTTGGGGGTTTAGCAGCTGGCGTTGGGGGTTTAGTAGCTGGCGTTGGGGTTTAGTAGCTGGCTTTGGGGGTTTAGAGGCTGGCGTTGGGGTTTAGTAGCTGGCGTTGGGGGTTTAGTAGCTGGGGTTTAGTAGCTGGCGTTGGGGTTTAGTAGCTGGGGTTTAGTAGCTGGCGTTGGGGTTTAGTAGCTGGCATTGGGGTTTAGTAGCTGGCGTTGGGGTTTAGTAGCTGGCGTTGGGGGTTTAGTAGCTGGCGTTGGGATTCATTGGCTGGCGTTGGGGTGTATTGGCTGGCGTTGGGGTTTAGAGGCTGGCGTTGGGGTTTAGCGGCTTGCGTTGGGGTGTATTGGCTGACGTTGGGGTTTAGAGGCTGGCGTTGGGGTTTGGGGCTGGCATTGGGGTTTTGGGATTGGTGTTGGGGTTCAGTAGTTGCCGTTAAGGTTTAGCGGTTGGAGATAGGGCTTGGTGGCAGAAATTGTCATTCCGAAGCTGGCGTTGGGGATCTGCTGGCGTTGGGGTTGATCTGCTGGCGTTGGGGCATAGTGGCTGGTGTTGGGGTTGATCTGCTGGCGTTGGGGTTTTGTGGCTGGTGTTGGGATTTAGCGGCTGGCGTTAGGGGTTTAGCGGCTGGCGTTGGGGGTTTAGCGGCTGGTGTTGGGATTTAGCGGCTGGCGTTGGGGGTTTAGCGGCTGGCGTTGGGAGTTTAGCGGCTGGTGTTGGGATTTAGCGGCTGGCGTTGGGGGTTTAGCGGCTGGCGTTGGGGTTTAGTAGCTGGCGTTGGGGTTTAGTAGCTGGCGTTGGGGTTTAGTGGCTGGCGTTGGGGTTTAGGGGCTGGCGTTGGGGGTTTAGTAGCTGGCGTTGGGGTTTAGGGGCTGCGTTGGGGTTTAGGAGCTGGCGTTGGGGTTTAGTGGCTGGCGTTGGGGTTTAGTGGCTGGCGTTGGGGTTTAGGGGCTGGCGTTGGGGTTTAGTAGCTGGCGTTGGGGTTTAGTAGCTGGCGTTGGGGTTTAGTGGCTGGCGTTGGGGTTTAGGGGCTGGCGTTGGGGTTTAGGGGCTGCGTTGGGGTTTAGGGGCTGCGTTGGGGTTTAGCAGCTGGCATTGGGGTTTAGGGGCTGCGTTGGGGTTTAGGGGCTGGTGTTGGGGTTTAGTAGCTGGCGTTGGAGAATTTCATTGTCCTATCTGGGACACATGACAATCGATTTAGCTGCTGGCGTTGGGGTTTTGAGTCTGGCGTTGGGGCTTAGCTGCAGGCAATGTGGTTTTGCAGCTGGCGTTGGGGCATAACGGCTGGTGTTGGGGTTTCAGGGCTGCGTTGGGGCTGATAACGGCTGCTGCCTGCAAACCCGTTAACGGCGCTTCAATACAGTCCCCTCTCGCACGCCGAGGCCGGGAGGAGTGAGGGAGAGAGGGAGAGGGAGGCCTCCTTCCGCTGACTGAAGCAGCTGCACCAAAGATCCTAGAGCTGCACCGCTCGGCCCCGCACCTTCCTGTCGGCTGGCAGAGGAGGGTAGGCGGTGGCGAGGAGATCCCAACCACCTGCCCCTTTGGCGTTGGACAGGGACGGCCAAGGCAGCGGGGCGATGTTGTCCGAGGAGCGCTGACCTTCCTCCCTCCCCACCTCCTCTGCCCCCCCTCTTTCTCTCTCCCCCCCTCCACCCCTCTTATCCTGGGACCCCTCCTCTCCATCCCACACTGATCCCCATTCCCTCCTCTATTCAGTCCTCACTGACAATCCCTGTGCTCCCCATCTACCCCCCCCCCCCCCAATCGATTCATCACCCTACCCACCTCGCATTGATTCTCCTGCCACCCCCCATCCATCCTACACTGGTCCCTCACTTCATCCTGTACTGACCCTCCTTCCCATCCATCCTGCACTTCTCCCCCCCATTCATACTGCACTGAGCCCCCCATTCATCCCGTACTGACCCACCTTCCATTAGGGGCTGGCGTTGGGGTTTAGGGGCTGGCGTTGGGGTTTAGGGGCTGGCGTTGGGGTTTAGCTGCTGGCATTGGGGTTTAGTAGCTGGTGTTGGGGTTTAGTAGCTGGTGTTGGGGTTTAGTAGCTGCGTTGGGGTTTAGTAGCTGGTGTTGGGGTTTAGTAGCTGGTGTTGGGGTTTAGTAGCTGGTGTTGGGGTTTAGTAGCTGGTGTTGGGGTTTAGTAGCTGCGTTGGGGTTTAGGGGCTGGCGTTGGGGTTTAGGGGCTGGCGTTGGGGTTTAGGGGCTGGCGTTGGGGTTTAGGGGCTGGCGTTGCGGTTTCAGGGCTGGCGTTGGGGGTTTAGTAGCTGGCGTTGGGGTTTCAGGGCTGGCGTTGGGGTTTAGGGGCTGGCGTTGGGGTTTAGGGGCTGCGTTGGGGTTTTAGGGCTGGCGTTGGGGTTTAGGGGCTGGCGTTGGGGTTTAGCGGCTGGCGTTGGGGGTTTAGCAGCTGGCGTTGGGGGTTTAGTAGCTGGCGTTGGGGTTTAGTAGCTGGCTTTGGGGGTTTAGAGGCTGGCGTTGGGGTTTAGTAGCTGGCGTTGGGGGTTTAGTAGCTGGCGTTGGGGTTTAGTAGCTGGCGTTGGGGGTTTAGTAGCTGGCGTTGGGGTTTAGTAGCTGGGGTTTAGTAGCTGGCGTTGGGGTTTAGTAGCTGGGGTTTAGTAGCTGGCGTTGGGGTTTAGTAGCTGGCGTTGCGGTTTAGTAGCTGGTGTTGCGATTTAGTAGCTGGCGTTGGGGGTTTAGTAGCTGGCGTTGGGGTTTAGTAGCTGGCGTTGGGGGTTTAGTAGCTGGCGTTGGGGTTTAGTAGCTGGCGTTGGGGGTTTATTAGCTGGCGTTGGGGGTTTAGTAGCTGGCGTTGGGGTTTAGTAGCTGGCGTTGGGGGTTTAGTAGCTGGCGTTGGGGTTTAGTAGCTGGCGTTGGGGGTTTAGTGGCTGGCGCTGTGGTTTTGGGGCTGGCGGGGCTTAGTGTTTGGAGACAGGGCTTGGCGGCAGGCATTGTCATTTCGAAGGTGGTGTTGGGGCGTATCAGAATCAGAATCAGAATGCCTTTTATTGTCACTATACACATGTACAATGAGATTAAAAGCTGCTCCTGCTCTGTGCAAAAACAAAAGAAAAAAAGGGGTGGGGGGGGGTCAGGTGCACAGTTTCTGCAGCGCTATATACATATCTATAAAAAGACAATGGATAAATAGAATGTATAAATAGGATTCCTATATCCAGTATGGGTTATTGCACATATTGGAAATTACTGTTACAGTACAAATTACAGTAGGTGGATAGATGAATGTCCGGGGGTTAGGCTGTGAAGTCAGTGCATGTGTGAGTTCAGGGAGATAATAGATTTTGGAAAGAAACTGTTCTTGAGTCTATTTGTCCTTGTGCTGATGCACCTATAGCGCCTCCCTGAGGGCAGCAGGTTGAACAGGCCAAATGCTGGATGGGAGCTGTCCTTGATGATGTTCTTCGCCCTGCTGAGGCAGCGGGAGGTGTAAATGTCCATCAGAGAGGGGAGAGGGCAGCCGATTATCTTCTGTGCTGCCCTGACTACCCTCTGAAGCCTCTCCCTGTCTGCCATGGTGCAGCTGCCGTACCATGCTGTAATGCAGTATGTCAACAGGCTCTCAATGGACGAGCGGTAGAAGGTCAGCAGCAGGTTGGAGTCCAGGTTGTGCTTCCTGAGGACCCTCAGGAAGTGCAGCCGCTGCTGAGCCTTCTTGATGACCGCTGTGATGTTGTCTGTCCAGGAGATGTCGGCGGAGGTGAGGACGCCGAGAAACCGGAAGGTGAGGAAGTCCTTTATCCAGGCACGTGAGAGTGGGGAGGCCGAGAGTGACCAGTTTGTCGATGAGAAAGATAGTGTCTGGCGTTGGGGCGTAGTGTCTGGCGATTGGGCATAGTGGCTGGCGTTGGGGTTTCGGGGCTAGCATTGGGGTTTAGCCTCTGCCGTTTCGGTTTAGCAGCTGGCGTTGTGGTTTAGTGGCTGGCATTGGGGCTTAGCGACTGCCGTTGGTGTTTATTGGCTGGCATTAGGATTTATCGGCTGTCATTGGGGTTTAGTGGCTGGTGGGGTTTCGCAGCTGCCGTTGGTGACTCGCCGCTGGTGTTGGGGTTTTTCCATTGGTGTTGGGGTTTAGCGGCTGGCGTTGGGGTTTCGAGGCTGGCGTTGGGGCCCAGTGGCTGGCGTTGGGGTTTAGCTGCTGGCAGGATTTGCGGCTAGTGTTGGGGTTTAGAGTCTGGCAGGGTATCGCCGCTGCCATTGGTGGTTTGTCGCTGGCGTTGGTTTTCCACTGACGTTGGGGTTTTGGGGTTCTGCAGCTGATGTTGGGGTTCAGTGGTTGGCGTTGGGGTTCAGTGGTTGGCGTTGGGGTTCAGTGGTTGGCGTTGGGGTTCAGTGGTTGGCGTTGGGGTTCAGTGGTTGGCGTTGGGGTTCAGTGGTTGATGTTGGGGTTCAGTGGTTGGCGTTGGGGTTCAGTGGCTGGTGTTGGGGTTCAGTGGCTGGTGTTGGGGTTCAGTGGTTGGCGTTGGGGTTCAGTGGTTGGCGTTGGGGTTCAGTGGTTGGCGTTGGGGTTCAGTGGCTGGCGTTGGGGTTCAGTGGCTGGTGTTGGGGTTCAGTGGTTGGCGTTGGGGTTCAGTGGCTGGCGTTGGGGTTCAGTGGCTGGCGTTGGGGTTCAGTGGCTGGTGTTGGGGTTCAGTGGCTGGCGTTGGGGTTCAGTGGCTGGCGTTGGGGTTCAGTGGTTGGTGTTGGGGTTCAGTGGCTGGCGTTGGGGTTCAGTGGCTGGTGTTGGGGTTCAGTGGTTGGTGTTGGGGTTCAGTGGCTGGCGTTGGGGTTCAGTGGTTGGTGTTGGGGTTCAGTGGCTGGCGTTGGGGTTCATTGGCTGGTGTTGGGGTGTATTGGATGGCGTTGGGGTTTAGAGGCTGGCGTTGGGGTTTAGCGGCTTGCGTTGGGGTGTATTGGCTGGCGTTGGGGTTTAGAGGCTGGCGTTGGGGTTTAGAGGCTGGCGTTGGGGTTTGGGGCTGGCGTTGGGGGTTTAGTAGCTGGCGTTGGGGTTCATTGGCTGGCGTTGGGGTGTATTGGCTGGCGTTGGGGTTTAGAGGCTGGCGTTGGGGTTTAGCGGCTTGCGTTGGGGTGTATTGGCTGGCGTTGGGGTTTAGAGGCTGGCGTTGGGGTTTGGGGCTGGCGTTGGGGTTTTGGGATTGGTGTTGGGGTTCAGTAGTTGCCGTTAAGGTTTAGCGGTTGGAGATAGGGCTTGGTGGCAGAAATTGTCATTCCGAAGATGGCGTTGGGGCATAGTGGCTGGTGTTGGGGTTGATCTGCTGGCGTTGGGGTTTAGTGGCTGGCGTTGGGATTTAGCGGCTGGTGTTGGGATTTAGCGGCTGGCGTTGGGGGTTTAGCGGCTGGCGTTGGGCGTTTAGCGGCTGGTGTTGGGATTTAGCGGCTGGCGTTGGGGGTTTAGCGGCTGGCGTTGGGGGTTTAGCGGCTGGCGTTGGGATTTAGTAGCTGGCGTTGGGGTTTAGTAGCTGGCGTTGGGGTTTAGTAGCTGGCATTGGGGTTTAGTGGCTGGCGTTGGGGTTTAGGGGCTGGCGTTGGGGGTTTAGTAGCTGGCGTTGGGGTTTAGGGGCTGCGTTGGGGTTTAGGGGCTGGCATTGGGGTTTAGTGGCTGGCGTTGGGGTTTAGTGGCTGGCGTTGGGGTTTAGAGGCTGGCGTTGGGGTTTAGGGGCTGGCGTTGGGGTTTAGTAGCTGGCGTTGGGGTTTAGTGGCTGGCGTTGGGGTTTAGGGGCTGGCGTTGGGGTTTAGGGGCTGCATTGGGGTTTAGGGGCTGCATTGGGGTTTAGCAGCTGGCATTGGGGTTTAGGGGCTGCGTTGGGGTTTAGGGGCTGGCGTTGGGGTTTAGTAGCTGGCGTTGGAGAATTTCATTGTCCTATCTGGGACACATGACAATAAATTTAGCTGCTGGCGTTGGGGTTTTGAGTCTGGCGTTGGGGCTTAGCTGCAGGCAATGTGGTTTTGCAGCTGGCGTTGGGGCATAACGGCTGGTGTTGGGGTTTCAGGGCTGCGTTGGGGCTGATAACGGCCGCTGCCTGCAAACCCGTTAACGGCGCTTCAATACAGTCCCCTCTCGCACGCCGAGGCCGGGAGGAGTGAGGGAGAGAGGGAGAGGGAGGCCTCCTTCCGCTGACTGAAGCAGCTGCACCAAAGATCCTATAGCTGCACCGCTCGGCCCCGCACCTTCCTGTCGGCTGGCAGAGGAGGGAAGGCGGTGGCGAGGAGATCCCAACCACCTGCCCCTTTGGCGTTGGACAGGGACGGCCAAGGCAGCGGGGCGATGTTGTCCGAGGAGCGCTGACCTTCCCCCCTCCCCACCTCCTCTGCCCCCCCTCTTTCTCTCTCCCCCCTCCACCCCTCTTATCCTGGGACCCCTCCTCTCCATCCCACACTGATCCCCATTCCCTCCTCTATTCAGTCCTCACTGACAATCCCTGTGCTCCCCATCTACCCCCCCCCCAATAGATTCATCACCCTACCCACCTCGCATTGATTCTCCTGCCACCCCCCATCCATCCTACACTGGTCCCTCACTTCATCCTGTACTGACCCTCCTTCCCATCCATCCTGCACTTCTCCCCCCCATTCATACTGCACTGATCCACCCATTCATCCCGTACTGACCCGCCTTCCATTAGGGGCTGGCGTTGGGATTTAGGGGCTGGCGTTGGGGTATAGCTGCTGGCGTTGGGGTTTAGTAGCTGGTGTTGGGGTTCAGTAGCTGCGTTGGGGTTTAGGGGCTGGCGTTGGGGTTCAGGGGCTGGCGTTGGGGTTCAGGGGCTGGCGTTGGGGTTTAGGGGCTGCGTTGGGGTTTAGGGGCTGGCGTTGCGGTTTAGGGGCTGGCGTTGCGGTTTCAGGGCTGGCGTTGGGGTTTAGTAGCTGGCGTTGGGGGTTTAGTAGCTGGCGTTGGGGTTTAGGGGCTGCGTTGGGGTTTCAGGGCTGGCGTTGGGGTTTAGGGGCTGGCGTTGGGGTTTAGGGGCTGGTGTTGGGGTTTAGGGGCTGGCGTTGGGGTTGAGTAGCTGGCGTTGGGGTTTAGGGGCTGCGTTGGGGTTTCAGGGCTGGCGTTGGGGTTTACGGGCTGCGTTGGGGGTTTAGCAGCTGGCGTTGGGGTTTAGTAGCTGGCGTTGGGGTTTAGTAGCTGGCGTTGGGGGTTTAGTAGCTGGCGTTGGGGTTTAGGGGCTGCGTTGGGGTTTCAGGGCTGGCGTTGGGGTTTAGGGGCTGGCGTTGTGGTTTAGGGGCTGGTGTTGGGGTTTAGGGGCTGGCGTTGGGGTTTAGTAGCTGGCGTTGGGGTTTAGGGGCTGCGTTGGGGTTTCAGGGCTGGCGTTGGGGTTTACGGGCTGCGTTGGGGGTTTAGCAGCTGGCGTTGGGGTTTAGCAGCTGGCGTTGGGGTTTAGTAGCTGGCGTTGGGGTTTAGTAGCTGGCGTTGGGGTTTAGTAGCTGGCGTTGGGGTTTAGGGGCTGCGTTGGGGGTTTAGCAGCTGGCGTGGGGGTTTGCCACTGGCGTTGGGGTTTAGTAGCTGGCGTTGGAGAATTTCATTGTCCTCTCTGGGACACATGACAATAAATTTAGCTGCTGGCGTTGGGGTTTTGAGTCTGGCGTTGGGGCTTAGCTGCAGGCAATGTGGTTTTGCAGCTGGCGTTGGGGCTTAACGGCTGGTGTTGCGGTTTCAGGGCTGCGTTGGGGCTGATAACGGCCGCTGCCTGCAAACCCGTTAACGGCGCTTTCAATACAGTCCCCTCTCGCACGCCGAGGCCGGGAGGAGTGAGGGAGAGAGGGAGAGGGAGGCCTCCTTCCGCTGACTGAAGCAGCTGCACCAAAGATCCTATAGCTGCACCGCTCGGCCCCGCACCTTCCTGTCGGCTGGCAGAGGAGGGGAGGCGGTGGCGAGGAGATCCCAACCACCTGCCCCTTTGGCGTTGGACAGGGACGGCCAAGGCAGCGGGGCGATGTTGTCCGAGGAGCGCTGACCTTCCCCCCTCCCCACCTCCTCTGCCCCCCCTCTTTCTCTCTCCCCCCTCCACCCCTTATCCTGGGACCCCTCCTCTCCATCCCGCACTGATCCCCATTCCCTCCTCTAGTCAGTCCTCACTGACAACCCCTGTGCTCCCCATCTACCCACCCCCCCCAATAGATTCATCACCCTACCCACCTCTCATTGATTCTCCTGCCACCCCCCATCCATCCTACACTGGTCCCTCACTTCATCCTGTACTGACCCTCCTTCCCATCCATCCTGCACTTCTCCCCCCCATTCATACTGCACTGAGCCCCCCCATTCATCCCGTACTGACCCACCTTCCATTAGGGGCTGGCGTTGGGATTGAGGGGCTGGCGTTGGGATTGAGCGGCTGGCGTTGGGATTGAGCGGCTGGCGTTGGGATTGAGCGGCTGGCGTTGGGATTGAGCGGCTGGCGTTGGGATTGAGCGGCTGGCGTTGGGATTGAGCGGCTGGCGTTGGGATTGAGCGGCTGGCGTTGGGATTGAGCGGCTGGCGTTGGGATTGAGCGGCTGGCGTTGGGATTGAGCGGCTGGCGTTGGGATTGAGCGGCTGGCGTTGGGATTGAGCGGCTGGCGTTGGGATTGAGCGGCTGGCGTTGGGATTGAGCGGCTGGCGTTGGGATTGAGCGGCTGGCGTTGGGATTGAGCGGCTGGCGTTGGGATTGAGCGGCTGGCGTTGGGATTGAGCGGCTGGCGTTGGGATTGAGCGGCTGGCGTTGGGATTGAGCGGCTGGCGTTGGGATTGAGCGGCTGGCGTTGGGATTGAGCGGCTGGCGTTGGGATTGAGCGGCTGGCGTTGGGATTGAGCGGCTGGCGTTGGGATTGAGCGGCTGGCGTTGGGATTGAGCGGCTGGCGTTGGGATTGAGCGGCTGGCGTTGGGATTGAGCGGCTGGCGTTGGGATTGAGCGGCTGGCGTTGGGATTGAGCGGCTGGCGTTGGGATTGAGCGGCTGGCGTTGGGATTGAGCGGCTGGCGTTGGGATTGAGCGGCTGGCGTTGGGATTGAGCGGCTGGCGTTGGGATTGAGCGGCTGGCGTTGGGATTGAGCGGCTGGCGTTGGGATTTAGCGGCTGGCGTTGGGATTTAGCGGCTGGCGTTGGGATTTAGCGGCTGGCGTTGGGATTTAGCGGCTGGCGTTGGGATTTAGCGGCTGGCGTTGGGATTTAGCGGCTGGCGTTGGGATTTAGCGGCTGGCGTTGGGATTTAGCGGCTGGCGTTGGGATTTAGCGGCTGGCGTTGGGATTTAGCGGCTGGCGTTGGGATTTATCGGCTGGCGTTGGAATTTATCGGCTGGCGTTGGGGTTAGCGGGTGGCGTTGGGATTTAGGTAGCATGTTACAAAATTTTGAGATTTTAAAAATCAAATCTGCAATTTATCCCATCAGATAAAGCATAAAAAGAAGTTTAATTTGACACCTAATTTACTTTCATATCTTCAGTATTAAGAAAGTTATGGCCATTTTTATACTCGGAAATTAGCATCTTGTTCCCCATTGCCTTTCAATTGACTTAACTCAAAAGCTGTGATCTGGATCAGTTAAAAGCCCATAACTTTCTTAAAAATTAATAGAACTCAATGAAATTTTCAGTTATTATAGATTGAAGCATTCTGAAACAAATATGAAACAATCTTACTTGGATGACCTGAAATTAAAGCATATAATTAGTTAGTTATCTAATTGTAGCTAATTACAAAATTCAATGAGTAGATCCAAACATCTATCCATTTCTTAAGAAAAGATAAACTTTTTTTAAATTGCCAAAGTGTCCAAATAGATGACTTCCGGTGGCGCCATGTTCTAGGAGAGAACAGCGCCAGACCAGCTCTTAAAAAATCTGGAAAAAAAACGGGGTTAGAGGAGGCTGCTAACACTACTTACCGTAGGAGATCGATTTTAAACGGCTCCGGGTGCGATTGTAAGCTGCGTGACGTCATCAGGCGCGCGACTTTAGCGACTCCGGTAAGAAATTTAAAATGAATCCCTCCTCCCCCATACAGCCGAAGAAAGGTTCCAGAAGGGAGGTAGGCCCCACCAAAGCTTCAGGCTCGGGACTGGCTGCCTCCCAAGAAGAGATTTCACTAAGAAAAGCTGAGATGGAAGATCTTAAAAAATCTCTGCTGGCTGATATGAGGAAAATGCTGAAGGAAACACAAACAGAAACACAAAAAGAAGTGAAGAAAGATTATAAAGAAATTAAGGATGAAATGAAAGCCTTAAAAATGGATATTCGAAAAATCAAAGAAGAATTAATGAGAGAAGTTAAAGAAATGGTAAAAATCATGATGAATGAATGGAAAACAGAACTGGAGGAGGAGATACATACTCAAATGATTGAGGTAACTGATAAAATTGCTGGGATGGAGCGAATGATGGAAGAGATGATGGATGCGAAAATAGAGGCGAGGTTAAGCCCTATGTCAACTGTATTGGATCAACAAAATGATACGATTAAAGAATTAACTGATGCCGCTCTGACAACTGCGAGGGAGAATGAGAAGATAAACGAAGAGAACAAACGCCTCTCTGAATTAGTACGTAAAATAAATGAGAAATGTATTGATTTGGAGGGGCGGCAAAGACGTAAGAATTTGCGCATAGTAGGTTTGCCTGAGGGACGCGAAGGAAACCATGACCCACGTAAATTCTTTGCTAAACTCCTGAAGGACATTTTGGATCTGGATGAAGAACCCCTGTTGGGACGAGCCCACAGGGCTTTAAGACCGGCTTCTAGGAGTGGTGCACCACCAAGACAAGTAATTGTAAAGGTGGTTTATGACGGCGTCTTTGAAGATATGATGAAGATAATAATAAGAAAAAGAAATCTGAAATACGAAGGAGATAACATCAGTATCTTCAGAGACTACCCGGCCGAAGTGGCTAAAAGAAGAGCTCTATTCACAGAAACAAGACGCATCTTGAGAGATATAAAAGGAATAAAGGAGATCAGATATGGTCTGGTGTACCCGGCAATACTTAGAGTTACCTACGAGAAGAAGGATTATCGTTTCATTAAGCATACAGCGGCACTGGAATTCGCTCGGAAAATACAGAAGAAGGTAGAAGAAGGAGAAGAAGGAGAAGAAGGAGAAGCAGAGGAAGAAGGAGCAGACCCGACAGGAGTAATTGATGAATGAACTTTATGGACCTGCGGTTATGAACTACTCACTGAGAAAAAGGCGAAATAACGGACATTGAATTGTAGTATTATATTGCTTACTAATTAATTAATAAATACTAATTTGTAATTATTAATTGCTAATCACTAATTAGTTTGATTTCCCTTACTCCACTTATATAGTATTACTAATTATGATACTAATTATAGTTGAAATTAACAACTAAAAACTATTAATATGAATAATAGAAAAAGTTATTAAGAATATAAAGTTAGCACCCCCACCCCAATATATACAGTATTCCAAATAAGAGCTGGAATATTCAACATCTTTTTTTTTTAGAAAACGGAAGTCGCTAGATTAGTAGCCATGTTAGTGTGGCTTTCACCCGTGCACACTACACACTATAAAAGTGTAGTCTCTTTTTTTTCTGATCACCTTTTTATCACCCTTTACTTTTTTTATATTTACACTCGTTATTATTTTTTGTATAACACATACTTGATTTTATATTATATATTATATAATCATGACTTCTATCTATTTTATATAATCAGATTAAATGGATATGGTTTAATGGAATTGGAAATTCGCATCGGATTGAAGTTGGGGTGTAATGTCGGGCTGGAGGAGCCAAGAAGGCTACTCCAAAAAAAGCCACCCTAACAATAAAATGCAAGATATGAATGTAAGGAATGGGGGTGATGGAATCACCTTCTGTAGTTGGAATGTTAAAGGAATCAATGAACCAATTAAAAGGGGAAAGGTATTAGCTCAGCTGAATAGATTGAAATCTGGAGTTACGTTTCTTCAAGAGACACATCTTAAAAAAGATGCTCAATATAGATTAACAGCTAAATGGATTTCAAAAGTATATCATTCTTCGTTTATACACAAATCTAGAGGGGTTGCAATAATTATTCGTAAAGGTATACCTTTTAAACTTAATTCGATAATAGAGGATAAGGAGGGTAGATATTTAATAATTACAGGGGAACTACATTTAAAAAAAGTAATTCTTATGAATATATACGCACCTAATTTTGATAATCCACTATTTTTTAAGAAAATATTTAATAGTATTCCTATATCCACCCAATATAATTTAATAATTGGAGGTGATTTAAACTGTACTTTAGATAATTATTTGGACAGATCTTCTACAAAAAGTAAGGCTCTTTCTAAATCAAGTAAGCTTATAAATTCTTTTATTAAGACATCGAATGTTAAAGATATTTGGAGATTGGATAATCCAACCGGACGGGAATATTCATTTTTCTCGCCGGTATTCGGAACCTACTCGAGGATAGATTATTTCTTAGTCGACTCAAAATTACTCCCCTTTACGTATGATGCAAAGTATCATAATATTATTATCTCAGATCATGCTCCATTAACATTTAAGATAAAATTAAAAGATATAGTTAATAAAACTAATATTTGGAGATTCAACACACAGATATTAAAGGATAAAGATTGCTGTAATTATGTGGAGAAACAGATTAAATTATTTTTTGAAACTAACGATAAATCTGAGACTTCCCCATTATTATTATGGGATACATTTAAAGCATTTATGCGCGGTGCAATAATATCAGCACAAGCTCATTTTAACAAAGTAAATCGAAAAATGGAGCAAAAGTTAGAAAAAGAGATAAAACAATTAGATAGTGAAAATATAATACATCCTTCTAAAGAGTTGAGTAATAAAATTGCTATATTAAAATATAGATTAAATAAAATTTACTCTGATCAAGTGATAAAACTATATCAACAAACTAAACAAGTTCATTTTGAATTTGGTGATAAACCTCAAAAATTATTAGCACGACAACTCAGAAGATTAGACGATGAAAAAACTATACATAGTATTAGATCGGTACAGGGAAATACGTTGACTATACCAAAAGACATTAATGACACATTTTTACAATATTATCAAAATCTTTATTCATCTAAATTAACAGGGCAAACAGATGAAATGGAAACATTTTTAGAAAAATGTCATTTTAATAAGCTAGATTTTGAGAGTAGGCAATTATTAAATGCTGAAATATCGGTAATAGATATCGAAGAATCAATTGGATCGTTAAAAAATGGTAAAACAGCGGGCCCCGATGGCCTGAGTGCTGAATTTTATAAAAAATTTCATGATCTACTTTCATCAAGATTACAAACAGTGTATAGACACACCTATGAGTTAGGAAAGTTACCAGAGTCTTTAAATGAATCTACAATTACATTAATTCCTAAATTAGATAAGGATCTGGAAGATCCTGGATCATATCGAGCGATTGCCCTTTTAAATACTGATCAAAAAATATTAACTAAAGTACTGTCTCGGAGGCTAAGCTTAGTGATTTCCAAAATAATACATTATGATCAAACAGGTTTTATTCCAAAACGTTATTCATCACATAATCTTAGACGCTTGTTTAACATTATATACTCGAGAAGAAGGAGAGATATTGAATTAGCAGTTATATCGTTGGATGCTGAAAAAGCATTCGACCAGGTGGAATGGTCATATTTATTTAAAATAATGGAAAAGTATCAACTGGGGGATGGATTTTGTAAATGGGTAAGAATATTATATTCTAACCCTACAGCAAGAATTTTAACTAATCAAATACTATCACCTAAATTTAGACTTTTTAGGGGATGCAGACAGGGATGTCCGTTATCCCCTTTATTATTTGCTTTGGTGATAGAACCTCTGGCCGAAAGAATCAGATCAGAACCCGAAATATATGGGTATAATACTGACACAACAAATAATAAGATATCTTTATATGCAGATGATATTCTCATTTATATTACTAAGCCGGAATGTAGTATTCCCAAGTTATTTAATGTTATAAATGAATTTAGCGTATTTTCAGGATATAGGATTAATTGGAATAAAAGTGATATTATGCCTATAACTGGTATAAATGTAAATATATTACAAAAATACCCACTAAAAATAGTTACAGATAAATTTAAATATTTAGGAATCAATGTGTCTAAATCCTATAAATTATTAATTAAAGCTAATTATTATCAATTATTAGAGAAACTTAAAAAAAACATTTCATATTGGAAAACACTCCCTATATCTATGATCGGTAGGATTAATGCTATAAAGATGATTTTTTTACCACAATTGTTATATTTATTTCAGGCAATTCCTTTTTTTCTCCCAAAAAGTTTTTTTTTTAAAATTGATACTATAGTTAATAATATAAAGCATATGGCGTTGGGGGTTCAGTATTGATGTGGATAGAGAACTGGCTGGCAAACAGGAAGCAAAGAGTAGGAGTAAACGGGTCGTTTTCACAATGGCAGGCAGTGACTAGTGGGGTACCGCGAGGCTCAGTGCTGGGACCCCAGCTATTTACAATATACATAAATGATCTGGATGAGGGAATTGAAGGCAATATTTCCAAGTTTGCGGATGACACTAAGCTGGGGGGCAGTGTTAGCTGTGAGGAGGATGCTAGGAGACTGCAAGGTGACTTGGATAGGCTGGGTGAGTGGGCAAATGTTTGGCAGATGCAATATAATGTGGATAAATGTGAGGTTATCCACTTTGGTGGCAAAAATAGGAAAAGCGACTACTATCTAAATGGTGGCCGATTAGGAAAACGGGAGATGCAGCGTGACCTGGGTGTCATGGTACACCAGTCATTGAAAGTAGGCATGCAGGTACAGCAGGCAGTGAAGAAAGCCAATGGTATGTTAGCTTTCATAGCAAAAGGATTTGAGTATAGGAGCAGGGAGGTTCTACTTCAGTTGTATAGGGTCTTGGTGAGGCCACACCTGGAGTATTGCGTACAGTTCTGGTCTCCAAATCTGAGGAAGGACATTATTGCCATAGAGGGAGTGCAGCGAAGGTTCACCAGACTGATTCCTGAGATGTCAGGACTGTCTTATGAACAAAGACTGCATAGACTCGGTTTATACTCTCTAGAATTTAGGAGATTGAGAGGGAATCTTATAGAAACTTACAAGATTCTTAAGGGGTTGGACAGGCTAGATGCAGGAAGATTGTTCCCGATGTTGGGGAGGTCCAGGACAAGGGGTCACAGCTTAAGGATAAGGGGGAAATCCTTTAGGACCGAGATGAGAAGGAATTTTTCACACAGAGAGTGGTGAGTCTCTGGAACACTCTGCCACAGAGGGTAGTTGAGGCCAGTTCATTGGCTATATTTAAGAGGGAGTTAGATGTGGCTAAAGGGATCAGAGGGTATGGAGAGAAGGCAGGTACGGGGATACTGAGTTGGATGATCAGCCATGATCATATTGAATGGCGGTGCAGGCTCGAAGGGCCGAATGGCCTACTCCTGCACCTAATTTCTATGTTTCTATGTTTCTAACCCTTTCTCATTACTCAATACCCAGTCTAAAATAGCCTGCTCTCTCGTTGGTTCCTCTACATGTTGATTTAGATAACTATCCCTCATACTTTCCAAAAAATCCTCTTCCTCAGCGCCCCTGCCAATTTGATTCACCCAATCTATATGTAGATTGAAGTCACCTATTATAACTGTTTTGCCTTTGTCGCACGCATTTCTAATTTCCTGTTTTATACCATCCCCAACTTCACTACTACTGTTAGGTGGCCTGTACACAACTCCCACAAGCATTTTCTGCCCCTTAGTGTTTCTAGCGAGTGGGTTTTAGTGGAATGAGGTGGATTGGAACGTTGCGGTTAACGGTGAAGTCGGGAGGAAAAATATTGTTTGTTCATACATTTTTTTGGACCCCATTTCGCAACATGAAAATATTATTAAAGCCTCCCGAAAAACCAACTTTTAATGTAAAAATAAACTATTTACCTTTTTTTCTCCCCTACGCAAAATCCTTCTGGTAGTCGATGCTCACGGCTTTTGAAGGTGATTTTTAAATTACTCTAGTTAATAAATAATTTAGAGTAATTTGAAAATACCTTCACTCATTAAATGTCGGAGCGATTTTTCTTCCGCAACGAAATCGCCCGACATTCATCGATTTTCCCTGCCTGTGGAAAAACGGCACTTTAAGCCCGCCCCCCTCTGAAAGGCGCCAAAGTCGCGCACACGGGGAGCGGCAGAACTGCAGCGCTGCTCAAGGTAAGTTTTGTAACATACCTAATTTAGGGGTTGGCGTTGGGGCATAGCGGCTGGCGTTGGATTTTATTGGCCGGCGTTGGGATTTAGTGGCTGGCATTGGGGATTAGCGGCTGCCGTTGGGATTTAGGGCTTGGCGTTGGGATTTAGGGGCCGGCGTTGGGATTTAGGGGCCGGCGTTGGGGTTCAGGGGCCGGCGTTGGGGTTCAGGGGCCGGCGTTGGGGTTCAGGGGCCGGCGTTGGGGTTCAGGGGCCGGCGTTGGGGTTCAGGGGCCGGCATTGGGGTTCAGGGGCCGGCGTTGGGGTTCAGGGGCCGGCGTTGGGGTTCAGCGGCCGGCGTTGGGATTCAGCGGCCGGCGTTGGGATTTAGCGGCCGGCGTTGGGATTTAGCGGCCGGCGTTGGGATTTAGGGGCCGGCGTTGGGGCTTAGCGGCTGGCGTTGGGGCTTAGCGGCTGGCGTTGGGGCTTAGCGGCTGGCGTTGGGGCTTAGCGGCTGGCGTTGGGGCTTAGCGGCTGGCGTTGGGGCTTAGCGGCTGGCGTTGGGGCTTAGCGGCTGGCGTTGGGGCTTAGCGGCTGGCGTTGGGGCTTAGCGGCTGGCGGTGGGGCTTAGCGGCTGGCGGTGGGGCTTAGCGGCTGGCGGTGGGGCTTAGCGGCTGGCGGTGGGGCTTAGCGGCTGGCGTTGGGGCTTAGCGGCTGGCGTTGGGATTTAGCGGCTGGCGTTGGGATTTAGGGGCTGGCGTTGGGATTTAGGGGCTGGCGTTGGGATTTAGGGGCTGGCGTTGGGATTTAGGGGCTGGCGTTGGGATTTAGCGGCTGGCGTTGGGATTTAGCGGCTGGCGTTGGGATTTAGCGGCTGGCGTTGGGATTTAGCGGCTGGCGTTGGGATTTAGGGGCTGGCCTTGGGATTTAGCGGCTGGCGTTGGGATTTAGCGGCTGGCGTTGGGATTTAGCGGCTGGCGTTGGGATTTAGCGGCTGGCGTTGGGATTTAGGGGCTGGCGTTGGGGGAGCGGCTGGCGTTGGGGCATAGCGGCTGGCGTTGGGGCATAGTACGTATGTTACAAAACTTACCTTGAGCAGCACTGCAGTTATGCCGCTCCCTGTGTGCGTGACTTTGGCTCCTTTCAGAGGGGGGCAGGCTTAAAGTGCCGTTTTTCAACAGACATGGAAAATCGATCCATGTCGGGCGATTTCGTTGCGGAAGAAAAATCGCTCCGACATTTAATGAATGAAGGTATTTTTAAGTTACTCTAAATTATTTATTAACTAGAGTAATTTAAAAATCACCTTCAAAAGCCGTGACAACCGACAACCGGAAGGATTTTGCGTAGGGGAGAAAAAAAGGTAAATAGTTTATTTTTATATTAAAAGTTGGTTTTTCGGGAGGCTTTAATAATATTTTCATGTTGCGAAATGGAGTCCAAAAAAAATGTATGAACTAACAGTATTTTTCCTCCCGACTTCACCGCTAACCGCAACATTCCAATCCACCGCATTCCACTAAAACCCACTCTCTAGTTGATTTAAATGGCCATTAATTTACAGGAATAAAACACTAATTTCCTTCCATTTCATGAAAATTAGATTTAAAAATTATGTTGTATTGTGGATTATTGTGTGAATGTTATTTGGACACTTTGGCAATTTAAAAAAAGTTTATCTTTTCTTAAGAAATGGATAGATGTTTAGATCTACTCATTGAATTTTGTAATTAGCTACAATTAGATAACTAACTAATTATATGCTTTAATTTCAGGTCATCCAAGTAAGATTGTTTCATATTTGTTTCAGAATGCTTCAATCTATAATAAGTGAAAATTTCATTGAGTTCTATTAATTTTTAAGAAAGTTATGGGCTTTTAACTGATCCAGATCACAGCTTTTGAGTTAAGTCAATTGAAAGGCAATGGGGAGCAAGATGCTAATTTCCGAGTATGAAAATGGCCATAACTTTCTTAATACTGAAGATATGAAAGTGAATTAGGTGTCAAATTAAACTTTTTTTTATGCTTTATCTGATGGGATAAATTGCAGACTTGATTTTTAAAATCTCAAAATTTTGTAACATTGCTTGACATAGCGGCTGGCGTTGGGATTTAGGGGCTGGCGTTGGGATTTAGCGGCTGGCGTTGGGATTTAGCGGCTGGCGTTGGGATTTAGGGGCTGGCGTTGGGATTTAGCGGCTGGCGTTGGGATTTAGCGGCTGGCGTTGGGATTTCGGGGCTGGCGTTGGGATTTTTTTTTTAATTGTTTTGTTTATTTTTGTTAGATGTACAATAGTGTGGTACTCGAGTAGCTAATACATACATACATATTTCCATTCTTGTACATCTCCATACTTTTGATTTAATAAAAGAACAGTGAGAGAAAAAAGAAATAAAGAGTGTGGGAATAGATAGACAAGCGAGTCGAAACAGATAGCAAAAGCAATAAAGGACTGAGATGAGAAGCTGAAAAGATTGAAAGAGAAGGAGAAAGTAAAGAAAAGAGAGATTAGGAGAGATCTACCTATTTCGTATTTTTGCCCATCCGTCACCCGGTTCTAAACCATTTAATTTCTAAGGTTATGTTATGTTGCACCATATGCTTGCAAAAAGTTGATAAAAGGAGACCAAGTCTTTGAGAATTGGTCTACTTTGCCTAGTAGGAGGAATCTCATTTCTTCAAGATGAAGCGTTTCAGACATATTTGAAATCCACATTTTGAATGTTGGCGTAGTTGCTTTTTTCCAAAATTTGAGTATAAGTTTTTTTACTGTCATTAGACCATAATTAAGAAAAGTTTCTTGGAATATAGTTAGTTTACTTCCCTCTTCCATTGATCCAAAGATAATCAGTTCTGTATTAGGGTTCAATTTTGTGTTAAATAGTTTTGTAAAAATTCCAAAAATTTCATTCCAAAATTTATACAGTTTTATACATGAGACAAAGGAATGTGTTATAGCGGCATTTTGAGTAAGACATTTGTCACAGATGGGGGAAACATTTGGGAATATTTTATTCAGTCTAGTTTTAGAATAATATAATCTATGTAAAATTTTAAATTGAATTAGGTTATGTCTTACATTAATTGAACATTTGTTTACATATAATAGATTTTTTTCCCATCTATCGTTAGGAATTTTTATAAATAACTCTTGTTCCCAGTCCCTTCTAATTGTCTCTGTCATTGGCGTTTCTATAATTAAAATTATATTATATAAGTAAGATATTAAATTGCTTGATTCTGCCTTTCTATTCATTCCTTCCTCCAATAAATCTGGGGTTAGGGTTTGATATCCTTGTATATATTTCTTCAAATAATCTTGAATTTGAAGATATTTGAAATATTGATTACTTTTCAAATTATATTTTAGTTGTAATTGTTGGAATGATAAAAGTTTTCCCATATCGTACATATCCCCCATTGTTTTAATTCCTAATCTTTCCCAATGGATAAACGTTTTATCAGTAATGGATGGTTTAAATGAGGGATTATTAGTTATTGGAGAAAGAAGCGATAATTTTCTTAATTTTAAAGATAATATTATTTGATTCCAAATTCGTATTGTACTGTGAATAATTGGATTCTTCTTATATATTATATTGTTCAGTTTAATCTGGGAAAGAAGGATCGCTCCTATATTATAAGGGGAACAATCCTCTTTCTCCATTCTTATCCAATCTACCTGTTGGGCAGAACTGTCCAACCAGTAGATTATAGTTTTAATATTCACTGCCCAATAGCAATACAATAAGTTACGGAGTGTCAGTCCCCCTGATTCTTTAGATTTACACAAGTGTTTTTTCTTAATTCTATGTGATTTATAATCCCATATGAAGTTTAGAATATCAGAGTCTAATTTTTTAAAGAATTTTTTAGGTAAGTATATTGGTATTCATTGAAATAGGTACAGTATTTGTGGTAAGAAGATCATTTTTATCGCATTTATTCTGCCTATTAAGGTCATCGGCAGTGTTTTCCAAAATTTAATCAACCCATTTAATTTAGTTATTAAAGGCATATAGTTTGCGTTGAGTAATGATTTATATTTCCTAGTAATTTGGATGCCCAAATACTTAAATTTTTCTGTTGCAATTCTAAAGGGGAATTTCAACAGATGTAGCGGCTCTTGAGGTTTTATCATCATAATTTCGCTTTTGTTTCAGTTTATTTTATATCCAGAAAAAGAACCAAATTCCTCTATTAAATTTAGTATATTTGGTATGCTAATTTGTGAATTTGTAATATATAATAATATGGCAGGGGTGCTGAGGAAGAGGATTTCCTGGAATGTATGCGGGATAGTTTTCTCAACCAACATGTGGAGGAACCAACGAGAGAGCAGGCTATCCTAGACTGGGTATTGAGTAATGAGGAAGGGTTAGTTAGCAGTCTTGTTGTGCGTGGCCCCTTGGGCAAGAGTGACCATAATATGGTTGAGTTCTTCATTAGGATGGAGAGTGACAAAATTAAGTCAGAAACAAGGGTTCTGAACTTGAACAAAGGTAACTTTGAAGGTATGAGATGTGAATTGGCCAAGATAGACTGGCAGGTGTTTCTTAAAGGGTTGACAGTGGATGTGCAATGGAAGGTATTTAAAGACTGCATGGATGAAGTACAAAAGTTGTTTATACCAGTTTGGCAAAAGAATAAATCGGGGAAGGTGGTGCATCCATGGATAACAAGGGAAATCAGGGATAGTATAAAAACAAAAGATGAGGCATACAAATTTGCCAGAAAAAGCAGCCTACCGGAGGACTGGGAGAAATTCAGAATCCAGCAGAGGAGGACAAAGGGCTTAATTAGGAAAGGGAAAATAGATTATGAAAGGAAACTGGCAGGGAACATAAAAACTGACTGCAAAAGTTTTTATAGATATGTAAAGAGAAAGAGACTAGTTAAAACAAATGTTGGTCCCTTGCAGTCAGAAACAGGTGAATTGATCATGGGGAACAAGGACATGGCAGACCAATTGAATAACTACTTTGGTTCTGTCTTCACTAAGGAAGACATAAATAATCTGCCGGAAATAGCAGTGGAACGGGGGTCAAATAAGATGGAGGAACTGAGTGAAATCCAGGTTAGCCGGGAGGTGGTGTTGGGTAAATTGAACGGATTGAAGGCCGATAAATCCCCAGGGCCAGATAGTCTGCATCCCAGAGTACTCAAGGAGGTAGCCACAGAAATAGTGGATGCATTAGTGATAATTTTTCAAAATTCCTTAGATTCTGGAGTAGTTCCTGAGGATTGGAGGGTAGCTAATGTAACCCCACTTTTTAAAAAAGGAGGGAGAGAGAAAGCGGGGAATTACAGACCAGTTAGTCTAACATCGGTAGTGGGGAAACTGCTAGAGTCAGTTATTAAAGATGGGATAGCAGCGCATTTGGAAAGTGGTGAAATCATTGGACAAAGTCAGCATGGATTTACGAAAGGTAAATCATGTCTGACAAATCTGATAGAATTTTTCGAGGATGTAACTAGTAGAGTGGATAAGGGAGAACCAGTGGATGTGTTATATCTAGACTTTCAGAAGGCTTTCGACAAGGTCCCGCATAAGAGATTAGCATACAAACTTAAAGCACACGGTATTGGGGGTTCAGTATTGATGTGGATAGAGAACTGGCTAGCAGACAGGAGGCAAAGGGTAGGAGTAAACGGGTCCTTTTCAGAATGGCAGGCAGTGACTAGTGGGGTGCCGCAAGGCTCAGTGCTGGGACCCCAGCTATTTACAATATATATTAATGATTTGGACGAGGGAATTCAATGCAACATCTCCAAATTTGCAGATGATACCAAGCTGGGGGGTATAGTTAGGTGTGAGGAGGATGCTTGGAGGCTTCAGGGTGATTTGGATAGGCTGAGTGAATGGGCAGATGCATGGCAGATGCAGTACAATGTGGATAAATGTGAGGTTATCCACTTTGGTGGCAAAAACATGAGGGTAGACTATTATCTGAATGGTGGCAGATTAGGTAAGGGGGAGATGCAACGAGACCTGGGTGTCATGGTACACCAGTCATTGAAAGTAGGCATGCAGGTGCAGCAGGCAGTGAAGAAAGCAAATGGTATGTTAGCATTCATAGCGAAAGGATTTGAGTATAGGAGCAGGGAGGTTCTACTGCAGTTGTACAGGGTTTTGGTGAGGCCACACCTGGAGTACTGCGTACAGTTTTGGTCTCCAAATCTGAGGAAAGACATCCTTGCCATAGAGGGGGTACAGAGAAGATTCACCAGACTGATTCCTGGGATGTCAGGACTTTCATATGAGGAAAGATTGGATAGACTCGGTTTGTACTCGATGGAATTTAGAAGATTGAGGGGGGATCTTATAGAAACCTACAAAATTCTTAAGGGGTTGGACAAGCTAGATGCTGGAAGATTGTTCCCGATGTTGGGGGAGTCCAGAACAAGGGGTCACAGTCTAAGGATAAGGGGGAATTCCTTTAGGACCGAAATGAGGAAAACATTCTTTACACAGAGAGTGGTGAGTCTCTGGAATTCTCTGCCACAGAAGGTAGTTGCGGCCAGTTCATTGGCTATATTTAAGAGGGCGTTAGATGTGGCACTTGTGGCTAAAGGGATCAGGGGGTATGGAGAGAAGGCAGGTACGGGATACTGAGTTGGATGATCAGCCATGATCACATTGAATGGCGGTGCAGGCTCGAAGGGCCGAATGGCCTACTCCTGCACCTATTTTCTATGTTTCTATGTTTCTATGTCTTCTGCATATAATGAAATTTTATTATTTGAGTGTTTGGTATTGTATCCATGAATATTCGGATGACTTCTTATACTTTCTGCTAAAGGCTCTATCACTAGTGCAAATAGCAGAGGTGATAGTGCGCACCCCTGCCTATTGCCCCTTGCCAATTGGAATTTCGGGGATAATAAATTATTAGTCAGTATTCTAGCCGTTGGCTTATCATATAATAATTTTACCCATGAGATAAAATTATCTCCCATGTTAAATTTTTGCAATACTTTGAATAAATATTGCCATTCTACTTGATCGAAAGCTTTTTCTGCATCCAATGAAATAATTGCTAGGTCTTCTTCAGTATTATGTGAATGCATTATATTAGACAGCCGTCTCAAATTGTTAAATGAGTATCTCTTTGGTATAAACCCAGTTTGATCCGGGTTTATTAGTTTGCTAATATATTTACTCAATCTTCTCGCTAATGTCTTTGCTAATATTTTTTGATCTGTATTTAGGGGTGCAACAGCTCTATATGAGCCTGGGTCTTCTAGATCTTTATCCTTTTTTGGTATAAGTGTAATAGTTGACTCAGTTAGTGTTTCTGGTAGTTTATTTTCTTTAAAAGCATATATATATATATAATTCTTGCAAGCGTGGAGAAATTATCTCGTAGAATCTTTTATAGAATTCATTACTAAAGCCGTCTGGTCCTGGCGTTTTGCCATTCTTCAACAAACTTATTGTTTCTTGTATTTCCTGAAGTGTAATCTGAGCTCCTAATCCCGCTTGTTCCACCCTATTTAATTTTGGAAGATTACAATTGTCTAAGAAATTTGTAATCTGAGATTTGCAGAAGTTTTCGATGTATATAAATTTTGATAATATTGAGCAAATCTTTTATTTATATCTTTAGGTAGTGTTAGTAATTCCCCTTTGTCTGATTTAATTTTAGTAATTGTGTTTTCTGTTTCCCGTTTTTTCAGTTAGCGTGCTAAGAGTTTGTGGTTTATCACCAAATTCAAAATTTTCTTGTTTTGTAATTATTCTGGCCGATAAAATTTTATTTAATTTATGTTTTAGTATTGTTATCTTATTGTGTTTATCTATAGTTGGTTCTTTAGCATTTTCTAAATCTAATTGTCTAATTTCTTGTTCTAGCTGTAATTGTTCAATATTATTCTTTTTATTTTGGAAAGCTTGATATGAGATTATAGTTCCTCTTGTAAATGCCTTAAAAGTTTCCCATAATAAGGAGGGTGAAATATCTGGTGTTTCATTTGTCTCAAAGAAGAATTTCATCTGCTCTTTTAAATATGTACAACCTTGTGAGTTGTTTAATATTTGGGGGTTAAACCTCCAAAACGATTTTTTGTCAGGCATTCCTTCGAATTTTAAAGAGAAAGTTAACGGGGAATGATCAGAAATAATACTATTGTGATATTTTGCATTATATGTGTATGGAATTAATTTTGTGTCCACTAAGAAATAATCAATACGTGAGTATGTTTTATGTACCGTTGAATAAAATGAATATTCTCTACCTACTGGGTTAGCGATCCTCCATACATCTGTTATATTGGTATTTTTCATGTATGTTTTTAGGAGTTCACGTGTTTTAGATTTTATGTTAATCCTTTTTTGTTTTGTAGATTTATCCAAATATGGATCTAAAACACAATTCAAACCTCCCCCTATTACCACATTTTGATAGTTATGTTCTGAAATTGTATCCAGAATTTTACTAAAAAATTGAGGGTTGTCAAAATTAGGAGCATAAATATTTATCAAAGTAAGTGTAGTAGAATACATTTCTCCCGTGACTATGACGTACCTCCCCTCTTTATCTGCTATGGTATTCTCTAATTTAAATGGTATACCTTTACGAATGATAATGGCCGTGCCTCTAGATTTAGAAGTAAATGAAGAGTAGTATGTTTGCCATATCCAATTTGCCTTCAATCTTATCTGTGTTTGATATTTCAGGTGCGTCTCTTGTAAGAAAATGACATCACTATTTAAAGCTTTTAATTGGGCAAAGATCTTACCCCTTTTAATTGGTTCATTAGCGCCCCTTATATTCCAACTGCAGAACGTGATACCTCCAATTTTCTTTTGTTTATCGTCTTGCATTATGGATCATGTTAATACCTTTACTTCATATGGTGCAACCAAGAACCTCATTACTCTAGGTGAGGGATGATCATCCCCAGCTATTACATTTTGTTGGCATCTCCCCTTCAGAATAGACCTTGAAAAAAACACAGAAAGTGTAGAGTCGTGAAAAGATAATTAACAAACAAAAAGTGAAATTATAATATCCAAAAATAAAGATATTATAACTAAGAACAAACCACCAACAGGTGGTAGAAAAATTCTTATCGACTTCCGTAGATGTTTCTATATGTTTTGCTCTGCCCCCTTGACCAATTATTATTATTTGGAAGAGAGAGCAATACAAAGTTAAAAAATATATATATAAAATAAAACACACTTCGATATATAGATTAGAAATGTATCTTCAAAGAGAAAAAACAAAATAAAAGAGAGTTTCCAACATTAATTATATACTTAGATATAACAGTGATTATGTTAATTATATATCCACATCTATCGATATACCAAGATCTATTACAATTAAGTCTCAAACATCTGTATCAGACAACAGCGGGCCCCAAGGGGTTAACCTTGGAGCATGCTGTTGTCCGACACAAAAGCCCGGATAACTTCCAAGTACCCTTGGATAACTTCCAAGTATCTGAGTCTCCTCCCCTCCACTTTGCTCGCAATTTAAACTAAATCTACTATATCCATAAAATGTATTAGTATGTTAATACTTATAATCATATTTAACTCGTTATTCTTATATTTAGCAAGTAATTAACATCATGAAATAAACAACAGCCATTATTACGCTTTGTCTTAATATTACACAATTTAATTAATTATATTTTATGTTAGTATATAATTGTGTGTTTCTTAAGTCATAAGTTTCTATCTGCAAGTCCACTGCTAATATTTTTCCATATTCTCAAGTTATTTTCCCCGCCACAGTTTTTTTCTTTTCCAATCCTTTGCTGAAGTGAAACTTAAAGTCCGACCTTGAATTAACATTCCAAAGATAAGATGTCTAGTCAGCGCTTCCATGAAAATTCGCCGTGATGAACCAGATACAATCTTTTTTGTATGTTAAAAAAAAAGGGCAACACAATTCATCGATGTTATTGTGGGAGAGCAACTCCTAATTATCAGTAGGCCTCCTGTGTGATACTTTGTGCATATTTAAATGCCTCTTCTGGATCCGTGAATGCACGTTCGACAGAGTTATTTCTCAATTTCGCGGGATATACTATCCCATACCTTATTCCCTCGACCTCCTTCAGTAGCCTTCTCGTGTTTGTAAACTTATCCCTCTTTTCCATGACTTCAGCTGGAAAATCACGGAAGAATCTTAGTTTGTCTTCTCCAAACATCAAATTCACTCCATATGGAATCTTTTTCATAATTCCTTCCAGGGTTGAAATATCATAGAATTTCAGGATAATCTGTCTTGGGGGAGCATTTGAGCTTGCTTGAGCCTTACGTCGGACCCGGTGAACCGTATCTATTCTCGGGGCTTCAAGCAGCTTAAGTACTTGTTTGAGTAAGTTGGCAGCAAACTCCTGAAAGTTCTGTCCACTCTCCTTTCCTTCTTTTACGCCAACTATCCTCAAGTTCTGCCTCCTCGATCTTGCTTCCAGGTCCATACATTTATACTTCATTTTAGCAAGCTCCCTCCCAGTACTTTCTTGTTCCTTTTTTAGTCTCTTTATCTCCTTAACCATCCATAGCCGCTTCAGTAGACTTTGACATCGCGTCCAGCTTTTTATTATAGTTCTTATCAACCCGCTTAATTTTATTGTTTAAGTCCTCCTCAATCTCGACCAGACGTTTGGCTAAGTCGTCCATTTTCCCCATCAGCTCATCATTACCTTCTTTAATTTTTTCGGAGAGGCTTTTGGAAAGGCTTTTTTCCAGCGCGACATTCCCCTCTCGTATTACTTTAGAGATGTTTTCAGTGACTAAAGCTGTCACTGACTTTACCAGTTGTTCCTCCATTGAAGTCATTTCTGTAGAAGGGTTTTGAAAGTCAGTTTCTTCTTCTGAGCTTCCAGCTGATGCTTGCGGGGATTGAGGAGTCTTTCCAGGTTTTTTCAGATAAGTTCGTGCAGGTCTTGTAGCAGCTTTCGCAGGCTTCTGGCGAGTTTTAGTCTTTTTCATTTAAAACTGCCGTTATTCTCTGTTATCAGCAGGACTTCTGATAACACACAATTAAATAACAGCTCCGGTAGTTATTTTTCTAACTCCTCCGCCTTCCAACTCATATTTTAGCTCATTAAAACAGTCTTCGGGAGCAGAGCGAAGCAATAGCATCTCTCAGCCCACCATTGACCCCACCGGAAGTCCAGCTCTGGTCTTCATACGTATCAAATAGAGGCTACCACAAAAGTATAAAAATAATAGGGGAATGGTGCTAGGGGGCTTTAAACTTCGCCAATATTAACTGGGATTTGTCAGTGTGAAGGGCTGAACTTTTTAAAGTGTATTCTGGGGAACCTTTTGAGCCAATATACAAATAGGCCTCCTAGAAAAGGTGTAGCACAAGGTCTAATCTTTGAAAATATGTGGAAATTGGAGTAAGTGATTTGGGCGGCACGGTGGCGGAGCAGTAGAGCCACTCCCTCACAGCGACAGAGACCCGGGTTCCATCCCGACTACAGGTGCTTATCTGTACGGAATTTGCACGTTCTCCCCGTGACCTGTTTGGCTTTCCCCTGGGATCTTCAGTTTCCTCCCACACTCCAAAGACGTATAGGTTTGTAGGTTAATCGGTTTGGTATCAATGTAAATGATCCCTAGTGTGTGTAGGATAGTGTAAATGTGCGGGGATCGCTGGTCAGTGCGGACCCGGTGGGCCGAAGGGTTTGATTTTGCGCTGTATCTCTAAACTAAATTAAATTATAGGTGGGAGAGCATTTTGGAGAGTGTTATGGGAAGAACAAGGGAAGACTGGAAAACAAAGTTCTGAACTGGAAGAAGGTTGATTCCAATATTGTCACACAGTAAATGAACAGAAAATGGATGGGATGTAGCTGACCAGTGGGAGTTCTAAACCAGAGAGATGACAGTTCATTGCCAATAAGCTCGTGTCGTGATGCAAGGCACAGTCAACATGTCCAAGCAACTCTGCATATTGAGATTTGGACAAAGGAAAAGGTAGACACATGAGGCCACCGCAGATGCTGGAACTTTGAACAAAACACAAAGTGCACGAGGAACTCAATTGATCAGGCAGCTTCTGTGGAGGGAATTGGCAGATGACTTGGGCTTCAAATCTGAGGAAGGACATTATTGCCATAGAGGGAGTGCAGAGAAGGTTCACCAGACTGATTCCTTGGATGTCAGGACTGTCTTATGAAGAAAGACTGGATAGACTTGGTTTATACTCTCTAGAATTTAGGAGATTGAGAGGGATCCTTATAGAAACTTACAAAATTCTTAAGGGGTTGGACAGGCTAGATGCAGGAAGATTGTTCCCGATGTTGGGGAGGTCCAGGACAAGGGGTCACAGCTTAAGAATAAGGGGGAAATCCTTTAGGACCGAGATGAGAAGGACTTTTTTCACACAGAGAGTGGTGGGTCTCTGGAACTCTCTGCCACAGAGGGTAGTTGAGGCCAGTTTATTGGCTATATTTAAGAGGGAGTTAGATGTGGCCCTTGTGGCTAAAGGGATCAGGGGGTATGGAGAGAAGGCAGGTACGGGATACTGAGTTGGATGATCAGCCATGATCATATTGAATGGCGGTGCTGGCTCGAAGGGCCGATTGGCCTACTCCTGCACCTAATTTCAATGTTTCTATGACTTTTCAGGTCAGGATGTTTCTTCAGATTGAAAAAGGTGGCTTATGACAGATCGAGAGAGCTAAACACAAGAGAGGCCATACAGGTCTGTGTAGGGTGGGGAAGAGAATAAATCAACACAAATTGAAATTGTGGAATCTCTGGTCCAAATACACCAAAACAGTCCTTGGTCCCATGACTATAAATGGTGTATTTTCCACAGCTAGCTGGACAACAACCACTTTAAAATATCTTACTTTAAAACATGCATAAATACACCTGATGGAAATTGTGTGTTAGATATAAATGTATTTTGCATTAAACCAACATTAAAGATTCTGTTGTACGAATACTATTCTGACGAGGGATTGTACACAATGTATCATCAGTAGATGAGTACAGAGCGAGACCCTGGTAAATAAATAAAAGGAATTTCTACTGGCTCGCCTGAACAGAGAAAACATTAGCATTTGAAACACCAAGAATAAGTAATTAATCTACTCTTAGCCTGAAACAGAAAGTAAGTGAAATGATAGAGCACTTCCAGGATAAGGCAGTTCACTACAACCTTTGATCCCTTTTAGCTGATTCCTAACACTGCTATAAAAACCATTCTATCAAGTGCCTCCTTGCTTTAAGCAGTGCCAAGTCTGCTAATGCCAATAGATATCGTAGAATCAGCCGTTCACTCCACTGAGTTCATGTCGACCATCAAGCAGTCATTTACGTAAACTAAACATTAATCCAATTCTCCCCCCCCCCCCCCCCCCCTCTCTATTCAACTTCAGATCCTACTATTCTCTTACAAAGATAGACACAAAAAGCTGGAGTCACTCAGCGGGGCAGTCTGCATCTCTGGGGAGAAGGAATCTGTCGAGACCCTTCTTCAGACTTGACCCATACCTTCCCATTAGGGATGCTGCCTGACCCGCTGAGTTACTCCAGCATTTTGTGTCTATCTTCGATTTAAACCAGCATCTGCAGTTCCTTCCCACACATTTTCTTACAAAGTACTGGTAATTGACAGTGGCTAACCCACGTGGGATGAAACGGAAGCACCATCCCAGTCATCAGGAGAACATGCGAACTCCACAGAGACAGTGCTGGAGGTCAGAATTGAGGTCAGATCTAGTAGCCGCACTGCTGTGTTGTGTTTGTCACTAAATGCTGGCATGGATGTTACGATCATGGCAATGACT
The DNA here is from genome assembly GCA_963514005.1 of Raja brachyura. Next base: position 82,062,638 of record OY740789.1, on the reverse strand, counting down.
TTGCTTGCCAATGACCTTGTGCACAAACATTTAGTAGCTTGTATTGTGTAGCTGAACGATCCTCCCATAAGCTAGAGTGAAGTCCCAATCTTCCAACTTACCTCATTGTGGACCTTGGACGTTTTCCCTGCAACTGTAACACTAAAACACTATATTCTGCACTCTGGTATTTTCTCTTTGCACTACCTGGTGTACCTGTGTGTGGCTTAATTGTACTGGATTTCTCGATGAAGTGCCAGATGAAGGGATGGTCATTTAACCTCCTGCTTAGTGGAGATGTCCCTGTACAGGTGTTTAAAGTTAAGGTGCAGATTTGGTGGGCATTTGATTTTTTTTTTGGTGCAAAAGATAGCTGCAGCCTGGAATCCACTGTCCAGGGTTTACACAGCACTTAACACGAAGGGTCTCGAATGGAAACATCAGTCTGAAGGGTCTCAACCGGAAACGTCACCCATTCCTTCTCTCCACAGATGCTGCCTGTCCAGCTGAGTTACTTCAGCATTTTGAGTCTATCTTCGGTTTAAACCACCATCTGCAGTTCCTTCCTACACGTGACATTGAAGGCTGTGGCTTGAGTATTTGGAAAAAGGAACAGTATAATTAGATGCGTGATGATCAGGGGCAGGCCTAAAGATCTGGTCCAGAGAGAATGTAACCCTGGTTCCTAATGGGACCTTAGAACAGTACATCACAGAAATGGGACATTTGACCCACAATGTTCATGGCAAATATGGAGCCAAGTTAAACTGATCTCATCTGCCTGTACATGATCCACATCCTTCTATTCCCGTGTGCCTATCTAAAAGCCTCTTAACCACCACCATCGTATCTGCTGCCATCACTACCCCAGGTAACAATGTTACAACATTTTGAGATTTTAAAAATCAAGTCTGCAATTTATCCCATCAGATAAAGCATAAAAATAAGTTTAATTTGACACCTAATTCACTTTCATATCTTCAGCATTAAAAATGTTAGGGCCATTTTCATACTCGGAAATTAGCATCTTGTTCCCTATTGCTTTTCTATTGACTTAACACAAAAGTTGTGATCTGGGACAGTCAAAAGCCCATAACTTTCTTAAAAATTAAGAGAACTCAATTAAATTTTTGAGTTATTATAGTTTGAAGTATTCTGAAACTAATATGAAACAATCATACTTGGATGACCTGAAATTAAAGCATATAATTAGTTAGTTACCCAATTGTAGACAATTACAAAATTCAATTACTAGATCTAAACATCTATCCATTTCTTAAGAACAAATTTAAAAAAATTTAAAGCCTAAATGTCCAATTAACAGTCACACAATAATTCACAATATAACATGATTTTTAAATCTAATTGTCATTAATTTATAGGCCAAATTGAAGGAATTCAGTGTTTAATGCCTGTAAATTAATGGGCATTTTAAACAGCTTGCGAGTGGGATTTTCTGGAACGCGATGGATTGGAACGTTGCGGTTGCGGTGAATTTAAACCCAATATCGTCAGGAAATTTTCTGCCGGTTCGTATGGGGAATAAATCACCGTTTCGCAACACGAAATATTGATTAAAGTCCCCTAAAAAAGCAAGTTTATATGTAAAAATAAACAGCTTTCACTTACCTGTCCCCTACGTAAAATCGGTCCCCGTTGTTGGCGTTCACGGCATTAGGAGCTAATTTTTATTTTACTGCATTGATGAAGTAGTCAGGCTATTTATTTTAAAAAACGGACTTACCGGCAGTCGGAACGCTAGAATCTCCAGAAATAGATCGCACTCCGACAACAGAAAGATCCGGATTGCAAGGGGAAAACCGCATTTTAACCCCGCCCTCCCCCTTAAAGGCGCCAAAGTCGCGCACACGGCCAGTGACAGAACTGCAGCACCACTAAAGATAGGTTTTGTAACATACCTACCCCAGGCAATGCATTCCAGGCCCCCACCACTCTAAAAAACATATCCTGCACATCTCCATTGAACCTTTCCCCTCACCTTATGGTTATGCCATCTAGTGTTGAACATTACAACTCTGGGGAAAAAGTCTACCAGAAAAAGTCTTCTGACTGTCTATCCTATTCATGCCTCTCATAATTGTATATACTTCTATTAACTCTCCCTTCAACCTCAAGTTCCAGGGAGGGTGCAAATTGCAGAGCATGATAGTGACAATGCAGAGATTGCATCCAACGATAGAAAAACTGGGAAATGTTACACCCTTGTTCAAAAAAATAGTTCAAGCAACAACAATCATGGAGATAATAGGGAAACACTTCAGAGAACAGCAGTCGAAGCGATTTTTCTTCATCAACTAAATAGCCTGTTCAAGATCGATTTGAATTGGCTTCCGAAATACCGCATTTTAAACACACCCCCCTCTCAAAGGCGCCAAAGTCACGCACACGGGCAGTGACAGACCTGCAGCGCTGCTAAAGGCAAGTATTGTAACATACCTCTATATAGTAAACATTTAGCCGGATCATATATCATATCAGTCGGCCCCCCGCAGTCATGACTGACCATGGCTGATGCATCCTGGTCGGATGCAAGCCTGGGCAATGTCATACGGAGGCCCATGCAGCACGTCCCCCCTCTCCACGTCACTGATCGATCCAAAGGAACAGCAGGGCCGTTACAGTTTGGCACCGGCGCCTTCGCAGGAGATGCCAGAGCGAGGTTGTAGACAACGACAAACTGCCTTAGGGGCTCCGACTCCGGATTTTCTTGTGGTTTACTCCTGGAGCCTTTTCCATGACTGGATACGGCCACAAGGCAGTGGAGGTTTTAAATTGGAGTTTTCCCTCTCCTAGATGGACGGCCTTCCCAGGCGGACGGACGAGCCCCATCTGCCCGAGATATCATACATATTGTACTCGTATATAGTAATCATTTAGCGCGCAAACTAATTTTTTCACAATATCGCGGTAGACGGGACAATAATAAGCCAATATCAATACTTAAAGCAGTATCTGGGAGAGTGAAGAGGGGACCTAAAATGCCACCAGGGACAAGATCATCCTAAATCATAAAGCAGTTTATCTATAGAGCAAGGGCAAGAGGGTAACCAGATAAGGTGTGGGGTCCATGAGGAACCAAAGGAGCAACCAGTACAAAGAGCCAAAGGACATGGGTAAGATCTTAAATGGATAGTTCTCATCTGCATTCACCAAAGAGTTAAGGGAGGGGATTAGAAACATAGAAAAATAGGTGCAGGAGTAGGCCATTCGGCCCTTCGAGCCTGCACCGCCATTCAATATGATCATGGCTGATCATCCAACTCAGTATCCCGTACCTGCCTTCTCTCCATACCCCCTGATCCCTTTAGCCACAAGTGCCACATCTAATGCCCTCTTAAATATAGCCAAAGAACTGGCCTCAACTACCTTCTGTGGCAGAGAATTCCACAGATTCACCACTCTCAGTGTAAAGAATGTTTTCCTCATCTCGGTCCTTAGACTGTGACCCCTTGTTCAGGACTCCCCCAACATCGGGAACAATCTTCCAGCATCTAGCTTGTCCAACCCCTTAAGAATTTTGTAAGTTTCTATAAGATCCCCCCTCAATCTTCTAAATTCCAGCGAGTACAAGCCGAGTCTATCCAATCTTTCCTCATATGAAAGTCCTGACATCCCAGGAATCAGTCTGGTGAATCTTCTCTGTACCCCCTCTATGGCAAGGATGTCTTTCCTCAGATTTGGAGACCAAAATTGTATGCAATACTCCAGGTGTGGCCTCACCAAAACCCTGTACAACTGCAGTAGAACCTCCCTGCTCCTATACTCAAATCCTTTTGCTATGAATGCCAACATACCATTCGCTTTCTTCACAGCCTGCTGCACCTGCATGCCAACTTTCAATGACTGGTGTACCATGACACCCAGGTCTTGTTGCATCTCCCCTTTTCCTAATCGGCCACCATTCAGATAATAGTCTACCCTCATGTTTTTGCCACCAAAGTGGATGGAATTGATGGAATTCTAGCAAAATATTCTCATTTAAAAAGAGAAACTACTGGCAGGTACTAGTCAAAGTCAAAAGAGTCAAGTCAAAAAGAGTTTATTGTCATGTGTCCCTGACAGGACAATGAAAATCTTTCTTTGCATAGCACAACAGAACATAGAAGGCATTGACTACAATTCTATACGTAAATACACCCATGAATTAATAAATTAATAAAGTGCAAATAACAGATGGAGGGATATTAATGTTCAGAGTTCCGAGCCAGGTTTAATAGCCTGATGGCTGTGGGGAAGTAGCTATTCCTAAACCGGGTTGTTGCAGTCTTCAGGCTCCTGTACCTTCTACCCGAAAGTAGCGGGGAGATGAGTGTGTGGCTAGGGTGGTGTGGGTCCTTGATGATGCTGCCAGCCTTTTTGAGGCAGCGACTGCCATAAATCCCCTCGATGGAAGGAAGGTCAGAGCCGATGATGGACTGGGCAGTGTTTACTACTTTTTGTAGTCTTTTCCTCTCCAGGGCGTTACTATTGCAACGTTTAAGAAACATTTAGACAGGTACATGGATGGGGAGGGTTAGAGGGAGTCAACCGCAGGCAGGTGGGACTACTGTAGATGGGACATATTGGTTGATGTGGGCAAGTTGGGCCAAAGGGTCGGTTTCCACGCTGTGCGAGTCTATGACTCTATGAATTACTTAAGGGCCCAGCACACTCACTTCCCAGGGCCCGATGAGGGAGGTAATTACTGCAACTCTAATGGAGATATTAAAATCTATGCTGTGTACAGGCGAGCGACTGGATGACTTGGGGCAGCAGGGATAAGCCAGGTAATTCCAGACCGGTGAATCTAATGTCAGCAGCAGGGAAGGTGTTGGAAAAGATTCTGAGGAACTTGATTAATTTGCACATGAGGAGGCAAAGATTGACCAGGAATGTTTGTGTAGGAGGGAACTGCAGATGCAGGTTTACAACAGGACAGACACAAAATGCTGGAGTAACTCAGCGGGACAGGCAGTATCTCAGGATAGAAGGAATGGGTGACGTTTTGGGTCGAGTCCGTCTTTCAGACTGAGAGTCTTGGGAGAGGGAGAACAGAGATAAGGAAGGTAAGTCAAGAAAACAAGAGATCAAAGGGGACGTAGAACAAGGAAAAATGTATAATAGATCATTGTTAGCCTGGGGAAAGTGACAACGAAGCATATAATGATGACATTTTATCAGGACAGTGGTTGGAGAACTAGGATGGGGAGGGATGGAGAGAGAGGGTAAGGAAAGGTTACTTGAAGTTAGAGATGTCTGTCTGTCTATCAATCTATCTCTAAAACCCTCAGAAATTGACTGATTATTGATCAGTAAGGGTGACAGGGGATAGGGGGAGAAAGCAGAAGAATGGGGTTGAGCAGGATAGATAGAACAGCCATGATTGAATGGGCCAAATGGCATAATTCTTTTGATATCACTTACGAAGTTATGAATCAATTAAGCCCCATCTGCCATTTCCCCACCCATAAATGATTTAAATCCCACTTTATCCTTTGAATGCTTTTCTCACTGTCGCACCTGTACCAGTTTTGATGTTGTATGCAATTTATTAACCAACCCATCTACATTTATGTCAGTTGATATATGGACAGCATGGTGGCGCAGCAATAGTGTTGCTGTCTTACAGCGCCAGAGACCCGCATTCAATCCAGACTACGGCCGCTATCTGAACGGAGTTTGTACGTTTTCTCCGTGACCTGCGTGGGTTTTCTCTGGGAGCTCCGGTTTCCTCAGACTCCAACGATGTACGGGTTTGTAGGTTAATTGGCTTGGTACAATTGTGAATTGTCCTCAGTGTGTGTAGGATAGTGCGAGTGTACGAGGAATTGCTGGTCGGCCTGGACTTGGTGGGCCGAAGCGCCTCTTTCTGTGCTGTATCTCTAAACTTTATATCAAAAGCAACAGAGGTCCCAGCACAGATCCCCGTGGAACATCTCCGGTCAAAGATGTCCAGCCAAAATTACACACTTCCATCACAACCTTTTCCTTTATGGGTAAGCCAGGTCTGAATCCAAACTACTAACTTACCACAAATCCCATTCTTCTGGATCCATTAATGATGATGGTCTTTATCAAATGCCATACTCAAATCTTATGTAGACACCATGCATTGCCCTGTCCTCATCAATACCCTTCATCATCTTGTCAAAAAAAATGTGACATGACCTGCTCCAGCCAAAACCACACTCACAATAGACAACAGGTGCAGGAGTAGGCCATTCGGCCCTTCGAGCCAGCACCGCCATTCAATGTGATCATGGCTGATCATCCCCAATCTGTACCCTGTTCCTGCCTTCTCTCCATATCCCCTGACTCCGCTATTTTTAAAGAGCCCTATCTAGCTCGCTCTTGAAAGCATCCAGAGAACATGTCTCCACCTCTGACAGTTCCTCATTATCCCATTCTTTTCCAAATGCCAAAAGTTTGTCTTTGGCTGCACGATGGTATGGATGAATTGGTAAAACTCGTAAAGTTGGCAGATAGAATGTATTCCTGGTTAGCATTAGGTCATGCATTTAGGAGGTTTATTTAGTGTCGGATATGAATATATATCCTATTTTGAAAAGTGTAGCTGAAGTACCGACAAGTACTGGAATAGTTGGATCTCGGTGTACGATCTGGAGTTTATGTTCATAGATACATGATCAAGATGATATTCAAGATACCTGCCTTCATTAGCTGAAAGAAAGAATATAAGAGCAGGGAGATCAAGGTACAACTTTATAAAACATCTAATGGACTTTAAGCGCTGGAATAAATCAGCGGGCCAAGCAGCATCTCTGAAGATGGATAGATGATGAAAGGTCCCCATTTGAAATGTCACCTACCCGTGTTCAACAGAGATGTTGCCTCACTGCTGAGTAACTCTAGCACTTGGTGCCCTTTTGTCTAAACCCGCACATGGAGTTTGTTTCCACATTATGAAGTATCAGTTAGTCCAGGGCTGAAGTATTGTGTACCATTCTAGTCGCTACACCAAAATAAGGATGCGATATTTGGACTGGAGCAGGTGGAGATTGACCAGGACATTGTCCGAGATGGGAGTGTCTCAGATATGAAATATTGGATAGTCCAGGTTTATTTTCCCTGGAGCGGACAAAACTTGGTGGGGGTAAATAACACAATTAAGATATACATATAGGATTGTGAGCACAGAAAGAGCCAATGTCAGAAACCTCCTGCTTAGTGGAGATGTCTTTGCACAGGTGTTTAAAGTTAAGGTGCAGATTTGGTGGGCATTTGATTTTTTTTTTGGTACAAAAGATAGCTGCAGCCTGGAATCCACTGTCCAGGGTTTACACAGCACATAACAAGAAGGGTCTCGAACGGAAACGTCAGTCTGAAGGGTCTCAACCGGAAACGTCACCCATTCCTTCTCTCCACAGATGCTGCCTGTCCCGCTGAGTTACTTCAGCATTTTGTGTCTATCTTCGGTTTAAACAACCATCTGCAGTTCCTTCCTACACGTGACATTGAAGGCTGTGGCTTGAGTATTTGGAAAAAGGAACAGTATATAACCATATAACAATTACAGCACGGAAACAGGCCATCTCGGCCCTTCAAGTCCGTGCCGAACAACTTTTTTCCCTTAGTCCCACCTGCCTGCACTCATACCATAACCCTCCATACCCTTCTCATCCATATGCCTATCCAATTTATTTTTAAATGATACCAACGAACCTGCCGCCACCACTTCCACTGGAAGCTCATTCCACACCGCTACCACTCTCTGAGTAAAGAAGTTCCCCCTCATGTTACCCTTAAACCTCTGTCCCTTAATTCTAAAGTCATGTCCTCTTGTTTGAATCTTCCCTATTCTCAAAGGGAAAAGCTTGTCTACATTAACTCTGTCTATCCCTCTCATCATTTTAAAGACCTCTATCAAGTCCCCCCTTAACCTTCTGCGCTCCAGACAATAAAGACCTAACTTATTCAACCTATCTCTGTAACTTAGCTGTTGAAACCCAGGCAACATTCTAGTAAATCGCCTCTGTACCCTCTCTATTTTGTTGACATCTTTCCTATAATTGGGCGACCAAAATTGTACACCATACTCCAGATTTGGTCTCACCAATGCCTTGTACAATTTTAACATTACATCCCAGCTTCCATACTCAATGCTCTGATTTATAAAGGCTAGCATACCAAAAGCTTTCTTTACCACCCTATCTATATGAGATTCCACCTTCAAGGAACTATGCACGGTTATTCCAAGATCCCTCTGTTCAACTGTATTCTTCAATTCCCTACCGTTTACAATGAACATCCTATTTTGATTTGTCCTGCCAAGGTGTAGCACCTCACATTTATCAGCATTAAACTCCATCTGCCATCTTTCAGCCCATTTTTCCAGTATAATTAGATGCATGATGATCAGAGGCAAGCCTAAAGATCTGGTCCAGAGAGAATGCAACCCTGGTTCCCAATGGGACCATAGAACAGTACATCACAGAAATGGGATCTTTGACCCACAATGTTTATGGGAAATATGGTGCCAAGTTAAACTGATCTCATCTGCTTGTACATGATCCACATCCTTCTATTCCCTGCACTTCCGTGTGCCTATCTAAAAGCCTCTTAACCACCACCATCGTAACTGCTGCCATCACTACCCCAGGCAATGCATTCCAGGCCCCCAGCACTCTAAAAAACGTATCCTGCACATCTCCATTGAACCTTTCCCCTCACCTTATGGCTATGCCATCTAGTGTTGAACATTACCACTCTGGGGAAAAAGGTTCTGACTGTCCATCCTATTCATGCCTCTCATAATTTTATATACTTCTATTAACTCTCCCTTCAACCTCAAGTTCCAGGGAGGGTGCAAATTGCAGAGCATGATAGTGACAATGCAGAGATCGCATCCAACGATAGAAAAACTGGCAAATGTTACACCCTTGTTCAAAAAAAATACTTCAAGCAACAACAATCATGGAGATAATAGGGAAACACTTAGCCATGTGTGGGCTGATAAAAGAAAGTCAGAATAGATTTGTTAGAGGAAGATTGTTACTTACCGAAAATCTACTGTTGGAAGAAATGCAGTTGATGTTATAGGAATGGATTTCTCGCTGAAGTGCCAGATGAAGGGGTCGTCATTTAAGCTAAATGGGCAGGTGGGAGGCAGATGACGTTTAATGTTGAGAAATGCAGGAAGAGGCATCACAGAGGGCACGATTCTAAAGGGAGTACAAGAACAGAGAGATCTGGGGTTTTTGTGTAGTCATTGAAACTGGTGAGATAGTAAAGAGCAGTTGTCTCCACCTAAGTGTAGGGATCCCGGGCTTTATAAGCAGCGGTATAAAGTATAAGACCTTGAAAGGCAAGACAAACCTTTATAGAGCACTTGCATCTTCCACAGCATGTGACCATTCATGCCAGCTCATTGTGAAGGAATTAGAGAAGGTGAGGAAGAGATTTACTGAAATGACTGAGATGAGGGACTTTATTTGAACTTGTGTGGCTGGGCGATTCTGAGAACAGGGAGGTTAGGACTGCATCTGATAGAGTGAATTAAAATCGCAAGGATACAGATGGAGAGAAACTGCTCCCATTGGTTGCAGGGGGTGGGGGATGGTCAAGGATGAGGATATAGAATGAAGGTGGCTGGCTAAAGTACTAAAAACCACAACAGAGAAATTATTATATGGCAGGGTTGAGCCTGGACAGGGTAGCGGAGTCATTCGATGGAATGTTTCAAAAGGAAAATGGATAATTATTGGAAACATTTGGGGGAGCTGCAGGAGAAAAAAAGAGCAGAGATGTGAGACGAGATAAGCTGAATGGGTCTTACGTGTTGTATCATTCAGATTCTGGAAGGTGCTCTGGCAATTCTAGCGTATTCTACAGAAGTAAATATTTATGGCAATGGTTGGTGTGCCTGCTACCTTCAATCAGAACATAGTTGGAATCAGAACATAATGTGAAATAGAGATGGACGTTTCAACTGGCAGTACACATTGGGCCATCTCTGGAACAAATCCTCAGTCCTGCATTCAATGCTCGAACAGCCGTGATCTTGGCCTACTGAGTCACTGGTGGCGCATCCAAGCTACCTGTGAGGATGGACATTGACATCCCCACCCAGGGGGCATTCCTCCAGAGGCTGTTCAAGATGGAGTGGCACTGGCTCATCAGCTGAGGGAGGACAGCAAGCTGGAATCAGGTTTCCTCGTCCACGTTTGACTTGATGCTGCAACCGTCGGGCCCTGAAAGATCAAAGACCCCTCCAGCTGTACCCCACTTCTTTGAAGATGCCGTGCCATTGTTCACATGCCTGGCAGTCCTCTTACACTAGTCGTGAACAAGTACGAACACTGTGTTGTCAAGTCATTGACTGGGAGAAACCACAATGAGATCTTTACAGATAATACCCACTACCATTTGCACTTGGCATCGGGCAATGAACCATCCCAACTGTGCATTTAGCACACCCTGTATAAATTCAAGACACGTGGTGGTAATTGGGCCCAGCGCGCAGTCACCATGCTCCAGTGCCAACGTGGAAATGAACAATAAGTGGACAGTAAAAGTCTGAAGCGTCTCGAACCAAAACGTCACCTATTCCTTTTCTCCAGGGATGCTGTCTGACCCGCTGAGTTACTCTAGTATTTGTGTCTAACATTCCCACGAAACATGCGTCAAGCAATAACCATCTCCAACATGAATCTAAACAGCCATTGACATTCAATAGTTCTTCCTGTCACTCCTAAGAGGCTGTCCCACCGTAGGAGCTAATTCAAGAGGTCTGCAGAGCTTTAACAAAATCAAACTTGTGGTAAGTACATAGAATGTACGTAGAGGCTACGTCGGAGCTCGGGACGTCTCTTAACGCTAACGGCAGGTACTCGGGAAACGCGGTAAGCTTGTGAAGACTTTTCAACGTGTTGAAAAATATCCACGAGAGCCCAGAGTACCTATGAGTGGCTATTACCGTAATTCTCTTGAGTTCGAATCTGGGGAAACTCGGGAGAACTCTTGAATTGGCTTGTACAGTGGGACAGCCTCTTAAGAGTGACAGGAAGAACTATTGAACGTCAATAGCTGTTTAGATTCAAGTTGGAGATGGCTATTGCTTGACATGTTTTGTGGGAATGTTAGACACAAATACTAGAGTAACTCAGCCCCTTTACCATTCCCACCATGAGCATTAAAATCGGTCAAGAATTCGATTATTTTTCCAATTTGCTGTTCAGTAAACCAGGCAGCTGAAATGCCTCAGTTAATATAATTTTTAAATCGCAGTTCTCCTGGCAACCCACCCTAAACTTTCACACAGCCAACAACTCCCAAGTAATGGCCGGTCGGAAAAATGGAAACAGATTTATTTGAAGTGAAATGGTATTGTATACAATATTTACAGTTTTAATTCTTGTAATACTCATTTGGCATTAGTGTAAAATTAAAAACTTAACTTTATAGAAAATGCTAGCAGCCATCTATGTATGCAAATAATTGTTTTAAATTCTAGCAATCAGAACTGATCTTTACATCGAATTATGAGATGCAAGTATGTAACTCAAAATAGTTTTTTGTTTAAACCTGAAGTGAAACCAAATAGTTTATAAATGATTCAGTGATAAGCTTCTGGTTTGGTACTAAGTTAAGTCAGGATCTAAAGTCTCATTTTTCATACAGAATGCCCTCAATTATTTTAGAAAGTCTTCAATACGTATTTAAGATTTAGGTCTCTCTGGATAGAGTGAATTAGCCAACATAGATTGCATTTCCAAACTAACCATCAAGCTTCCGTAACACAGCTTAAAACACACTACATCCTTGACAAAGCTCATAGTAGTTTATTAAAACTTCACCCCAAAGAAATTGTACGAGACTGAAACAAAAATTAGCTTGTTCCTTGCACTCGTAATACCTGACAGGAACTTGCTTGTCAAACCTGCATCAAAAGTAATTTTGACTATATAAAAAAAAAAATGGATAAATGTAAAATTACAAAGGTTTGATTTCAAACGTTAAATTAAACCTATGTTGGCAACTAAAGGGGATGCAGATCTCTTTTTAAAAAGTCAACTAAGACATTCTCAAACTTTATTTATTTATTTCAAAACATTTAAACCCTATTCTGTCACCTGTTGGAAATGCAAACATTTTAAATGCAACATTTAAAATATTTTCATAATGTTGATGAGAAAACAACTCTGCATTTTTTTTTCCAAAGTTTTTCTTCTCAAAATTACTAATTTCAAAACAATAAATGTATAAACATCTTATTTCTAAACCTGCTCCTCCACATCACAGGGAGAACCTGGACATTAAGTGCAAATATCTTGCATCGACACTTCCATTAATGTAACACTGAGAGGTTAGGAACAGAAGTCAGTGTGTTGATAATGAAAATACACAGCAGGAGAGTTCAGTTTATAAAAAATAACCCAGTCGTTTATCTCAGTTGTGAAATGAAGAACTGATGTAGGCAGATTTCTATTGACTGTACATCTTTAAGGACATAGCAAACCAAATGACGAGGTGAAGGAGAGAGAAAAAAAATGGACTTCACATTATCTCTACAATAAAAAACACAAGCTTCACAAGTGCCTCTGAGGACAGATGAAAGTTACAGTTTTGAAATATGGAAAAAAAATTCCAAAGACAATTCCTATGGATATGACAATCTATTTAACAAGTCCTATCTTTTTAGCCTCTGTTTCATATATTAATAACCTCCACATCTTCACTATGAAGACTTCGGCTTCTTCATCCAGAACCTGGAAAGACAGAAAATTTAGTTTAATACAATCAAAGTTAGTTTGACAGTGGTTCACTCAAATTATCTGGCTTTCTCTCCACTCTAGGCATGAAAACAGTCACACTGATCTTCCACAGAACTTTCTCTATTGACCTCTTATCACACAACGAGTGAATGTTAATGAGCATGAACTCTTGAAAACATTAAACAACTTACTTATTACAGCATTGTGAGATACCATCCCGCCCACTGGGTTCCTGTATTCCCAGCAGAGGAATCCCAAACGTTCTATACCTCCTGCAGCCCTGCAACTTACCCTAACATGCCCATCAACTCCCCTTTGATTCTTTTAACACTTACCCATGAGGAGCACATTGCAGCGATCAATTTACCTACCAGCACATCTTTTGGGATGAGAAGGAAAACCAGATGGTTTAGTTTAGTTTAGAAATACAGCGTGGAAACAAGCCCTTCGGTCCACCCACTCCGCACCGACTGGCGATTCCCACACATGAACACTATCCTACACACACTAGGGACAATTTACAATGATACCAAGCCAATTAACCTACAAACTTGTATGTCTTTGAGGTGTGGGGGGAAACCGGAGCGCCCGGGGAAAACCCACGCAGGTCATGGAGAGAACGAACACACTCTGTACAGACTGCACCCTAGTCATGATCGAACCCGGGTCTCTGGTGCTATAAGGCAATAACTGTGCCGCCCTGGATAGGGTCCCTACTCCCACTGAGTGGAGAGTACCATTATGGTAAGAGTGACAGTCACTCTCTGTCCACATTGCACTTTGATGGCCGAGTCAACCATCCCAGACTCAGCCACTAAGTCAGCCAACCGGCGGTAGAAATAGGACAATCGGCAAACAGGTGATTGTCAGGAAGACTGACAAGACGTGAGTGCATGCTCTGCACAGGGAGCACCGGAGGTCTGGGTCACTGCTGGACCCTTGCAACCGAGGTAGCAGCACTCACTGGGGTGCCACTGTATGCCCCTTGCATACCCAAGCTTGTCATGGAAGTCATTCTTGTGAAGAATCAGATCAAAGGGCAAGTATAGTGTCAGACCTATGAGTATTCGCATAGATGCCTATAACATAAACACCTGTAAAATCTTTGCTTAGAGTTTTGCTTTAATATGTACCTTATAAAAGGGGCAGGATAATGTTCCTTTGTATACTATTTCAATAGTCTTAAAATAATACGTTTGCACCGAATGCCATTCGAAACTCCAGACACAGCAAGATTTTAATCTGTGCCAAATGATACTGGAGCCGACAACAGTACTCTGGCAGCATTTTACTGCTGTTTCGAGAGAAATCCAGTCCCTGCCCACGCTGCTTTAAGCTCATTGTCGTGCAGTGCAAAACCGTCATTATACCCAGCATAAAGTAACCACTTATTGCCGTCTTCAATAGCTTTTTTTGAAATAGAAAATAAAAATCTCCCACCTTTCCAGGTTAGAAACAGTCCTGATGCACATTACCAATAGTGTCTTTAATAAAGATTATTAATTCAGAGCCACGTGATATGCGTATACATACTAGCCCCTGCTCATGCGCGCTATTACCAGACTGAAAAGATAAGAGCAACAATCTTTAAATCACTTATTCATGCTAAAAGGCAGCTCAGTGAAACTTAAGGAAAACAAATATTTTGTGACATTTATGGAGATTCACATCTGCTGAATATAATATAATAATACTGCTATCATGCACTAAATATTTGTAATGTTTTGTTATTGACATTAGTCCTTGAATCAGTAATTGGTCATGTTTTCACTGGCATTATCAGGCTGCATGAAAGAGCTTTTCCTCACATTGCAACTCTGTGTACAGTACAATGCATAGAAGGATCCAAATGCACTATCTATGCACAGGTCACTGCCGCCCACCCGCTCACTTCTTGTATCATTACCATTACTACCCTGAAGTACACCTCCGCCACTCATCCCAGCCACTCCACTAAACAGTTGGATTCACACACTCATTCTGCTGGGCCTCGAGTGACTTACATTTATACACAGAATATACTGTTTAAAGGAAGCGCCTCTGGCCCTGATAAAAGTGTATGAACCCTCCATCTAGCCAGGTGCAAGTCCCTTGTGGCAGAGTGCCAGGTACAAGGGTGATAGGATGGGGGTCGGGCAGGAGCGTACCACTGTGGGACGTGACAGTCACCCTCTGTCCACATTCTACCTTAACAGCCGAGCCAACCATCCCACTGACTCAGCCACTGGAAGTCAGCCGACTAGCAGTAAAAATAGGACAATCAGCAAGGGGATGTGAGCTGCGAGCAGTTTTTCAGCGGGGCCCACTGAGACAACAAACATTTGATTATCTGAGGCTGTAACACAGATTCCCTTTACCAAGCAATGACCTTGGATCAATGCTGCCAATAGTCGTCGCCACTTGTTTACGAGGATGTTGCCAGCACTTGAGCTATGGGGAAGAGGTTGAGCAGGCCAGGACTTTATTCCTTGGAGCCCAAGAGGCTGAGGAGGGATCTAAAAAGAGATGCATAAAATCATGAAGGGAATCGATGGGGTAAATGCAATCATTTACCCAGAGTAGGGGAATCAACAACCAGAGGACACCAGTTTAAGGTGAGAGGGGAAAGATTTTAAAATAACCCGAGGGACAACTTTTTCCATACACAGAGTGATCCTGCCAAGAGGTAGCTGAGGGAGGTACTATAAAAAACATTTAGAAGACATTTGGACAGGTACATGGGATAGGAACGATTTAGAGGTATATGGGCCAAACATGGGCAGGTGGGAATAGTGTAGATGGGGCATGGACATTGGGCCGAGTGGCCCGTTTCCATGGTATTTGACTCTATGACCTATCTTAAACATCCTAATGAATGTGCTCTGGAGGTGACAACACTAAAGATAGGGGAGGAGGGGGATAACTTTTATTTACTTCAACCTCATTTAGCTGCAATGTGTTTTTCACATTGTTTACTTACGGTTAGAATTAAAGATATGTTTTTGTCACAAAATCCTTGAATTTTACAATTAGTACACTATGTGCTATTTTGAAAGAGTATTTTTATTCCTACATACGCAACTTATGATACTTATGGTAACAAGCAGCATAAAATAAAATTTCCAGCCAAAACCATGCAGAAGTTTGGTCACTGGTCCACAGTAACAATTTGCAAAGGAAAGGGGATGGTGAGGAGAAAGTTAGTGAGGTGATTCCATACATAGGACCAAGGTTGCTGAAGGTAGCTGATGACGACTGCTGAGGCAAGGGATGACGATAGTGGGGAGATGCACCTTATGCCAATATTAGCTGGGAGACAGCGCGCAAAAGGTACAGAGGCCTAAAAATTCATAGCTGCACCCAGGAGATTTTTTTCCCTTATTAGGCAGCAGGAATAACAAGCGGGAACATGCTGGCACAGCCAAACATAATGGCTTCAAGTAACATCATCTCAAGTAACCCTTGCTTTCCGTCTCCCTCCATCCCCCTTTCTTCCTAGTTCTCCAACCAGTCTGACTGCCCCCCCCCCCCCCCGCCCCGGATAAAATTTTATTTCTGTATGTTTAGTTGCGCTAACAATGATCTAGTCTACATATTCCCTGAACTACATCCATTTGATGTCTCGTTTTCACACCTTACCCTTCCTTATCTCTGTCTCCCTCTCCCGATTCTCAGTCTGAAAAAGGGCCTCGACCTGAAACGTCACCCATTCCTTCTCTCCAGGGATGCTGCCTGTCCCGCTGAGTTACTCCAGCATTTTGTGTCTATCTTCGGTGTAAGCCAGCATCTGCAGTTCCTTCCTACACAAACATCACGGTATTGGTTTGGAATTTCTTTTGTCTATGCTGCTTGTTAGCATTAGTTTTAGGGAGTGAAAGTTGAGGGAGTGCAGCATAGGTTTACCAGGTTCATTCCCGGGATGGCGGGACTGTCTTATGCAGAGAGAATGGAGCAGCTTGGCTTGTATACTCTGGAGTTTAGAAGGATGAGAGGGATCGCATTGAAACATATAAGATTGTTAAGGATTTGGACACGCTAGAGGCAGGAAACATGTTCCCGATGTTGGGGGAGTCCAGAACCAGGGGGCACAGTTTAAGAATAAAGAGTAAGCCATTTAGAACCGAGACAAGGAGCATTTTTTCTCACAGAGAGTGGTGAGTCTGTGGAATTCTCTGCCTCAGGGGGCAGAGGAGGCAGGTTCTCTGGATGCTTTCAAGAGAGAGCTAGAAAGGGCTCTTAAAAATAGCAGAGTCAGGGGATATGGGGAGAAGGCAGGAACGGGGTACTGATTGGTGATGATCAGCCATGATCACATTGAATGGCGGTGCTGGCTCGAAGGGCCGAATGGCCTACTCCAGCACCTATAGTCTATTGTCTAATAGAGAAGGGAAGGTCCTAACTTGGGTACAGGGGATTTATACTGACATTTTAGCAAAAGTGGACTGGGGAGAGATACAGAAAGATAAAGATGGGAGCCGAAGATTCAAGAGGTTTGCCTTAAATGTGCTTTTACAAAGGTGTGGGATTGCCAAATCTGGAACATCCCTCAGTGATGAAGTCCACAGAACAAAAGACAGAGTAAGTGTAGGAGTGATTTTAAAAGAGAAATTATAGTACAGCGAGAGGGGGGGAGGGGGGAGGGGGGTGGATATGTTTGCCATATGCTGGCAAACATATCAAAGAAAATCAAAAGATGTCTAATATAAAAATCATGAGGATAATCAAAGAAAACAGATTATGGACCACAAATGTGTGGATAAGGTTCACAATGAACACCATGCAGCAATGGGATAAATATCATAAAACAGTCATAGAAAACCTATAAAATAAGCCATTCAGCCCACTGTGTCCACATTAGTCAAAAACAATCCAATCGCACATTGGTCTGGAGCCCTGCAGACGACTGCTTCAAGTACAGTTTAAATACTTTCAGCCTCCATCGCCCTTTCTGAGTTCCAAACCACTCTGGACTCAAAATAATTTCCTCATCTCCCAACTGGTTTCTGACCTCTTATACCAAGGCAGGTATTTCTTATTTACTCTACCTAGTCCGGTGTTCATTTTATGCGCCTCAATTAAGCTCTCCACTTTTTTTTATTTTTTTCCCCATGAATACAACTCTTGCTGCTATAAATGAAAACAGAATGCTGGATATACTCAGCGGACCAGGCAGCATCTGTGGAGAGAGAAGTTTCATGATTTGGGTCGACAACTTTTCGCCAGAACAGGATAAGTTAGGACTGTCCATATTTGAAGCAGCAAAGAACAGGGAGGGGTGGAGAGAAGAGAGAATGGCTGTGCAGGAAGGAACTGCAGATGCTGGTATTAACCGTGGACACAAAATGCTGGAGTAACTCAGCGGGACAGGCAGCATCTCTGTGGAGAAGGAATGGGTGACATTTCGGGTCGAGGCCCTTCTTCAGTTCTGGAGAGAAGTGAATGGGTGACATTTCGGATCGAGAAGGGTCTCGGACAGAAACGTCACCCATTCCTTCTCTCCAGAGATGCTGCTTGTCCCACTGAGTTACTCCAGCTCTTTGTGTCTTTCTTCAGAGAGAATGACTATGATGGGCTGGAGGAGGCAGCTTGTAAATTGGAGATGATCTGTCTGGAGGTGTGCACGAGATGTGCCAAACGTGAGGAGAGAAATTAAAACCAACGCTGGAACTGTGAAACAGAATACAGCATTTGCTGTAAATCTGAAATAAAAGAATGCTAAAACCAGCAGGTCAGGTAGCATCAACATATAGAAACAAACTGATTAAAGTGGCATGACTGACTGTCCCTGTTCCCAATAGAACATTTTGTGATTCTATTTTAGGATGTGAATCCCATCCAATAAATAGCACTAATTCATCTAAATAACATTGACATCAACATTTTGTAGCAAAGATGGTTAGAAAATATTAAGACATGCACGCCATTTTGCTTATACACCTTTGTGTATCTAATCATACTCTTTATAATCTTCATATGCTCTTGTTGTATTTAGCTTTTGGCTCTTGACACGAGGCACCTTTTTGAAAATGTCATTCTCCATGGACTCTATTGTCTGGAGACTCTGGATTTGGCAGCCCATCCCCGTTTTCTATTTGTCAGAACAGGTTTTGTCCACATCCCACGAGTCTCCTTCTAACCCCCGTGATTCATCTTCACGTAGCTGTTTCCTGTACACCTCATCTTAAAATTGGCCCAATTCCAATTTAGAACCTTTATTCCTATTTTATCTTTACCCAAATGAATTACGTTCTCTACCACAAAAAAAACGCAAGTACAGGCCTAGAGCCGTCAATTGCTGATCAAATGTCAACCCAGTCATCCCCGAGATCATTCCTGTAAACCTCCTCTGGACCCTCTCCAATGCAATTTCCCTCCCCCTTCAGATATGGGGGTCAAAACTGTTCACAATACTCCAAATGCGGTCTGACCAGCACCTTGGCATTACATCCCTGCTTTTATATTCTACTCCTCTTGAAATGAATGCCATCAAAGTATTTGCCTTCCTCACTACCAATTCAACCTGCAAATTAACCGTTTCGGAATCCTGTACCAGCACTCCCACGTCCCTATGCACCTCTGATTTCTGGATTCGCTCCCCATTCGGAAAATAGTCTACACCTTTATTCCTACTACCAAAAGGCACGACCTCACTCGTTGCTACGCTGTATTCCTTCTTTGCCCACTCTCACAAGCTGTCCAAGTCCTTCCGCAGTCTCCCTGCCCCACCTCCTATCTTAAGTGCCCACAAATTTGGCCACAAAACCATAAATCCCATCACCCAAATTATTAATATACAACGTGAAGAATAACGGACCCAACACCGACCCCCTGCAGAAAACCACGTCACCGGCAGCCAAACAGAAAAAGACCCCTTTATTAAAAAGGCACCGAGGATAATTGCCCTTCCTGGCCAAGGTATAAGCAGAGAGACTGAGAGACATGCACACTTCTGATCACAATGGCAATGATAAAGGGATGTAGGTCATCTACGAGACTGTGGGCAATAATAACAGTTGTTGTTATCAAAGGAATCTATTCAGATCGTCTTTTGAATATTCAGAGACTGAAAATCTAATTGAGGTATAAACTTATCAGGGGGCCTGACCGAGCAAACGGGAAGAACCTATTTCCCTTGGCAGAGGGATCGAAAATCATATGAAAAAATACATTAGTAATTGATAGCAGAATGGTGGGTGATGAGAAAAATATTTTTCACTAGTTGGTGGTGGGTGGGGTGTGAAACCATACTGCCTGGAAGAGGCAGAAACACTTGTTATATTTAGGCTAGACAAAAATGCTGGAGAGACTCAGTGGGTGAGGCAGCGTCTATGGAGCAAAGGAAATAGGCGACATTTCGGGTCGAGACCCTTCTTCAGACTCGACGGTGGGTTCGGCATTGGTAAGGTGAGAACTGTTGAGGAGATGGTCTGTTGAATATTCTCACTGCAGACAGGTTGACGTGAAATTATGAACTAAGTTGTATTTTGTGACTTGGTGCTTGGCAGCTGGGGAAAATCATATTTGAGAGAATTGACGGGACATGCCTAGGCAGGGAGTCAAGTTAATAGGCGATACCCATTTTCGGTCTCAACAGACCAAAGAGGTAAAACAACAGGCAGCGTGAAGAAAGTTCAACTACCAGATAACAAATAAGCTGACGTGAGAGCACTAACAATCTATCTCAGACAAAATAGTAATGAACTTACCATGGCTACATCATCTAAAATGCTCTGTGGTGAACTGTGGGCCATCACCTGTGGAGAAAAATTGTTCAACCACGAATTTTAACAACTTATTTATAGTTATGACATTTAGTTATGACGGTTTTCTAAAACATCTTTAATGCTGTGGCTCTACTGAGTGCACAGCAGAAATCACTGCATAAGCATAGAATGGAGTAGACAGTAGGAATTAGGAGCAACACTAGCAAGTTTGTGGATGACACAAAGCTGGGTGGCAGTGTGAACTGTGAAGAGGATGTTAGGAGGTTGCAGGGGGACCTGGACCTGTGAGGTTGAGTGAGTGGGCAGATGCGTGGCAGATGCAGTATAATATAGATAAATGTGAGGTTATCCACTTTGGCGGCAAAAACAAGGGGGCAGATTATTATCTCAATGGGGTTAGGTTAGGTAAGGGGGAGGTACAGCGAGACTTGGGTGTCCTTGTACACCGGTCGCTGAAAGTTGGCGTGCAGGCACAGCAGGAAATGAAGAAAGCTAATGGAATGTTGGCCTTCATAACAAGAGGATTTCAGTACAGGAGTAAAGAGATTCTTCTGCAGTTGTATAGGGCTCTGGTGAGACTACATCTGGAATATTGCGTACAGTTTTGATCTCCTAATTTGAGGAAGGCAGTGTGGTGTAGGTTCACGAGATTGATCCCCGGGATGGCGGGACTGTCATATGAGGAAAGATTGAAAAGACTAGGCTTGTATTCACTGGAGTTTAGAAGGATGAGGGGGAGATCTTATAGAAACATATAAAATTATAAAAGGACTGGACAAGCTAGATGCAGGAAAAATGTTCCTAATGTTGGGTGAGTCCAGAACCAGGGGCCACAGTCTTAGAATTAAAGATATGTTTTCACTGGATGGGTTTAAGAGTTGGATAGAGCTCTAGGGGCTAGTGGAGTCAAGGGATATGGGGAGAAGGCAGGCACGGGTTATTGATAGCGGACGGTCAGCCATGATCACATTGAATGGCGGTGCTGGCTTGAAGGGCCGAATGGCCTCCTCCTGCACCTATTTTTTATGTTTCTATGACAGGCTCAACTACACCCAACTTATGGCTTTCATTTAGTATATTAACACCAGTTGAAATAAATTTGAGTTCATCAAGCAGTACTGCTAACTTTGAGTTTAACAGACATTTTGAGTTTAACAGACATTTTTAATGGGCAAACGAGAACATCAAGCAGATGAACACCTTCGCTCGGTCCGCCTGAACCTACCTGATCTCCCGGTTGCAACTTTAATTCTCCTTCCCATTCCCACACATATCTTTCTGTCCTAGGTCTCCTCCATTGTCAGAGGCTAAACACAAATTGGAGGAACAGCATCTCATATTTCACTTGGGCAGCTTACAGCCCAGTGGTACGAGTTTTTGATCCCTCTCTCTCTCTCTCTCTCTCTATCCCTCTAAGTCGCACCAGCTTCTCATTTTCACATAACAAACAGCTCAGTGGCCTGTTTCCTCCAACAGCATTATTATTTTTGCATATCTTTCATTCTTTTTAAAAAAAATCTCTCTACATCTTCTATATCTCTCGTTTCCCTTCCCGTGACTTTCAGTCTGAAGGTCTCGGCCCGATAAACGTCACCCATTCCTTCTCTCCAGAGATGCTGTCTGCCCGCCGAGTTACTCCAGTTTTTTGGTCCATCTTTGGTTTAAACCAGCATCTGTAGTTCCTTCCTACACATCAAGTAGTTTAGGACAATCCAATATGCAAGTCATGCCATTGAAATATCCCAGTTGGAAATAAAGGCATACAGCACCGACAATTGCCCTTTTGTCCAACGCGTCCATGCTAACCAATCTTGGCTAGTCCAATTTGGCCCACATCATTCCGAACCTTTGTCATTATTGTATCTGTCCAAATGTCTTTTAAATATCCATGCACCTGCCTCAACTACTTCCTCTGGCAGCTCATTCCATATACTCAGCACCCTCTTGTGCGGAAAATGTTGCCCCCCCAGCTTTCTACTAAATCTTTCTCCTCTCACCTTAAACCCATGCCCTCGGTTTTTAATTATCCTACCATGGGCAAAAGACTGCATTCACCCCATCTATTCATGAAAGAAAATAGAACAGTACAGCAGAAGATGAGGCCCTTCAGCCCACAATTTCTGTGCCGATCATAGAAACATAGAAAAATAGGTGGAGTAGGCCATTCGGCCCTTCGAGCCTGCATTCAATTCAATGTGATCATGGCTGATCATCCAACTTAGTATCCCGTACCTGCCTTCTCTCCATACCCCCTGATCCCTATTGCCACAAGTGCCACATCTAACGCCCTCTTAAATATAGCCAATGAACTGGCCTCAACTACCTTCTGTGGCAGAGAATTCCAGAGACTCACCACTCTCTGTGTAAAGAATGTTTTCCTCATTTCGGTCCTAAAGGAATTCCCCTTTATCCTTAGACTGTGACCCCTTGTTCTGGACTCCCCCAACATCGGGAACAATCTTCCAGCATCTAGCTTGTCCAACCCCTTAAGAATTTTGTAAGTTTCTATAAGATCCCCCCTCAATCTTCTAAATTCCAGCGAGTACAAGCCGAGTCTATCCAATCTTTCCTCATATGAAAGTCCTGACATCCCAGGAATCAGTCTGGTGAATCTTCTCTGTACCCCCTCTATGGCAAGGATATCTTTCCTCAGATTTGGAGACCAAAACTGTAGGCAATACTCCAGGTGTGGCCTCACCAAAACCCTGTACAACTGCAGTAGAACCTCCCTGCTCCTATACTCAAATCCTTTCGCTATGAATGCTAACATACCATTTGCTTTCATGATGCCAGGACCATTATTTATCTACCTGCACGTAACCCATATTCTTCCATTCCCAGTGTATCTATATACCTATCCAAACATAGACACAACTCTGGAGAGAAGGAATGGGTGACGTTTCGGGTCAAGACTCTTCTTCTATCCAAAAATCTAACATATCTCCTTCAGCCAGCAGGCCCGACAGCGCATTCCAGGCACTCACCACCCTCTGAGTAAAAGAAAACATGCCCTACGCATTTCCTTTAAACTGTGTCCCCCTCATCTTAAAGCTATGCCCTCTCGTATTTGAATTTTCCATCCTGGGAAGATGATTCTGACTGCCTACTCTATCTATGCCTCTCATAATTTTATATAATTCCATCAGGTTCCCCCCTCCACCTCTGCCGTTCCAGAGACAACAATCCAATTTGGTCCAACCTTTCCCTGCAGGTAATGCCCCATAATCCAGGCATCATTCTGATAAACCATCTCTGCATTCTTCCTGCAAAGGGGCGACCAGACCTGCACCCAATACTCCAAATGTGGCCAAACCGATGTCCTATATCTGCACCACGACTTCATAAAGCTGCATGATGTTATATTCTTTTATAAAATTACCCCTCAGCCTCCTGCACTCCGAGGAATAAAGTCCCAGCCTCCCAAATCTCGGGCCCCTCCTGAGTCTTGCCAACATCAGGACTCGGCAAGTGTCTGTTCAGCTTAATGGTATCTCTCTTACAGCAGGATGTGCAAAATTGAACACAATACTCCAGTGCAGTCTCACCAACAACCTGCACAACTGTAAAGTGATGCCTCAATTTCCATACTCAATACCCTGGGTGATGAACGCCAGCATGCCATGAGCCTTCTTCACTATCCTACCTAGCTGCATCACTATTTCAGGGATGTCTTCTTATACTCCTAGACCCCTCTGGTCTCTACCTGCTTTCCTTGTACAGGATGTTTTATATAGTCAAAGATCTGTCAGATTCGACCTGTGAGTTCGAAAATTTAGAGTGCTTAGATACATGCTTGTTGTGGCAGAGGTGAATGTTTTTAACACGGGATTGCAGTTTACATACACAAATTCATTTTAAGAAGTTTTAAAGATAGATTACCTTAGAACAAACAAAGTCCACTAACGTTGCTTCTTCTTCCCCAATGTATTCTATAATTTTTTTATTGATCCATGGTCGAATGCGTCTGTCCATCAAGTTCTATTAGGTCAGAATACACAACGAAAAAAGTTATTCAAATTCAGTTTGAAATATGCTAATCATTTCAATATCATCAATGTTAATACAATCGATTCACACAAGGCAGTACAGCAGTATATGTATCTTGCAGTCATGAAGCCCAAGTTCTGAATCCTGTTTAGTTTAGAGATAGAGCATGGAAAAAGGCCCTTTGACTGCACCGACCAACAATCACCTGGACACCAGTTCCACTACACAGTAGGGATGATTTACAGAAGCCAACCTGCAAACTTGCATGTCTTTGGAATGTGGTAGGGAATCAGAGCACTCTGTACAGGCATCATTCATAGCCAGGATTGAGCCCGGATCCTTGGCGCTGTGAGGCAGCAACTGTATCACTACACTACCCCATCATGATAGGGGTTTGAGAAACAAAGGGTATAACCTCACATTTTGGCTGATGTAGAGGAATGGTAACAAAGTTCTGACGTTCTTTGCAACAGATCCAATGCACCAGAACATTGCTGCTAACTCAGCAGTCAAATAGATCGAATTCAGAGTTAAAAGTAAAATTGTGTTCAATAAGCAACAGAGAATTTCTTGCAGGATTATCTAAAAGCCAGAAACAAAGGATCAAATTTCCAAGTTGTACGTTTTCAACCGGTCACCCACACCTTGACGTGAAATAATGTAATAGCTCACTGGAATGTAATACGGTTTTCATTTGTTTTTGTACTTGTGTTCGAGTACAAGCGCAGAGATATCTTGCTCAAATTAAACAGGGTTGTGGTGAGACTCATTCTGCTGTACCTACAGGTCTGGTCTCCCTACTTAACGAGTAGAGCAGCAGTGTGGCACAGATGGAAGAGCTGCTGCATCACAGAGCAAGAGGTGTGGGTTCGATCCTGACCTCAGGTGCTGTCTATACAGAGTTTGTGCATCTCCCTGTGACCACGTGGGTTTCCACTGGTGCTCCGGTTTCCTCCCAGATCACAAAGACGTGCGGTTTGTAAGTTGTTTGGCCTCTGAATTGATTGATTTTTTGATTGATTGATCGGTCTACTGCTAAGATGTTCCTACCTCTTTTTTCCTTAGTAAAACAGCTCGTGAAGCTTAGAACATAAAAAGCTTGTTAACAGATCTAATTTTGCAGGAATGTTAGCTTGAAGAGACTGGTGTCATATACCAGTTCAAGGTAGCACATACCTGTGCAGGAACTGCAGATGCCAGTTGATACCGAAGATAGACACAAAATGCTGGAGTAACTCAGTGGGACAGGCAGCATCTCTGGATAGAAGGAATGGGTGATGTTTTGGGTCTAGACCGTTCTTTAGAGTCTGAGTTACTCCAGCATGTTGCAAAACATACTTGGCAAATAAAATCTGATTCTGATTCTATCTTCGGTACATACCTGTGATGAACAGGTGAAAACATACACACATTTTCTGAACCGTTGATGTTACTGGCAAGACAAACCTCAGGGCATGTCTAGTTACCAAGATGATAGTCAGTCATCTTCTTTGGGATAATTTACTACGTTCGAAAGCTCATGGGACCATACTGGCATCCAGGAACTGCGTCACCATGATGCCCCTTGGGTAAAACAAAGCCCACTACAGTTTTGAAAGGAAAACATCTATTCTGGTTGCCTGCAATGCCAGGGTGCTAGGTCTCAGCTCGTATTCCCATTTTTTTGAGGAAAGGTCCAAACTTAAGGGCCTGTGCCACTTTCACGACCTAATTCACGACCTTTTTTACACGTGGACATTTTTCATCGCCCCGACCTACGTGATGCCACGGACACCTTCGACTAGCATCACGGCCTGCTACGACCTCGTGACGACCATGCTGCGAGTACGAGTCAAGGGCAAACTCGGCAGAGGTTGTGAATTAGGCTGTGAAAGTGGGACAGGCCCTTTACAGGCCAAACCACTTCCAAGGCGAAGTTGACAAGAAACAAGAGCTGGACACAATTCTTTCATGCCTGCTCATAATAACCACTGTGCTTCAATTCCATGCATGTGTCCAGCTCAAGAATAAAATCTGGGTCGAAAATCATGGCTGGAACGCACAGAATTTTACAGAGGCAGCTCTTTAAAAGACCTCCACAAAATTGCAGTGTCTCAAGAAGTCTCAATATTGCACCCATGTTACAGTAAATGACCCACCTATCTCCCCCCACCAATACTGTATGAGTGTTAATGGTGACAGACCCTTTCCGACCAGTACCGTCCGTTCCTCAGGGTTATACAGTGACAGGCGTATTCCCATCAGTACTGTACTCCAGTGTTATACAGTGACAAGTTTGGCCCCACCAATACTGTTACCCCACTGTTATACAGTGGCAGACCCGTCCCCACCAACACTGTACACCACTGTTGTACAGTTCCAGACCTGTCCCCACCAGTACTGTACCCCAGGGGTTGGAGTGGACCGTGGCAATCCTGGGTCTGGCATGGGATGTATTGTGAGTATCTTGGGTCTGCTGCGGTGTGGTGTTCCTGGATTGGGATGCGATGGATATTTGCTGGATCTGCTGGGGTGGCAGCCAGAAATCTCGGACTGAACACGGGGGCAAGTTTCCTGGCCCCATGCGAGATCAGGTGGGTCCTGGGAGCTCCCAGTCTAGCATGGATGTGTGTACTGGAGGCCCTGAGATTGGTTGGAGTGGTCCCCTGGACACTAAAAACCTGGCGTCCAGTTTGGGGAAATTGCCGGGAATCCTTGGATGCTCTGGGGTGAGGTGGGCACCAGGGACATGAGTGATGGCAAGTCACACCTGCAGCTGAAACCATCACAGTGCTCCTCACGCATCTCCCAAAACAGCCTTCACCCATTAAATAGTCGGGCCATTCTGGCACTTCCTCCCAATTGCTGGGTACTCCAAGGTCAAGCCAGCTGGGGAAGCAATTGGCCAGAGAGGATTGAAATGGTTCCTCAGAGGATGGCAAATGCGAGCAGACCAAGGCTCTACTCAAAAGCTGGTCCATTGTGCACAGCTCCTGGCAGATTGGAATATCATCCGGTGTTAAAGCACACTTAAGATATTTATTGATGAAGATCATTTATACCATATTACTCTCTTGCATTAGACCAGGAAACGGATGAAATTATGAATTATGAATGGAATAAAGAAACAAAGACTAAAACAATATACACAAAAAGCTGCAGTAAGCCAACATCTCTGGGAAAAGGAATAGGTGACGTTTTGGTTCAAGGCTCCCTGAGACAGTCTCAACACAAAACTTCACCCATTCCTTCTCTCCAGAGATGCTGTCTGACCCGCTGAATTACTCCAGCGTTTTGTGTCCATCTTTGGGCTAAACCAGCAACTGCAGTTCCTTCCTACACAGACAGCAATATACCATTCACTTCTGTCCACAATTCCAGGATATTGGATATAGAGATTTGTTGCAGCTATTCTTATTGGTGAAATGCTCACAAATACAAGTAGAGAACCGTACCGTGTCCACAATAGACCAGTCAAGAGGATAGGCAAAAAGTTCTGGTTTAGCTGTAGGGATTTTCTCAATCAAATTTTTTATGTGTTTTCGTTTTTCTTCTGTATTTACATTTCCCTTGGAGGCACCCTTCTCATCTTCCGAATAATCCAATGGGACGAGCTTCCGCTTCCGAGGAACCTCGTCACTATCTTCATCTTCAAACTTATTGAAAACGCTATCAACGGGAAGTTTCTTTCTTTTAACCGAAATTGGCTGACTCGGGCTAGTGGAGCCACCTAAACAGAGAAAAGATACATCAGGCCCAGTGATAAATAAGGATGACCACAAACTACAGAGAGTGTGTGAAGGCGTATTCAAAATTACATGAACTGAATATAGCAGAGATCAACTTGATTATGTTATCAATATTAGGAATCAAGGCAAAAAGCTTTCCTACAATGACGTTAGTGTCGGATAAAGTCATAAAAGCAAAGCAGGGCTCTTTTTCCTCTGTGACCCTCAGCTCACCCACACCTATATGTTTTAGTTCACCATTACACCCATTCTTGTTTTATCTATAAACATGCATGCTATTTATAGTGCCAGCTCCCCACCAGTAACTGATCAGATTGCCAGTACTCATATTACAGAACATCTTGCTAGTTTGCAGGCTGAGATTTTCATATTATTAGTCTGCATTGTACCTGAAAGTGAGAAAATAAATCTGCGATTAAATGAGTGAATGAGAATACAAAAGCCCACAGGGGAGCCACAGAGCAGCGGCAGGTACATACTAAACCCTTTAATCCATTACCTAGTTTCAGGCTGAGCCCAATTTTAGGCCTCTGCTCCTCTTGCTGTTGATCAGGAGAGTTCTCGTGTGGAATGATAATGCCACAAGGAGACTCATCTGCAGGAGTATTGGGTGTAGCATTGCCACTTGCCGATGAAACAGAGGGGACAGAACTGATAGGGCGCAAGGTGGGTTTAAGACAGGGTTTCTGCTCAGGCTCTTCTTCCTCTTCCACTCGGCGTTCCTCTTTCTCCGGCTTTTCTTCCTCCTCTTCCTCCTCCTCTGATTCTGGCTCTTGTTTGATCGGAGGCTGCCGCCGCCTCTCTGCCTCCTGTTCCATCTGTTGATAGCAAGTAAATAGCATTAGCTCCACTCTAATCAATGCCTAGTCTCCCAGGAAACAAACATTACCTTTGTTTCGAAGATAGACAAAAAGCTGCAGTAACTCAGCGGGACAGGCAGCATCTCTGGAGAGAAGGAATGGGTGACGTTTCGGGTCAAGGCCACTTCTTCAGACTGGTTAGGGATATGGGAAACGAGAGATGTAGATGATGTGGAGAGATAAAGCACAATGAATAAAAGATATGCAACAAAGTAACGATGATAAAGGAAACAGGCCATTGTTAGTTGTTTGGAAGGTACAAAACGAGAAGCTAGTGCAAGTTGGGTGGGAGAGGGATAGAGAGTGAGTGAATGCCGGGGCTACCTGAAGTGATAGAAATCAATATATTCATAGCACTGGGGTGTGAGCTGCCCAAGTGAAATATGAGATGCTGTTCCTCCAATTTGTGTTTAGCCTCACTCTGACAATGGAGACCGAGGACAGAAAGGTCTGTGTAGGAATGGGAAGGAGAATTAAAGTATCCGGCAACCGGGAGATCAGGTAGGTTCAGGCGAGCTGAGCGAAGGTGTTCAGTCTACGTTTGGTCCCGATGTATAAGAGTCCACATCTTGAACAACAGATATAGTAGATGAGGTGCAAGTGAACCTCTGCCTAACCTGAAAGGACTGTTGCAGTCCCTGGACAGAGTCCAGGGAGGAGGTATAGGGACAGGTGTTGCACCTTCTACGGTTGCCGGGTAAAGTACCTGTGGAGGGGGTGGTTTTGGTTGGAAGAGATGAGTTAACTAGGGAGTTGCGGAGGGCACCGTCTCTGAGGAAGGGGTGGAGATGGGAGGTGGAGAGAAATTTGTTTCTCTTTCCACATATGATACCTGACCTGCAGAGTATTTTCAACGTTGTTTTTATTTGAAGATTTTTATTGCTCTTATTACTGCAAAGTCAGACAGCTAGACACCAACCAGGGACTTCCCTGTCTGTGTGGCTGGTACTTATTGATGAAATTGTTAAGCCACAATGACTCAAATTCTGTCAAACACCCTGCAATGATGGTGTAAAACTAATCCTTGCCTATGGCAGCCTAGCACGGCAATTTGTAACGTTCTATCCAGAGATGCTGAAACAATAAAGAAATAATGGCCGCTGTATGAATTATTTGCTTTTATGTGACAATGTTCTAACCAGATATTTGAGGGGACTGACATTTTATTTTACTTGTGCAAGATAACCATGTGGGAAGGAAAAGTTTCCCCAGAGGTTGTTAATATTGCCTTCTCTTTCAAAACCAAGTAAATCATAGTTTGTCATGGGATTCTGTCTTATAATAGTCATGACCTGACTTTGAATAAAAGTCTGTATACTAACAAGTTCATGTATCTGCAGGAAATTCTCACTATAAATCAAATGATCATTGGTTGCCTCTATCCACATGTGGGATGAATGGAGGTTGAGCTCCGCCATTGAGATGCCAATGCATCCTTTGAGATGAAGCTTCAGATCAGTACATGGTAAATTAAAAGAGATTACTTTCTTTAGCTGTACAATAATTGTTGCCCAGTTGATGTTAACACAGGAATGCAGTATTGATATTTCTACTTATAACTATTAGTAAATGACAGTCTTTATCCATACTGTACCTTGTAAAATAAAATTCCTTTCATTGACTATTTAATTAAAATCATGTATTTGAACGCGGCTACAAGTTTATTGTTTCACATAATTGAATTGTTTGTTGACAGTATTCATAACTGTTAATAAAAAGCGCAGCCTCAATAGCCATAATTTACCCTCTGAAGTTCTGCATCGGGATCAGGGTGCCCTTCAGCCAACAAACGCTGCCGAATCTCCTCGTGTTCCTCTTTCTCTCGTTTGCGATCTCTTTCATCTGCTTCCATTTCTTTTTCTCGATCCCTTAAGCGTTTCTGCAAAGCACTCCCTCTGAAATTAAGCCAGAAATTTCATTCACATATGTCAGCACAAGATGAGAAAATAAAGGCTGGTGATACTGCAGAAGATCTGGAGACCAGGTTCACCTGTAATATTTTGGATCATCTCGATCATCATCATAATCTTCCAAAAACTCCTTCAGTCTTTTTGCCTCTTTTGTCTGTGAACAACAAAGGTGCATTGAAGTGGCAAATTATTTACAGTTGAAGACTTAGAATTAATCAAATCCAACCAGTAGAATGACATGCAGCATAGTTTATTATACAATCACCAATTGCTCAGGCCAAGACCACTGACAGGGAATGACCCACCTTTAACATTTCATTCTTGGTACCACCTATTCAGACAGAAGCAAAAAGCTACACAAACACATGTGGAGAAGGTTATGTTCATGTTATAGGAGGAGAGTTAGACTATTCCGCCCATCAAGTTTACTCCGCCATTCAATCATGGCTGATCTGTCTTTCCTTCTCAACCCCAGTCTCCTGCCTTCTCCCCATACTAATCAAGAATCTATCAAGACGAGGAAACACTTTCTCACAGAGAGTTGTGAGTCTGTGGAATTCTCTGCCTCAGAGGGCGGTGGAGACAGGTTCTCTGGATGCTTTCAAGAGAGCTCGATAGGGCTCTTAAAAATAGTGGAAGGGCCGAATGGCCTACTCCTGCACCTATTGTCTATTCCTGCCTTAAAAATATTAATTGACGGGCTCCACAGGCTTCTGTGGCAATTAATTCCACAGATTCACCGCCCTCTGACTAAACACATTCCTCCTCCTCCTCTCAGGCGTCTTTTTATTCTGAATCTATAGCCTCTGGTCCTGTACTCTCTCACTAGTGGAATCATCCTCTCCATATCCACTCTATTGCGGCCTTTGACCATTCGGTAAGTTTCATTGAGGTCCCCCCCTCATCCTTCTATACCCCAGCGCGAATAGGTCCTGTGCTATCAAACTCTCATCATATGTTAGCCTAATAATGCCTGGGATCATTCTGGTAAACCTCCTCTGGACCCTCTCCAGCATCGGCATATCCATCCTCAGATTATGGGACCCAAAACTGCTCACAATACTCATAATGCTCCTTAAAAAGCCTCACTCAAAGAAGTGCCATATATGCACATTACACATTAATAATATCAACAGCATACGACACATTCAATAAACTGCATGAATCATGATGGTGAGATACAACCCACAAACCAAAACCAGTTTAATATTTTTATTTGTTCACTTTTCATGATGTTAGCTTTGCTGCTGAGGCCTACCTTGGGAAGGTGGCAGTGGTTGCATCTTAGAACTATCGTCTGTTATGATATAGATACACAGTATGAAAACGGACCTTCCGCATACCATTGACCACGAGTTCTTTGCTATCATATTTTCTCACCCATTCCCTACACAATTGGGGCAATCGAGGAAATCCAGGCAGTCACGGGAAGAATGTGCAAATTATGCACAGACAGCACCGGAGGTTAAGATTGAAGCCAGGCCTCTGGCGCTGTGAGGCAGCAGCTTTACCAGCTGCGTCAATATTAGGTAGGAAGTTCCACGATTTAGTCCCAGTGAAAATGAAATGTGAGAAATTAGGACTGAACCTGGGTGACAGAAGGTGTGATTCTTCCAAGTCAACGTGATGTGCAACTTGAACCTATAGATGGTGGTGTTTATCATCCTTCGTGGAGGTAGATCTCACAGTTTGGAAGATGATGTTGAGTATCATTCAGTGGATAGCACACACCACAATCACAATACGATGAAGAGAATGGGTGTTTAGGTTGAAAGGCGGGATGCCAATCGCATGCCCTACTTTATCAAGGACATTGTTGAATTTCTGTTTTGACTGTTGATGGCACATGATCTCTCAAATGAAAATGTTTCAACTTGCATTGGCGATAAATTGGAGGACAGGGTAGCAGATAACTGGATCCAATTGTCTGCTAGGAACATAGTTTCATATTTGTGTCTGAAATATTAAATTTTGAAATAGTCTACAATAGGAATAAGGTCCTCAATTATGACAAAGCAGAAACAGAAATGAAGGATTGAATGAAATAGCTTGTCAAAGCATAATTCTTGGGCCTTGATTCGAGTTTCTCAGTAGATCAAACTTACCATTTCTCTTCTTCTTTCTTCCTCCCTTTCAGTTTCCTTTTCATAGTCTCTGGATTTCTTCCGTTCCCTTATTTCCCAGTTTTTAAGACGCTGGATCAAAAGGCCAAACATTAAACAAATCCACCATTCCATATTACACCGCATCTTGAAATCCAATTGAAATAATAAGGAAGACACAAATCCATAATAGCAACCGTTATAGACTTCAATATCATTGGGTCTTTAAAATCTTGAAATTAACTTGAAAAATAAATCAATAGGTCTGAAAAATGGCTAATTGCAAAAATGCTTTAAAAAGATTATTTTTAGTGTTAACTAATAGCCCTGTCCCACGGTACGAGTTCATTCAAGAGTTCTCCAGAGGTTTGCCCTGATACTAACTCGGAGATTTACGGTAATGGCCGCTCGTAGGTACTCGGGGCTCTCGTGGACATTTTTCAACATGTTGGAAAATCTTCACGGGTCTTCCCGAGCTTACCGCGTTTCCCGAGTACCTGCCGTTAGCGTTACGAGCCGCTAAGAGACGTCCCCAAGCTCTGACGTGCCCGCTATGTTCATCCTACGTGCTTACCACGAGTTTAATTTTTTTTTAAAACTCGGGGGAGCTCTTGAATGAACTCGTACAGTGGGACAGGGCTTTAAGGTTGAAAAGTCCGACCATTACAGAAGGAAAGCAGCCGTTCCAGGTGCGACAGAAGTTAACATACACCTCTTCAAACCTCATCTTCTGCATTTGGTGCTCCCAATGCAGCCTTCCTTATACCGGCGAGACCAAGCTACCGTTTTGCCGGACACTTATGATGGGTCTGCTGGATCTCCCGGCTGCTGACTATTTTAACTCCCTCCCTTTCCCATTCCCTGGACTGCTTTCATTACCAGAGTGAGGCCACATGCAAAATGGAGAAACAGCACCTCCTATTCTACTTTGTTAGCTTACAACCCAATTGTATGATCATTAAATTATGATTACCACCCCTGTATCTATTTATCACGTGCCAGGCTTTGTCCTGCCCCTACCTCTCTTTCCCAGTTTTCTCCCCTTCCACCACAATGAGTCTGAAGAAGAGTCCTAACCCGAAATGTCACCTATCCATTCCCTCTACAGAACATCGAACCTTGCCAAGATTACCCGGACAGGTTAAACCTGCCTCTGGCAGTTTATCTCATGTATCTCCAATCATACAATAACTGGCACTATTTTAGTGCTGCTTTCAGCTTCCCACCTCTTGGTATGCGTTTTCTTTTTCACGGAGCTTTCTCTCAAGTTTCCGGCGTTCATACATTTCTTCCTCATCTTCTTCCCGATCTCTTTTCTTCTCCTTTTCTCGGCTTTTCTCTCTGCAAATTTCCATTACATCTAAGTAACTGATCCATACACATAAGCAGCGTTAACATGTTCCTGTCCATTGAAAACTGGAGCCATTAAATAAACAGCTAAGTTCAAGTAACTGAATCTTAGATACACCTCTGCCACCAAGGTAGAATGCACTGCTTATACCAAATAAACTCAAGAAACCATTTTGCATTCTTCCTACCTGATGACTGTTTGGGAAATGGAGAAAACACAGAGAGGAAATACAATAGAGCGACAGGAAGACATTTGTGGTTTGCATTTTTATAACAGACAAAACTGGTGTAAATGAAAGCAGGACATTCCAGCTGTGTAGATATGGAACAGGAGTGTATTTATGAACAGTGTGCTCAAGGGAAAAACAGTAAAAGGAACAAAATATAAAGATCAGGAGAGAAAAGCTAATAGCATCCAGGTTTTTTCCGTCAGTTACCTCATCATGATTAAGCTGTCATGACAATACATCAAATGCTTAACAATAATCTGGCACTTCGCTTTGGCAGAGACTGATTATCCCCTATCTTGTTGCAAGCTTGTGTAATTAGCACCAAATCTTCATTTTAAAACAATCACCACACCATTATAGGAACCAATTGAAATATATATTTGATCGAGGTGGACTGTTGTTTGAAGATGTGGCCAAATAGGTTGATGAGGGTAGAGCTGCAGATGTATATATGGGCTTCAGTAAAGCATTTGACAAGGTTCCACATGGTAGGCTGCCCTGGAAGGTCACATTGCATGGGCAGAGCTGCCAAGTTTCAGTATTCTAGTACCTGAAAATCAGTATTTTTACGCAATGCCATTTTGCTGAAAAAAAACGTTTTTTATATGTGTGCTCATACCTATGTAAGAGTACAAGAATGCATAACTTTGCTACCAATTGACATGTCTTCTACGCACCTTACTCAGTGCATTAATTGCCATCTCTTTGTATATTGCTGTTTGACCAGCTGCTTCCTGCTATTAGCACCAGATGATGATGTAGAAGCCATTTTGGAAGCCTCCCTCTCTCGCTCGCTCCCTCCTTCCTCTCTCTCTCTCTCTCTCCCTTCCTCTCCATCCCTCCTTCCTTTTTTTCTCCCTACCTCTCTTATTCCCTCCCTCGCTCATTCTTCCTCTCTCCCCACCCTGCCCTCTATCCCCCTTTAGCCCACTCACCGTTCTGTAAAATCAAGGCCAATTCCAATGTAACTGCAATCCCACTGGTAACCTTTCACCACTAGGCTTATCCAGAATTCTACCACTGCCTGAAAAATAAGCAAAGGCTCAACTTCCACTGAGAAAGAGAACTCCAAAGACTCGTTGTACAAGAACAGTCTGTGACCCATAGCGCTACGTGTAAAGCCCATAGCCTTCCAGCCGGTAGCGCTATATTTAGAACCCATAGCGCTGTAGTCAACAGCTTTTTGTTTAAATTCCCACGTGTTAAACTGGCAGCACCCTGTTTAAACCTGGAGCAGTGCAGGCAGATCAAAGGGTACAAAAATAATCATCCAGATCTTTACATTTAAAATACTAATAGATTTAATCTGCTATAATTTTTAGAGGTCCAGTATGACTTTTTATTTCCTTGCATTTTTTAAGCAGCAAGATCTTAAGATAATTTCATCGGGTTATTACTTTTCCATTGGCGAGTGGGTATGTTAATGAAACAGGAAGTTGGGCCGATTTTTAAAAAATCCATATTTAACAATGTGAAATCGTACATGTATTCTTATCGCATTTCCGTACAAAATACGGAAAATCCATACTACTTGGCAGCTCTGCATGGGATTCAAGGAGAGGTAGCTGAATGGGTAGAAAATTGGCTTAATGGAAGGAAGCAGAGGGTGATGGTGGAAGGTTGCTTCTCGGGCTGGAGGCCTGTGACTAGTGGTGTGCCTCAGTGATCGGTGCCGGGGCCATTACTGTTTTCCGTCTACATCAATGATTTGAATGAGAATGTAACTGACAAAATTAGCAAGTTTGCAGAAGTGGGTGCTATTGCAGATTGTGAAGATGTCAGAAATCATAGCAGGATTTTGATCGGCTGGCCAGGCCAAGTGGGCTGAGGAATGGTTGATGGAATAACATGGGCAGAATCTACATAGTGAATGGTAGGGCTCTGAAGAGTGCTGTAGAGCAGAGGGATCTAGGAGTGCAGGTACATAGTTCCTTGAAGGTTGAGTCGCAGATAGACAGGGAGGTCAAAAAGGCTTTAGGCATATTGGCCTTCATCAGTCAGAGTATTGACTATAGAAGTTGGGTTTCATGTTGCAGTTATGCAACGCATTAGTGAGGCCTCATTTACAGTATTGTGTTCAGTTTTGGGCAAAGTAGGGGAATCGAGGAAATATGGTGAAGGGGGAAAAGACTTAATAGGAATCTGAGGGGTAACTTTTTCACACAAAGGGTGGTCAGTGTATGGAATGAGCTGCAGAGGAAGTAGTTGAGGCAGGGACTATTCCAACATTTAAGAAACAAGTTGATAGGTGCATGGAAAGGACAGGCTTAAAGGGATATGGGCCAAGCGCACAGGTGGGACTAGTGTAGATGGAACATGTTGTTTGGTGTGGGCAAGATGGCCTGAAGGGCTTGTTTCCACACCGTATGACTGTAACCAGGGCCTTCAAAAGCATATATCAAAGGAGACAACATTTTCATGTAAATATTGAAGTAATTTACTGAAATTAGGCATTGCTTCCCTAAAAGGATCACCTTGATCGACTTCGATCCTTGCTTCTCTCCCGGTCCCGGCTTCTTTCTCTCTCTTTATCCCGTTCGCGATCTCTTTCACGGTCTCTCTCCCTTTCCTTATCCTTTGTTCTCTCACGGTCCCGGTCCCGGTCGCGATCACGGTCGCGATCCCGCTCTCGCTCCCGTTCGCGTTCACGCTCACGCTCCCGTTCGCGCTCCTTTTCTTTCTCACGTTCCTTCTCTCTTTCTCTCCTTTCTCTTTCTCGTTCACGCTCCTTTTCTCTATCTCTTCTTTCTTTTTCAACTTCTTGTCTTTCTTTTTCTCGCCTTCCTTTTTCTTCTTCTAGTTTCTAAAAATTAAAAAAGATTCTTACTCATTAGAGTCAATGTTTAAAGCATTAGAATGCTACAGAGAATGCATTAATCACAAGATCATAAAAAGCACGTTGACATAAAATTTGTC
Organism: Raja brachyura; assembly: GCA_963514005.1. The sequence goes on along the minus strand of OY740789.1, from coordinate 82,025,139 downwards.
AACAATATCAATTAGAAGACATAATTTTAGATAATGATTTAAGTACAGATAAAACATTCAAATTTTACTAAAAAAACATTACTGTCCAGAATTCCTACTAGAAAATGAACAGACTACAATCCATCCTTTGAAGTGAATTGACTTACGGTGGTCTGCTAGGACTTGGATCGTCAAGACTGGATTAACATTGCCTACAAGCTAAGTGTCTGGGAAGAGCAAGTAAATTGTTCACAAGTAATAAAATAACCATATTGTTAGCACCAGCAGATGCCAACACATTAGAAAAAAACAACTTTAACAATATACAAGGCGTTACATACAATACATCATCCCTAGTTTACAATTAAGCACAGTAAATTAAAAAAACAAACATTATTCAACAATTCAAAAGTATTAAACTGTAAACACAGGTTCTTACCTCAAAAATCTTGTCGTCGCTCGGCAATCAATGACTTTCAAATCAGCAAAAATATAGTGAAAAGGAAGCTTTTACAACACATCAATTTATCCAATCAGCATGAGGCAATAAGAAAACAATATCACCACCACCTACTGATGGATATAATGATGTCACTGCCATAACTGATGGTAAAAGAGATGCAAAATATATTTTAAAACCGACAAATGAATTAGGTGCAGATGCATAATCTGGCTTGAGAAATGCTTCTAGGTATTAAGGTGTGCTGAAACAGGGCACATAAGCATGCCATCATATTCCCCTCCATTTATTCTGCATCGCTACAGCTGCTGATGCACAAAGTTAAGATTGCCCTCCCTACATACAATGCACAATATACTTCAACGTTACAGGAAAGGCCATTTCTTCCATGGATAAGATTTCAATAAGGCTTAACAGAATTAGGATTAGTATAAACTTACCTCTTCTAAAACCTAATAACTTGGCAAAAAATAGAAGTGAAAACTCTCTTCTACATACTTACAAAACTTTGAAATCCCTTATAGCTGAATATATTTTAGAGGGCAGGTTTGACACAACTCGGGAGAAATATTGAAAGGTAGGTCAAAACCTTATACCTCACCATACCTTTAATATTTTATTTCCCTGATTTCAAGGCTCCTATTTTCATTTAAGCTATTAAAAAGCACTATTAACTGAAAGGCAAATGATTCAAACTACTTCAATGTTAATGGAGATTTTCAAAACAACTTGTTTTAGCTTTAAAAGAAAAGGGAAATGAATGAGAATAACACTTTTATTTACACAGCAAATGTAAAACGATAGCAAAGGAAAAAGGAGAGGAAAAAGATAAGCTTATTAGGTCTTACCTCACATTCTTCAGACTCATCAGTGCTCTAAATGGACACCCCCTGTTAAACTGAACTTCTGACAGCAACAGTCTGAAAGACTGCAGCAAATACATTACAATATAAGAGTCAAAACATGCAAAGGTTGACTGTGCAAGTATTAAAAGATCCCAATATTAAAAATGATTGCATTCAACCACAAGTAGGGAAGTAAACAGTTTATTCGAGATTGTGAGAGCAAACTAGACTTTAAAGAATAACCAGCTGCACCTTTGCATATTTCTCTAAGGGGGCATCCATGAATTTTATAAAAAAGAAACTGAAGCTCATACTTACATCCTATCCATGCATTTTCACAAGTTCTGAGTTCATCTTGCTTTAGTCACCATATGATCTCTATCATAATGGTGGGGGTCAATGAATAGATTAGCTTTAAGGGCATGTACATTATTCCATGCATGTTATATGGTATATGTTGTGGATTTCCCTGCCCCAGTTTCTTCCTCTATGCTCAACTATATAGGCCTATGATTCAATAGAACCGCTTACTCTCCCTTAGGCAATAACTATAGAGCAGGATTCTAGACTTTGTTCTTCCTTCTCAAATTTCTATTCTTAAAACTTTCCAGCTTTAATTCCTGCACTATTAAATTTGGTTATTAAATGCACAAGCAAAAATAACCTGACAACGCATTAAAACTTAACATCCATTGGTCTATCAATTGATATCAAAATGGGTTTAGAACTAATACTGAATTCTAATGACTAAATAAATACACGACAATCTTATCCCCCATAAAATTCATTTCTAAGCATACCTGCGATAAAATCAGATTATACGTGCAAATATACAGTATGGATGAATTTATTTTGTCCTCTGCAAATCTCACTTAAAATGGGCCCAAAGTAATATTCATCCATATATTAATGACTGAAAGGGATAGTCACTGACTACCTCAATTTTACAAATGAAATCTACTGACAGTATTTTTTTTAATGACCTAACAACTTTCTAAGGAAAGAGCGAGTGTGTGTAGTTCTTGTGCTCATATTTGTAGAAATAAAATAAAAATATTGGTACTACCTTGTGAGTGTCTCTGAATTTGCTAATTTCTCGAGAGATTAGGTCTCGTTTATCCTCTTCCATTTCCATTGCATTTATGTCATCCTGGAGAACAAAATAACAGTTTCAATCTACGCCATTAAATAATTTCCCTTTGATATCATGAATAAAAATGCAACTGGATTAAGCATCAAAATATAGTACATCTTGTGCCAGCAGTGTGCAGTTGCGAAGAAGCTGTAACTGTTGGAAATATGGCATGCATATCCATCCATGTAGTAAAAACAGAAAATGCTAGGGTTAATATTTAAGGAACTGGCAAGCTCAAACTGGACTAGAACTGCTCGAGTGAATGCGACAACCGCTGTTAACTCCAGCAGTCATATTTTTTTAGTTATTGATTTCTTTGTGATTTTGAGTGTTATTGGATCATAAATGAATAGATCATTACTTTAGTGGTGGACTGGAATCTAAATTATTTTTCTTTATAGAAGTTGGGAAAGGTTAAAGAATTGACAGTTGTTATTACTAAAATCTTTAGTGCAGGTTGTGCAACATTTTTAAAGGTAGGCCTCAAAGAAGTGTTACATTAAGAAGCTAATGTTCAGAAAAAGATATAATGGAGCCTTGAGGAAAATGTTATGATGTGATCTTTAATCTTGTTTCCAACTGTAGAAAACTTGACGAGGTTGTTTAGGGGCGGCACAGTGGTGCAGCGCCAGAGATTCGGGTTCAATCTTGCCTATGAGTGCTGTCTGTACGTTCTTCCCGTGACCTGTGTGAGCTTTCTCTGAATGCTCAAGTTTCCTCCCACACTCCAAAGATGTACAGGTTTGTAGGTTAATTGGCTGAAGTAAGAAAAATGTAAATTGTCCCTGGTGTGTGTAGGATAGTGTTAGTGTGTGGGGATCGCTGGTCGGCACAGAAATGGTGGGCCAAAGGGCTTGTTACCATACTGTATCGCTAAACTAAATCAAAACAGATCAGGATCCTGTTGTGGACACAATCAGATGTTCATCCAAATAATAATTAAGAGTATATAAAGTTTTCCCATTGCAGAAATAACTAATGCAACATTAGATTTGAGAAAGTATCTGCATGTAATTTACACAAATGGAACGTTATGGGAAGAAACCGGAGATATTCAGCAGTTAACCTTATCTGCCTACACATAATCCATATCCCTCGATTCCCGGCATATCCATGTATCCAAAAGTCTCTTCAATATCAATTCTCAAACATCAGGGCGAGCTTTTTATTTGGACAATAAATTAACATTTCATCTCCTGATATATATTTTTTTTATTTCCATATTTTAATTGTTTGCCCTCACAAAAACGAAATACATCCCTTATACCACTGTAGCAAGTAATCAGCAATTTGGAAGATAAAAATACCATACCTCCTCTTTCTTTTCCTTTTTCTTCTTTCTAGGATGTGCATCTTGGTCTTGGGAAGGTGCATTTAGTTCACTGGAGTATTCTCTTATTAATCCTTCAATCGCTCCCTTTACAATCTGATCTCTCCTCTTGGTTTCCTCATCCACAACATCATCAGATGAATCCTCTGTTTTTGTATCCTTCACAATGCAGCAAGAATCAAAATAACACATCTATTATTAACGATAAATAAAAATATGCTGGTACATAGTTAAGCATTTCCTAGATCTAAAAAATGTCTCTTTTGCATTCTTGTAGAATGTATCAACATACACACAAAGGGCAAGATTTAGCTTTTTATTTTTTAAATGTTATTTTTAAGCTTGCTGCATTATTGATCACCCAGATTCAAAATCCTTTTCACACCTGTTTGCAGAATATGATCCATTTTTGTTCTTAAAGATTCTCAATTCAAAAGTGAAATGGTTCACTTCTTCAAATACTTTTTTCTGCTGCAATACTTCATTATCTTCATTTTGTACATTTGTCTTTCACAAAATGCATCATTACTCACTGGGGCAAAATAGCAATTAGCGTCAGCACATTCCAAACACGTGCAGGTTTGTGGAGTAATTGCTTTCTGTACATGGCGCCTAGTGTGCAGGATCCGAAAGTGGGATAACATTGAACTAGTGTGCGGGTGATCAAAGGCCGGTGTGCACTAGGTGGGCCGAAAGGGCCTGTTTCCAAGAGGTATCACTAAATTGAAACTAAACTGTGAACCCTCGGATGCATGGCCAAACAGCATGATCAACAACAGTTTGGACTATACATGACACTGATTATGATGTCGGTTGCTGATAGTCCAAAGCACAGCACGTACACAAAAACCTTCAAATACCAAATCTGTTCTGACTCCATTCTATTGAACACTATTATAATGATGAGTATGATGAATGTGAAGTAATTACTGGGTCACCATGAGAACTGTGCAATGTGAAGTCCGAGCCGCGCTGTCAGACAGTGTATCTATAACGGACGGCTTGGTGGGAAGATCATGTAGTTTCATCCCTCACTATGTCACACTCATTGCATTGAACACTCAGCCTGAGAGGGATGTCGGTCTGAACATAGCCACCTGTTAATGGTGGGCCTCCATTCCACACTCCATGATAAACAGCAAGAGTGCGTTCTGTGCCCCTGCTACTTTCAGTGCACATACCAAGTGATGACAAGGCCCTGTCAGGTTAAGGATATCAGGTGGCAATAGGTTCCCTTCCCCATGTTTGAAATGATGCATGGAACTTCACAGTGGCTGAGAGATATTAGTTCCCAGATGTTCATGACATGTATTTTGCAGGGTAGACTGTGCATCTGTACCTCATCCAAATCCAGTGCCTGGGTTAATTTTGCGTGCTTTATTACTGTGTCTGATTGCAGTAGAAACAAGTGGATGTTTAAGCTATTATAGTAGACAGTTAGGAGTTAATAGCCCTGTCCCACGGTACGAGTTCATTCCAAGAGCTCTCCCGAGTTTTTAAAAAAATCTAACTCGTGGTAAGCACGGGGAATGAACGTAACGGGTACGTTGGAGCTCAGGGACGTCTCTTAGCGGCAACGGCAGGTACTCGGGAAGACTCGTTAACGGCAGGTAAACGGGAAGACTCGTGAAGAATTATTAACATGCTGAAAAATGTGCACGAGAGCCCCGAGTACCGAAGAGTGGCCATTACCGAGTTGGAATCAGGGCAAACCCGGGAGAGATCTTGGAATTAACTTGTACCGTGGGACAGGGCTTTTACTAACCGATATGCACCTTGATTTACATTTAAGCCAAACCTGATAACAGCCATAGATTTATTTTCCCGAGGGTCAATTAGGTTTTCAATTATCAGTTGGTTGTATAGTGCACAGATGTGGACAAGAAATATATATATTGGTTAATCCACATTTTATTATCCAAATATAACTTCCACATCTGCCAGGGTGGGATTTACAAATATCTTGGGAAAGTTAAATCCAGCTCCAGGATTGAGTAATTCAACCACAGGGCAAAAGGTGGCAACGTTTCCCATGCTGATGCTACACCACTATAATGAATAATTGCACAGAAACCAATCTCACTGCATTTCAGAGATGTAATTGAACATTGACGTGAAACGTTAACTCAGTTTCCCTCTCCACAGATGTTGCCTCACTGCTGAGTATCTGCAGCATTCACTCTTTTTATTTCAGATATTAAGTGAGCAGTTTTGAATATAAATGTCACAAATCTCAGCCATTTCTAGAAATGCAACCTACTCCATTGACTCCTTTCTTTTTGGCTTTCCATTCATCCAGCTGTGCTTTGGTCTTTGCATCAACTTTTACAAGCAACTTTTTGTCTCCAACTTGAAGTTCGTGCAACAATCTTAATGCACGCAGTGTAGATTCTGGTTCTTTATACTCACAAAAGCCGAATGCTAGCAAAGAAAAAAAAGATGTGTTTATACTAGCAAGACATGATTTCATTGCACAATTACCTGCAGCGATTCCAATAAATAATTTGTGAAATCATACAGAATTGAAATGGAAAAATGTGATAATTGGGATTAAATGGGCTAATTCTTTGAACAAGTTCAACATAAATTTTCTCTGTAAATGATTCTCTGGAGCACATCTTCAGTTTACACAATTGATTTTCACCAGACAAATAACATCATACTCTATACACTGGAATTCACTGGACAATAATATTCATCATGCGTTGTGCTCAGCCTTTTCTGACCGACAATACAAAACATTTTTCAGGAATTAGTGGCCCCAATAAATATTCCATGCTAAAATTACGAATACCGATTTCTTCATTTCTACTTTAGGTCAAATAAGGTTCCATCTGCATTTTTAATTTAAACTAGACCAAGGGGGACCCGTTGGGTTCTGTCCCCTCAACGCGCAGTTGCGGGGAAGGTGGGGGGGGGGGGGGGCTCCTATGGTCCAACTAGTGGGAGGGATGAAATTTACAGGACATGAGAAAATGAGAACACTCAACTCTAACAATGTTATTTAATAATACATCCTTCTTTGATTTATAAATTCCAAGCATTATAGTGTCACAAGTTTCACAAGTAAATTAAGTGCACAAGTATTGATAAGATTTCTGCTCTGTTTGTCATTATTTAAATCTGCCCTAATATGCAAGGTTTCAAGCTATGGCAAAGAACTATCTAAGCAATGGGATTTGACACCGTGAAAGGAAAACTGTGATGACTGAGAAACAGATGAAATTTAAGATGGATGAATTCAGTGTAAAATCTTCAAAGGAAAGAAAAACTAAAATGTTATTAAAACTTATAATTTCAAATCTCTAGGAACTAACGCAAAAGTCCACATCTGTAATAGTCAACTTTCAGTGCCAGATTATTTGACAACACGGTGATATTAATACTCAAGGAATATTTGAAACTTGAAAGAAACAACTCTTTACTGTGACTTTAGTCTATTATGTCCTGGCGGTTGGAGGAGGATTTGCCACAAAGGAACAAGTGGGTCGCCAAGAACGAAGAGGGACCCGGCATTGGGGGGGGGGGGGGGAGAGAAGGAAGATGGACTATATTGAATACTCTTACATACTTGTACTGTATGCAAACAAAGAATCTCACTGTACCAAGTACACGTGACAGTAATGTTTCAATCAATAAGTGCAACACCATATTTGTGAATCACGTGAAACAGTTGTAACACGTGTAAAGAATGATGTTAGCCTTAATGTTATCTTGTTCCAAGACAATGACATGATGAATACAAACAATGTTCCTTTCATATTCTCATAAACGCAACAATACAAATTACTTTTTTTTTTAAAAGCATCCAGTGAATTTGTAACAGCTGTCTAAACAGCAGAGATAGAGATGGCAATGCAGGCAAACTCATCTGAGGATGCACAGATCCTGGTATATTTTAGAACATTGAGCATCCACTTCAATATTGTACTCTTTAAAACATAATAGTTTCTGTGGCAAATGTACAATTACTTACAAACTGATACAAGAAACATTCAAGTTGGTGAAGCCTGATAAATAATCATGTAACTTCACAATTGCAATTGCAAGCTGTATGCATTTACCTTGCAACTTTCCTGAAGCTCCTTGGACTCTCTTCCAGCTTAAAACCAAACCGCATTTCTATAAATTGAGAGGAATCACTTTAACATACAAATTTTAATTCATTCAGTATGGCAAACTGCAATTTCAAAGTTTACTTGTCTATGTAATGCAATTAAAGATGAATGATGAATTGTTGAGCCAATATTAAAAAACAGAATATGCATGAGGATTGAAAAGGCTGGGGTGGGCGATGGTGGTAGGTTGAAGGAAGGGAGAAGAGCAGGGAGCCAGGGGAGAAAGGAGGGCTGGATTAGACTCGTGTCTCTATGAGATGCTACTGAATAATTAAAAGACAACAGGCAAACAAACGTTTGAAAATTCCATTCACCACTACTCAATCACAGCTTTAATCATTCTATATTGTTTCAATTACTTCAAAAAAAAAATCACCAAGATGACTATGTGGAAGAATGTAGGTAAAAGTATAGAGCAAAAGACAGAATTCCCAGCCACAAATACTAATGGGAAAATATTGATTTCTTGATTGGAAAACAAGCTGCTGGGGAAACCCAGTGGGACAGACAGCATTTGTAGAGTGAAAACAACGGTTGGCGTTTGGGCCAGAACCTTTCATCAAGACTGGAGGTGAGATAGCTGATATAAAGGGATGAGGGGGAAAGGATGAAGCAAGAATTAGTATGTGAGAGGAAGATCCAGGTGAGGATATGAGTCAGTGGGAGGGATGAATAGAGATGGTAACCAACACTGGAGGTGATAAGTGGAGAAGGTAAAAAGTGCAAATAGTGGAATCTGATAAAGATGAGGTGCGAGGTGGTGGAGAGTGGAGTGAACTGTGGAGGGAGAGATGGTGGGAAGAAGGGGGAAATGGGGGCGACGAGGTTGAGAACAAAAAAATGGGACCAGGAGTAGGGAGGGGTGGCTGATGGGTGGATGAAGGAACAAGATGATTGGGCATTGTGGAGTGGAAAGAACAGTATGCACGGGGAAGGAGGGAAAACTTGGTAAACAAGGAAGCAGGAGGTATATTTTTCACATGAAATTGGTGAATTCATTGTTTGTAAGCTACCCAAGCAGAATACAAGATACTGGTCTAACAGTTTGTATGTGGAAGAGTTTGAGGACTTAGAATTGGAATTGGAAGAGGTGTTGGGATGGGATGGGGAAATTACAGTGCCTGGCAATTGAGAGCTCAGCCCGACAGATGGAGCAAAGTTTTTGGCAGTCACCTACTCTACGTTTGGTCACACCAGTGTAGAAGAGCCTCATTAAGAGCACCGAATGCAATAGCTGAGGCAGGAGAAGATGTATGTAACCTTCCTGACAAAAAGGGACGGAAGAACGGTCCACCCCAAGACATCACCCATCCTTTTTTCTCCAGAAATGCTGTCTGACCCACTGAGTTACGCTAACTTAGGCATAAACCAGCATCTGCAGTTCTGTTTCTACATTTTGCCTTTCCACTGCGAGTCTCAAGGGCCCCAACCCAAAATGTCACCCATCCCTTTTCTCTAGAGATGCTGCCTAACCCGCTGAGTTAATCCAGCACTTTGTTTCTATGCTTGGTACAACCCAACATCTACATTTCCTTGTTTCTACTGTAACCCTCCTTCCTGGGTTATCTGGAACCACTGATAGCCACAATAGCTCTTCTCAAGTGCAGTGTATGATAAATTCTCATCACTTCTGCAAATCAGATTTTTGTTGGTCAAGCAAGAATGGCAAAAGCTTTCAGCCAAATATCCTTCCACATAACCCTTCCAAAATGGCTTTTTTTTGGTTGAAATATTATACAAATTTCCAACTATTGGTTAATTGTTAAAAATAAGCCAGTTTCTTGCCGACAGCGAGAAAGGCTAGCAGAAGATGCAGCGGGGTATAGAAATGCTTCTATAAGGGGAATGAGGCAGGTGGAGGTTAACCCAAGCAAGTGTGAGATGTTGCACTTTGGGAGGTTGAGTGTAGGGGTAAGTATACAGTTAATACTGTAACTAGTAGAGTGGATAAGGGAGAACCTGTGGATGTGTTATATCTGGACTTTCAGAAGGCTTCGACAAGGTCCCACATAAGAGATTAGTATACAAACTTAAAGCACACGGTATTGGGGGTTCAGTATTGAAGTGGATAGAGAACTGGCTGGCAGACAGGAAGCAAAGAGTAGGAGTAAACGGGTCCTTTTCAGAATGGCAGGCAGTGACTAGTGGGGTACCGCAAGGCTCAGGGCTGGGACCCCAGCTATTTACAATATATATTAATGATCGGGATGAGGGAATTGAATGCAACATCTCCAAGTTTGCGGATGACACGAAGCTGGGGGGCAGTGTTAGCTATGAGGAGGTTGCTAGGAGGCTGCAAGGTGACTTGGATAGGTTGGGTGAGTGGGCAAATGCATGGCAGATACAGTATAATGTGGATAAATGTGAGGTTATCCACTTTGGTGGCAAAAACAGGAGGGTAGACTATTATCTTAATGGTGGCCGATTAGGAAAAGGGGAGATGCAACGAGACCTGGGTGTCATGGTACACCAGTCATTGAAAGTAGGCATGCAGGTGCAGCAGGCTGTGAAGAAAGCGAATGGTATGTTGGCATTCATAGCAAAAGGATTTGAGTACAAGAGCAGGGAGGTTCTACTGCAGTTGTACAGGGTCTTGGTGAGGCCACACCTGGAGTATTGCGTACAGTTTTGGTCTCCTAATCTGAGGACAGACATTCTTGCCATAGAGGGAGTACAGAGAAGGTTCACCAGACTGATTCCTGGGATGGCAGGACTTTCATATGAAGAAAGATTGGATAGACTCGGCTTGTACTCGCTGGAATTTAGAAGATTGAGGGGGGATCTTATAGAAACGTACAAATTTCTTAAGGGGTTGGACAGGCTAGATGCAGGAAGATTGTTCCCGATGTTGGGTAACTCCAGAACAAGGGGTCACAGTTTAAGGATAAGGGGGAAGGCTTTTAGGACCAAGATGAGAAAATGATTTTTCACACAGAGAGTGGTGAATCTGTGGAATTCTCTGCCACAGAAGGTAGTTGAGGCCAGTTCATTGGCTATACTTAAGAGGGAGTTAGATGTGGCCCTTGTGGCTAAAGGGATCAGGGGGTATGGAGAGAAGGCAGGTACAGGATACTGAGTTGGATGATCAGCCATGATCATATTGAATAGCAGTGCAGGCTCGAAGGGCCGAATGGCCTACTCCTGCACCTATTTTCTATGTTAATGGCTGAGAACGTCAAACGCCAGGGGATAGGGCTCCCAGAGGCAGGCAGGAGGCGACAAGGAGAGGTCTTACGCTGTCAGAAATGTTAATTTTTTTCTCTGCAACAGGAATCAGCTGATCAGTAAGCTAATGCAAGCAGGTCCATTGAAGTAGCCAATGAGGGTCGTCAGGGCAAGGGATGTGCTTGGTGTCACATAGATTCATTACTTTGATCTTCCTAAACTGGTTAAAAGGACATGCTCTTTCGATCTATATGTAAATGTGCATCACGGCAAATCCCTCAAGAGGTCGGTGCAACATCATGCTCAGCATTTAGCTACGCCAACGTAAAAAATCCTTGCATCCTCTACTTTCAAAGCTTTCATTCTTCAGCATGCTACAACATTGACGTTAAATGTATTCCTGGCATGAGTATGAAACAAAAAGACATAAAGTGCTGGAGTAACTCAATGGGTCAGGCAGCATCTTTGGGGTGTTGAAGGACAGGTGACGTTTCAAGACGGGACGTTGTCACCTTTTCTCTTGCTCCAGAGATGCTGCCTGACATCCTTAGTTACTCCAGCATTTTGTATCTATCATTGGTATAAACCAGCATCTGCAATTCTTGCATAGGAAAGAACAGCAGATGCTGGTTTAAATTGAACGGAGGCATAAAATGCTGGGCTTTGTAGGAAGGAACTACAGATGCTGGTTTAAACTGATGATAGACACAAAAAGCTGGAATAACGCAGGTCAGGCAGCATCTCTAGAGAGAAGGAATCAGTAACGTTTCGAGTCGAGACCCTTCTGCAGTTCTTTGTTTCTACACTGAGTCTGAAACAAACTGTTTTAAAATAGGAAACAGTTTAAACATGCAAACACCTACCAAATATGTCATTCAGTTCTCAAACTATTTGCAGAGTGACAGGAAATGACTGAAATACACTGCCTGGACTGTTTTGTGCACATTTGATTCTCCTGTGATGGACGAATCTTGGATACATTTGCAATTACACTAAGCACCCATATTAACTATAGTTAATCTATGATTACACAGCTCACCAACAATAAACGCTCAGGCTCACAAGTAATTAATCTTCACCTAGACCAAACAAACTGTCACTACCGTCATACATTGACTCGTACTCCATGACAACCAACCAACGGAGGAAGCACCAGGAAATAATATGAAAATAATGTTACATACATTGCAGAAGAAAGAAACACAAACTTACCGCAAGTAACTGCCTGATTAACATATCAGAAGCTTTCTCAGATATGTTGCCTACAAAAACTGTTGTGGTCGGACCACTATTGTCATCGCTCTCACGAATCCTCTGACCAACATGGTCCTTCCTTGGTCCAATATGCTTTCCAATTAGAGGCACAGAGGCTGGCATCAACACCTGTGTAAAACACTGGAACATTTTAATACATTATCCCAAAAAATATAAGGATTATAGACGATCCTGTTGTATCCTTGCACAAAGCAGTTGTGTTAGTCAAGAGGTGTCTTATAAAATAATAAAAGATGCCAGAATCGATATTGCAAGGTCCACGTGAGACAGTTCCTGTTCAGATATCAATTTTAAAATTTATTTCCATTTAAACATTACACTAAACCATACAAATATTGTAAATGGGCAACTTTACAGAAAGTGTGAGACATGTCACTGAGGAATGTCAACTTGACAGCCGAACATAAGTAAATGTCCGATGTAATCACAGATTCTACGAATCTAACATTCTTAAATTCAAAATGATGTGATGCAATGCTGAAGAAGTTTCCATTTGAATTGGCTTTTCTCAGCAACCCTACCAAGCCTCTCTCCTTGTTACACCTATTGCTGCTGCCTGCCCCTCACTGTTTGAACACCCCAGTTTGGATACTCCAGTATTTCCCACCTCGCCAGCCCATAGTTGCAGAGAAGGCATTAAGAAACAAGCATGGAGGAAAAACAGAAGAGAGGACAAGAGGAAAGATTCAAAGTGGAGAGGGGGCCACAAGGACAAAGGTCAAAGGGAAAAAATGGTAAACAGAGGAGTCAAAAGGAAAACAGGAGAAGATGAGGACAGATGCACTGATGAGTAGCATTATCAGAAGAATAACATGCAATGCAGTGGAGAATTGCTGCAAAAACAATTGATGGAAACATATTGAAACATAATGAACTGCAGATATTGCAATCTGAGTAAAAACCAAAGTGCTAGAGGAACTCAGGCAGTCGGGCAACATCTACAAGACAAAGGGGCGGTCAGCATTCCGGGTTGACCACCTGCCTCGGGATTGAGAGTGGAGGAGATAGCTGATGTAAAGAGGTGCTATGGTGGGGTAAGGCAGGTGTTGTGTGGAACCAGGTGAGATGAGAGGCAGCTGGAGCCAGGCGAGGTTAAGGACGGGGTAGAGTTAGGAGACAGTGGCTTGACAATGATCAGTAGACAAATGACAGATAACGGAGAGGTAAAAATCAAGCGAGTGCAATTGCTGGGGGTAGAGAGGGGTTAGGGGATGATAAGCGGTTACAAGAGGCTGAAGGCGCTGGAATCTGACAAGTAAGGAAGTTGGCAAGTATGATCAGATAAGGTCAGATGGAACCAGTTGGGGGAGGGAGGGGAGCGGACATCCAACGGGAAATGCATCCTTGATTGGAAGGTGGAACCAGGTGGGAACAAAATTCTGACGGGGGTGGGAGTAGTGGAACCTTTGTGGATCAGGAAACGGAAAGGAGCACAAGGTTGCGAGTCACTTGAAGTAGGAAAAACTCAATATTCATACTATTGCGTTGTAGACAACAAGTTGAAATATGAAGTGTAACTACTACTGACACTAAAATAGATATCATAGACAATGTAGATGGCTATCAAGAATTATAGAGGGGTCTTGATAAACTGAGCAAGTGCGTTAAGAAAACGCAAATGGACTTTAATTCAGATAAGTTTGAGGTGTTGCATTTTGGGAAGGACAGATCAAGGCAGAACCGTCACAATGAACAGCAGCGATTTGGGGAGTATTGTGGAGCAGAGGGGTTTAGGAGTCCCGGAGTACACTGAGAGTGATACTGCAGGGCTGTAGGGTGATAATGAAAGTATGGTGAAGTCGCATTTGGGAGTATTGTCTTCAGTTTTGGTCACCCTGCAATAAAAAAGAGTGCAGAGAAAAATACAAAGATTCAAGGGCCTGAGCTACAGGGAAAGACTGGGCACGCCGGGACTTGCTGGAGGCTGAGGGGTGATCTTATAGAAGTGCATAAAATCACCTCTATGAATTTACAGGGTCTTTTATTCCAGGTCAGGAAATCAAGACCAGCGGGCATAGGCTTAAGATGAGGGGAAAGATTCCATAGGAATCTGAGGGGCAACGTTTTCCACTGAGAGGAAGTGGCAAATGGTTTTCAATCTATGCAAATTTAGACCCAAAATGTACAGAACAGAATATTCCCAAAATCTCAGGGGTCTAAATAGAATTGAATGTTCTTAAAAAGGCAAAGGAACAGGTAAAGGAATAGGAATACTATTTCTTATACTGAGGGGACAGGAGTCAAACTGTAAACCCAAGCTACAAAAATAATTCTGGTTGTATCAAATCTGGACAATTCTGGTTGCCACATCGTAGAGAAAATACAGTGCAGTTCATCGAGAGTGATACCTCAATTCCAAAGGTTAATGCACAAGGGATGTTTACACAAAGTAAGGTTGTATTTTGTAGATAATGGATAAGGGAGAGTTCAAGATATAACAGAACTAATTGGGTACAGAATAGCAGTTTAATGCTCTGATTATGGTGCCTGCTGTTTCCAATGTTTCCCTTAATGAAGCTGGATAAAATTCTAGAAGCCTGGCACAAAGACTAGAGGCACATCTTTTAGGCATGAAGTTAAGAAACACTACATGTTAAAGATGGAGTTTGCAACTCGTTTAGACACAAGATTGTTTATTAAATTAACATCAGCAAATGACAGTTTTTTGGTGACCAAAAGGTATAAATGATATTGGGTAAAGGTAAACAGAGGTAGACCACAGATCAGCCATGACCTCAACAAATAGTGAGACAAGAAACCATCTACCCATTGCCTCCACCAAATAACAGCCTGCAGACTCAAATGAATAGCCCACTCATAAGCCAGCAGAACCTGGAAAACATTATCCCCAAATCAACACAATCTTTCACAAAAGAAAAGAAAAACTAGGATAACAAAATGTGGAGAAGAGCAACTACCACTATTTATGGCCTAATGCCAAATTAGCTATTTGCTGTTGGCCAGATGTGTCCATATTGCTCTAACGGGTAACACTCATCCCAGTCTATAGATAAACAGGCAGGTCTCCACTTCTACCCATGGCCCCTGCTAGAGAAGAGAACTGCTATGGACATTCGGCAAGGATGGATTTAGTGAATAAGCTCCTCACATTCTCCCATTAGAGGACTGTTGGCCCCTGCACAATCACACAAAATGAACTCAAAGGTACTGTTATAAAACACATAACATTGTACTTCATTAAAGATTTGGATTTAGACAACACAAGTTATTTCAATTGATAAAAATACTCTAATTTTAAAGTGGCAACACCACGGGCTATTTTTCGTATGTTGGAATTAGAATAGTGCTTTCCCCAAATACTACCTAAATACTAAATCCATTAGCCTCCATTTGCTGTACCGACACAACTCATTCTTACAAGCTGAATTCTTCACTGCTTCACTAGTACAGATTTCCACAGTGCAGTCCATTCCTAAACTCATGCACGCAGAAAATCCATCCTTCTTTTGTTTTTAAATATATTTGCTTCGATGCAAACAGAGCTCATAATCCACCATGCAGTTTCTCCAAATTCAGCAAGAGTGTCTGGGATTGCACTGAAAACAATGTACTGATGGTAAATCTTTGGGGAGCGGGAGACAAAATACAGGGAAGAAACTTTTTTCATATCATTTTCAATGTTTAGTTATAGACTGCCATTGGCAGTGGTCCCATAACTGGTTACCTGTTTGCCCTCTGTTGGGCAACGGTTCATGGTGTACAGCATGGAGACCTGAAAAGGGGGAGGCAGACAACAACAGTAGTAAATACAACATCTTACAAAAACACGGGATTAAGATCTTGTCACACATGGAAGACAGTTTGAAAAATTACACTTCCAGCCTGTCATGGTTCCGATATTCATGCACTTACGAATGATGGAACATGCCAAGCACAAGTCCCAGATCACACGCACTGAATTTGGAACTATTTCATGATGGTTATTGGCAAAACAGCTGCTTATTGTAAAGTAAACATTCTTAACTGAGAACATATTTACAAACTGTTTTATGTAGGGCTTGGTGGGCCACTTCAATGTCATACCCCATAAAATCACTTTTTTTGGTAGACCATTTTTTCAAAAATGTGTATTTTACTAGAAATTGTTTTTTTACTCTATAGGAGTTGGCCACAGAGTAGTCATAGCTGAACTTCAAAATAATTAAACATTCTCACCCTCCCCCACCGATTTCCCCAGTGCCTTGAAATTTATGATTCACTGCACTGCATACACTCAAATGCACATCCACGCATGCCTCTGGAGCAGAATAGACCAAAGTCACGTAACGTTCCCTCCTGAATGGCTGAGTTCTTCCAAAGACTTCCCAGACAAGACCTTCAATTATTTTATAACCCAGTGTTCTTTTAATGTTCAGATTAAATCCACGTTTTTCCCCCCTAACTAGAAGATGCAGACCCCCTCAGAAGGGCGACTCAACAGCATTTCCTAATACCTGTTATAACTGCATGTAAGCATCTCATGCTCAAGCTGTGGCACATAGCTCACCAACACATGAACAATGGCGACTGTGGTAGCAAGGAGCAACAATCCAACAAGGATTCAATGCTTTCAGAAGAGGCACAAAAATGGTTGCAAAGAGAAAACAATTGTTACCAGCATTCAAAAATAAGAGGTAATGTTATCCTTAGACCATGATTAATTGTCTATGCCTGGATCACACAGTTACCACAAAATAAACAATTGCATCCCCCCCCCCAAAATCTGACATGGTTTCCCCCTTAATTTTTGTGTAACAGTGTTATTTGAAATGAAAACCCAAATGTGTCAGGCAAAACAAAGAACACTTCCTAAAAACCATTATGCTATCAAGCTTCAACAAGAATCCTTTTACGTTCTAGTCCATCACCATTCATAATCATTAAATATCTATAAATGGGTTCTCTTCCTGCAAACTAAACTATGAACGAAGCTATGAATTCATACCCAGCTAGTTTTTCATTGACAAATTTATTAAAAAGTGATCTGTGCTGGCCATTATATAGCAAAGCCTGTCAATGCTTTACTTAGAATAACATTGCCTTGCGTTGATGGGTTCAAAGGCACGTTCATCTCCACCGAGCTGCAATATAAAGGGTTAAAGAAGGAACTGCAGATGCTGGAAAATCGAGGGTACACAAAAGGCTGGAAAAACTCAGCGGGTGCAGCAGCATCTAAGGAGCGAAGGAGGCCTGGCTCGACCCAGCAAGACAACTGCAAGCAACCATAAAATGAAGGGAAGACTAATATCAAGGGGCGTTCGTCAAAAACAAATCTTAAATCACAAAGGGATCGTGAACCTCTTCCTGTGTTAACAAGGTTGGGAAGAAACAGCCCATTGTAAATTAATCTGATATGGTTTATAGTGGACCCAGAAATGTAAATGTTTTGTGTGGATTGATCAGCAGTTGGCTTACAAGTCCAGGACAAGCATACCTAAGCACTGATGTGCCAAACTTCCTAAGAGGTACTGACTTGGGCCTTGCTGACTGTTATCTAGTCCGCTTCATAAAATAATTTTATGTCATACCCCATAAAATTACATTTCTCATGGAATTCAGTAGGATACTAGCTACTTGCAATTCCTCAGCACCTTAGCTGGGGAATCCAGCAGCTGAAGTTGCCCCTGGTTAGACCTGGCTCAGTCATGCCAGCTCCATTAGTGGAAAGGAACAACCGTGAGGGAGAATAATGAGTTTCGGCCAAATTATAATTTGAATTACTTGAGTTTGCATGCATATTTTGACATGATTTCTAAAGTAGTTTAATTGTTTGAAATTGATAAAGGGTATTCATTGACAGTTTAAAACTTTTAATGGTTTTTGATAATTTACGGAAGTCAAAAGATAAGTATTTAAAACCATGGACACCTTTAATGGCCGGATATGCCAGGAGTGTTGCTCAGCTGGATGACAAAGCTTTTGAGGGCAGTCTATTTTGACACCACTATGTAATTGCTTTTACATCCGGAAAGCATTACACTTAGGTTGTAGGGCCTCACCAATACTGGCTAAATCCAAGAAGGTGCGGCCTGAACAGATCCCTAACAAAAAGGTGCGTGCAGATTAAGCAAATGGAGGTGATACAAGTGATTGACGATCAAAGCAGATGGAAAATTTAGGACCGTCAGGCGGTTCGAAATCTTAATTCATAAGGTGAAAGTTTAGAGAAACTGAGCAATGAACTAACCGATGGTCATTGAAGTCTCGAGGGGTCGAATGATGTTCCTGTATAGATGGATGCATTCATTCATACAGCAGGATTATAGAGAGCTGGGGAGGGTTTAAACTGGAGGATCCCACAGGATATAATTTCCATTTACTTCTGGTGTCCCACGCTTGTAAAATATAGATGAAAGAATAGTGCTGATTTACGGAATGACTGCAAGGGGAAGCAGTTCGGCGGCGTTTCATTAACTGGGCATTGGCATTGGTCACAGGGGAGGTGAAACCTAGAAGTACAAAGAGCCAAATCTCACCAAAGCCGACATGAACACTCTGACAAGGACGTTTGCTGGTGAAGATTTCATTTACATTGGAAGGAGAATAGGAAATGCAATCATTTCTGCTTGGGAGAGGGGCTAGAGAAGTAGATGAGGAATCAGCAAGGTTGGGAAACAAGGATTGTTTCAATTGGATTATTAATAGTCCACATTTTAATTTGAAGGGTCAAGGGTAAAAAACTGAACCAAAGATACAGGTAGACATGACTAATGGCACGATGCCTACCTTCAGACACGAGGCAGGATGGAAAGGAAAGGAGAGAAAATAGAAGAGATACAGGCTGTCCCTAGGCTATGACAAGGTTACGTTTCTGAGAACGCTTCTGTGAACATTTTATTGGGACAGTGTAGGGTGTAGGCGCTTCCTTCCAGGCAGGAAGCGTCAAATCAATGTAAACAAATTTGAGGAGATTAATAACAGAGCGTGTATATACCTCAAATAAATGGGTCGCTAGCACCTTGTGATGCAAAGGCACCTGAAGAAAAAGTAACTTCCAAACTAAAATCCTCCCTCAACAAATGGGTGGGGAAGAGCTCACTGAAGTATTAAAGGCATGAAATTAATACGGAATTATGGAACGCGAGGGGACAGCATAAAAATAGTTGATAAAATGAAGGAAATAAGTTATTTTCTAATTGCACAATGGGAAATAGGCCAAAATGATGATACATTCATGACAGGAAAGTTGGGTGTGGTTCTAAACAAGTCCTTTGCAAATATCTTCAAGGATTAGAATGCATGTGAGTGGGCATGAAGAATATTGAAGAAATCTAACATCTTTACATTGCCACAACCTAAAAAACTGTATCCTAGCCCCTTAACCAAGGGAGTAATTTGTGGAGGCTCTTACCACCATCTTACAATTCCCTTCGGCAATAGGCTTGGTGCCAGAGTGCGAAGACAGCTAACAAGGTCTCCTTG
Organism: Raja brachyura; assembly: GCA_963514005.1. Next base: position 82,005,410 of record OY740789.1, on the reverse strand, counting down.
TCAAATAGATACAAAATGATAAACCAATTATAGCCCTGTCAACCCAACATTAAGCCGCAAGTTATTACAAACATTTTTGCAGTGCATTATACATCATTTAGAAAGACAATTGAGGACAATCCGGAATTGAATCGGAAAGAATAAAACGTGCTTCTTTTGTTTTTAATGATTTGAAGTAGAGTTAACGTGCCTGGCTATTTGATGCAGTCTGCCTAGATTTTTATCAAGGTGTGACAGGTGCCCTCTTGATAGACTGATCAGAAAAGTACATGGCAATCAAGGGAAATTTAGGACCATGATTAATGTTATATCAGTACTGGCAAGTTATTCTTGAATGTGACAGGACAAGAAGATATGGTTGCAATACATATGGAAACTGTGCCTTCATTTCACAAGGCACAGATTACAAAGGCAGCAATATTATGTACGAACAGTACAGCAATGATAATACATGTAGTCCTGGCCACTATACTATAAGATAACTTATAAGAGAACAATAATATAACTTGTATACAAATTCATGTCATCACATTACAAGAAGAGGCGTAATAAGATTAGAAAATATTTACAAGGATAATACCAGACTTTGAGAATGATAACACTGGCACTATTATTTTTTCCAGAATGGAGATGGCTTAGGAGCGATTTAAATGAAGCGTATACAATTCTATCAGGAAAATGTAGGATTTGATTGATATAGATAAGGAAAAAACATCTACCTGAAGTGATGGGTGCCTGTAACTTGCTGCCTAAAAGGGAGGTGGAGACAGAAACCCTCATTATTACTTTTTAAACAGTCTAGATGAAATCTTTATAAACGATGGTTCACTGAGCAAAGAATGTGATAGATTTGCCCAAACAGCTTTTTGATTGGAATGAATGCAATTAGTCAAATGCCTCCTTGCAATGGAAATGACTGCAGTTCAATAACAACATCAAGCAGACAAGCTCATAATGAGCGATTGCAGATGTTGATTAAACTGACGCAATAAAAGGTAGTCACGAAGTTCAGTAGCAGTTGTACATTGTAGATGCGTGGTAACGCGAGGCATGAAATGACACTGACCAGTTGTACACCACCTCCAATAAGCGTTGTACCACTGTCCACAGATACAGGCAGGATAAGTGAACCAATGTTGGAGTCTTTTCCCAGGCCAACATTCCCAGATCTGAACCTCTATTGTACTCAGCTGGCTCATGTGAGCGAGCCATGTCACTAGCATAGCTCTTAATAGATTCTCAACACAAGCACGGTACTTTGGCTTAGTGAAATTGTCAAGGCAGAGGATACAATTCAAGGATGCTCTCAAAGCCTCACTGATGAAACATAACATTCCCTGGGAATCCCTGACCCAAAATGAATGAGCAGCATTGAAACCTCTTACCCCATCTGTGCTACTACAGACTGGAGTTCCCATAATGGCCTCTTCAGCCACCTCAGAACCCACAAAACGACAGTGCTTTCGACTGACATCTATTACAAACCCACTGGATCCCACAACTATCTCGACTACAGTTCTTCCCAACCTGCTTCCTGCAAAGACTTATCCCCGACTCCCAATTCCTCCGTCTACGCCGCATCTGTGTCCAAGATGAGGTGATCCATACCAGGACATCCGAGGTCCTCTTTCGTTAGGGAACGAGGGTTCCCCACTCCTATCATAGATGAGGCCCTCACTCGTGTCTCCTCAGTACCCTGCAGCTTCGCCCTTGCTCTCCCTCGTCACAACAGAGACAGAGTTCCCTAATCCTTACCTTCCACCCCATCAGCCGTCGCACACAACACATAATCCTTTGAAAAACTTTTGCCACCTCTAATGGAATCACAACACAAGTCACATCTTCCCATCTCCAACCCTTTCAACCTTCCGCAGAGGCTGCTCCATCCGTGGTTAACTCATCCCTTCCTGCCCAAACCACCCCCTCCCCACATACCTTCCCCTGCAACTGCAAAAGATGCAACACCCGTCCCTATACCTCCTCCCTCGACTCTGTCCAGGGACTCTGACAGGCATTTCAGGTTAGGCAGAGGTTCACTTGCACCTCCTCCAACCTCATCTACTGTCTCCTTTGTTCAAGATGTGGATTCTTATACATCGGCGAGACCAAACGTAGACTGGAAGATCATTTAGCTGAAACATTCGCTCTGAACCTACCAGTTGTTAAACACTTTAATTCTCCTTCCTATTCCCACACAGACCTTTTTGTCCTCCATTGTCAGAGTGAGGCTAAACGCAAATTGGAGGAACAGCATCTCATATTTCGCTTGGGCAACTTACAGCCCAGTGATATGAATTTTGATTTCTCCAACTTCAGATAGCCCCGGCATTCCCTCTCTCTCTATCCCTCCCCCACCCAACTCGCACTAGCTTCTCGTTTTCACCCAACAAACAGCTGACAATGGCCTGTTTCCTTCATCATCGTTATGTTTTTGCATATCTTTCATTCATTGTTCTTTATCTCTCTACATCATTGTCTATATCTCTCGTTTCCCTTATGCCTAACCAGTCTGAAGAAGGGTCTCGACCCGAAATATCACCCATTCCTTTTCTCCAGAGATGCTGCCTGTCCCACTGAGTTACTCCAGCTTTTTGTGTCTATCTTCGGTTTTAACCAGCATCTGCAGTTCCTGCCTACAAACGACAGTGCAAGTCATCCTTGACCCAGAGGGACTGCCCAGGAATGTGGCGGTTCTGCTAGTGGCTGGTACAAACATGCATTGAACCGTTAAAATATAATTGAATTATATTAAATATTGGCCATGCTTACAGTTGTGGCAGGAGTCATTAGTCCCATAGGAACAGGAATCATCGGTGCCCCTAGAAATAAACAATTTAAAACATGTTAAGTAGACTACTGCTCTAAATTCCAGACTCAATACAGCCACTCATTTATACTGGTACTAGGTAAACGAGTGGGGATAATGTTTGGTCTGATGCCAGGATCTGTATCCTGGTGACTTTAATGAAGTAGCTGCAGAAATAGTGATTTTTTTCCCCAAAATGCCATCGAGTCTCAAAAGCTCCCAATAAAGTGGAAAATTGAAAATGTAATATTCCTATTCAGGAAGAGGGAGACAGAAAGCAAGAAATTATAAGCTAGTTACCCACCTTGTCAGTGGGGAAATGGTGGAATCCATTAAGCAGCATAACATTAAAAAAATCAGAACGCTATAAAGCAGAGCAAATAGTCCTAAATATGAAACTCTGTGTGATCAGGGTGGACAAAGGCGAACTAGTAATTTGCATTTTCAATATGCCACATAAGAGGTCACCGCACAAGACAAGAGCTCACGACATTCATGGTAATATGTCAGTCCCAGAAATGTGGGATAAATCGACAATATTCAGGTTGGCACGCTGCACAGGGCCTCAACAATTTACAACCTGTGCTATTAGCTCAGATGAGTGGGCTGAGAGCACTGCAGCCAAACCTGCTGATGACATAGAGAGGTCGGAAGCAAGTTGAGACAATGCAGACAGTGGCTAAGTCAGTGTGGAAAAATGTAGCAGGTGGAATAGAAAGTGGGGAAATGCAAGGTTATCCATTTTGGTGGAAAGAACAGAAAAGCAAAGTGCTATTTTTCTGGGGACTGCAAAATGTAGGATGTTCTTGTGCATGCAACAAAGAATCGGGCTCAGCAAATGGAATGTTGGTCTTTTACGCAAAGGGGTGGAGCAGAAACACAGGTGAAGTCCTGCTGCAACTGCACAGTGTCTTGTTGAGACCACCCCCTGGATTCCTGCACAGCATTGGTCTACTTATTTAAGGAACAGAAGCGGGAGCAGTTCGGAGGTTCCCGAAGTAGGTTCAAAGGAGGAAAGGATGCATTATGAAGAAAGGCTGAACAGGCTGAAGGCTTTTCTTTAAAATGTTTTCATTCATGGAATTGCCAGAATGTATTGCCCATTCCCAATTGCCTCTCAGCTGAGAAACAATCAAGAGTCAAGCACATTGGTAGTTGTAGAATTACATTGAGGCCAGATTAGATACAATTGTCAGATTTTGTTCCCTGGTGGAGATTTCTAATGGCAATCTGGTAATTTCATCAATTTGCTTTGTTTTTCAAATTTCAAATTTATATAATTCCACAGATGTAACTCCTGTGTACCATGGTGAGATTCTAATTCATGTCGCAAGATCAATGGTTCCGAATCATGACTGTTTGCCCAGTAACTTAGCAATTACGATGCTGTAGCTCAACCACTTAAAGTTTAGAAGAATTAGGTGATTGTGTTGAAACTTACGATTCTGAAGGGGTTTGACACAGTAGATGTTGAGAGGATGTTTGTCGTGGGGGAAACGCGAACCTGGGGGGCACAGTTTCAGAATAAAAGGTCACTCATTTCACATCAATATCAGGAGACATTTCTCTCAAGGAATCTATCATCTCAAGAGGCTGGCTTGATGAATTTATTCAAGAACAAAATAGATAGATCTTTCAAACTATATGTTTCCAGGGATTAAGCAAGAAAGCGATACCAATCCAAAATCTGATCAGCCACAATCTTACTGTCTGTCAGAGCAGGTTTAAGGAACCGCATAGCAGACTCTGGCTCCAATTTAAGTTCTTATTATATTCGCGGCCAGCACTCCAAGATGTAACGAATGCGGCCAACACCCAATTAACCAACAGTATTATGCTCCAACACCATATTGCTTATTTAGTGGGGGAAAAAAACACAAAAAGGTTATCGGAAGTAGCAACACACAGCTACTTCTCTCTGAAAACTAAAATTCTTTATTATTTCTAAAAATACCCTCTATCTTGGATGTTTAACTAGCCTACATTCAATGTTATGTTCCTTAAATATTCCATGCAGTATCAATTCAAGCCACCTCCCATTTTTGGCCCTCCCATACAAAATCAATGCAGAAACTCTTGCTCTTCCTTCTCTACCCAATCCTTTCACAACATTAATGACACATTGGAAGTAACCAATTTATGGGTGTTAAACGTACCCTAATAAGTTTCCTATACAGCTTACATAATGATCAAATATACATACCGGGTGGCACGGAAGGTGGAAAGCTTGCAAACTGTGGCGGGGGGATACCCGGTGGCAAGGGAGGTATCCCCAAAGGAGGACGATTCATATGCGGTGGAAATGACATGTTTTCAGCAACCTGCAAGAGACGACGCTGATTCAAGTCAAAACTTTCAAACTTTGGTATAATGTTATGAGGACAGTGTACATTTTTAATCAGTTACGAAACAATCCATTTAAATAAAATTAATGATATTCAATTGCCTAGGAACTAGCTTAAGCATATTATGCTTGAGTGTTGGGCACTGACGAGTTGTTAACATTTTCACCTTGAGTCTGAAGAACGGTCCTGACCCCAGATGGCGTCTGTCCATTTCCGACCACGGACGCTGAGTTCCTCCAGCAGTTTGTTTTTTTTAAATCAAGATTCCAGCATCTGCAGTCTCTTGTGCTTCCAGGTTATAGGAAGTCCTCGTCTTTACACATTAACACAAAAATCTATACTGCTCCTACAGCTCCTCGGTGCCAAATTTTGTTTTGCACTTCTGTGGTGTATCTTGGAACTTCATACCATGATAAAATAAAGGTGTTAATGTTAAACCACACATTCTCTTCACAGATCTGGTCTTCATATCACAAGGTGGGTATGAAAGATCTGGACAAACACTTAATGAATCAGAGAGGTTAGTATCATTAGGAAAGACTGAATAAGCTGGGACAAGCTGGATAAGGACGAGGCAATGACCTGGTGCACTATGAAGATGTAATAGCTCAATGACAAATTCAGGCAATCTCCCCAGAACAAATTCCAAATTCTATCGGATTTAGGAGACACTTACAACTAGAACTGCAGGCATACAGGACAGTCAAGTCAACAATTATAGTTGCAATTGAGGGGAAGCTAGGAATAGGAGGAATACAACAAAAGCTCCTGCAGTTCTAGTTTCAGTGTCTCCTAAATCCAATGGTACTTCATTGTCACATGTACCCAGGTAGAGTGACATTTCTTTTTTGCATACAGTTCAGTAAAAAAATCTCACTAAGCATCGTTCCAAGCATACTTCAGTACAAGACTGCAAGAATAGTACATAACACTGAGACAGTGCACAGGAGTTGCCACGTTTCTGGCATCGTTTTGTGTGATTCAAGTCCAACGTTATTAAGAATACAGGGTCTTAACGTTGCCAGAAATGCCCGTTGTCCTGGCTGTGGCAGTGGTCAGAGTTCTCCCCATAACTTTCAATCCAGGCAACACCCTGGTGAATGTCCTCTACACTCTCTCCAGTCACACCCTTCTTATCATGTGGTGACTAGAACCGTACACAATACTCCAGCTGCAGTCTATCCAGGGTTTTGCAAAGTTGCAACATGAAGTCCTGACTGACATTCTGTACACAAAAAAGACCTTGGGGTGGGGATTGTAGTGTGCAAATAAGTCAAAGTGGATAAAATTGGGAAGTGAAACCGTTCCACCAGAGCCATCCCGATACCCCTGGACTTGATCACAAATTTCATGTAATTCCTCATGAAGTGAATTTAGTTTATCCAGAAAACAAGCCCAAGAGCAACAGTCAAACAAACTCTTATAAAATTGGAGGGCATTCTAACATACATTTCCCAGCAAACTATAGGATCAATACAGCAACATAACAAATTATTAACAAAAGATGTATTCAATATCATTGATTTAATTCACATTCCTTATTTCTACATAATATACACCTTAGAATGTTCTATTAACCTTTTATGGGACACAAATATGACTTGCATTTATAAACTAGCTTCAATATACAAAGATAGCAATGATGAATCAGACAAAAAACCAACACCAAGATCATGTTAGGACTGCTCATGAAAATCAGAGACAGGCATTAAGGATTATTCTAAAAAAAAAAATACATGTTAAGAAAGTCTGGGTTTTCTTTCACACGTCAAAGTTAACATGCAGGTTCAGCAAGCAATTAGAGAGGCAAGGGCATGTTGGGTTTTATTGCAAAAGCATTGGAGTACAAGAGTAAAGCATCCTGTTTCAGTTATAGAGCCGTGTTGTGATCACACTTGATCCCACCAGCTCAAGGCAGCAGTGAGACCAGCAGTACCGCAGAACTGTCAAGAGCAGTTCAGAATGTATTCTTTGGAGCTGGCCTGAATTTATTCATGAGTTCATATATTTTCATAGTGCATCAGATCACCCCCTCATCTTCATCCAGAGACCTGCCTGCTCAGTATTTCTCAGTGATCCTAACTTCTCTGATTCATCAGTCTCTGAACTGCATCACTCTGAGAACGAGGTGGGGGCCTTGGCGCCTGTCAGGCTTCTACGAGTAATGAACGGGTAAGACTTTGTTTAGGAAGGAGCTGCAGATGCTGGTTTAAACCGGATAAGTATAAAATGCTGGAGTATCTCAGCAGGACAGGCAGCATCTCTGGAGAGAAGGAATGGGTGACATTTCCGGTCGAGACCCTTCTTCAGGCAGAAATGGCACCCACGGGATGTTGCCTGTCCCGCTGAGTTACTCCACTGTTTTTGCCTCTCTCTTTGTTGTTTGTTTCTCTCTTAGAAGGGACTGGTGAAAACGGATATGGTTGTGGTGTGGTCCTCGGGCTAGATATGGGACATTTTGGAAATTTGCCAGTGTCCTTCATGACTACGTCTGTGTGAAATGTGTGCAGCTCCTGTCAAACTGGAGAACATCTCAGTCGTAAGCAGAGAATACATCCTAGAGGGATCTCCAACAGGCATTTGAGGTAGAATTTTGGAATAAGAAAGGGTTATCGCTTTGCTGGGATTGCACTACAGGCATCCCAATAACCAGCACCACTTAGAGGAACAAATATGTAAGCAAATTGAGGGAGGAGATTGGAAGAGGAGGGCAGGACAAAGAGTGGCAGGTAATAGATGAACAGAGGCGAGGGGGGTTTTATAGCAAGATAAATGGGCAAAGGCCAGCGATAAAAAAAACCCGTTGTGAGACAAAAGGATGGAAGAATTGGAGCCTGGGGATGGAATATAGGTGGACGGGGACAAGAGGTATAGGTACGAGTCCATGTTGGGTTACAGGAAAGGGGGTTGTTACACGTTACCTCAAATTGGAGAATTTAATGCTCATACCGTTGGGATTGTAAGCTACCAGGACAAAAACGTCTGTGTGCAAATGGGTAGGGGAATTAAAATTGTTAAGAACCGGGAGATCTAGCAGGCCTTGGCAGGACTGGGCATAAATGTTCAGCGAAACTATTGATACCATCTTCCACTTATATCCGTTCTTAGAGTGATACAGCGTGGAAACAGGCCCTTCGGACCAGCTTGCACACACCGGCCAACATGTCCCAGCTACACTAGTCCCACCTGCCCAAGTTTGGCCCCTATCCCTCCAAACCGGTCCTCTCCATGTACCATCCATGTATATGCATGCCCACTTGACTCATCATAGGTCAGGGTAACTCACTCTCCAATTTTCAGTGCATTGCCCTGCAGGCAATGGTTTACCTGGACAACTTTCTAGGTTTCTGCTTCTATCACCCGTGCCAGCAGCCAGTTCCAGACTCCCAGCAAAGGAACATCTGTAAAACTGAGCTCAACAGAATTCAGCCAAAAAATAATTGCCACTGTTATCTTCTGTTTGCATTCAAGTCTGCTAAGTGAGCTTCTGATAAAATAAAAGGAGGAATTTTCTCCTCAGTGTAAAGAGAAAATAGCTTTTAACATCACTTTGCATTGTGAACAGAGGATTGTGAATTGCTGCTGCAGATGCCATTCAAGAAGGCCAAAGGTATGAGAGCAGAAAAATGCAAGGAAGCCATTGAAGCCTTTAGACCATGACTGGTTGCGTGACTTGCAAGCAAGATTTTCATTGTACCTATACCTCACCGAACTTGTTCATATCGAAATAACTTGACTTGATCCGTATCGCTACATACACCCATTTCAAGTCATATTTGAATTTGAACTTTTTATTGTTCCAATGAAAGGACATTGACCTAAAACATCAACTCGAATTTTCTCTCTCCCCAGCTTCTCCCCTTTTGACTATTTGCAGTATATTATCTTTGCAATTATTCATCAGTATTAGTTACATTAATAGCTTTGCCAAACAAAATTCTGTATCCGATTCAGTTTCGATTGTCCAGTAATGTTTTTGTAGATCAGCTTGGCTACTCACTTCCCAGTGAAAGATTCTACTCGTTTTGCCCACATTGACTATTCTAGACAAGTAATTTACATCTATTACAGATACAATTACGAGCTGTGAAAGACCAATTAAGGGTAAACAGCCTTATATATGAAGCCAGAAAGCCCATTGGTTTGTTTTTAACTTCCATTGTTGTTAAGAGTTTTTCTGCATCATAAATATTAAAAATTACTCACCCACTAATTTACCTTAAATGGAAATCAAAGCCTTCAGGTGCTGGTAATCTGAAACAAAAATAGAAAGTTCTGGAAACACTTGATGTGTGCACGTGTGGAAAGAGAAACAGGTTGAATGGTTCAGGTCAAAGACCCTTCATAAGATCTGGAAAAGAGAAAGACAAGGTAAGGCCGGGGCATACGGGGGCAGTAGCATGGTGATTACATCTCTTTGCTTGTACTTTGTGCTGCTAATAGTAGGCTGTGCTACTGCTGAACATGCCAGGAGGAACTAATCGAGAGAAGATATTAAAATCACAGACATGACTTACAGCAAAAATGCCCAATTGCGATGCAAAGGAAGCAAGTTACCTGCAGCTGGACTATCAATGTTGTGTCCTGAATGCTACAAGAGAGGCCGGCAGCAGATGATGTGTTGCCAAATGCCCATGTTTGCATTGGGCATTGTAACATGAAGGTGCCAAAATACGGTTCAGTCCAAATAAGAATGGAAATTTAACTCAGCAGCTGGCAGGAAGGTCAGGGTCCCCCCCCCCCCCACACCCCTCCCTCTGCAAGCTGCGTACAGGAAATCACCTGTGAACAACAAATGTAATACAGTAGATTGGAAGAGATGTAAATGATTTGCTGCTTCAATAGACAATAGGTACAGGAGTAGGCCACTCGGCCCCTCGAGCCAGCACCACCATTCAATGTGATCATGGGCTGATCATCCTCAACCAGTACCCCGTTCCTGCCTTCCCCCATATCCCTTGACTCCGCTATCTTTAAGAGCTCTGTCGAGCTCTCTCTTCAAAGCATCCAGAGAACCTGCCTCCACCGCCCTCTGAGGCAGAGAATTCCACAGACTCACAACTGTGTGAAAAAGTTTTTCCTCAAATCCGTTCTAAATGGCTTACCCCTTATTCTAAAACTGTGGCCCCTGGTTCTGAACTTCCCAACATCGGGAACATGTTTCTGCCTCTAGCATGTCCAAACCCGTAATAATCTTATGTTTCAATAAGATCCCCTCTCATCCTTCTAAATTTCAGAGTATACAAGCCCAGCCGCTCCATTCTATCAACATATAAGGCTCCTTTTGTCCCTGGATGGTGAAAAGGGAAAATGTAAAAGGACCGATGCTGAATGGGAAACTACCAATAGATGGCGGTGATTAATAGACCGAGGAAAGGACCAGGTTTTTCTTAAAGGGAACGGCTCCTGCGAATTATGGAATGTGGAAGGAAAGATGCTTCGGATGCCGAAATCTTACTGGAGCTGACAAAAATTGGGACGCGTGATCCATTAAATGTACAAGTTGATGTAGTAGAAGGGAAGGACTAGGGAAACTTTATCTTTGCTGTCGAGATGGAGGTGAGAGCAGAAGTGCAAGAATATCTTGAGATGTGGTCAATAGCTCTAGCCACTAAATAAGAGAGAGAAACCACTTCAGAGGATCTAGACTGACCAAATGGGGTAGAGAAAGTAGAACGTGAAAAAGGTGTCTGAAGAAGGGTCTCAACCCGAAACGTCACCCATTCCTTCTCCCCAGAGATGCTGCCTGTCCCGCTGAGTTACTCCAGCATTTTGTGTCTATCTTGGGAGAGAGGAATGTCCATGAAGGTGGCAGAACGGGAGAAAGCAAACATACCTCTGGGAATCTGTAGTCTAGGAATAGATGTTCATGAAAGCTATATTTCAATGTTTCATTTTGCCACAAGTATGTATTTCTTCTACACCTCACATCAGGAAGGTTTGAGGCCCTTCTGCATCTTCTAATCCACCAACATACATTGGCCCTGCTGAACTAATTCTTACATTGAACCACCTCTCATTCAACACTCATTTTGCCCAGTTCCAAAGGTAAATCCAAGGGAATTTGCACGGGATACGTGGAACATTCTTTGTTTCAGTCTTACTTCGCCCCCTCAACTTTTTTCCCAGCACTGACAAATGCCTTGGTGATTAGCTTCCTGCACACAAGAACTTGAACATGTCACTACTTTCAACACTAATATCCACACTAATCTTACTTTAACATGGTGCCATCTTTAATGCTCTCCTATCTTCTGGAAATTACTTTTATTCTGTCTGAGGTTTTTCTGTCTATGCTGCACCAGCTGCAAGGGTACGCTTTGCACAGGTGTATCTAAAATATCTTTGTGTGCGAAGGTACTACAGATACTGGTTTACACCAAAGATAGATACAAATTGTTGGAGTAACGCAGCGGAAAAGGCAGCATCTCTGGAGAGAAGGAATGGGCGATGTTTCGGGTCGAGATTGCGGTCTCGACCAGAAACGTCACCCATCCCTTCTCTCCAGAGATGCTGCCTGTCCCGCTGCGTTAGTCCAACATTGTGTCTACCTTCGGTTTAAACCAGCATCTGCAGTTCCTTCCTCCACATTCAACTGATCGTCCTCTGCAATTTACATCAGCTTCCAGCACACACTACCAACCATTCCAGTGTTATACCATTTCCTCATGTAGACGCATCCCTTGCCTTTCCCACCATCTAAGGACCCAGTCTTTCCAGGTGAAGCAGCAAATCACTTGCAATCCTCCCAATTTAGTGTACTGCATTTAGTATTCGCATTATAGTCGACATATGGAGAAGCACGTTGGCCTTCATTAATCAGAATATTGAGTACAAAAGTAGGGAGGTTGTGTTACAATTATACAAGACATTGGTGTGGCGACATTTAGAGTATTGTGTTTAGTTTTCATCACCCTGTTATAAGAAAGATGTGGACAAGCTGGATATGGTGCAGATGATTTCTGATGATGTTGCCAGGACTTGAGGCCTGAGTTTTAGGGAGAGGTTGAGCAGGCTAGGACTTTCTGAAAGTTTGAAGTATCTCGACCCAAAACGTCACCCATTCCTTCTCTCCAGAGATGCTGCCTGTCCTGCTGAGTTACTCCAGACTTGGACTTTATTCCCTATAGTGCAGGGGGATCTTATAGAGGTTTATAAGATCACGATAGGAATAGATAGGCTAAATGTAGAGTCTTCTACCCAGAGTAGGAGAATCAAGAACCAGAGTTCAGGTTGAAGGTGGGGGGGGGGAGGGGTGAAAAGAGGGAAAACGATTTAATAGGAACCTGAGGAGCTACATTTTTTTTTTACACATAGGGTGGTAGGTATATGGAACAAGCTGCCGGAGAAGATAGTTGAGGCAGGTACCATCACAATGTTTGAAAAGCATTTAGACAGGTACATGGCTAGGATAGGTTTTTGAGTGATATGTGTCAAACGCAGGCAGGTAGGACTAGTGTGGATGGGGCATGTTAGTTGGCATAAGCTCGTTGAGTCAAAGGGTCTGTTTCCACACTGTATGTCTCTATGACTAAGCCATAGATAGATTGAGTGATTGCTTTGTGGAGGCACATATGTTCTGTCCATAGCGGCTACCCTGAGCTTGCTGCTAATTGCCATTTTAATTCTCCCTCCTACTATGATCTGCCTGTGGCCTCTCGCACTCTTATGACAAGACTCAACATGGTCATGAAGACTACCACCATCATTCTGAGGAACGTTGTATAAACTCCATATGAATAAATTCCCCAACTTCAAGTAACTTTCCTCTGTGTCAGATGTAGCCATCGTTATGCCAGTTATCTATCTGTGACATGAGGCTCTTCCCACAGCCCTGCTATTAGCAAAATATAACGCAGGCAACAGGAGCATCATCACCCGACTGCCCCTACTGATACATTTGCCTTGGCGTTAACTCAGATTTATGTCAGAAAGGTCTTGACCCCAAATGTCACCCGTTCCTTCTCTCCAGAGATGTTGCCTGTCCCACAGAGTTACTCCAGCATTTTGTGTCTACCTTCAATTTGCACCAGCACCTGCAGTTCTTTCCTACATTTACAGATATTCCCTTTGCCTTATCCCTTCTGCCTTCCACCAAGCTAAGAGTAACTTTTTTTTTCCTCCTTCCTCCTATTGGAAGGGGGATGATGCTCTTACACCTGAAAATGCAACTTCGCTTTCGACAAGTTGGACACTACTGAGAACTTTTGCAGCATTTTCTGTTTTTGAATGAAATTACCGTGTCAGTTATCGGCACAGTTTAATGGGCTCACATTTCCCTTAATCTAGATTTTTTTATCCCAAACCTCATTTGCTTCTCAGTTTGAAGTTTGTGATAAACCAATTCACATTTTCCCTAACTAACACAGTCCTTTGGTTAGCACTTTTCCGGAATATATTTATTTGGCATTTCTCTCAGCACCTTTGGTTGAAAGCAGAAGTGATTTTTAGTGCTCGTTTAATACATGCTGAAATTGCACAAAATACTAGTTTGCCACTTCCAAACAACAGGCCTAGCTCTCAATATCTGAGGTAGACAAAAATGCTGGAGAAACTCTGAAACTCAATATCTGATCCCAAGTTGAGACGTACACAATTGTGTTACGTGTAAATATTTATCTTTACTCAAATTTAAAGCCGAAAAAACATATTAGTTATCCTTTCAATCCGCAGTCTGTGTAAATGTCAAGAGAGGACACGAATGAGATTTGCTTTGGATGCCGAACATACTTCATGCAAGAACTGAACAGCTTTCTTTGTGCATTCTCTGAGGCCTTCAACATAGATTTCAACTGCACAAGCATTCCAATTTAAGCACTGACAATTGGAGGCAAGACCAGAAATGGTAGGTCAGTCCACTGGTTAGTCATTAAACATCAGAATGAGCGACGCAGACACCCTTAGTCTGTCACACCAAAAATATAAAGAGATGCCAGTGCCTCAGTGAGGAATATTGACCCAAAGTCTTATGCTAACCTGACTACTTCAAAGCTGTATTTCACATATTTGGCTTTCTCTCCTATTTTCTTGTCAAGTATGTCTTTCCAGAGGATTATGTTCTTTCCAACCCTGGCATTGAAGTCAGAGGATTAGTTTCTTGCCCTCTGGGACACGGGCCAGGGTTTCTCTCAAGGTCAGAGCCGAGCTCTTCCTTGGTCTCATCTGTTGCTGCAAGTGGAACCTGCATTGACAACGGTACTGTGCTAAGTGCGCGTTCGTGAGAGATATCGACTTATATTGCAGGAGTTGCTGAGGCACCAGACTAACTCGTTACTGCTGGTGAAGTCCACCCTATGGGGATGACATCTCTCTTTTTGCTTGCTCTTCCGGACAGTGGTACAACACTGCCTTGTGTCGAGTCAGCCAACTCCTGCCCATCAGATCCCACTCAGGAAAGCAGTCAATGAAAGTGTCTGAGCTCCCAGGCAATGATTGTAGAACACAGTACAGCACAGGAACAGGCTCTTCCAGCCACAATGTCTGCACAGATCATAATGTCAAATTAAACAAATCACACCTGCCTGCTTTTTCTGCAGTTCCTTGTTTCTACAAGGTGTCTAATTTACCACGTTATCCATCTGTGTTGACACTGAGAGATAGACTTGCACCCCAAGATCTCTTTATACATTAAACACTCATTATAACAGAACAAAGAGGGGGGGGAATGGTGTCCGTTATTGCCGATTATCCAATATAACCGAGTATGGCAGTATCATTGTATGTAGATGAAACAAAGAACTACCGATAATGGTTAATACACAAAAGGACACAAAGTGCTGGAGTAATTCAGCGGGACAGGCATCACCGCTGGAGAACATGGATAGGTGATATTGGGACCCTTCCTCAGGCTGATTCAGTCTGCTGAGTTACTCCAGCACTTTATGTCGATTCAACATAAAACTAGGCGCCAATACCTAGTTTTGCCCTTCTTTACTGGTTCACGCAGCTGTTATTGTGGCTCATGTTGTAGCCCCTTGGGACAGCGCATTCGTCAGGCCACGACCCACAGTAAGACAGGTTTCCAACCCCTCTCACCTGCTGATGTTTCCAAGGTTGAGTATACCAGCGTCTCCAGGCCAGGAGTAGGAGGCGGCAGCGGGGGGGGGGGGTAACAGATGAAAAATGGCTCACTGGTGCACCTTGCAAGTCAAGGATGCCGTCAGACGGATGGCATCAGAAGTCCATCCACTATATCCAAAAAGCTGGAGTAACTCAGCAGAGCAGGTAACATCTCTGCTTCAGACTTCTGAAGGGTCTCGGCCCGAAACATTACCCATTCCTTCTCTCCAGAGATGCTGCCTGTTCTGCTGAGTTACTCCAGTTTATTGTGTCTATCATCAGTTTAAACCAGTATCTGTAGTTCCTTCTTACACATACTTTATAAAAGGGTCTGTTAGATCTTGGGTTAACTGTCATCAGCGCTGCTATCGATTCAGTTATTTATTGTACACATGATATCCCTGGGTTACAAATGTTCTGACATAAAAATCCAACGCGATACAAACTCCTATATTTTTTAGATATTTTCCAAGCTAGTAATATATTTCAAGACATTTATTAATGACTGGATAGAGTAGATATTACATTCATTTAACTCTGGGTAGTGTTTGGGTGGTTAAGCAAAGAAATAAAATTGTAGGAAGTTAGAAACATAGAAAATAGGTGCAGGAGTAGGCCATTTGGCCCTTCGAGCCTGCATTCAATATGATCATGGCTGATCATCCAACTCAGTATCCTGTACCTGCCTTCTCTCCATACCCCCTGATCCCTTCAGCCACAAGGGCCATATTTAACTCTCTTCTTAAATATAGCCAATGAACTGGCCTCAACTACCTTCTGTGGCAGAGAATTCCACAGATTCACCGCTCTCTGTGTGAAAAATGTTTTTCTCATCTCGGTCCTAAAAGACTTCCCCCTTATCCGTAAACTGTGACCCCTTGTTCTGGACTTCCCCCACATCGGGAACAATCTTCCCGCATCTAGCCTGTCCAACCCCTTAAGAATTTGGTACGTTTCTATAAGATCCGCCCCTCAATCTTCTAAATTCTAGCAAGTACAAGCTGAGTCTATCCAGTCTTTCTTTATATGAAAGTCCTGCCATCCCAGGAATCAGTCTGGTGAACCTTCTCTCTACTCCCTCTATGGCAAGAATGTCTTTCCTCAGATTAGGAGACCAAAACTGTACGCAATACTCGAGGTGTGATCTCACTGTACAACTGCAATAGAACCTCCCTGCTCTTATACTCAAATCCTTTTGCTATGAATGCTAACATATCATTTACTTTCTTCACTGCCTGCTGCACCTACATGTCTGCTTTCAATGACTGGTGTACCATGACACCCAGGTCTCGTTGCATCTCCCCTTTTCCTAATCGGCCACCATTCAGATAATAGTCTACTTTCCTGTTTTTGCCACCTAAGTGGAAAACCTCACATTTATACCACATCTGCCATGCATTTGTTCAAGTTCAAATATACCACATAAATTCAGGCACCATTTGTTCCAAAGCCTTGCCCAATTATCCATTTTGCCAGACCAACAGAAGTCACTTAATTATAGCACAGTACACCTCTGACCCACTAGTTATACCCCTCCCTCGTCCGTGAAACAACATGGACTGATAGAAACTTAAATAAAACAAATATTGTACAGTGTAACAAATGTAAATTAAATTTACAGTGAAACTGGCAGGCCGGTCAATGAAATACCCTCCGAAGTCCCGATGAGAGTTGGATCGGCAGGCGACAGCAGGCTGAGGTGCTGCTTTCCCTTCACAATTACCGGGCCAACCCGAGATTTGCTTTTCTCGTATGGATTTGGAGGAGTAGGCAGAATGCCCGGAGATTTCAGGTAACACGCTTTCCAGAATCTCTGAAAGCGTTGGCGGAGTCTGCAGGGGCCGGGGAATCTGCGATAGGGCAGGTGCGGCTCGAGCATTTCCTGGACAGGAATTTAGGGGGCCGATTTTTTAACGTGGTAATGACGGTCCTGAAAGAGGCCAGTGCGGAAGCCTGACCAGACCGGGGAAAGTGCCAAATCGGCTGTGGTCGGCGTGCACGCACACCTCAGAGGGCAGAAACACGTCCAGGTCGAGGTCAAGATCAGCGGCCACACCCGACCTTGATCTCCACATTTTTGGGGGGATGTGTGAACACTCTTACCACCGAGTTGACGGCGCTGTTGCCGATTTGCACCACGTCCAGCTGCAGAAGTTCCGATGAGGTAAAGATCAGCCGCCTCACCGGAGGACCTCAAGGAGGATTTCAAGCGCGCTCTCGTGATTTGCCTGCATTAAAGGAGGTGCCGGTTCATCAGTTGCTAGAAAATCGATGGTGCACCTGCCCAGGTAGAGCGATACAAAATGGATAACTTTTGAATTCGGAGGCTTCTGACGAATGGAGAAATTAGCTTCTGCTAATTTCTCGGGGATAGAACCCTTACATTATCTGTGGACTACCTAGATTTCCCCCTTGCATTTGAACTCACAAATTGCAATGGTCCAGATTAAACTCCATCTATCATCTCTCCGTCCAAGGAGGAACTTCACTACCACCTTCAAGTGCAACCAGAGATGGGCAATTAAATGTTAGCACTGTTTGTGAAGCCCAGCTTACCTACAGATATAGCCAAGCTAAGACTTTCACCAACACATTTTCAATACAATAAAAACTAATATTTAGACAACTAGTAATACCTTGCATTCGCCATTATCTCACCCAGATCAGATTTCCCTTGCTGTCTCCACCTTGCCCTCTTTCCAATCTTTCAGCCAAGGTCTGCTGCAAAAAGGTATCGGTGTATCTAATCTCCCTTTTCATTTTCACCCTGCTGTCTTTGCCTTAACTCTCATGGGATGGTAATTCTTGGAATGAGAGGGCTCCAACGAAAAAATATAAGCTAGGTCTAAATTCTCTGGATTGAGAGCGAGGGCAAACGTATTGAAGAAGCATGTTCAGAGGTTTCTTCTAGTGAGTATTGAACAATGGATCATTTAAAGCTGAAGTAAAAAGGAATTTATTTTAACAAGGGTGGTAAATTTTCTCACAGGGGAGATTACTGGGGTATTTAAAGAGGAAGTAGACATAGCTTTGAAAGATCATGGAAATGAGGGGCAAGGAACAGTCACCTGCTTGAACTCAGTGGATCAGGCAGCACCTGTGGAGGGAAATGTATAGTGGATGTTTCAAGTCAGGACCAAACCCAAAATATCAACTGGCCACTTTCCTCTGCAGATGCTGCTAACTTACGGATTTCATCCAATAGTTTGATTTTTGGTCCAGCATCTGCAGTCTCGTGCCTCTAGGAAACAGGGTCATGGGGAACTGGCACAGAAGAGATGAGGTCTTGGGCAAATCAGCCACGCTCATATACAACCTTTAGGGTAGACCCGGGGTTTCAAGTGACCTACTTTTGCTCCTATTTCCTTCGGTTTGAATTTACTGCATGTATTTAATTACCTAACTGTCAGCCTGATATAGAGCTCTCCCTCTGAGATACAAGCACTGTGAAGTCAAGTTTCATGCTTGAGATGTTAGTTCGAAGCGACCCATGAGTTGGAGACCAAGTCGACTTCACCTCTCTTTTACCTTCAATGTTTTTTCAACCGAGCAATCGTATCATCAATCAATCAACACATTTCTGAGCGCAGAGAACAAATTGCGTTCCCATCTCCCTCCAAAAAAAATCTGCATTTGTCTTTGCATGTATTTGTTTTGTACCTTTCGCCATGTCTAGTTTCACGCACCTGGTAGGGGGTCTCAACATCCACTGGAGGAACATACATCATGCAAAGAACCCAGTGTAGGAAGGAACTGCAGATGCTGGTTGAAACCGAAGATAAGACACAAAATGCTGGAGTAACTCAGCGGGACAGGCAGCATCTCTGGAGAGAAGGAATGGGTGACGTTTCAGATCGAGACCCTTGGTTCAATCAAGAGGAACTGTAGAGGAAACTTCTCAAATTTGCCACTTTCAGACATTCATTTCCATCCCAGATCTGTTATATTATAACAGGTAAGCCGTGACTTTAATCAATGAATGTCAATACTGGCTGCTGGCAAGCATGGGTGTATAATCACCAAACAACATCATTTGTTCCTGTTCCGATACTGCATTTCACTGTCAAATTCCCAAATGCAGTGCAGCAATAGCTCAAATGGGAAACCAATCTGAACACCTCAACTTCAGATATCAGGCACCTTACACCTTGGTTGACATACTGATAGATAGGCGTTACTGTTCAGAGGCTGGACACCCATTCCACTTTGAGCTCCAGGCAAGAGATTACCATGTGGACAATGAAAATAATTCAAGAATATACTCAAAGCCACCTTGGAATAAGTATATTTAATAAATATAATATCCCCATCTATTTGTATCCTTAACCAATGGAGTGTATGGGTTCAGGAAGACATTGACTGAGATTCTGATTCACAAGGTACCCACAGGTAAACAGTTGGAGATGAGGAGGATTTTATTTAGTCAGTGGGTGTTGAATCTCTGGAATTCATTGCCACAGAAGGTTGTGAAGGTCAAGTCAATAGATAATTTTTTACGGCAGAGATAGATAAGATTCTTGATTAGTACCGGTGTCAGGGGTTATTAAAAGGCAGGATAATGGGATTGAGGAAAGATAGTTCAGCCATGATTGAATGGCGGAGTAGACTTGATGGAAGCATGTTATCCTCGATCTCAAGGGATTGTCTCAGATGAATAGATGAAGATGAATTTAATTTACCGGAAATTAAATACTAATGACCCAGTATAGAACTCTATACTTGCCTACTAGTAATTAAAGTTGGCACCTTGAAAGCTATCCTCCAATTCCATTTTTGAATGGAAGATTTTTTTTTGCATTTTCCTATAATATTTTACAGTTCAAACTTTGGTCTTGCTCAATTACAAAAGATGTTACAATCACATTACAATCTCGTGTTACACTTCTGCTTCCAGGCTTTTCATAACAGAATAGTATATATAAATGTTCATGTTTCCATGGAATGATCCAGAAAAATAACAGCGATTCAAACAGAGATTTCTGCTTATTCACACACACCAATAAATTGCCTCTCCCGTTTCTGGATACACCATTGCCGCGTAAAGCCAACTTGTCATAACTGATCTAGTTTCTTGGTATATAAAATGAAACATCTCACAGAGTAATGTATATTACGTTGTGGTAAATGCGTTTCCAATTATTGCACATAAAGTTTTACAGTAATGTATCTTTTGTATGCTCGATACAATGTTTGATAAGTTGGGGCTTGGGTCACAAATCACGTTTCACCCCCTCAAAGTATTTTCCCATATATACCAAGTAGGGTGGGGAATTTTGGGGGTTGAATTGAGTGAGATCGCACCGTGACAGGGGCCAATTTGATTCAGTCATCCCAAAAAGACTGTGCCAGTTGTATCAAAATGGCGAAATAGCTCAGCCCCAACGAGGAAAAAAAAACTTTTCTATCCCCTGAAAGCTCAAGGACTAGAAATTCGAAATAGCTTCTCATTATAATTTAAAAAAACAATATATTATTTTTATACAGACGCACTGGCAGAAAGAAAATGACCATGTTGTGAGTAGCAACAACAACAGCAGCAGCAAGCGATAAGCAAGGAGCCGCTTCCCCAAACAAACCGGGGTCAAAATCAACCAGACAACCTCCCGGCCGCCATCAGGCCCGTCCCTCGCCCTCGCCCTCGCCCTCCCTGCCGGCTGCCGAAACGCAAAGCCGGCGGATGGCGGGGCCGGTGCCCTGAGGCCTAGTCGCCGCCGCCGCCGCCCGCCCGCCCGCCCGCAGCAACAGCAGCAGCTCCAGCCCTGCGTGCTCCCCCCTCCCTGGCGGCAGTGAGAGAGGCCGGCCTTGGCCAGCCTGAGCCTGAGCCTGAGGCCGAGGCCGAGTCTGGGCCCAAGCCTGGAGCCGGGGCCTCGGCCTGCAGAACCCATCCACCCACCCACTCGCGGCTCCAACGAAGCCCGAGCCCAAGGCCGGCCTCCCGCCGCTGAACTCACCATGCGACCAGATGCGACGGCGAGGGTTTGAGGGGGAAAGAAGGTGCGAGCGATTCAGCAGCGGCGCCACTCCCCGAGCCGAGCCGAGCCCGAGCCGACCAGACCCTCGCACTGCCTCGCTCCCGGAACAACAGCGTCCGCCAGCCAGCCAGCGCGCACGCACGCACGCACACGTCACGCCGTCTGTCCGCCCGCCAGCTACCCCTTGCGTCGCGCCGCCAGCACGCGCACGCTATTCCGCGTCACCCCGTCCGCCAGCAAGTCCGCGCACGCACAGCCGCCGCTGCTGCCCCTTGCGTCACGCCGCCAGCACGCGCACGCTACTCCGCGTCACCCCTAGCGTCTCGCCGCCAGCACGCGCGCGCTACTCTTACGTCACCCCGTCCGCCAGCCAGCCCGCGCGTGCACGAGCGCCCATTCCATTCCTCCTCCTCCTCCTCTCCATTGACATTACTAGTCCTGGCATCGCCTCTCGCACACGCATACGCACACCTCCAACGTGACCCCTCCACTCGCCGCATCTTCCCATCTCCCCCCCTGTCTGCCTTCCGCAAAGACCGCTCCCTCCGCAACTCCCTTGTCAATTCTTCCCTTCCCTCCCGCTCCACCCCTTCCCCGGGCACTTTCCCTTGCAACCGCAAGAGATGCTACACTTGTCCCTTCACCTCCCCCCTCCACTCCTTTCAGGGACCCAAGCAGTCCTTCCAAGTCCGACAGAGGTTCACCTGCACCTCCTCCAACCTCATCTACTGCATCCATTGCTCCAGATGCCAGCTGATCTACATCGGTGAGACCAAGCGGAGGCTGGGCGATCGTTTCGCCAAACACCTCCGCTCGGTCCGCAATAACCAACCCGACCTCCCGGTGGCTCAGCACTTCAACTCCCCCTCCCATTCCGTATCCGACCTCTCGGTCCTGGGCCTCCTCCACGGCCAGAGTGATCAACACCGCAAGTTGGAGGAACAGCACCTCATATTCCGCTTGGGGAGTCTGCATCCTCTGGGCTTAAACATTCAATTTTCTCAATTATGTTAACCCTGGCTGCCTCCTCCCCTTCCCACCTCTCCCTCAGCCCTCGGGCCCTGGCATTCCTTCTCTCTCTATCTCTCCCCCACCTAAGTCGCACTAGCTTCTCATTTTCACACTACAAACAGCTTACAATGGCCTGTTTCCTTTATCATCGATACTTTTTTGCATATCTTTCATTCATTGTTCTTTATCTCCACATCACCGTCTATATCTCTCGTTTCCCTGATCCCTAACTAGTCTGAAGAAGGGTCTCGACCCGAAACGTCGCCTATCTCCTTCGCTCCTTAGATGCTGCTGCACCCACTGAGTTTCTCCAGCCTTTTGTGTACCCGCATACGCACACGGTCGGGTTTGTTTCACGGCCCGGGCCATGTGCCCCTGCACACACAGCTTCCAATTTCCAGACGTTTGCTGCACTGTGATTGAGGGCATCCAAAACTTGGCACCCATTATACCAACCAGCCCATGCTGCACAACTCAAGAGTATTTAATGAATGATACAACTCATGAATGCATTAACACAATAAATAAATATATAACAATACAATAAATGATCAGTTGCACATTGTAAGCAGGCTATAATAGTGCAAGGTAGGCACAATATGCTGGAGTAACTGCAGGACAGGCAACATCTCTGGAGAGAGGAATGGGTGATGTTTCAGGTCAAGACCCTTCTTCAGAAGTGCAACTGTGCAAGCTTGGGTACGTAGTCCAACTTTATATAAAAGCCATAATAGTTCAGTGCAGAGGTGGGGTTGTGGTTCGGGTGTGCAGTGCGATTCAAGAACCTGATAAGGATGATAGGATAAAGCTGTTCAATTCATTGAGTCATACAGCTTGTAAACAGGCCGTTTGGTCAACTTGCCCACACCAGCCAACATCTACACTAATCCTACCTGCCTGCGTATGGCCCACATCCCTCTAAACCTGGCCTATTCATGTACCTGTCAAACTGTTATTAAAAGTTGCAAAAGTCCCTGCCTCGACTTCCTCCTCTGGTAGCTCATTCCAAACACCCACCACACTTTGTGTGAAAAAGTTACCCCTCAGATTTCAATTAAATCTTTTCCCCTTCACCTTAAACTTATGTCCTCTGGTCCTCGGTTCCCCTACTGGGCAAGAGTTGGGGAATTCTAGTTCATTCTTGAATGTGGTGGTCATGGTTTTCAGGCTCTTGTACCTCAATGATAACAGCAAGAAAATAATGGGATCTTGTGTCTTAATGATAACAGCAAGAAGATTCAAGATTCAAGAGGGTTTATTGTCATGTGTCCCAGATAGGACAATGAAATTCTTGCTTTGCTTCAGCACAACAGAATATAGTCGGCATAAATAAATACAGAACAGATCAGTGTGACCATATACCATTGAATATATATATATACACACACACATAAATAATCAGATAAATTGCAATGGGCTATTAATGTTCAGAGCTTTGTTTGAGTTGAGTTTAATAGCCTGATGGCTGTGGGGAAGTAACTATTCCTGAACCTGGATGTTGCATATTTCAGGCTCCTGTACCTTCTACCTGAAGGCAACGGGGAAATGAGTGAGTGGCCAGGATGGTGTATATATACACACATCAGTAAGCAGATAAAGTGCAATAGGTTGTTGTAGTTCAGAGTTTGTTTGAGTTGAGTTTAATAGTCTGATGGCTGTGGGGAAGAAGCTGTTCCTGAATCTGGATGTTGCAGATTTCAGGCTCCTGTACCTTCTGCCCGATGGTAGCGGGGAGATGAGTGTGTGGCCAGGATGGTGTGGGTCCTTGATCATGCTGGTAGCTTTTTTGAGGCAGCGACTGCGATAGATCCCCTCGATGGTAGGGAGGTCAGCGCCGATGATGGACTGGGCAGTGTTTACAATTTTTTGTAGTCTTTTCCGCTCCTGAGCGCTCATGTTGCCGAACCAAGCCACGATGCAACCGGTCATCATGCTCTCTACTGTGCACCTATAGAAGTTCGAGAGACAGACCGACTCTCCGTAGAGTGTGAACAAGGAGGTGTTGATAGAAAAGACAGGGGGATGAGCAGAGGGGGTGGGGTGAATTTGCTGGTAAGGAATAAAATGCAATCCTTAGCCAGGGATGACATAGGGTCAGAAGATGTAGAATCCTTGTGGGTAGAGTTGAGAAGGGCGGCCATGGTGGCGCAGCGGTAGTGTTGCTGCCTTACAATGAATGCAGCACCGAAGCCCAGGTGCTATCGGAATGGTGTTTGTATGTTCTCCCCGTGTCCTGCGTGGGTTTTCTCCGAGATCTTCGGTTACCTCCCACACACCAAAGAGTGTAGGTTAATTGGCTTGATAAATGTGAAAATCGTCCCTAGTGAGTGTAGGATATTGTTAATGTGCGGGGATCTCTGGGCGGCACGGACCCAGTGGGCCTGTTCCCGCATTGCATCTCTAAACTAAATTAAACTGCAAAGGTAAACAGACCCTAATGGGAGTTATACATTGGCCTCCGAACAGTAGGCATTAAGAAAGGGAATATTGTCGTCATCATACGGGATTTCTGTATGCAGGAAGACTGGGAAAATCAGGTTGGTACTGGATCCCAAAAGAAGTCACTTCTAGAGTGCTTCGGAGATGGCTTCTAAGAGTCGCTTGAAGTAAAGCTTACAAGGGATAAGACAATACTGGATTTGGTGTCATGTAACAAACTAGATTCAATGAAGGAGCTTAAGGTAAAGGAACCCCTATGACCATAATATGATAAAATTCAACCTGCAGTTTGAGAGGGAGAAGATGAAATCAGATGAATCGGTATCACTGCTGAGTAAAGGTAACTACAGAGGCATATGAGAGTTGCTGGCTAAAGTTGATTGGAAAGGGACCCCAGCAGGGATGACGGTGGAGCAGCAATGGCAGGCGTTTCTGGGAGTAATTTGGAAGATGCAGTTTATTTTCATCCTAAAGAGGAAGAATGATTCTAAGGGGAGAATGAGGCGACTGTGGCTGATAAAGGAAGTCAAAGACAGCATAAAACTAAAGGGGAAGGCATGTAATATTGCAAGGATGAACTGGAAGCTAGAGGATTGGTAAACTGTTAGAGAGTAACAGAGGGCAACTAAAAAGGCAATAAGGGGACAAAAGATGAAATGTGAAGGTAAGCTAGCCAACAATATAAAAGAAGATACCAAAAGTTGCTTCAGATATAGAGAGTAAAAGGAGGGAAGATTGAACACTGGAAAATGACGCTGGGAAGTAGTGATGCGGAATAAAGAAATGGCGGACGAATTGAATAAGTATTTTGTGTCAGTCTTCACAGCAGAAGACACCAGCAATGTGCTAGAAATCCAAGAGAGTGAGGGACGGATGTTAGTGGAGTTGCTATTACTAAGGAGAAGGTGCTTGGGAAGCTGAAAGGGCTGAAGGTGAATAAATCACCTGGATTAGATGGATTACACCCCGGGGTTCTGAAAGAGGTGGCTTTTGAGATTGTGGGGGCATTAGTAGTGATCTTTCAAGAATCACCAGAGTCAGGAGTGGAAATGTTACACCGCTGTTCAAAAAGGAAACGAGGAAAAATAGGGGAAATTATAGGCCGGTTAACCTGACTTCAGTGGTTGGTAAGATTTTAGAGTCCATTATTAAGGATGAGGTTTCTCAGTACTTAGAAGCATATGATAAAAGTCAGCGTGGTTTAGTAAATGGGAAATCTTGCTTAACAAATCTATTGGAATTCTTTGAGGAAGTCAATAGCAGGAGAGTCAGTGGATGCTGTTTAGTTGGATTTTCAGAAGGCCTTTGATAAGGTGCCACACATGAGGCCAAACAAGGCGAGAGCCATGGTATTAGTGGGAAGATTGAAGCTTTGATAGAAGGTTGGATGAATGGTAGAAGGCAAAGAGTGTGAATAAAGGGGGCTTTTTTTGGTTGGCTGCCAGTGACCAGTGGTGTTCTGCAGAGATCACTGTTGGTTCCACTACTTTTCACATTGTACATCAATGATTTGGATGATGAAATTGATACTTTGTGGCCAAGTTTGTTGATGATACAAAGATAGGTGGAGGGGCAGGTAATGTAGAGAAAGCAGGGAGTCTGCAGAAGGATTTGCACAGGTTGGGAGAGTGGGCAAAGAAGTGGCGGATGGATATAGCGTAGCAAAGTGTGCGGTCATGCACTTTAGTAGCAGGAATAAAGGCATAGACTATTTTCTAAAGGGGGAGAGGATTCCGAAATCGGAGGTGCACTGGACTTGGGAGTGCTGGTGCAGGATTCCCAAAAGGTTAATTTGCAGGTTGAAACGGTAGTAAGGAATGTTCGAATTCATTTTGGGACAACCAGAGTATAAAATACAGGGACGAAATGCCGAGGCTTTGTAAGGGGCCGGTGTGACGACATTTGGAATATTGTGAGTGGGCCCAGAGGAGGTTGACAAGAATGATCCCGGAGACAATTGAGTTCACATATGATGAGCGTTCGACGACCCTGGGCCTGTACTCATTGGAGTTTAGAAGGATGAGGGGATCTCGTTGAAACTTCCCGAATAGTGAAAGGCCTGGATAGAGTTGACGTGGAAAGGATATTTCCACTAGGACCAGAGAGCATAGCCTCAGAATAAAAGGACGCACCTTTAGAACGGAGATGAGGAGGAATTTCAAAAGCCAGAGGGTGGTGAATCTGTGGAAATTATTGCCACAGACGACTATGGAGGCCGAATCAATGGGCCGACCAATTTTTAAAGTGGGGATTGACGGGTTTGAGATCAATATGGATGTCAAAGATTATGGGGAGAAGGCAGGAGACTAAGGTTGAGATCGTTGAGATGGAAAGATAGATCAACCATGGTTTAATGGCAGAGTAGACTCCATGGCCAAATTCTGCTCCTACCACTTGTGAATATATCTTTGATGATATTAGTTATCTTCTTGAAGCAGAGCTTCTGTAGATCCATTCAATGGTGGGGAGGTCAGTGACCATGATGGATATCTCAAACTCTCCTCCTGAAAGCTCCACCATTTCTTCCTTCCCCACCTCTGTTATCGCCTCCCTCCCAACCACTGCCCACCAACCAAGGTCTTTTGTTTAGAAAATACCCTTGTTTATGACATTTTAAATTGAAATGTGGCCAGTGCCATCCTGGACATTCACGCACACAAAATGTCCCCTGGCTGGAGACATTAGGGCACAGATGATTCCTCAAAAGAGAGGCAAATAGTCAGCGTGCATGGACCCGCTGTTGGGCCCAAAATGGCCACCTTGGGTAGCCTCAGGAAAGAGATGTTTGCAAACTTCGTTCCTTCAATTAAGGCCTCTTACTTTGCTGAGAATTATTATTCTTTAGACTTCAGAGATACAGCGTGGAAACAGGCCCTTCGACCCACCAAGTCCGCGCTGACCAGCAATCGCACCGTCCACTAGCACTATCCTACACACTAGGGACAATTTACAATTTACAGAAGCCAAATAACCAACAAACCTGAATTTCTTTGGTGTGTGGGAGGAAACCGAAGCACCTGGAGAAAACCCACATGGTCACAGGGAGAACGTACAAACTCCGTACGGGCAGCGCCCACGGTCAGGATCGAACCAGGGTCTCTGGCGCCAAGATAGCAACTCTACCGCTGCACCACTGTGCCACCTCCTTATCACTTCAGGAATCACCACCTTCATCCTCCACATATATTTGAATCTGTAGCTCAGGAGATAGCAATTTGGTAGAGTCAGAAGTTTGTCTGAGCTCAGAGACTTGAGCAGAAGGACTTAAGCCAAGTCGAGTTCATTGTCATGCCTATGCACCAGTATGGTGAGGTACACTACAATTGAATGCAGCAACATCACAGGCACATAGACCCAGATACACAAAACATAAATTACACCCAAATTCTGCAAGACAGTAAAAAGAAAGTAACAAATATACAATTAATTATAACACAACAAATGATTAGTTATGCAAGGTAAGCTGACTATAATGGTGCAAGCCAAGATACATAGTGCAATCTTATACAGAGACCACAGTAATGCAGTGCCAAGGTAGGGTTTGGTTAGGACTGTGCAAAAATAAATAAGTAAACACCCTTTAGGGAAAAAAAACATGTCCGTGGTAATGCAAGAGTTGGTCCATAGCGTTTTGTTGTCGGTCACATTAGGGCTGTACAGGTTGTTTGAAGCAGCTGATGAACGATGTTGGATGGTGGCTATTCCTGAACCTGGTGGTGTGGGACGTCAGGCTTCTGTATCCCTGACCCAGTTGTAGCAGTGAGAAGAGGCACGGTGGTGATCCTTGATTATAGATGCTGCTTTTTTGAAGCAGTGCCGATGCTTTTGATGATGGGGTTAGCTGAGCCCACTGCACATGTCTGGCCATTCAGTCCATCACCATGATGGCACAGTGGCACAGTGGTAGAGCTACTGCCTTACAGAGCTAGAGACCCGGGTTCAATCCTGACTACGAGTGCTTGTCTGTATGTTTTCCCTGTGACCGCGTGCGTTTTCGCCGAGATTTTCAGATTCCTCCCTCACTCCAAAGACGTCCAAGTTTGTTGGTTAGAAACATAGAAACATAGAAAAATAGGTGCAGCAGTAGGCCAATCGGCCCTTCGAGCCTGCACCGCCATTCAATGTGATCATCCAACTCAGTGTCCCGTACCTGCCTTCTCTCCATACCCCCTGATCCCTTTAGCCACAAGTGCCACATCTAACGCCCTCTTTAATATAGCCAATGAACTGACCTCAACTACCTTCTGTGGCAGAGAATTCCAGAGACCCACCACTCTCTGTGTAAAGAATGTTTTCCTCATCTCGGTCCTAAAGGAATTCCCCCTTATCCTTAGACTGTGACCCCTTGTTCTGGACTCCCCCAACATCGGGAAAAATCTTCCAGCATCTAGCTTGTCCAACCCCTTAAAAATTTTGTAAGTTTCTATAAGATCCCCCCTCAATCTTCTAAATTCGAGCGAGTGCAAGCCGAATCTATCCAATCTTTCCTCATATGAAAGTCCTGACATCCCAGGAATCAGTCTGGTGAATCTTCTCTGTACCCCCTCTATGGCAAGAATGTCTTTCCTCAGATTTGGAGACCAAAACTGTACGCAATACTCCAGGTGTGGCCTCACCAAAACCCTGTACAACTGCAGTAGAACCTCCCTGCTCCTATACTCAAATCCTTTTGCTATGAATGCTAACATACCATTTGCTTTCTTCACTGCCTGCTGCACCTGCATGCCTACTTTCAATGACTGGTGTACCATGACACCCAGGTCTCGTTGCATCTCCCCTTTTCCTAATCTGCCACCATTCAGATAATAGTCTACCCTCATGTTTTTGCCACCAAAGTGGATAACCTCACATTTATCCACATTATACTGCATCTGCCATGCATCTGCCCATTCACTCAGCCTATCCAAATCACCCTGCAGCCTACAAGCATCCTCCTCACACCTAACTATACTACCCAGCTTGGTGTCATCTGAAAATTTGGAGATGTTGCATTGAATTCCCTCGTCCAAATCATTAATATATATTGTAAATAGCTGGGGTCCCAGCACTGAGCCTTGCGGTACCCCACTTTGGCTTGGTATAAATGTAAATTGCTCCTTGTGTGTAGGGTAGTGTTAATGTGTGGGGATCACTGGTTAGTGCGGACTCGGTGGGCTGAAAAGCCTGTGTCCGCGCTGTATCTCGATAAAAACTAAACTAAACCATGATGGTGGTCCATATGGTGCTGTGAAAGCAACAGAGAGTGCCGGGCTCCTGTCGACTAACTGCTTTGTAAGTGCCAATTGCTCTGGTCAGAGAGTGCTTGATGGAGTCTTTGGCAATACAGATCTTCCGCAGATTGGGAGCACCCATCCTTCGTTGAGCCCGTACATCTTATTGAGCATTTGGGAGACTGATGAGATGGATTTACCGACTGCTGTGGAACTTGGTTTGCAGCAATATCTGAATGATTGAGCAGAATGGTTTGGTCCAACCGCAGGTTGCCTTGGTTGGCCTATGATTGAATTGATTGAAAGATACAGCGTGAAAACAAGCCCTTCAGCCCACCAAGCCCACACCAACCACCAATCACCCGTTTACACGAGCTCTATGTTATCCCACATGCGCATCCTCTCCTGCCATATCCAGAGCAATTTACAGGGGCCAATTAACCAGCAAACCCGCATGTCTTTGGGATAGTAGACAATAGACGATAGGTGCAGGAGTAGGCCATTCGGCCCTTTGAGTCAGGACCGCCATTCAATGTGATCATGGCTGATCATCCCCAATCAGTACCCTGTACCTGCCTTCTCCCCATATCCCCTGACTCCGCTATTTTTAAGAGCCCTATCTAGCTCTCTCTTGAAAGCATCCAGAGAACCTGCTTCCACCGCCCTCTGAGGCAGAGAATTCCACAGACTCACAACTCTCTGTGAGAAAAAGTGTTTCCTCGTCACCGTTCTAAATGGCTTACTCATTATTCTTAAAGTGTTGCCCTTGGTTCTGCTCCCCCCAACAGGAGTCTGAAGAAGGGTCTCAACCCGAAACGTCGCCTATCTCCTTCGCTCCTTAGATGCTGCTGCACCCGCTGAGTTTCTCCTGTCTTTTGTGTACCATCGGGAACAAGTTTCCTGCCTCTAGTGTGTCCAACCCCTTAACAATCTTATATGTTTCAATGAGATCCCCTCTCATCCTTCTAAACTCCAGAGTGTACAAGCCCAATCGCTCCATTCTCTCAGCATATGACAGTCCCGTCATCCCGGGAATTAACCTTGTAAACTAGTGGAAGGAAACCGGATGTGGGAGGAAACCGGAACACCCGGAGTCTGAAGAAGGATCTCGATCCGAAACGCCACCCATTCCATGCTGTTGTCCCACTGAGTCACTCCAGCTTTTTGTGTCTATCTTTGGTTTAAACCAGTATCTGCAGTTCCTTCCTATGCACCTGAAGTAAACGCACATGGTCAAAGGGAGAATGTGCAAACTCCATGCAAACAGCAACTGCAGTCAGGATCGAACAGTTATGTGTTACAAACAGTTCTCTGGGACGGAACTATGTTGTAACCTGGGTAGGACCTGGATCCCAGAACAGAAGATGAGTTTCTCCACAGTCAGTCACCAACAGGTATGTGAGGACCATACATATCGAGAAATGATAGCTCCCAACAGGGTTAAGTAGTCCAGCTCAAAGCTATATACAGTACATTAGCAAGGCAGAAGAAGTTGAATAGATATGTGTGACATGGAACTCTTTGGCATCAATGGAAACGAATAATAATACAGGCTAGTAAATACAGTTCTGCAGAGCATACAGTGACAAAATGCTCTGGATGCATCAGTGCATTAAAGTGACAGAGCACATTGAATGTAAAGTTACATTTATGAGCTGCTGGGATTCATAAACAGAGGGCCAGAGCACAAAGGCAAGGAAGTTACAATGGGTCTATAACCGAGTCTGGTTTCATCCAATTCTGGTCACTACAATTCAAGAAGAATGGTGACCATAAAGAGGGTGCAGAAAAAAATGTACCTGAATGGTCCCAGGGATGAGGGTTTCGGCTCCAAGGATACACTGGAAACAATGGGGCCATTTTCTTTTCAGCAAAGGGGATTGGGAAGATTTAATGGAGGTGTAAAGGATCTTGACTGGTTTACAGAGAAGGTGTATTAGGGAAATTATTCCCTCAAATGGGCGCTTCAAGGTCACAGATTTAAAATCTTGGATGGTGCGGGGATTGTCATCTATATTACTAAAAGTCTCATCTTGACCACTTCTTCTGTATATTGAATTTTGGAAAAACGCTGCCTCTTATGGCTGTGATTTTTGGCCATCTTAATCGGAGTCCCCCTCCGCTGCGCAGGACATGAGGATTTTTCCCATCGATTAAAAATAAAAGAGTTATTAGTGTTTAAAAAATGTTGAGATTCTATCTCCTGAGGGCCACGTCCCTTCCGGAGGGACTATAAAATCTGGAAGTGTGGAGGTGCCTCAGTTCTCTGCAAGATGGGGGAGCGAAAGGTAGCAATTCTCAGTCTGAGCTGCGAATAACACTGAACACATGTCTACTAAACTGTGAGTGGTTTCACTGACCTGTCAGTGCCCTTAATGTGGTTTGAAAATGTAGTTTGAAAGTGCTAAAGCTGCATTGCCTTTGGTTTGAAAGTGCTAAAGCTGTGTTGCCTTTGGTTTGAAAGTGCTAATGCTGCCTTGCCTAATTAAAGCTGCCTTGCCTAATTAAAGCTGCCTTGCCTTCTATATATAATTTAAAGTTTCATCTTGACCACTTCCTGTTTTGCGCTTTATATTGATTTTAGAAAAAGGGCTACCACGTACGGCTGAGATTTTTGGCCATCTTACTCAGAGTCCCCCTCCGCTCATCAGGTGCCGAGGATTTTTCCCATCGTTCAAAAATAAAAGAGTTATTAGTGTTTTAAAAATGTTCAGATTCTCTCTCCTGTCAATCACGCTCCTTCTGGTGGGAGTGGGGAAGGACTATAAAACCCGGAAGTGTGGGCGTGGCTCAGTCTCGGCAAGATGGGGGAGGGAGAGATCATGACTTGCTGTGTTTAGTGGCCTTGCACCCTGCTTGAAATGGTATGAAACTGCACTTGAATTTGGTGGCCTTGCAACCTGCTTGAAGTGGTATGAAATTGCACTTGAATTTTGTGGCCTTGCACCCTGCTTGAAATGGAATTTCAAGGAATAGCCGTGAGTCAACTGCCAGCCCACCAGCTGTGAGCGAGTGAGCTGCCAGCACAAGAATCCATTCGGCCCACAATGTCCATACTCATCCTCTGGAAACCAGTCCCTTCAGGGCACAACACCCATACTAGCGCTCCAGAAAGCCACCCCCCCCCCCCCACCCCACTGGCCACCAATATTGGAATTGGTGGAGAGGTGGAATATTGTGTTGGGGGACCAGCCTTCCCGTGTGGTGCTGTGACCCAACGGGTCCCACTTAGCCTAGTTTTTACTAGTAGTAGGTACGAATTCAGGCTCTGAGGGGTTGGTAGCAACAGGACCAGTGTCTTCAACAGAGAACTGAATAGGCACTCAGCGAAAAATAATTGACAGGCCTGTGAGGAAAGAGTGGGGTAATGGGATCGACTGGATCCTTGCACAATTACCTGGCACAGACTAGAGTCAAGTCAAGAGAGTTTATTGTCATGTGTCCCAGATAGGACAATGAAATTCATGCATTTCTGCAGCACAACAGGATATTGTAATCATAAATTCAGATCAGATCAGTGTGTCCATATACCACAGAATATATATATATATACGCACATCAGTAAACAGATAAAGTGCAATAGGTTGTTGTAGTTCAGAGTTTGTTTGAGTTGAGTTTAATAGTCTGATGGCTGTGGGGAAGAAGCTGTTCCTGAATCTGGATGTTGCAGATTTCAGGCTCCTGTACTTCTGCCCGATGGTAGCGGAGAGATGCATGTGTGGCCAGGATGGTGTGGGTCCTTGATCATGCTGGCAGCTTTTTTGAGGCAGCGACTGCGATAGATCTCCTCGATGATTGGGAGGTCAGAACCGATGATGGACTGGGCAGTGGTTACGACTTTTTGTAGTCTTTTCCGGTCCTGAATACATAATAGTTCAGTGCAGAGGTGGGGTTGTGGTTCGGGTGTGCAGTGCGATTCAAGAACCTGATAAGGTTGATAGGATAAAGCTGTTCAACTCATTGAGTCATACAGCGTGTAAACAGGCCGTTTGGTCAACTTGCCCACACCAGCCAACATCTACACTAATCCTACCTGCCTGCGTATGGCCCACATCCCTCTAAACCTGGCCTATTCATGTACCTGTCAAACTGTTATTAAAAGTTGCAAAAGTCCCTGCCTCGACTTCCTCCTCTGGTAGCTCATTCCAAACACCCACCACACTTTGTGTGAAAAAGTTACCCCTCAGATTTCAATTAAATCTTTTCCCCTTCACCTTAAACTTATGTCCTCTGGTCCTCGGTTCCCCTACTGGGCAAGAGTTGGGGAATTCTAGTTCATTCTTGAATGTGGTGGTCATGGTTTTCAGGCTCTTGTACCTCAATGATAACAGCAAGAAAATAATGGGATCTTGTGTCTTAATGATAACAGCAAGAAGATTCAAGATTCAAGAGAGTTTATTGTCATGTGTCCCAGATAGGACAATGAAATTCTTGCTTTGCTTCAGCACAACAGAATATAGTCGGCATAAATAAATACAGAACAGATCAGTGTGACCATATACCATTGAATATATATATATATACACACACACATAAATAATCAGATAAATTGCAATGGGCTATTAATGTTCAGGGCTTTGTTTGAGTTGAGTTTAATAGCCTGATGGCTGTGGGGAAGAAGCTGTTCCTGAATCTGGATGTTGCAGATTTCAGGCTCCTGTACCTTCTGCCCGATGGTAGCGGGGAGATGAGTGTGTGGCCAGGATGGTGTGGGTCCTTGATCATGCTGGTAGTTTTTTTGAGGCAGCGACTGCGATAGATCCCCTCGATGGTACGGAGGTCAGCGCCGATGATGGACTGGGCAGTGTTTACAATTTTTTGTAGTCTTTTCCGCTCCTGAGCGCTCAAGTTGCCGAACCAAGCCACGATGCAACCGGTCAGCATGCTCTCTACTGTGCACCTGTAGAAGTTCGAGAGGGTCCTCCTTGACATACTGATTCTCCGTAATCTTCTCAGGAAGTAGAGGTGCGGAACGTAGGAATGGCCTCTTTTTGTGTCTTTACTCTTCTATGATTCAGTGATTTAAATGCAAGAATTCAACCTACTGAAACACCTCAGGGCACCTGCAACTAATAGATCTCAAATGAACATAAGACAGACACAAAAAGCTGGAGTAACTCAGCGGGACGGGCAGCATCTCTGGAGAGAAGGAATGGGTGACGTTTCGGGTCGAGACCCTTCTTCAGACATGAACAGAACACCTTCTATTAGACAACCCAAGGAAAGTGTAGCACCAAGACAATTTAGAGTCCCAAATTAATACATTCTGGAAATACCAAAACACATTCATCCTTGGACCAAAATCAGATCTGAACATATTTAAGTGCATTGTACTGACACAACTCAGCAACCTCTCCCTAATTATGAAGCTGTCACAACACCTTAGCCAGGACTTTGTGGCAGTAATACAGGAAGTGCCCCAATGCATTTAACAGGTGCAAGTCTCCGTGTTAAGGTGGATAAGCTCAGTCAACCAGCTCAATGACACGCATTGAAGAAGAACTCAATAAGTTATGGAAGGAAATTCTCGAGTTGTGCATTTTTCCAGATACAACCCCAGTGGAGCTGTAATTAATTCAAAAGACCAGATTTTGAGTCATTGAGAGACATGGCACAGGATATAGGCCTTGTGTGCCCATGTCAACGTCAATATCTATGCTAATTTCATTTTACAAGCATTTGGTTCATAGGCTTCTATGCTTTGGTGGTTCACTGTTTGTCCAGATACTTCTTAAGTGCTATCAGATTTTTTTAGTGGAAGACTATTACATCAGCGAGTTAAAAATCCACAGCGAGAGTGGATCCTGTATGGCAATTCCAATCCAATTGGCTGCAGAGTGGTGGACTGAGTGGATCCTGTATGGCAATTCCAATCCAATTGGCTGCAGAGTGGTGGACTGAGTGGATCCTGTATGGCAATTCCAATCCAATTGGCTGCAGAGTGGTGGACTGAGTGGATCCTGTATGGCAATTCCAATCCAATTGGCTGCAGAGTGGTGGACTGAGTGGTCCATTAAGGACACAGCCCTCCCCAACTTTGAGAACATCTACATGAAACACTGCCTTGAAAAGGTGATATCTATCATCAAGGATCATGCTGCCTTCTCACTGACATTGTCATGCAAAAGATACAGAAGCCTTTACGTTCCACACCACCAGGTTCAGGAATAGCTGCTTTCCGACAGCCATCAGGTTCATGCACAAGTGACATGCACAAATTTAATCCTTCGACAATGAACACCACAGATCACCTCTTGAACTGCGGTGGACTTGTTTTTTAAATTGTTTTTTTTTGCCCTCGTGTCATGTTTGTACAGTCTTTTTCTTCTCACTGCTGTGAATAATTGATATATAATTTTATGTTTTGGGTGTTGTCTGAGTCTACATGCCTGTGGTGCTGCTGTCAGCAAGATGCTCATTGTACCTGCACTCATTGTAGTTGTACATCCCTCCATTTGATGAAATAGGGAGGGGTGGAGGGGGGCAGAATTGAAATCTAGGTGAGAATTTTATATTCAAGAATTTGCTGAACCAAGAAAGACCATGGTTCACCAAGACCATGTAATATAATAGCAGAAGGTGAGATGGTTGTTTGAAGCTGCACTGAACCTCTTCAGTGATATTTCTCTGATCTCAGTCTGAACTCTGGCTCATAATAGTAATAATATTCATGAACTTTATTTTGGACTTATTACATAAAATACACTGCATATAAAAACACCATGAAATACAAGTAAAATCTTAGTATATCACTTATAAAAGCATCATAAATTATATATTTAAAAAAAAACACAGTTCATGTTTTAAAATCCAGAATAACAAAGAAAGATCAGTGTCCTGACAGCGATACCAGTGTCTCCACAACTGGGATTCGTAGCGTGTGGTGCTAAGCCTTATGTTTGACAAAGACACGATATTTGCATTTTTAGAGTCATTTATCCTGCAAATGAATTTATACATATGATTTCTTAGGATAGCTTCTAAAGTACTGACTCCTGCAGCCACAAAAGTGTTACTAGCACTGCACCATCTAGGTTTCCTTAGCAGTGTCATAATCCATGATTTCCCCACAGTTTAAAAATGCTCCTTCCTGTCCGATTTCCACATTCCCCTAGTATCCCAAAATCTATCAATCTCTGTTTTGAACAAACTCAGTGACTAAACCTTCACAGCCCTCCAAAGTGGAGCATTCATCACAGAAAACAGAACAAACACCAGTCCAGCACAGCAATGTTCATGCCAAGTAAAACAAATCATGTCTCCCTGCAATTGATCCATATCGCTCCATGTGCTTAAAACCCTCTGAAATACCCCTATTGCATTGCCTCCACCACCACCTCTGGCAGCGCATTCCAGCCATCCACAACTCTTGGTGTAAAAAACATGCCCTGCACTTCTCCTTTAAACTTTGCCCCTCTCATCTTAAAACTATGACCTCCAGTTTTTGACATTTCCAACCTGGGGAAAAAGATCTCTTTACCCTATTTATGCCTCCCTGGGAATTTATCCGTCTAGACGTTCTTCAAGAGTCCCACCTCCACCTCCTTCTTGATCTCAAACTGCCCTTGCATATTAGTATGCCCCATACTACACTCACGGTCTTCAATGCCCTTCTCCTTGGTGAGGACAGATGCAAAGTACCAGTGGCGCCGCACGATTGGCAGCCCCGCCAATAGTCTGTTTATTTTGTCGTCTTTTTAACATTTTTTAGTGTTTGTTAAAAGTCTATGTAAATGTTCTCCAGTTTGTGTTATGTGGGGAGAGGGGGAGGAGTTGGGGGAAACATTTTTTTCAGCTTCGTACCTTGCCGGAGATGTAATTAGTTTCCGGGTCGCATCTCCGGTCGCTCTGCGGCCTACCATCGATGGAGCTGGAGGCCTCCTCAGACTGACCTTGGGCCCCACCACGGAGCATTGGACTTAACATCGCAGTCGATCCCTTGCCTGGGATCACTCAACCGAGGTCTGCGGACTTTACATCGGGAGCTCGCAGTCTTGGGAGAGGCCGTGGATATCAGGAGCTCCAACATCGCGGAAGGTTCGACCAGCCCCGACACGGGGTTTGATCGTCTGGCATGGGGGAGCTGACATCCCCCGATGCAGGAGCTGATCACCTCCGGCTACGGGAGTCAAGATCGTCCCGTCAACAGAGGGCTCGAGGCCCACGACCATGGGAAAGCAAAGGGAAGAGATTGAACATTTTTTTCACCTTCCATCACAGTGAGGAATGTGGAGGAGTCACTGTGGTGGATGTTTATGTTAAAATGTGTTTTGTGTGTTCAGTTGCTTTTTATTTGTATGGCTGACGTGGCAAATGAAATTCTTCGTATGTGGCAAAACATACTTGGCTAATAAAGTATTATTGTGATTGTGAAGTACACATTTCGTTCCTCGCCTACATTTTCTGACTCCACGCATACAATTCCTCCTCCATCCTCGGTCCTGCCTAATAATACTGGAATCTGCTTTACCCCAATTTAGTCCCTTCCCCCAAGGTCCAAATTTATTCTTATTTAGAACCATCTCAAAACTTATTGAGTTGTGATCATCGTTCCCAAAATGTTCTTCCACTGAAACACCAGTCACCTGGCCAGGCTCATTTCCCAACACAAGGTCCAGTATGGTCCCTCCTTGAGTTGGACTATCCACCCACTGTTTCAGGAAATCCTCTTGGATACGCTAGTCCCAGTCACTATCAGGAAAGTTGAAGTCACACACAAAAAACATCCCTATTGCTTTTATATCTCTCCATAATGTGTCTACTTATCTGTTCCTCTATCTCCTGCTGACCATTGTGAGGCTTTCAGTGTAATCCCATTAAGGGCCTGTCCCACTTTCACGACCTAATTCACGGCCTTATTTACTGGTGGACATTTTTCATCAGGCTAGAAAAAACGCCCCGACCTACCTGATGCCACGAGTACCTACGACTAGCTTCACGGCCTACCTACGACTAACCTACGACCTCCTATGACCTCGTGACAACCATGTATTATTGTGATTGTGATTGAGATTGTTTAGAGGGACATGGGGCAAACTTCATTGTGCATGTTGGAACTAACTAAGATGGGCATCTTTGTGAGCATTTGCAAGATGGGCCAAATGGCCTGTTTCATGCTGTATGATTCCATGATAGGCCTGCAATCCCAGCAACCAGTATTGCTGCACTCCCTCTAAATTAAATATAATTTCTCTTTAGTTATGGAAACAAAAATTGTACACACTTCTCCAGGTCTCAACAAACACCTATGCAATTGTAAAAGAAATCTGTACAATTGTATTCAAATCATCTTGTAATAAAGGCTAACATACACATGCCTACAGGTGCACTTTGGCTTTTGGTGTCTTGTATATCTTGTATATCAGCAAAATTGATTGCAAGCAGTTGGGGATGAAATATTGAAGGATTTGTTCACTTCCACTATTTGTTGTGGGTCTGTTAACCATCTTTCTGTTTACACGCGTTTAACCCCCAATTCCATGTGCTTACCCAGCGTCATGTATGACACTTTACCAAAACTCATGCGAAGGTTCATATACGTCGTGTCCACTAGTTCACCTCATCCATTCCTCTGGATAGGTCCTCAATGATTTTGCAGAGGATTAGTCAAACAATCAAATCGGCCTGAAGAAGTTGTCTCGACCCGAAATGCTGTCTGCCCATTTTGCTCTGCTGATGGTGCCTGACCTAGGGCTTAAGGCGGCAGGGTGGCACAGCCTTACAGCGCCAGAGACCCGGGTTCGATCCCGACTACGGGTGCAGTCTGTATGGAGTTTGTACGTTCTCCCCATGACCTGCGTGGGTTTTCTCCTAGATCTTCAGTTTCCTCCCACACTCCAAAGTCATTCAGGTTTGTAGGTTAATTGGCTAGTATAAATGAAAAATGTAAATTTGTTCCCAGTGTGCGAAGGGTAGTGTCAATGTGTGGGGATTGCTGGTTGGCATGGACTCGGTGGGCCGAAGGGCCTGTTTCCGTGCTGTATCTCTAAACTAAACTTGCTAAGTTCTACCAGCAGTTTCCTTTCTCTCAAGATTTCAGCATCTACAGACTCGTGTCCACGTAAGTCAAATATAATTTAATTTCATAAATCTATGCTGAATCCCCTCAATCAACTAGGTTTAGTTTGAGTTTAATATTGTCATGTGGCAGTATGCTTTCTATAGAGCATCTCTGTGCATCAAGGTACAGCAAATAGCTTTGTGTTGTATGCTCGCAATCAAATCGGATAGTACTATACATAAAAACAATGAAAGCATACTAATGTATAGTAGCAGTTAGAGTGAAGGGAAGGTTGCAGAATGCAGAAAATACTGCTCAGCATCATAGCACAACAGTTCCAGAGACAAAGCCCAATGTCTGCAAGACATATAGGAGATTCAGACAGTCCCCGAGCTAAGGTTTATTATTGGTACATGTTCAGTGAAAAGCTTTGTTTTGCTTGCTCCTCAAGCTGAGCACGTGCCATACATACATACATACATACAAATAGTTCAAACTCAAGTACAATAGTGGTAATCACAATCAGCAGTCAACTAAAACATCGCTTAGTGGGATGGGGGGAGGTTGTGGGGGTGGGAGGGGTTATGGGAGCCGGGGGGGGGGGGTGGGGGCAGGAGAGGTGGGGTCAGGGGGATGGGGGAGGTTTGGAGGGGTGGGTGTGTGGCGGGAGAGGGAGTTGTGGGGGGGGGTGGGTGTGTGGGCGGGAGAGGGAGTTGTGGGGGGGGGTGGGTGTGTGGGCGGGAGAGGGAGTTGTACGGGGAGGGAGGTGTGTGTTGGGAGTGAGCTCGGAGAAAAAATGGGGAAAGAGCCATGGGCGAGAGGGGGGTATTACGTGGTGGGGGGAGGAGCCAGGAAGGAGAACCTGAAGGGTTGTGGCTGGAATTGGCGGTGCGATGGGGGCTCACAGCGGGCGCTGGTTGCTGGTCGTTTTACTGCACCGGGATCAGAGTCTCCGCTTTCTGTTTGACGACATCTCCGACACCGGTTGGGCTGTGTTTCCGATGCTGGGCTGGGTCTCCGACGCTGGGTCTCCGACACTGGGTCTCCAATGCTGGGCTGCTTGGGGCCGGGCTGCCTGGGGCCGGGCTGCCCGGGGCCGGGCTGCCCGGGGCCGGGCTGCCTGGGGCCGGGCTGCCTGGGGCCGGGCTGCTCGGGGCCGGGCTGCTCGGGGCCGGGCTGCTCGGGGCCGGGCTGCTCGGGGCCGGGCTGCTCGGGGCCGGGCTGCTTCGGGTCCTTCCGAAAATTATGGCTGACCATCCTCAGTTCCAGTAAAGATGCAATGGAGCAGGAAGGGGCGGACCGTCCCGGAGAGTGACAAGGGAAGAGACTAATCCGCGCTGCGCTGAATGACAGAAGAGATCGATCTGCGCAAGAGCGATTTTAAAGATTATTTTAAGCCTCACTAACTTTTACAACATTCAACCAATCGGAACTAAACTTGGTTCATAGGAGAATGGCGAGTGAACTGGCGAAAAAGCGTAGCGCTATCGCGAACCGTTTTTGCGCAATTAGAAAGACCGCGAAAACCGGACGATAACAAGATCAGAGTTTTAGATATGTATAGAAGATAATTTCCTTTACCTCCTTATTTGGACCCTTGTTTCTTCAGCTTTTCTGGGAACATTTTTGTGTTTGGAACTGTAAGGTTCCAAATTCAGTCAGGACGGGGGGAATTCTCCCCACCGCAGGTACCATGTAATCCCGCTCCATGTACTACCATGTACTACCTGCTCCATGGTCGGATAGTCGGCGACTAAACTGTCACCCCCACCTGGTTTGCCAGGTGAGGAGGGGGCTGTGGACCCCCAGCAGGACCAAAAACAAGACCTGTCAAAGGGCGGATGAGCATCTAGCGAGCCAACGGCCATCCACACTTCAGTAGAAGTTGTGATCACTGTCGTACACAGCATTGTAAGGCACTGTGCCTGTTGATGTTTTCAACAATGATGATGATGATGATGAAGAACTGTGAAGACGGCCACAATTGATCCATTTAATTCCTCTCTCAATCCCTTTTTCCGCATTGTAAACTATTTGCTCTCCCTCCAAGATTCCTACCTTTGCCAGTGTTAGTCTTTTTGTTTTTACAAACCCATCAATACTCTCACGGTGTATTTTTATTCAAAATAAACAAGGTACACATATATTCCAAGCCAGAACAGTTCAATATCTAAGCTATATTCTTAAATATCTCGTGTAGGAAAGAACTGTAGATGCTGCTTTAAATCAAAGGTCGACACAAAATGCTGGAGTAACTCAGTGGGACAGGCAACATCTCTGGAGAGAAGGAATGGGTCTCAACCTGAAACATCACCAGAGATGCTGCCTGTCCCGCTGAGTTACTCCAACGTTTGGTGTCTACCTTCTTAAAAATCTCTCTTTGATTCTTTTTTTCTTTGGTAGTTCAATCTAACTTCCTTCCCTTTGAAACATTCTAATTTTCAACTCAACGCGTCTGCTTTATATCTTCCCTTTCATTATCAATTTCCAACATGAACCTAATGAAGTTATTGTCACTTACGTTCAAGTGGGTGTCCTCCCTTCAGGCCAATTAGATGCTTCATTTTTAAAAGTTGTCTCTGTAGTCTTCCTCCTTGGACATGGAACATACTGAGCAAGGAAACAAACCTGGAGTGTTCTAAGAACCCCCTCCCATTGTGACCACAAACATTTGTCTTATTGAATCTACCGTCAGATAATTCGCGCCACTATTATTACAATTCTATTACTGAGCCAAGCACTGACAGACGCCTGCAAATCGAATGTTTGCTTCTTTATCTCTGTTCAACACTCGTGTCTACACTCCCAGTCTGCTCCTGATCACTTTGTAAGACAAGTCACCCCAATACTATCAAGAATACTAACAAGTACAGTTTTGGTCTCCTAACTTGAGGAAGGACATCCTTGTGATTGAGGCAGTGCAGCGTAGGTTCACGAGATTGATCCCTGGGATGTCATATGAGGAAAGATTGAAAAGACTAGGCTTGTATTCACTTGTATTAGGATGGGGGGGGGATCTTATAGAAACATATAAAATTATAAAAGGACTGGACAAGCTAGATGCAGGAAAAATGTTCCCAATGTTGGGCGAGTCCAGAACCAGGGGCCACAGTCTTAGAATAAAGGGGAGGTCATTTAAGACTGAGGTGAGAAAAAACTTTTTCACCTAGAGAGTTGTGAATTTATGGAATTCCCTGCCACAGAGGGCAGTGGAGGCCAAGTCACCGGATGGATTTAAGAGAGATAGAGCTCTAGGGG
The DNA here is from genome assembly GCA_963514005.1 of Raja brachyura. The sequence goes on along the minus strand of OY740789.1, from coordinate 81,962,310 downwards.
CTGGAGGAATCAAGGGGATATGGGGAGAAGGCAGGCACGGGTTATTGATAGGGGACGATCAGCCATGATCACAATGAAAGGCGGAGCTGGCTCGAAGGGCCTGCACCTATTTTCTATGTTTCTATGTAATACAAAAGGCTGCCATGCTTTTTTCCCTTTCCATATCTTCCCTGAATGTCATGTAACCGCATTATTTTCTTTCCATTTTTAATCAGGGTCACAATAAATTTCAGTCAAACCCACAAAGGACACAAAGGAAATAATAAAGAATATAATGTTTATTCAAAAGAGGTCAGATCGATGCACAACGTCTCTTGCCCAGAGTAGGTGAGTTGAGCACAAGAGGTCACAGATTTAAGGTGATATCACCTTTTCACACAAAGGATGGTGGATGTATGGAACAAGCTGTTGGAGGAGGTAGTTGAGGCAGGGACTATCCCAATGTTTAAGAAGCAGTTAGACAGGTACATGGATAGGACAAGTTTGGAGGGATATGGACTAAACGCGGGCAGGTGGGACGAGTGTAGCTGGGACACGTTGTCCGGTGTGGGCAAGTTGGGTCGAAGGGCCTGTTTCCACACTGTATCACTCTATGACTCTAGCCCTGCAAACCATTTAAACAAATATGTTAAAGTCAAAAGTCAAAGTCAAGTCAAAGTCAATGTCAAAAGAGTTTATTGTCATGTGTCCCTGACAGGACAATGAAAATCTTTCTTTGCATAGCACAACAGAACATAGAAGGCATTGACTACAATTCTATACGTAAATACACCCATGACTTAATAAATTAATAAAGTGCAAATAACAGATGGAGGGATATTAATGTTCAGAGTTCCGAGCCAGGTTTAATAGCCTGATGGCTGTGGGGAAGTAGCTATTCCTAAACCGGGTTGTTGCAGTCTTCAGGCTCCTGTACCTTCTACCTGAAGGTAGCAGGGAGATGAGTGTGTGGCTAGGGTGGTGTGGGTCCTTGATGATGCTGCCAGCCTTTTTGAGGCAGCAACTGTGATAAATCCCCTCGATGGAAGGAAGGTCAGAGCCGATGATGGCCTGGGCAGTGTTTACTACTTTTTGGAGTCTTTTCCTCTCCAGGGCGCTCAAGTTGCCGAACCAAGCCACGATGCAACCAGTCAGCAAGCTCTCTACTGTACACCTGTAGAAGTTAGAGAGAGTCCTCCTTGACAGACCAACTCTCCGTAATCTTCTCAGGAAGTAGAGGCGCTGATGAGCTTTCTTAATAATTGCATCTGTGTTCTCGGACCAGGAAAGATCTTCACAGATGTGCACGCCCAGGAATTTGAAGCTCTTGGCCCTTTCAACCATCGACCCGTTGATATAAACACCCGTTGATATAAGAGGTTGATATGTTAAGAGTAATAAAGTGTAACTAAGGGGTAGCTGGGACCTATTACATGCTGGGCATATTTAAAAGATGACAAAGTAATGGTTAATTCATTAAACAAGTGCTTTTAATCCCTGACTAAAGGAGAGCCTAGGCTAAAGTATCAAAGATCATAATGTCCCTCTCACAATATTTAATCTATAATTTTAAATATCTCTCCGTGCTACTTTGACTTTTTGTTCTGATAGTTTAAGGTAAATTGATGTCTTCATCTGCAAGTTTGTCTGTAATTCATTCCAATTCGTTCATATAGGTGGTCTTACTGAAGTCTGTTATCTCTCAGGCAATAATTGTAGAAGGCTCGATTGTAATCATGTCTTGTCATTCCGCTGACTGGTTAGCACGCAACAAAATCGTTTCACTGTACCTCGGTACACGTGACAATAAACTAAACAAACTAAAAACGTTAACCACATCTATGGCCTCTTTTTACATTGTTTTATTCTGTTTCAAGACCGCCTCAAGATCTTGGCAATATCACTTTTACTGAGGAACATTTCCACTAGTTCCACGTGCAGGGTGAGTGACAACAATTACCCTCCAAGCTTCCCGACACATCCAACATGTCAACGGTCTGCGTCGTTACCGTTCTCAGTTCAGTTTAGTTTATTGTCTCGATTGCCAAGGGACAGTGGGAAGCTCTCTCACCTCTCTCTCCACCATCTTAACCCGGGGAGCTCAAGTTCAAAGATATATTGTCAGTGCAGAGGGGCTGGGAGCAAGACCAAGTGTGCATCCAGAGTCAAGGTCTGGAATAGTACCAGATGTGCAGTCAAAGCTGGGACAATGGGAGTGTTCGGCACTGGGAACCTAAGCAGGTAAGCAGCTATGATCAGGGTAGAATAGGGGGCCAGGTGTAGGGCTGGACTCAGGGTCAGGAATGAGAGAAGGTTTACAACTGGAGTCAGGGTCAGGAGTAGTACCAGGTGTGCAGTGAGACCCAGGTTGGTCAACATGGGCCAAATGTTTGATTATCATCTGATTTCCAAACATGAATATACTAAGATCATTCATGTGCTGCACCTGTTGATTTGAGCCTGGATCTACTGTGGAATGTAATTAGGAATGTAATTTAGCCTAACCTTATTCATAGCTAATCCAATTTAAAGCATAAATATTGCATTCAAGTATAAGTTAAAGACACTCTACAGTATGCACCAGATTGTACAATTTCAAGCTGAAAAATGCAAAAGCTCCGTACCAATGGGAGGGGGGACACCCCGCTCCCACACTCTTCCCCCCCCCCACCCAGCCCGGTCGCTACGCTCCCTCGGGCTTGGTCTCTCGCAATTTCTCACTCCCAACTCTCACCCAATGTTGGCAGCCCTGTCTTGGGTGACACAGTGGCGCAGCGGTAGAGCTGCTGCCTTACAGCACCAGAGACCCGGCTTCGCTGATGACTACGGGTGCTGTCTGTACAGAGTTTGTACCTTCTCCCCGTGACCGGCGGGGATTTTCTCTGAGATCTTCGGTTTCCTCCCACTCCAAAGATGTGCAGGTTTGTAGGTTAATTGGCTTAGTATAAATGTAAAATTGTCCCACGTGTGTGTAGGATAGTGTTCGTGTGCATTGATTGCTGGTCGGTGCGGACTCGGTGGTCTGAAGGGCCTGTTTCCGTGCTGTATCTCTAAACTAAATCTTCATATTCCTGCCTGGAAGATGGGGTTAAGGGATAACTTCTAGTCAACATGCACACACGGTCAGTCATACACTAAATATTTAACAGAGGGGACAGAGCTCTCCTGACGGGGAGAAAGAGACAAATCCTCAGATCAAGGTTCAGTAAAAGAAAAAGATCTAATAAACCATAAAAAGAAAATCCATTTTACATGCTGGTGTCCACCTTTCATTATGGGAGCTCAGAAATATCAATCAATGCCCCTGAATTCAATTCACTTTGATCGTTACTGATTATCTTAAATTCATCAGTTCCCTTCACAATTGATGCCTGACCTGCTGAGTTCATCTAGTATTTTGCGATTTGCTAAAGATTCCGACATCTGCAGTTTCTTCTGACTTTTGATGCAGAAATCTTTAATACTAGACCCAGATTTTTTTTAAATCCAAGCATATAATTTTGAAATTTTCTATCATTCACTATATCAGCCCTTTAATATGTAGTATTTGCAATTCCTTTTGAATATGCCTCCTACAAAAACAAAATGTACTTATTTTCACACTATCAATCAGAGTGTAGCTTAGATTAAAATGTCGTGTCCCTTGAAACTGCTCTCCTAACCCTTTTCATCACAAAAACATTCTGAAACCATTCCTTCTAAAGGCTCCCAGAAGCAGGGTCCAAGAATGGATTGGATCTGAGCACAACTTGCTCTCATTTCATATGTGAAAAGTCACGTGTGTTTATTTTTCAAATGCATCGGATATGAACAAGAACAACAAAAGAACGTATTATTTCTTGATGTGGGTTTCCAGGAACATCTGCGATTCAAGCCTAACATTAACAGTAAGTCAAAGAAATTTTCTTGATTACTGATTGATAATTGGAAAAAAATTAATATTAAAATTCTGGAAGGGAACATTATCCCCCACAATCAAAATGTGTACAGTGGAAATGTCGGAGACGTTGCATTTTGAGAGAATTAGGTTTGTCCTAATGGACAAATACGAACTTTTTGAACAAATATGGTCTCCATTCATTGATTATTTAAAGGGGTAGCTGAGCTCAGCATTGTAACTCAATAAGTACCCTGGTGTAGGATTAGATGAAAAGATGTATTTTGGGATTTGTATACACGTCTCTATAGATATTGTTATGTGAAATTGCTCCATTCATTGTTAAGATGTATACTTCATTTTTTAATTATATAATAATTGTTTTTTCTCTTATTTGTTTATTTTTATAATGTTTTATTTTTTATTTTTTTTATTTTTATTTTCCTTATATAATCATTATTATTTAATCACCATCTCTATTGATTATAAATCTATACTCTTACTTCTTTACTTCCCAAAAAAAACCCAGAAGCATACATAAATTATTCCATAATATCTGTATAATGTTTGTAACAAGTTAAATTTGTATTTGAAGAATTGTTATAATGTGGACAATATGCATTGCTTCTAATAAAAATACTTTAAAAAAAAAACCAATTGGCAGCTGCAAATGACCCTAGTTTGGGTGGCTGGTGGATGAATCAGGAGCAGGTAATGTTGTTCACGGCACAAGGCGGAGAATTAGTTATGGGGACATGGGGTCGGAGAAGGAAGAAATCTCATCCCAAAATGTCGACTGTCCATTTGCCTTAACAGATGCTGCCTGACCTGCTGAATCCCTTCAGCAATTTAGATTTTGCTCCAGATTCCATCATCTGCCGTCTCCTGCGTCTTCAGAATTAGATTAATATTCTTGCAGATTCTTGTAGATTACTGTTCGTGTACTGTGTTCAGTGCTTTTCTGCACTGGAGAAACCAACAAATTGCTGGATGGTCACTTTGCACAACACACGGTCTTGACCCGAAACGTCGCCTATCTCCTTCGCTCCTTAGATGCTGCTGCACCCGCTGAGTTTCTCCAGCTTTTTGTGTAACACTCAGGTGACAATCAGCTTCTATTTGTTTTATCACTTAATTCTCCATCTCACTCCCTCTCTATCCTCTGTCTTTTGTTTCTAATACATCCAATGAATAACCTCTCACCTTCTAAAGCACACTAAAGCCTCTATTTCCTTTGAAGGCTTAGGAGAATTTGGCATGTCCCCTACAAATCTCACTAACGTCTACCGATGCACCATAGAAAGCATTTTATCAGAATGCTTCACAGCTTGGTTTGGGAACAGCTCCATCCAAGACCGCAAGAAATTGTAGAGAATTGTGGACGCAGCCCGGACCGTCACACAAACCAACCTCCCTTCTATGGACTCCATTTATACCTCACGCTGCCTTGGCAAGGCCAGAGGCACAATAAAGGATGAATCACACACTGACCACTCCCTCTTCTCCCCTCTCCCTTCTGACAAAAGGTGCAGAAGTGTGAAAACACACACCTCTAGATTCATGACAATTTCTTCCCAGCTGTTATCAGGCAACTGAATCATTCTACCACAACCAGAGAGCAGTGCTGAACTACCATCTACCTCTTTGGTGACCCTTGAACTTTCCTAGATCAGACTTTGCTAGCTTTGCCTTGCACTAAATGTTATTCCCTTATCATGTGTCTATACACTGTAAATGGCTCGATTGTAATCATGTATTGTCTTTCTACTGACTGGATAGCAAACGACAACAACTCCTCACTGTACCTCGATACTGAAACAGAACTAAACTGAATTCTGAACTTGGAGAGGGTGCAGAAGAGATTTACTAGATTGCTGTCTGGATTAGGGGGTATCAGCTACGTGGAGAGATTGGACAAACTTGAATTGTTTTCTCTAGAATGCTGTAGGTGGGAGATTGAAAATCTTATGCTGTAGGTGGGAAATTGAAAATCTGATTAACAATCTTACCCTTAATGTCAGCAAGACCAAGAAGCTGATTGTTGATTTTAGAAGGAGTAAGTTGAGGATCCTTTCTTCATCGATGGTTTGCGGTGGTGTGAGTCAACAAGTTCCTGGACATGCTTATGTCTGAAGATCTATCCTGGAACCACCATGTTGCTGCAATAATAAAGAAAGGCCATCACTGCCTCTATTACCCAAGGACATAGAGGAAATCCGGTATGTTGAGGAATACTTTCTTGAACTTTTACAGGTGTAGGTAGAGAGCATATTGATGGTGGCATCACAGCCTGGTTCATCAACTTGTCTGCTCAGGAACGAAGGAGTCTACAGGGAGTGATGCATACTGTCTGGTGCATCATGGCCATGGACCTCTCCACCATTGAAGGGTCAATAGGAGATGGTGCTTCAAAAAGGCAGCCAATATCATCCAACATGGACATCATCGTGACCATGTTCTCATCTCATTTCTACCATTGGGGAAAAAGGTATAGGAGACTGAGAACCATGACCACCAGGTTTAAGAATAGCTTATTCCCAACAACCACCAGGCTCTTGAACACTACTAAACTCAACTATGAACTTCTGTGGACTGCACTATGGCTGCATTAAGGAGTTTGGGTGTTCTACTCCAGTATAATGGTTATTATTTGATTGGATTTTGTTTATTATGTATTAGCTATGTATCTTGTGTTTGCAGGTCTGTTATGTTGCTGCAAGTACGAATTTCATTGTCCCATCGACAGTGCAAATGGCAAGTAAACATTCTTGACTCTTAACCAAGCTTGAATGTTTGTGTCAGACATTTCTGAAGAAAGATCCTGGACCTGAAACATTACTCTGTTTCTCTCTCGACAAATACTGCTTGACCTGCTGAGTATATCCAACATCCTGCTTTATTTCAGCTTTCCTGTACCTATTGGGTTTTATTTTTCTCTACTCTTGTTCTCATTCAGTCGGTTCAGTTTACACCTCAGTCTGGACAACTTAGCTGTGATTAAGGGGTGGAAGATTGCGACCTTCACGAGGTCCGCCCTGTTTCGACTAATGCAATCAACATGACGTGCACAAACAGAAGATCAAATAGAACAAGTTGTCCAACAACATTAGGCTGTGCACTCCACACGAAAGAAGAAGAAGCTGGGATTAAAAATCCATCACCACTTACTCCACTTACTTTGATAAATATTTATGCTCCTAATTTTGACAACCTCCAATTCTTTAGTAAAATTCTGGATACAATTTCAAAACTTAACTATCAAAATGTGATAATAGGGGGAGATTTGAATTGTGTTTTAGATCCATATCTGGACAAATCAGCAAAGCAAAAAAGGATTAACATAAAATCTAAAACTAGTGAACTCCTAAATACATACATGAAAAATACCAATATAACAGATGTATGGAGGATCGCTAACCCAGTATTTAGGGAATATTCATTTTATTCAACGGTACATAAAACATATTCACGTATTGATTATTTCTTAGTGGACACGAAATTAATTCCATATACATATAATTCTAAATATCATAATAGTATTATTTCTGATCATTCCCCGTTAACTTTTTCTTTAAAATTAGAAGGAATGCCTGATAAAAAGTCGTTTTAACAAATCTTAAACAACTCACAAGGTTGTACAATATTTAAAAGAGCAGATGATATTCTTCTTTGAGACAAATGAAACACCAGATATTTCACCCTCCCTATTATGGGAAACTTTTAAGGCATTTATTAGAGGAACTATAATCTCATATCAAGCTTTCCAAAATAAAAAGGATAATACTGAACAATTGCAGTGAAAACAAGAAATTAGACAATTAGATTTAGAAAATGCCAAAGAACAAACTATAGATAAACATAATAAGATAACAATACTAAAATATAAATTAAATAAAATTTTATCGGCCAGAATAATAAGATTATTTCAAATTACAAAACAAGAAAATTTTGAATTTGGTGATAAACCACATAAACTCTTAGCACGCCAGCTGAAAAAACGGGAAACAGAAAATACAATCACTAAAATTAAATCAGACAAAGGGGAATTACTAACACTACCTAAATATATTAATAAAAGATTTGCTCAATTTTATCAAAAACACTGGATAGGGAGAGACCGAGGCAAAAGAAGGAGATGTCAAGCAAGCTGATGCAGTGTGATGCTTGCAGTATGTGGGAGGTCAAGGACACTGCTGGTGCCTCTGGATGCTACAAATGTGAGAAGTGCATCCAGGTACAGCTCCTGAAGGACCGTGTTGGGGAACTGGAGAAACAAGTGGATGACCTCAGGTTCATTCGAGAAACTGAGTCGTTTCTCGACAAGTCCTTCAGTGAGATTGTTACACCCAAGGCACTAGAAGAGAGAAGGTGGGTGACGGTGAGAAAGGGAGGAAAACATGGGATGCAAAGGTCCCCGGGTGTTGTACCTCTTGTGAACAGGTTCACCCACGTGGAAGCTGCCGGGACAGAAGACGGTATCCCACTGAGCGGCGGACTGGCTTGCCAAACAAAAAGGGCTGATGAGCCAAACCCACAGAGGCCAAAGTCGGGCAACGCCATTGTAGTTGGAGACTCCATTGTGAGAGGTACGGACAGGGGTTTTTGCGGCAACAGATGGGATTCCAGGATGGTGTGCTGCCTTCCTGGTGCCAGGATCCAGGATGTTACGGACAGAGTGCAGACAATCCTCAAGGGCGAAGGTGACCAGCCGGAAGTCGTCGTGCATGTTGGCACAAATGATGTTGGAAAGAAGGAGATGAATTTTTTGCAGCGGGACTTCAGAGAGCTCGGAAAAATGCTGAAAAGCAGGACTTCCAGGGTTGTTATCTCTGGTTTGCTTCCAGTTCCTCGTGCTGGCGAGAGCAGGAAGAGGGAGATATGGGACCTGAATGTGTGGCTGAGGAACTGGTGCAGGGGGCAGGGATTTAGATTCTTAGATCACTGGGATTTTTTTTATAGTAAGGGGAAACTGTACAAAAGGGACGGATTGCATCTTAACAGGTGGGGGACCAGCATTCTGGCCGGCAGGTTTGCCACTGCTACACGGATGGTTTTAAACTGAATAAGGGGGGTGGGGTATCAAATGGGATAGTCGAGGACGGAGTTAGAGGGAAAGAGAGTAAAGCGATGGTTAATGACCCCAGAATTAACGGGGAAGAAAGCTCACAAAGGGATAGGAGAGTATGGCCAAGTGTAATAGGGATCGATGTGAAAGGGGCCACTTGTCAACATAATTGTATAAGGAGTAAGAGTGTTGTAAAAACAAGCCTGAAGGCTTTGTGTCTCAATGCGAGGAGCATTCGTAATAAGGTGGATGAGTTGAAGGTGCAGATAGCGATTAATGACTATGCTATAGTTGGAATCACGGAGACTTGGCTCCAGGATGACCAAGGCTGGGAGCTGAACATCCAGGGATATTCAATATTCAGGAGGGATAGACGAAAAGGAAAAGGAGGTGGGGTAGCGTTGCTGGTGAGAGAGGAGATTAATGCAATAGAAAGGAAGGACATTAGCGTGGAGGATGTGGAATCGATATGGGTAGAGCTGCGAAACTCTAAGGGGCAGAAAACGCTAGTGGGAACTGTGTACAGGCCACCTAACAGTAGTATTGGAGTTGGGGATGGCATCAAACAGGAAATTAGAAATGCGTGCAACAAGGGTAACACGGTTATAATGGGTGACTTCAATCTGCATGTAGATTGGGTGAATCAAATTGGCAGGGGTGCTGAGGAAGAGGATTTCCTGGAATGTATGCGGGATAGTTTTCTCAACCAACATGTGGAGGAACCAACGAGAGAGCAGGCTATTCTAGACTGGGTATTGAGTAATGAGGAAGGGTTAGTTAGCAGTCTTGTTGTGCGTGGCCCCTTGGGCAAGAGTGACCATAATATGGTTGAGTTCTTCATTAGGATGGAGAGTGACAAAATTAAGTCAGAAACAAGGGTTCTGAACTTGAACAAAGGTAACTTTGAAGGTATGAGATGTGAATTGGCCAAGATAGACTGGCAGGTGATTCTTAAAGGGTTGACAGTGGATGTGCAATGGAAGGTATTTAAAGACTGCATGGATGAAGTACAAAAGTTGTTCATACCAGTTTGGCAAAAGAATAAATCGGGGAAGGTGGTGCATCCATGGATAACAAGGGAAATCAGGGATAGTATAAAAACAAAAGATGAGGCATACAAATTTGCCAGAAAAAGCAGCCTACCGGAGGACTGGGAGAAATTCAGAATCCAGCAGAGGAGGACAAAGGGCTTAATTAGGAAAGGGAAAATAGATTATGAAAGGAAACTGGCAGGGAACATAAAAACTGACTGCAAAAGTTTTTATAGATATGTAAAGAGAAAGAGACTAGTTAAAACAAATGTTGGTCCCTTGCAGTCAGAAACGGGTGAATTGATCATGGGGAACAAGGACATGGCAGACCAATTGAATAACTACTTTGGTTCTGTCTTCACTAAGGAAGACATAAATAATCTGCCGGAAATAGCAGTGGAACGGGGGTCAAATAAGATGGAGGAACTGAGTGAAATCCAGGTTAGCCGGGAGGTGGTGTTGGGTAAATTGAACGGATTGAAGGCCGATAAATCCCCAGGGCCAGATAGTCTGCATCCCAGAGTACTCAAGGAGGTAGCCACAGAAATAGTGGATGCATTAGTGATAATTTTTCAAAATTCCTTAGATTCTGGAGTAGTTCCTGAGGATTGGAGGGTAGCTAATGTAACCCCACTTTTTAAAAAAGGAGGGAGAGAGAAAGCGGGGAATTACAGACCAGTTAGTCTAACATCGGTAGTGGGGAAACTGCTAGAGTCAGTTATTAAAGATGGGATAGCAGCGCATTTGGAAAGTGGTGAAATCATTGGACAAAGTCAGCATGGATTTACGAAAGGTAAATCATGTCTGACAAATCTGATAGAATTTTTCGAGGATGTAACTAGTAGAGTGGATAAGGGAGAACCAGTGGATGTGTTATATCTAGACTTTCAGAAGGCTTTCGACAAGGTCCCGCATAAGAGATTAGCATACAAACTTAAAGCACACGGTATTGGGGGTTCAGTATTGATGTGGATAGAGAACTGGCTAGCAGACAGGAGGCAAAGGGTAGGAGTAAACGGGTCCTTTTCAGAATGGCAGGCAGTGACTAGTGGGGTGCCGCAAGGCTCAGTGCTGGGACCCCAGCTATTTACAATATATATTAATGATTTGGACGAGGGAATTCAATGCAACATCTCCAAATTTGCAGATGATACCAAGCTGGGGGGTATAGTTAGGTGTGAGGAGGATGCTTGGAGGCTGCAGGGTGATTTGGATAGGCTGAGTGAATGGGCAGATGCATGGCAGATGCAGTACAATGTGGATAAATGTGAGGTTATCCACTTTGGTGGCAAAAACATGAGGGTAGACTATTATCTGAATGGTGGCAGATTAGGTAAGGGGGAGATGCAACGAGACCTGGGTGTCATGGTACACCAGTCATTGAAAGTAGGCATGCAGGTGCAGCAGGCAGTGAAGAAAGCAAATGGTATGTTAGCATTCATAGCGAAAGGATTTGAGTATAGGAGCAGGGAGGTTCTACTGCAGTTGTACAGGGTTTTGGTGAGGCCACACCTGGAGTACTGCGTACAGTTTTGGTCTCCAAATCTGAGGAAAGACATCCTTGCCATAGAGGGGGTACAGAGAAGATTCACCAGACTGATTCCTGGGATGTCAGGACTTTCATATGAGGAAAGATTGGATAGACTCGGTTTGTACTCGATGGAATTTAGAAGATTGAGGGCGGATCTTATAGAAACCTACAAAATTCTTAAGGGGTTGGACAAGCTAGATGCTGGAAGATTGTTCCCGATGTTGGGGGGAGTCCAGAACAAGGGGTCACAGTCTAAGGATAAGGGGGAATTCCTTTAGGACCGAAATGAGGAAAACATTCTTTACACAGAGAGTGGTGAGTCTCTGGAATTCTCTGCCACAGAAGGTAGTTGAGGCCAGTTCATTGGCTATATTTAAGAGGGCGTTAGATGTGGCACTTGTGGCTAAAGGGATCAGGGGGTATGGAGAGAAGGCAGGTACGGGATACTGAGTTGGATGATCAGCCATGATCACATTGAATGGCGGTGCAGGCTCGAAGGGCCGAATGGCCTACTCCTGCACCTATTTTCTATGTTTCTATGTTTCTATGTTTCTATGTTTCTAAAATTTATATACATCGAAAACCTCTGCAAATAATACTCAAATTACAAATTTCTTAGACAATTGTAATCTTCCAAAATTAAATATGGTGGAACAAGAGGGATTAGGAGGTCAGATTACACTTCAGGAAATACAAGAAACAATAAGTTTGTTGAAGAATGGCAAAACGCCAGGACCAGACGGCTTTAGTAATGAATTCTATAAAAGATTCCACGAGATAATTTCTCCACGCCTGCAAGATTTATATATATATGCTTTTAAAGAAAATAAACTACCAGAAACACTAACTGAGTCAACTATTACACTTATACCAAAAAAGGATAAAGACCTTGAAGACCCAGGCTCATATAGAGCTATTGCACTCCTAAATACAGATAAAAAAATATTAGCAAAGACCCTAGCGAGAAGATTGAGTAAATATGTCAGCAAACTAATAAACCCAGACCAAACAGGGTTTATACCAAAGAGATACTCATTTAACAATTTGAGACGGCTGTCTAATATAATGCATTCACATAATACTGAAGAAGAACTAGCAATTATTTCATTGGATGGAGAAAAAGCTTTTGATCAAGTAGAATGGCAATATTTATTCAAAGTATTGCAAAAAATTAACATGGGAGATAACTTTATCTCATGGGTAAAATTATTATATGATAAGTCGATGGCTAGAATACTGAATAATAATATATTATCCCCGAAATTCCAATTAGCAAGGGGCAATAGGCAGGGGTGCGCACTATCACGCCTGCTATTTGCACTAGTGATAGAGCCTTTAGCAGAAAGTATAAGAAGTCATCCGAATATTCATGGATATAATACCAAACACTCAAATAATAAAATTTCATTATATGCAGACGACATATTATTATATATTACAAATTCGCAAATTTGCATACTAACTATACTAAATTTAATAGAGGAATTTGGTTCTTTTTCAGGATATAGAATAAACTGGGCAGTAGAATGAACAAAAGCGAAATTATGACGATAAAACTTCAAGACCGGCACATCTGTTGAAATTCCCCTTTAGAATTGCAACCGAAAAATCTAAGTATTTGGGCATCCAAATTACTAGGTAATATAAATCATTACTCAACGCAAACTATACGCCTTTATTAACTAAATTAAATGGGTTCATTAAAATTTGGAAAACGCTGCCAATGTCCTTAATAGGCAGAATAAACGCGATAAAAATGATCTTCTTACCACAAATATTGTACCTATTTCAATCAATACCAATATACTTACCTAAAAAATTCTTTAAACAAGTAGATTCTGATATTATAAACTTCATATGGGATTATAAATCACACAGAATTTAAAAAAAAACCACTTGTGTAAATCTAAAGAATCAGGGGGACTGACACTCCGTAACTTATTGTATTGCTATTGGGCAGTGAATATTAAAAATATAATCTACTGGTTGGACAGTTCTGCCCAACAGGTAGATTGGATAAGAATGGAGAAAGAGGATTGTTCCCCTTATAATATAGGAGCGATCCTTCTTTCCCAGATTAAACTGAACAATAAAATATATAAGTAGAATCCAATTATTCACAGTATAATACGAAATTGGAAACAAATAAAATTAACTTTAAAATTAAGAAAATTATCGCTTCTTTCTCCAATAGCTAATAATCCCTCATTCAAACCATCCATTATTCATTGGGAAAGAATAGGAATTAAAACGCTGGGAGATATGTATGAAATGGGAAAACTTTTATCATTCCAACAATTACAACTAAAATATAATTTGAAAAATAATCAATATTTCAAATATCTTCAAATTCAAGATTATTTGAAAAAATATATACAAGGATATCAAACTTTAACCCCAGATTTATTAGAGGAAGGAATGAATAGAAAGGCAGAATCAAGCAATTTAATATCTTACTTATATAATATAATTCTAAATATAGAAACACCAACGGCAGAGGCAATGAGTAGGGACTGGGAACAAGAGTTATTGATAAAAAGTCTGAACGACAGATGGGAAAAAAAATCTATTATATGTAAATAAATGTTCAATTAACGCAAGACATAACCTAATTCAATTAAAAATTTTACATAGATTATATTATTTGAAAACTAGACTGAATAAAATATTTTCAAATGTTTCCCCCATCTGTGACAAATGTCTAACTCAAAATGCCACTATAGCACATTCCTTTGTCTCTTGTACAAAACTGTATACAGTTTGGAATGAAATTTTTGGAATTTTTACAAAACTATTTAATACAAAATTGAACCCCAATACAGAACTGATTATCTTTGGATCAATGGAAGGGGGAAGTAAACTAACTATATTCCAAGTAGCTTTTCTTAATTACCGTCCAATAACAGCAAAAAAACTTACTTAAATTTTGGAAAAACGCAACCACGCCAACATTCAAAATGTGGATGTCAAACATGTCTGAAACGCTACATCTTGAAGAAATGAGATTCCTCCTACTAGGCAAAGTAGACCAATTCTTAAAGACTTGGTCTCCTTTTATCAACTTTTTACAAGCATATGGTGCAACATAACATAACCTTAGAAATTAAATGGTTTAGAACCGGGTGACGGATGGGCAAAAATACGAAATAGGTAGATCTCTCCTAATCTCTCTTTTCTTTACTTTCTCCTTCCCTTTCAATCTTTTTAGCTTCTCATCTCTGTCCTTTATTGCTTTTGCTATCTGTTTCGACTCGCTTGTCTATCTATTCCCACACTCTTTATTTCTTTTTTCTCTCACTGTTCTTTTATTATTAAATCAAAAGGTACGAAGTTGTACAAGAATGGAAATATGTATGCATGTATTAGGTACTCAAGTACCACACTATTGTACTTACTTCTAACAAAAATAAACAAAACAAGCACAAAAATAAATCCATCACCACCATCTGGTACCACTATCACAAATAAATTACAGTTCAAACAAATTGAAAGAGTAAAGAACTATATCCTAAAATACACCCTTGTTATTCACTTATCTAAAAACACCGCAGCTCCCTCACCCTTTCTCTAGCAAGGAACTGCAGATGCTCGTTTACACCAAAGATAGACACAAAATGCTGGAGTAATGCATCGGGACAGGCAGCAAGTCTGGAGAGAAGGAATGGGTGATGTTTGGGATTGATACCCTTCTTCAGACTGAGTGTCAGGGAAGAGGAAGACACAGAGATATGGAAGGGTGTGGTGTGAAAATGAGACATCAAAGGGGATGCAGATCAAAGATCTTTCCTTGCTCAGATCCTTAATCTTCGTCCCTTTTGATGTCTCCCATTCCATCTATCCAGAGATGCTGCCTGTCCCGCTGAGTTGCTCCAGCATTTTGTATCCCTCACCCTTTATTTTGTCCATCCCCTGCAACTTAAAACATTTTTGGAGACACACAAAATTACAGGTGCTGCAATTTGAACGAAAAACAACTTGCAACAAGAGTTCGACCCGCCACGTCGTCTGTCCATTTCCCTCCACAGATGCCGCCTGAATCGCTGAGTTCATTCAGCACTTTGTTTAAAATATTTACATTTCTCCTTTTTTTTACTTCAGTTCCAGCCTCTGCAATCTCTCGTGTCGTATCTTCGTACCGAAGATAGACACAAAATGCTGAAGTAACTCAGAGGGACAGGCAGCATCTCTGGATAGAAGGAATGGGTGAGGTTTTGGGTCAAGAACCTTCTTCAGACTAAGATTCAGGGGCGAGGGAGACACAAAGATATGGAAGGGCAAGGTGTGATATCCAAGCGTATGAAATCCAAGGTGTGTAATAAAGAGTTTATTTCAGACTTTCAGCAGATGCAGATTTATTTGTGTAGGAAGGAACTGCAGATGCTGGTTTACACCGAAGAGGCACAAAATGCTCGGCGGGACAGGCAGCATCTCTGGAGAGGAATGGGTGACGTTTCAGGTTGAGAATCTTCTCGGGGTAACGGGGGCGCCATCCTGTAGGTAACGGGGGCGCCGTCCTGTACAGGTATGGCTGCCCAGTCTACAGCTGTCCGTTTTTCATCTCTTTTTTTAATTTTTAGTTACTTGAGTGTTTGTTTTTCGGAACTCTAGTCTTTTTTATGTGGGGGTGGAGAAAGGGGGAAACTACTTTTCAGGGTCCCTACCTGGTCAGAGAGGCAGCTTTTCGCCAGGCTGCACTTTCGACCCGTCCTCGCGGCCTACCAGCGGGCCTGGAGCGGCGTTTCCTGAGGGGACCGCGCAGAACCTTGGCTTCGGCGGCGGCGCAGCGCTGGAGCGCCATCGCGGAGCGGGCGATGCCTTACCCGGGTCGCCGCGCTGGAACTCCGGTGATCTGAGACCGCCGAGAAAAACACCGCGGTGCTGCGGGTCTGTGGAGCGGCCAGCTGCGGGCGGCGGCGCTGAACTTTTTATCGGGCGCCTGGGATCTCTCGTCGAGATCGCCAGTGGTGGAGCTCCATCCAGCGTGGCCTGTCGGTTTCGGAAGCCGCGGTCTCCGGTAAGGAAGCGGCTGCTCCAGGTGTCCCAAGCCGCTGTGAGGATTCTCCCGTCACCAGAGCACGATCACCCGGCGAGAACGGCCTGGAACATCGGGCCACCATAGCGGCGACTGCGGAGGCCTCAATAGGCCCGGCTGTGGGTGGACAAGGGGATGGGGACTGGACTTTGTGCCTTCCCCCACAGTGGGAACCATTGTGGGGGGATGTTTTTATGTTTATTGTTAAATTCTTTAATGCTGTGTCTTATCTTTATCTGTGTGCTGCATGGCAAGTCATATTTCACTACACCAATTGGTATATGTGATAATAAATGTCCTTTGTCCTTTGTCAGACCTGCAGATGTCTTTCTTCCCCGCACATTCAATGGGACAGTTCCCAGAACGCTATGCTTGGCCCATGCTCCGTGCTGGGAGTGGGGCTCTCGCTCAGCATACCACCTGACTGCATACATATGGGACTACATGTGCAGGAAGGAACTGCAGATGCTGGTTTAAACCGAAGATAGAAACAAAATGCTGGAATAACTCAGTGGGACAGGCGGCATCTCTGGAGAGAAGGAATAGGTGACATTTCGGGTCGAGACCTTCCTTCAGACTGAGAGTCAGGGGTGGGTGGGGGGGGGGGGGATACAGAGATAAGGAAGCGGAAGGTGTGAGAATGAGACAATAGACAATAGGAGCAGGAGTAGGCCTTTCGGCCATTCAAGCCAGCACCACATTCAATATGATCAATATTCCTTCACTCCTTAGATGCTGCTGCACCCGCTGAGTTTCTCCAGCTTTTTGTGTAACCCTCGATTCTCCAGCATCCGCAGGTCCTTCTTTAACACATTCAATATGATCATGCCTGATCATCCCCAATCAATACCCTGTTCCTGCCTTCTCCCCATATCCCCTGACTCCGCTATCTTTAAGAGCCCTATCAAGCTCTCTTGAAAGTATCCAGAGAACAGGCCTCCACCGCCCTCTGAAGCAGAGAATTGCACAGATTCACAACTCTGTGTTTGAAAAAGTGTTTCCCCATCGTTCTAAATGGCTTACCCCTTATTTTTAAACTGTGGTCGCTGGTTCTGGACTTCCCCAACATTGGGAACATGTTTCCTGCCTCTAGTGTGTCCAAACCCTTAATGTATATTACTAAAAGTCTGATCTTGACCGCTTTTGGCCCACTGTGCTGTGTTTTCCGAGAGATGGTCATTTTTGGCCACCTTGCTCAGAGCCTTCCGGGACAAGAGGATTTTTCCCATCAATGAAAAATGAGAGGGATATTAATGTTTTAAAATAATTCCCCAATCTCTCTGTTTTCTGTTGCCCCCGCTGGCGGCAGAGGGGAGGGGGAGGGACTGTAAAACCCGGATGTGTCATGCCTCACTCAGTCTCTGCCAGACCCAGGAAGCGAGAGGGTCACGGCTCTCTGATTAATTTTGGTTGTCAGCTGGCTGCAGCCAAATTGTTTGCCTCTGCTTTTTAAAGAGCTTGTGTTCACAAAATGGATTTTGGTTGTCAGGTGGCTGCAGCCCAATTGTTTGCCTCGCCTTTATAAAAAGTTTGTGTTCACAAAATGGATTTTGGTTGTCAGGTGGCTGCAGCCCAATTGTTTGCCTCCTCTTTGTAAAAAGTTTGTGTTCACAAAATGAATTTTGGACGTCAGGTGGCTGCAGCCCAATTGTTTGCCTCTTCTTTTTAAAGAGTTTGCTCACAAAATGGATTTTGGTTGACAGGTGGCTGCAGCCCAATTGTTTGCCTCGCATTTTTATAGAGTTTGTATTCACAAAATGAATTTTGGTTGTCAGGTGGCTGCAGCCAAATTGTTTGCTTCGCCTTTTTAAAGAGTTTGTGTTCACAAAATGGATTTTGGTTGTCAGGTGGCTGCAGCCCAATTGTTTGCCTCGCCTTTTTAAAGAGTTTGTGTTCACAAAATGAATTTTGGTTGAGAGATAGCTGCAGCCAAATTGTTTGCCTCGCCTTTTTTTAAAAGTTTGTGTTCACAAAATGGATTTTGGTTGTCTGGTGGCTGCAGGCCAATTGTTTGCCTCGCCTTTTTAAAAAGTTTGAGTTCACAAAATGAATTTTGGTTGTCAGGTGGCTGCAGCCAAATTGTTTGCTTTTAAAATCATTGCAACAGTTGGCTGCCAGCCCAATAATCCATTTGGTCCACAATGTCTATACTAGCCCTCTGGATACCAGTCCCGCAACACCCATACTAGCGCAACAGAAAGCCCCCCACTGGCGAGCAATATTGGAATTGGTGCAGAGGTGGAATATTGCGTTGGTGACCAACCCTCCCGTGTGATGTTGGGCCCCAAGGGGTCCCACTTAGTCTAGTCTAAATTACTAAAAGTCTGATTTTGACCACTTCCAGTTGTTCTGTATATTGATTTTAGAAAAACGCTGCCACTTACGGCTGTGATTTTTGGCCCTCTTACTCAGGGTCCCCCTCCGCTGCGCATGAGTGTTAGTGTTATTAGTGTTTAAAAAATGTTGAGATTCTCTCTCCTGAAGGCCACGCCCCTTCCGGAGTGACTAAAAAACCCGGATGTGTTGAGTGCCTCAGTCAGTCTCTGCAAGATGGGGGAGTGAGAGGGTCACGTCTCTCAGTCTGAGCTGTGAATAACACTGAACACATGTCTACTAAACTGTGAGTGGTTTTACTGACATGTCAGTGCCCTTAATGTGGTTTGAAAATATAGTTTGGAAATGCTAAAGCTGTGTTGCCTTTGGTTTGGAAATGCTAAAGCTGTGTTGCCTTTGGTTTGGAAATGCTAAAGCTGTGTGGCCTTTGGTTTGGAAATGCTAAAGCTGTGTTGCCTTTGGTTTGGAAATGCTAAAGCTGTGTTGCATTTGATTTGGAAATGCTAAGCTGTGTTACCTTTGGTTTGGAAATGCTAAAGCTGTGTTGCCAAATTAAAGTTGCCTTGCATTCTATATAATTAAAAGTCTAATCTTGACCACTTACTGTTTGCGCTTTATATTGATTTTAGAAAAAAACGCTACCACGTACGGCTGTGATTTTTGGCCATCTTACTCAGAGTCCACCTCCGCTCATCAGGTGCCGAGGATCTTTCCCATCGATGAAAAATAAAATAGTTATAAGTGTTTAAAAAATGTTGAGATTCTTTTTCCTGTCAATCACACCACGGTGGCCACGCCCCTTCTGGTGGGAGGGACTATAAAACCCAGAAGTGTGGTCGTGGCTCAGTCTCTGCAAGATGGAGGAGGGAGAGGTTACAACTTGCTGTCTTTAGTGGCCTTGCACCCTACTTGAAATGGTAAGAAACAGGCTTGAGTGACTGAGCCGCCACCCCAAGAATCAATTCGGCCCACAATGCTCATACTAGCCCTCTGGAAACCAGTCCATTCAGCCCACAACACCCATATTCCCGCTCCAAAAAGCCCCCCCACTGGCCACCAATATTGGAATTGGTGGAGAGGTGGAATATTCCGTTGGAGGACCAGCCCTCCCTTGTGATGCTGGGACCCAACGGGTCCCACTTAGTCTAGTAATCTTATATGTTTCAATAAGATTCCCTCTCATCCTTCTAAATTCCAGAGTATACAAGCCCTGCCACTCCATTCTCTCAGCATACGACAGTCCCGCCATCCTGGGAATTAACCTTGTAAACCTACGCTGCACTCCCACACCTCCAGACTCAGGAACAGCTTCATTCCCAGAGCTATAGCGGCTCTGAACCGGCCCTGCTGAGTACCCACCCCCACCCCCATGGACTGTCTCCCCCGGCCTCGCACTTTAGTCTGTGTTGATTTTACTGGTCTAATGGTCGTTTTTACAAACCTTGTTCTTGGGGTATCTAAATTTAAATTTTATTTGTCGATTATGGTATAACATCGGATGGAAGTTGAAAACCAAATCTCGTTGCACTTATGTGTAATGACAATAAAATATATTATTGTTATTATTATTCAATAGCAAGAATGTCCTTCCTCAAATTAGGGGACCAAAACTGCACACAATACTCCAGGTGTGGTCTCTAGGGCCCTGTACAACTGCAGAAGGACTTCTTTGCTCCTATATTCCGCTCCTCTTGTTATGAAGGCCAACATGCCATTCACTTTCTTCATTGCCTGCTGCACCTGCATGCTTACTTTCATTGACTGATGAACAAGGAGCGCCAGATCCTGTTGTACTTCCCCTTTTCCCAACTTGACACCATTTAGATAATAATCAGCCTTCCTGTTTTTGCTACCAACGTAGATAACCTCACATTTATCCACATTAAACTGCATCTGCCATGCATCTGCCCACTCATCCAGCCTGTCCAAGTCACCCTGCATTCTCATAGCATCCTCCTCACAGTTCACACTGCGTTCACCTAGCGTTGTGTCATCTGCAAATTTGCTAATGTTACTTTGATCTAAATCATTGATGTATATTGTAAATAGCAGCGGTCTCAGCACTGACCCTTGCGGTACCCCACTATTCACTGCCTGCGATTCAGAAAGGGACCCGTTAATCCCTACTCTTTGTTTCCTGTCTGCCAACCAATTTTCTATCCACGTCAGCACTCTACCCCCAATACCATGTGCCCTAATTTTACCCACAAATCTCCTATGTCGGACCTTATCAAATGCTTTCTGAAAGTCCAGGTACACTACATCCACTGGCTCTCCCTTGTCCATTTTCCTAGTTACATCCTCAAAAAATTCCAGAGGATTAGTCAAGCATGATTTCTCCTTCGTAAATCCATGCTGACTCAGACCGATCCTGTTACTGCTATCCATCAAAGGGGGTTATGATCAAGGAAATTGCAGAATAGATCATTGTTAACTAGGAAAAGGAAACAGAAAAAATGTAATCGAGGACAGTCAGACTGGTCAGAGAACTGGGAAGGGAGAGGGATGGAGAGAGGGAATGCAAGAGTTGCTTGATGGCAACTCAAATTTCACTATAGCAATTGGTGTATGTGACAATAACTGTCCTTTGTCAATATTAACATAGAAATTAGGTGCAGGAGTAGGCCATTCCGCCCTTCGAGCCTGCACCGCCATTCAATATGATCATGGCTGATCATCCAACTCAGTATCCTGTACCTGCCTTCTCTCCATACCCCCTGATCCCCTTAGCCACAAGGGCCACATCTAACTCCCTCTTAAATATAGCCAATGAACTGGTCTCAACTACCCTCAGTGGCAGAGAGTTCCAGAGACCCACCACACTCTGTGTGAAAAATGTCCTTCTCATCTCGGTCCTAAAGGAATTCCCCCTTATCCTTAAGCTGTGACCCCTTGTCCTGGACCTCCCCAACATCGGGAACAATCTTCCTGCATCTAGCCTGTCCAACCCCTTATATTCATATATTGTAAGCAGCCCAAACGAAATATGAGGTGGTGTGCCTCCAATTTGTGTTGGGCCTGACTTTGACAGTGGAGGAGACTTAGGACAGAAAGGTCTGTGTGGGAATGGGTAGGTGGGGGAGTTGTTGCGATCAGGTATGTTTAGGCGGGCTGCATGGAGGTGTTCAGTGAAACAATCGCCGAGCCTGCCCGAGTCTGAGGAAGGGTCTCGACCCAAAACGTCCGCCATCCCTTCTCTCCAGAGATCCTGCTCGATGATCTTTGATGGTGATGCTGCCAGGATGAATTTAAACACATAGTCAATGCCCACTATGTTCTGTTGTGCTGAAGCAAAGCAAGAAATTGCAAGCAAGAATACTCAAATGCACTTGGACCATTTCCGACATTTCCCTGCCATTCCTTGACCTCACCATCTCTATTGCAGGTGATACACTCCTGACCGACATCCACTACAAACCAACTGACTCCCACAGCTACCTGGACTACTCTTCCTCCCACCCTGCTTCCTGTAAGGACTCCATCCCCTATTCCCAATTCCTCCGTCTATGCCGCATCTGCTCCCAGGATGAGGTGTTCCACACCAGGTCATCACAAATGTCCTCATTCTTCAGAGAACGGGGTTTCCCCTCCTCCACTATAGATGAGGCTCGCACCAGGGTCTCCTCCATACCCCGCAACACTGCCTTCTCTCCCCATTCCCCCACTCACAAGGGCAGAGTCCCCTGGTCCTCACCTTTCACCCCACCAGCCAGCGCATACAACAGATAGTCCTCCTCCAGTTTCGCCACATCCTGCGTGACCCCTCCACTCGCCGCATCTTCCCATCTCCCCCCCTGTCTGCCTTCCGCAAAGACCGCTCCCTCCGCAACTCCCTTGTCAATTCTTCCCTTCCCTCCCGCTCCACCCCTTCCCCGGGCACTTTCCCTTGCAACCGCAAGAGATGCTACACTTGTCCCTTCACCTCCCCCATCCACTCCTTTCAGGGACCCAAGCAGTCATTCCAAGTCCGACAGAGGTTCACCTGCACCTCCTCCAACCTCATCTACTGCATCCGTTGCTCCAGATGCCAGCTGATCTACATCGGTGAGACCAAGCGGAGGCTGGGCGATCGTTTCGCCGAACACCTCCGCTCGGTCCGCAATAACCAACCCGACCTCCCGGTGGCTCAGCACTTCAACTCCCCCTCCCATTCCGTATCCGACCTCTCGGTCCTGGGCCTCCTCCACAGCCAGAGTGAGCAACACCGCAAGTTGGAGGAACAGCACCTCATATTCCGCTTGGGGAGTCTGCATCCTCTGGGCTTAAACATTGAATTTTCTCAATTCTGTTAACCCTGGCTGCCTCCTCCTCTCCCCACCTCTCCCTCAGCCCTCGGGCCCTGGCATTCCTTCTCTCTCTATCTCTCCCCCACCCAAGTCGCACTAGCTTCTCATTTTCACACCACAAACAGCTTACAATGGCCTGTTTCCTTTATCATCGATACTTTTTTGCATATCTTTCATTCATTGTTCTTTATCTCCACATCACCGTCTATATCTCTCGTTTCCCTGATCCCTGGCCAGTCTGAAGAAGGGTCTCGACCCGAAACGTCGCCTATCTCCTTCGCTCCTTAGATGCTGCTGCACCCGCTGAGTTTCTCCAGCTTGTTGTGTAACCCTAGAATGACTACAGTTCCCAGAAGGTGCAGGTTGACGCAAGCCCCGTGTGTGTTTGGGATGGGGCCGTCCCCTCCCCTCCATCACACCGCATGACCGCGCATTGGCAGGAAGAGGCCGGACCAGGCCAGGCTGGACCGGGTCGGGTCGGGCCGGGCCGGGCGACCTGAGGAGAGGAGAATGGGCGAAGCGGACTCGGCGGACAGGCCCGCTGTAGGCCCCGGCCTCAGTTGCCAGGAGAGCTACGCCTGCAGCGGCTCGGAGGCGGCCTTCGAGTGCGACGAGTGCGGCAGCCTGCAGTGCGCCCGCTGCGAGCGGCAGCTCCACGCCCGGCCGCTCCTGGCCGAGCACGAACGGCGGCGCCTGCAGCCGGGCCACGTCCCGTACTGCGACCAGTGCCGAGGCCCGGGGCCCGCACCGGCCTCCCCCCCCGCCCCCGCCCCCGCCCCCGCCTCGGCCCGCGCCCGGGCCCGGGCCAGCGCCCGCTGCCAGAGCTGCCGCCTCAACCTGTGCCTCGACTGCCAGCGCCGCGGCCACGCCAACAAGCGCAAACACCCGCTGCTCGCGTACCCGTCGCCGCCGGCGGCTCTCGACGACAGCTCCGGCCCCGGCTCCGAGCGGCAGCAGCAGCAGCAGCACCGGCCGCCATTCGAGGTCATCAACAGCTTCTTGCTGGTCGACGAGAAGGAGGAGATCAAGGTAAAGCGGCCTCAGCTGCAGCTTGGGGGCCGGGGGGGGGGCACTGGGGAAGGGAGGAATTTACACACTCACTGGGTCAGGGAGGGAGGAATTTACACACTCACTGGGTCAGAGAGAGGATGAATTTACACACGGTCATGGACAGGATGAATTTACACACTGGGTCAGGGAGAGGAGGAATTTACACACGGTCATGGACAGGATGAATTTACACACTGGGTCAGGGAGAGGAGGAATTTACACACCCACTGGGTCAGGGAGGGGAGGAATTTACACACTCACTGGGTCAGGGAGAGGATGAATTTACACACTCACTGGGCCAGGGAGAGAAGGAATTTACACACTCACTGGGTCAGGGAGGGGAGGAATTTACACACCCACTGGGTCAGGGAGGGGACGAATTTACACACTCGCGGGGTCAGGGAGAGGATGAATTAACACACGGTCATGGACAGGATGAATTTACACACTCACTGGGTCAGAGAGAGGAGGAATTTACACTCACAGGGTCATGGACAGGATGAATTTACACACTCACAGGGTCGTGGACAGGATGAATTTACACACTCACAGGGCCATGGACAGGATGAGTTTACACACTCACAGGGTCATGGATTGGATGAATTTGCACACTGAGAGGGAAAACCAAATTTAATTTGAACTTCATACTTCAGGTTCAAATGACAATAAATAAATTGTATCATTGACAGGGTCATGGGTGGGATGAATTTACACACTCACAGGGTCAGGGATAGGATGAATTTACACACAGTCACAGGGTCATAGGATGAATTTACACAGTCCTCTCCTCGGGACAGGGGAGTCTAAACCTAGAGAATATAGGTTTAATGCGAGAGGGAAAGGATTTAATAGGAACCCGAGGGGTGACTTTTTCCACACACAGGGTGGTGGGTTTCTGGAACAAGCTGCCAGAGCGAGTGGGAAAACTAAAGGTGGGTACCATGACAACATTTGGACAGGTGTATGAGCAGGAAGAGGTATGTGCCAAATGTGGGCAAATTGGACAATCAGAGGGGGTGCCTCAGGGGTTATGGGGAGCAGGCAGGAGAATGGGGTTGAGGGGAGAGATAGAAGTAGTAGACCTGATGGGCCAAATGGCTGAATTCTGCTCCTATCACATGAACCTTGATTGGTATGAATGTGTGGGTCTGAAGGCCCTTGTTTCTGTGCCTTGTTAAAGTCTTGATGTAAGTGCGACTGTTTATTTTATGCGTGGCCCCTCGAAAATGTATGCTGCATACTAGGCATTAGTCAAAATTAATCCCAAAAAATACTGGTTTCATGGATGCAGGGATAATGTTGATGGTGAATTGCTTGTTTTCTGTGGTGAGAACTCTCCAGTGGTGTCCCCAGAAATGCTGGAAGATCACGGATTTTATTTTTGGCATATATCAGCAACTCGTCCACCTTCCCTGCATTCCAGACAATAGCAGACAACCTTTTTCAGAATTTAAAAAACACACAAAGTGCTGGAGTAACTCACCAGGACAGTCAGAATCTCTGGAGGATATAGATAGACAGCATTTGCTGCCTAGCCATGTCCTCCAGAGATGCTGCCTCTCCCGCTGAGTTACTCCAGACCTTGTTTTTGTAAACCCGCAACGCGTTTCCTTGCACTTCCAACTTTCTCATAGTGACAGAATCCTGCAACAGAGGTGATTATTCAGACCAGGGTGAAAGCACTGTGAAAGACTCCCCCATACTTGTTTTTAATCCCAAATGCTAATCACTTTCAAACACCTATCCAATTCTCATAATGTAATGCAACTTCAATAAGCATTCCATTTCTTTCTTTACGACGACAGGAGGCTGGATGAAAATTCTGAATTGTAGCCTGACTGAAGTATTAGGAGTTATATAATTCTAATCCATACAGTAACTGAGGAGAAATCTGTGAATATAGTGTACATAAATTGTGTTTTTACAAAAGGCACTGAATGTGATGGGGTATAAAATTAGAGCACATAGGATATAGAGTCAACAGTGTTTTATTATCATATGTCCCAAAATGGACCAATGAAATCCTTTCTTGCAGTAGCACCATAGATATGTAAACATTGTACTTGATACAATAGACAATAGGTGCAGGAGTAGAGGCCATTCGGCCCTTTGAGCCAGCACCGCCATTCAATGTGATCATGGCTGATCATCCACAATCAGTACCCCGTTCCTGCCTTCTCCCCATATCCCCTGACTCCGCTATCTTTAAGAGCCCTATCAAGCTCTCTTAAAAGTATCCAGAGAACCGGCTTCCACCGCCCTCTGAGGCAGAGAGTGCCACAGACTCACAACTCACTGTGTGAAAAAGTGTTTCCTCGTTTCCATTCTAAATGCCTTACTCCTTATTCTTAAACTGTGGCCCCTGGTTCTGGACTCCCCCAACATCGGGAACATGTGTCCTGCCTCTAGCAGATACACGGCATAATATACAACAAAAAGTTGTTCAGAGTGTCGAAACCAGTAAACAATATAGCGCAGGTCGAAGTCAGCTGGGATTTAAGGGGAGATCTTGCCTAACAAATCTGTTGCGATTCTTTGAGGTAGTAACAAGCAGGGCTGACAAAAGAGAGTCAAGGGTCTCGACCCGAAACGTCATCCATTCCTTCTCTCCAGAGATGCTGCCTGTCCCGCTGAGTTACTCCAGCATTTTGTGTCAACCTTCGATTTAAACCAGCATCTACAGTTCCTTCCTAAGCAAAATAGTGCAATCAAAACAGTTTGTAGTTTTGAATTTAGTTGGAGTTCATAGTGTTTAAAAGCCTGATGGTTGTTGGGAAGAAGCTGCTCCTGAACTTGGTTGTTACAGTTTTCAGGTCCCTGTAACTTCTTCCTGGTGGCAGGGGTGAAATGAGAGCCTAGGCAGGGTGGGATGGGTCCTTGATGATGCTGGCTGCCTTTTTGAGGCTGTGACTGTCATAGATCCCTTCAATGTCAGGGAGCTCAGCAGCTGTGATGGACTGGGCAGTGTTCACCACTTTGTTGTTCCTGGGCGTTCAAGTTACTGAATCAGGCAGTGATGCATCCAGTCAATATGTCTCTACTGCAGAAGTTCAAGAGAGTATTTGCAGACATACCAAAATGTATCAATCTTGTAAGGAAGTAGAGGCATTGATGGACTTTCTTCATCAATATGCTTGGCCCAGGACAGATCTTTACAGATATGCATGCCCAGGAACTTGGTTTTTGACACTCTTCACCACTGGTCTGTCGTCAAAAACAGGTTTGTGTGTCCTTGGCCTTCGCTTCTAAAGTCAACAATTAGTTTAATGTGGAGAGCAAGATTGTTCTGGCACCATTCAATCAGACAATCGATCTCCCTCCCATATTACGACATTATCTGTAATTCGTCCAACAACGGTGGTGTCGTCGGCAAATTTAAAGATGGATATAGGGTGAGTAGAGCAGAGGACTGAGCACACAGCCTTGAGGTGCCCTTATGCTAATGGTTATCAAGGAAGAAGTATTGCTGCCAATTCATATCCATTGTGTTCTGTTGATGAGGAAGTCAAGGATACAGTTGCAAAGGGATGAGCTTGGTGTCAGAAGGAACTGCAGATGCTGGTCTACACCAGATAGACACAAAAAGCTGGAGTAACTCAGCGGGTTAGACAGCATCTCTGGAGAAAAGGAATAGTTGACGTTTCGGGTCGAGACCCTTCTTCAGATCTGGAAAAGGTTCGGAAGGGATTATGCTGTTAAAAGCGCTGTAGTCAATGAACAACAGCTTGATGGATGTGTTTTTATTTAACCAAGTGGTCCAATGCAGAATGGAGAGCCAGCAAGATCGCATCCACTGTTGATCTATTGTGGCGGTAGGCAAATTATAGTGGGGCCAGGCTCTTGTTGAGGTAGGAATTGATATGCGTCATAATCAATCTGAAGGCACTTAATCACCATTGACATTGGTGCCACAGGTTGGTAGTCATTGAGGCACATGACCTTCTTCTTCTTGGGCAACTTGATGCACCTTTAAAGCAAGATGGGTTCTCGGACCTCGGTCACGAGAAATCACCGTGCAGGTTTTGAGAATGTGTCATTTGAAGGGTCATTTGAAGTTGGCCTCGGTAAATGAGATTGTAATACCATCGGGGGTTATGGGGGCCTGGGGGGGGGCACATCAGTGTCCACCCTTTTGAAGCATGTGTGGGATGCATTGAGCATATCTTGAGCTGCTCCCTGGTTTTGCCTTGTGGGAAGTTATGGCGTGCACGTCCTGACAAGTCCGTCTCGTCCTCCAGTTTAGAGCAAACGTCCCTTTTAGCCTTTTGGATGGCCTCATCAAGATCATATCTGGAATTCTTGCATGAATCCACAACGACAAACTTGAATGCTTGAGATTTGGTCGACCTGGTTCTTCCAAGGGTTCGGGTTGGGGAACGCTCAGATGGTTTTTGTGGGAAATCACATCTTATGAAGTTGGTAACAACTGTGGCGTATTCGTTCAGTTCCGTTGCCAAGTATTTGAATGGGTGATGTTTTTTGGTCGAGACCCTTCTTCAGATTGAAGTCGGGGGAGAGGGAGAGACAGAGATGTGGGGATCAAGGAACGTAGAATAAATCATTGTTAGCCAGGTGGTAACAACAAAGCAAACGGAGATAAAATGAGGTGAATGATAACATAGTTTCCCATGATCTCCGTGCCCTTTGTCTTGTTTTCACATCTTACAATTCCTTATCACTGCATCTCCCTCTCCCCCGACCAGTCTGAAGAAGAGTCTCGGCCCGAAACATCACCCATTCCTTCTATCCAGAGATGCTTGCCTGTCCCGTTGAGTTACTCCAGCATTTTGTGTTCATCTTCGGTTTAAATGGGCATCTGCAGTTCCTTCCTACTACGCCAAGTCTTTGAATATCACCCAGTCCACAGACTCCAAGCAGTCACGGATTGGGTCGTCTGCTTCCCCTGACCACCTCTGCAGTCGTCGTCACTGGGACTGTACTCTTCATTCGCTGTCTACACGCCGGAAGTAGAGGCGCGGCCAGGTGGTCGGAATTCCCCAAGTGAGGATGAGGAACAGAGCGATATGCATCTCTGATGGTGGAATCAGAGACTCTTGGGGAAATTTGCCCTGTCTCCAATTACCCGTACAAACTTCTGCTGATGCACCATAGAGAGCATATGATTGGGTTGCATCACAGCTTGGTTTGGGAATAGCTCACCCAAGTCCACAATAAATTATCGATGTAACCTAGTCCATCACACAGCTTCTTCCCCTCTGTTACTAGGCTTCTGATCAGCCCTTCCATAAGTTAGGGTACTGTCCGATTTGTGTCTGTCCCATGGCAGACATTGGACTTTGTCTACGGAAATGATGTTCCACAATGCTGAGAACAATATTCTGCAATCTGTATCCTCTCTATTGCTCTATCTGTCGTTCTAGAGATTGACTTGATTGTAGTTCATGCATAGTATTGGATAGCATGCAAAGCAAAGGTTTTCACTGTGCCTCTCTACACATGACAATAATGAAACTAAAATGAAGAGTAGGAGATTGATTTAAATTTAAGTTGATTTAAAGAGTTCAAGTATTTGAAAGAAATGGCTGGCTATTTTTGCCCAAGAGAAGTGGTGGCTATATCATTTAATTCGCTGAAGGCTGAGAAATCTTTGGGCTTTCGGTGGAATCAAGAGGCACTGGGGAACGCTCATTTGAGCTTGGATAACCCACGTTCTGATTGAATGATGGAGCTGGCCCGAGGACTGTTTGGTCAACTCCTGTCAACTCAAATTTCACTACACCAATTGGTGTATGTGACAGTAAGTGTCCTTTGTCCTTTTGTCCTTTGTACTCGGGTTTACAGCCTTGTGGAGAAACAAAATTGGACCAGACTTGGAAAGATAACAGAATGATAGAACCTGAGGCACATAACTAACAACAATGCACTGCAGATGTTGGTTTACAAAAAAAAGGCACACAGTGCTGGAATAACTCAACAGGTCAGGCAGCATCTCTGGAGAACATGGATAGACAACATTTCAGAAGAGGACCATACTTCAACAATGAGGCATTGGGAGAGTGAGAGGGAATAGAAACTGGAAATGTGTGCACTTGCTGTAGGAGTTCCATTGCAGCTACTGTGCTGTCAAATGCTTACTGGCAATATTCTTGGAGTTAACCTCTTTGAAATAACTAATGGTGTTGATTTTTCTCCATTGCACTAGTATGATTTCCTCACTTTCTTTGTTTGCATTATCTTTTACTCTTAGTAATGGAACGTAATACCAGGTACTTGGCTGTCAGGATTGAGTGAAGTTAACTGAATTGTCCACCTGCTCTAGTGGAGGATGGGTATCTTGTTACTATCATGCAAGATGGGAAGTTTGAAGGATGAGTGTGGGGTGTGTGTATGGTGAAGATGTGAATTTGTCCTTTTCCAAAAAGCTGACTACAGCATCTGAAATTCTATTTTTAAATTTTGTTATAGTCATATTTGATCTTCCCACGTAATTATTTCATGTCTTTGGTTTGTTCCTTTAGGTAGCAGGTGAAGAAGATTTTATCAAAAAACTTGCCTGCAAGCCAGATGAAAACCTCAAAGTTATTTCAATCTTTGGCAATACCGGGGATGGCAAGTCTCATACCCTGAATCATACATTCTTCCATGGTCGTGAAGTTTTTAAGACCTCTCCCACCCAGGAGTCTTGCACCGTTGGAGTATGGGCAGCCTACGACCCTGTTCATCATGTCATTGTGTTAGATACTGAAGGGTTGCTGGGGGCCACTACCAATCTAAGTCAACGAACAAGATTGCTACTGAAAGTACTTGCCATATCAGACACAATCATTTACAGAACTCATGCAGACAGGTTACACAACGACCTCTTTAAATTTCTTGGCGATGCATCTGAAGCCTACCTTAAACACTTCACAAAGGAGTTGAAAGCTACCACTGCAAGATGTGGGTTGGATGTTCCGTTGTCTACACTTGGACCATCAGTCATAATCTTTCACGAGACTGTGCACACTAAGTTATTAGGATCAGGTAAGCAAAATAAGAAAATGTTAGTATTGGATCTGGATATTCAAGTACATTGCGTCACTAGATTTTTCATATTTCCCTTTAGGGGAATATATATGTGCTTGAAATTCAGTTTGCTTATAGACAATCTGACGATGTTTGAGATGACAGAGTGTTTAGTTCAGTGAACAGCGGGGAAACTGGCCCTTCGGCCCACCATATCCGCGCTGACCAACAATCACTGGTTCTATCCTACTGGTTAGAGTGGTTTGATGTTCCCAAATAGTAAACTTCTTCTCAACATTTTGTTTTAATCAATTAAAAAAAAAAAAATACATGAGACGATTCAGGTTGTGTGCTTGATTATTAGGATAAATTTGAACTTAAAGGTTGATGGAAGCAAAGTTCAGAATTATAGTGTTATGACTCTCCCCTTTGTTGGTTTACTGTGTTTCCCTTCAGTGCTGAAGGGATTGATTAGTTGAAGGGTTAAGATTGTGTTGCATTACATTGCAATTATTTGTGTGTAGTGTTTGATTTGCAGTCTGCACGCTGACTAGGGTACAATTCAGGATTTTAAAAAAAATTATGAATACAGATGTTCCCCATGTTAAGGGGTGGGGGGAGGGGGAGATTTGTCTTCCTAGAAAATGGTCTGTATTGCGATTTTCGAAACTATTTTATGTATGCATTCTGTGAAAAATGTAAGCCAAAAGAATTGTATTTATTTATTTATTTACTTTGGTTATATTGTGGTTCTGATAGTGGATTATCAGCCATGATCACATTGAATGGCCTGAGGGGCCGAATGGCCTATCCCTGCACCTATTGTCTAAATTATTTTTGAGTGATTTTTCAAATTCCATATCCCTCTTTTTTTTGGTAGTGATTTGTCAATAAATCTGGAATTGAAACTGGTGGACCCATGCAGAAGGCCAGGCAGCTTCCATTATGAAGCAGAATTAACATTGCATCAAAACTATATGAGAGTCGTACAGTGTGGAAACGGGTCCTTCAGCCCATATTGCCCACGCCGACCAACAAACCCCATTTACACTAGTTGCCTGTCTGCCTGCTTTTGGACCATATCCTTCTAAACCTACCCTATCCATATATCCGCCTTTTAAATATCAACAACCTCCTCTGGCAGCTCCTTTCATGTATCACTAACCTTTGTGTAAAAAAAAAGTTCTCCCTCAGGTTCCTATTAAATCTTCCTCTCTCACCTTTAAAACGTTACCTCCCTTACTGTCAAAATCTCCCCCCCTCCCATCTTTAAAATCTTTTCTCACCTTACCATAAAATATTTTCACCCTCATCTGCACCAGCATGTCGGAGACATTTGTGGTGATGGTTGAGTCGGAGAAATGTGAGTATCCGAGTGTATGTTATTGGGAGCAGCACTGTGGTTAGCGCTGGTTGCAAGTACTGGAACTATTCACGACACTTGGTTTTGTAACTTTCGATGATTAAATGGCAGTAGCAGCTTGGTCTTTGTCTACAGGAAGTTGCTTGAAGTCAGTACCAATGGATTAATAGTGAAGTTCACTACCTGGTCTACAGCAGAGGTCCACGAAGCATGAGATCTCCGCACCATTCACCCACCGCTGGATCGGTGACGAGAGTCGCAGAGAGATACAGCATGGAAGCAGAACATTTGACCCTCCATAGTTTTATATTCAGCATACCCAGCCATAACGACTGAGCTGTTAACTCAGCTGAAGGAAAACGGGAAACATGAGGAGGGTTAAATAATTGAACAAGCCCCTATGTCCTCTCTTTCTATACTCCGAAACTTGGGAAAAAAAATATTTCAAACTATACTTTATTCAAGAAATAAATATATACAATACAAAACTCCATCCGACATTCTCTGAGGCTATACATACATTTCACAAATTTATCCCCCACCCTTGGCACTCATGTGGCCCACTGGTGTGGAATCCCTTCCCTTATTTAGAGGGGCGGCCCCACCACACTCTGCCCCCCCATGTCCACCAGCAGAAGGACCCTGGACTCTGGTCCTCCCCCACCGAGCCTTGGTGTTGGCTGCACCGAGCTTCAGTACGTCCCTGTCCTTGGTCTCTGAAAGCTTATGGTGCTATCTGTTATGCTCTTTGGAACATGTTGCGAATACATTTGGGTTAGGGTGGAGGAGCAGGAAGTAATTAAATAATTCTGCAAACTGTTTTGAAAAAACACATCTCAGTAGCCATGATATAATTAGATTGTTGTACTACCTGCAGAGCAGGAAAGGCATCATCCTGCCTTCTGAACCACCAGCATGGTTGACACTTGAAGGCTGCCTCGATTCAGGGGACAATTAGTAATGGACTGTGTTAACACAGACAAGCAGAAGTAGCATCACACGAGTGAATAAATCAGGCACAAAGTCCCTCTAGTATCTAGTTTGTTTCTGTTTTGTTGTTCATGTGATTTGCTGACCATAACTAAATGCTAATCAAGTCAAAGACAATTCCAAGAACTTGTTTGCCAGAAACGTTACATGCCTAGATCCTGTTCTCCGAGGCTTTTATGCAGGGGTTCAACCTGAAATGCCTACCATCCTTTCCCTCCCACTGATGCTGTGGATCTGCTGAAAGCCTCCTGCAGGATGTTTGTTGCTCCAGACGTCACCATCTGCAGTCTATTGTGTTGCCAGGCAGCCCTGCGAAACTTAAGCTCTTTTTTATATATTACAAGGAGCTCAATTGGTTTCTAAAGTCATTATCCTGCTGTACCCTTTTGTATTGTTATGTTCATGGATGTGGTGCTTGGCTGAGATATTTTATTTTTGGTTCCCTCGACAATAGTGGCAACCATGTATAGAGGGGTTGCACGTAAGGTCATCGGGTCAAAGGGCGTGACGCACGGAGCAGCTCAATCCATGTGGAGGACATGGCAGCCTACGGCACACACTGTTAACACACAAAAGCGTACTTTCTTACCTGTTAAAAAAACGCCGAAATGGTCAATTCTTGCGCTGTAAATAATTGTGGAAATCGGGGTATCTGTGCGAGACATTTATCCTACTTCAGAATTCCAAAAGTGAGGATAAATGCTTGTAGAGAGAAGCAACAGCTGAAGGGACAACAACAGCTAACGTGGTTGGCGAACACTGGCCGTGGCTGTAACTTTTTAAAATCGCCCATGGTTCTCAAGTGGGTTTTTACATGTAAAATGAAAACGCTTCTGAAGCTAAATTTATCATTAAAATAAAAATCACAAAGCTAACGTGGGTTTTGAATTCCATTTTACTCGGATGCAATCCAAGGAATGCAATAATTGTTAGCTGTTATTTTGGACATAATCAACCTCAGCATATTGACAATTTCTTTGAAAGGGAGTGGGTGTTTTAGCTACCAGGACATTTTTTATTTGCCAAAATATACATCTCAATAGCATAATGATAGAAAACTTACTTTTCCACACACCACTCGTAGGTCTGGAGATATTTTTAATGATAAATCTAGCTACAGAAGCTTATTCATTTTGCATGTAAAAACCCACTTGAGAACCAAGCCAGATTTATCACTTCTGAAACTTTTTAGATACCAAACGAATGAAGAAAAAACACAAATAATGCCTTACTGTTGATGAAATGCAGTGAGCAAACGCGGTAATTCCCAATATTCTCAACCTTGACATCTGCACGGCCAGTGTTCGCCAAGCACTTTAGCTGTTGTTGGCCCTTCAGCTCTCGCTTCTCTCTACCATAATTTCTCCTCACTTTTGGAATTCTGAAGTAGGATAAATGTCTCTCACGCTTACCCAGATTTCCACAATCAATTACAGCGCACAAATTGACCATTTTGGCGTTTTTTAACAGGTAAGAACGCGTACATTCTTACCTGTTAAAAACCGCTGAAATGATCACTTTTTGCACTGTAAATAATTGTGCAGGGTGACTGAGCGCGGTGAACCAAATGCTCCAGTATCTGGAAGAAGGGTCTCGACCCGAAACGTCGCCTATCTCCTTCGCTCCTTAGATGCTGCTGCACCCGCTGAGTTTCTCCAGCTTTTTGTGTAACCCCCGCTCTAGTATCTTTGCTCTGAACCCGAGCACCAAGGTGTAAGCGGCCGAAGGAGCGCATCCCTCGGGACAGCACGCTGGGGTCAGCGCTGTCTGGCCACGGCCGCCCTCTGCCTAGCAATGTTACAAAATTTTGAGATATAAAAAATCAAGTCTGCAATTTATCCCATCAGATAAAGCATAAAAAGAAGTTTAATTTGACACCTAATTCACTTTCATATCTTCAGTATTAAGAAAGTTATGGCCATTTTCATACTCGGAAATTAGCATCTTGTTCCCCATTGCCTTTCAATTGACTTAACTCAAAAGCTGTGATCTGGAAAAGTTAAAAGCCCATAACTTTCTTAAAAATTAAGAGAACTCAATGAAATTTTCAGTTATTATAGATTGAAGCATTCTGAAACAAATATGAAACAATCTTACTTGGATGACCTGAAATTAAAGCATATAATTAGTTAGTTATCTAATTGTAGCTAATTACAAAATTCAATAAGTAGATCTAAACATCTATATATTTCTTAAGACAAGATAAACTTTTTTTAAATTGCCTAAGTGTCCAAATAACATTCACACAATAATCCACAATATAACATAATTTTTAAATCTCATTTTCATGAATTTCTGGGCCAAATGGAAGGAATTTAGTGTTTGATTCCTGTAAATTAATGGCCATTTAAATCAACTAGCGAGTGGGTTTTAGTGGAATGCGGTGGATTGGAACGTTGCGGTTAGCGGTGAAGTCGGGAGGAAAAATACTGTTTGTACATTTTTTGGGACCCCATTTCGCAACATAAAAATATTATTAAAGCCTCCCGAAAAACCAACTTTTAATATAAAAATAAAGTATTTACCTTTTTTTCTTCCCTACGCAAAATCCTTCCGGTTGTCGGTGCTCACGGCTTTCGAAGGTGATTTTTAAATTACTCTAGTTAATAAATAATTTAGAGTAATTTAAAAATACCTTCATTCATGAAATGTCGGAGCGATTTTTCTTCCGCAACGAAATCGCCCGACATTCATCGATTTTCCAGGTCTGTTGAAAAACGGCATTTTAAGCCCGCCCGCCTCTGAAAGGCGCCAAAGTCGCGCACACGGGGAACGGCAGAACTGCAGCGCTGCTAAAGGTAAGTTTTGCAACATACCTACTCTGCCCCGTCTCCCCCTGTGCAGCCGCACTGTCACGCGCTGTGGGTGACACACCGAACCGACCACCCGACCGCGGGGACACACGGCCCGGAATCCGCCAGCGTGGAACCTGTCAGTGTGGAGTCCGGATGCTGGGACAGAAGAACAGCCGGCTGTGCTGGCAGCCACAGTAAATGTATACCTGACATTCACCGCGTGTACCCCAGTTGGCGTCATGGGTCACGGGCTGTGACCTCGACTGCCGTGCAACCTCCCAATACATTCAATGGCATTTTAATCTTCTGCCAATTCATTTGTAAACTTGTAGGAAGGAAATGCAGATGCTGGTTTACCTGTTCTTACATGATTACAAGATAGACACAAAATACTGGAGTAACTCAGTGGGAGTTACTATCCAATATATCGTGTCCACTTGTAAACATGTTGGACTGTGTTTGGAAATGTCAGAATAATGTGACAATACAGAGTCTGGTGGAGAGGGCTGGCTGGAGAGGGAGCCAAGATGCAGAGTATAGGTCAAGCAGATTATGCAAGGTCAGCAGTAATCAGTACTTTGATTTCAATGTAGAGTTATGGACCCCTTCATCCAAGTCTCAACCGCTGGTCCCATTCAGGCGGATATGGAATCTTGTTTCAGTGACAGAATGTACCACTGAATTGTTCTGAAAACCCATTTGTTCACTGACTTTTTAGGAAGGGAAATCCTGCATCCTTATCTGTGTAGTAAGGAACCACAGATATTGGTTTATACCGAACATGGGCACAGTGCTGGAATAACTCAGAGGGACAGGCAGCATGGAGAAAAAGGACGGGTTACGTTTTGGCTCAGAGATGCTGCCAGACCCGCTGAAGTACTCCAGCACTCTGTGTCTATTTTCTGCACCCTCATCTGTCTGGCCTATTTGTGACTCCAGACACCCCTGTATGGTTAATTCTGAACAGCCTCTTAGTTGAGAGGGCAGTGGAGAATAGACAGTGAGTGCTGACGTTGCCAACGCCATCCACATCACAGAAACAGATAAATTGCACAAAAATGGTAGAAAAAAGGAATTGCAGATGTTGCTTTACAAAATAAAAGGCACAAAGATGCCGGTGATAGGGAGATACAGGTGAGGTAGGGCCCCCTCACTTGTACTACCTGTCACTCACAAGGCTTTATCCTGCGCCCCCTCTCTTCCACCTTTCTCCTCCAGCCCAATCAGTCTGAAGAAGAGTCCCAACCCGAAACGTCTCCTATCCATGTTCTGGAGAGATGCTGCGTGACCTGCTGAATTACTCCAGCGCTCTGTGAGCTCGTTTCGCTGTTGGGTTGAGACTACTAAGATTTGGATTCAGTGATAACAAAAGAATGTGATATATTTTAGAGTACAATTATCATGCAATGTACCTGGAAAATTATCAGGAATACAATAAACCACCAAGAAGCACAGATCTCATTTAACACCAAATTACATGGGTGATATTGGATTATATTAGAGCATTTTGGTGGTTGTCTTAATGAGGAAACAGTAAACATTGTCTATCTTTTAACAAGATGGTGATAAGGTAACACACACGCGGTTTCTCAGCTCGCTGCTAAAATTAGTCAGGTATGTTGGTTTGACCTGGTTGAGGATACACAACAGAATGGCTTTTTTTTGTGCACTAAAATCTAATTTTTGTTTGTGGTTGACCTGAGCTCACAGATGAACAAAGGAAAGAAGTGTTATTTCTTATTTGATAAGCACAGGGTTCATCAACGTTTTTTTTTAAAGATAATTAGATTTGCATATAAGGCAACAAATATTTTAAGATTCATTGAGTCACAGGGACTTGTGAAGTCTAAAAATAATCAAGCAAATGATGCTGTTTGACACAAACCCCAACCTGCGATTCCCGTCATTTTAAACAAGGTAATAATTATTAGCTTGCATGTGAGCAATTTGAATAGAAACTGGAGGTGTTATTCAAGATCCTATTTAACGGAACATGGCATCAAAGAGCTCTGCTAAAATTTGTTACCAAGCATCAAAGGGAAAATATGCTAATTGTTTGAGTTCCAGGTTGTGGGTGTTGAAGGTAATAATCCCAGCCCCAGGATGTCTTTGCAGGCATCCCTTAGGACAGTTAGTTGACCACAACCATCTTCAGCTGCTTCACCAATGGACTTCCTGCCAACATGAGGTCTGGGGATGGACACAAAAAGCTGGAGTAACTCAGTGGGTCAGGCAGCGCCTCTGGAGAAAAATAATAGGTGACGTTTTGAGTCGAGACCCATCTTCAAACTCAGTCAGGGGAGAGGGAAACTGGAGGTATGCGGAGTAACATATAACAAAAGAAGAAATGTATGAAAAGATCAATTCGGGGCCAGCCAGGATGATCAAGGAAAGATGGAGCCCTCAATGGTCCAGTGTTGGCTGTGGAAGAGGTGGTAACGAGGGGGTACGAACAGTGAAAATAAGCAGGCCGACAGTGAAACTAGGAGGATAACTAGGGTGGGGGAGGGACAGAGGGAGACCGAATGAAAGGGTTACTTAAAATTAAAGTAATCAATATTCAAAGTGTTGGGGTGTGAGCTGCCCAAGCGAAATACGAGGTACTGTTCCTCCAATTTGCGTTTGGCCTCACGCCTCTCTCTTGACAGTGGAGGTGCCCCAAGACAGAAAGGAATGGGTGACGTTTCGGGTGCAGACCCTTCTTCAGACTGAATTCAGGGGGAATTAAAGTGTTTGGCAACCGGGAGATAGCGTTGGCCATGGTGTACTGAGTGAAGGTCCTCAGCGAAATCATCGCCCAGCCTGCATTTGGTCTCACAGTCCACACCTAGAACAGAGATAGGAAGATGTGACTAGTATGTGCTGCATGCGAGGGCTGATGGGGTGGAAGGTAATGACTAGATGGGGACTCTGTCCATGTTGCGATTGGGGGGGCAACTAATGTCACCAACAAAATGTTACCCATTCTTTTTCTCCAGAGATCAGTGTCACTCATGTTGTGAGTCATACTTTGTAGCTACGCCCACTAGTTTTAACAGAAAGCTTCTCAACCCTTTCTCCCTCAGTCTTGTGTTGCATATTAAGATGTGCTGTAACGCTAATGAAGTCTTTGAAGTTATTCCAACAGCAGAAGCTCAACATGGTGTCAGAGTGTACGGACTCACTCCTTGCTTAATTATATTGCTTTTATTTTAGTTTGTTGTTTTCTCCAATATATATTACTATGGCTTCTGCTTTCCTGGTGTTTGACGAGGACCTCGCAGAACGGTGGCGCGTATTTGAAGAAGATTTCTCAATTTTCATTGAAGCGGCTCACACTACTGCTGCTCCCGGTGTTCAAGCATCAATTCTTCTTAATCTAGCAGGCACTGAAGCTGCTCGACATGCCAGAAGGTTTCATTACTAACTGGCTAGGTTTGATCCGGCTGGTGTCCAGATCGCTCCCGCTGAGTCTATCCGTGACCCTGGTTGCCTACTATGCAAATTCCGACAGTTATGTGAGTTATGCACTAACTTGGTCATGGAGAGGCATTTGTTCTTTTCCCGAAGCCAGAGACTGGGTGAACCTGTGGAGATGTATGTCAGTGCCTTGACGCACATTGCCACTCGATGCGATTTCAGGGATATATGTGATGGCCTAGCCCGTGACCGTTTGGTCTAAGGTGTCCGCAATGATAAATTACGCGATGAGCTACTGCAGGATGCTGAGCTTACTCCAGAGACTGCTGAAAACCGCTGTTGCATTGCTGAAATGGCTGACGCTCATGCAAAGGTTTTAGGCACTCTGCTGGTCGTGAAATTAATGTTGCCGGCATGTCTTATCAGTTCTCTCGCCGTTCTCCTCAAGTGCATGACAACTCTATCGTGAGACTAGTAGACAATTGTTTTAACTGTGGGGGTTCGCATGCTGCAGCTCGTGACCGTTGCCCTGCGTATGGAAAATTATGTCGATTTTGTAACAAAAGGAATAATTTCTTCAAATGCTGCCGCTCCCGTAGCAACAGACTTCAAACAAGGCAATCTGTTAATTCACTTGGCCATGAGAACTTGCTCTGAGAATGCTCTCAACTGGCTCCCACGGATTTGCAGGCTGCTAGCGAAGGACTTGACTTGGATGTGCATTCCATGAATGACTCGATACACAAACAACTAGATACACAAACAACTAGACCCCAAGGTCGCTTTGCTCGTTAATGGCAAGAACTTTTATCTGAAAGTTGACACAGGGGCAAGATGTAATGTGATCTGTCTAGCTGTGTTGAAAAATTTACGAAAAACAGACTGTCACTCCTACGGCTGCATCCCTTCTCCCATTCGCAGGAGGTCCAGTGCACCCTAAGTCGAATTACGTTGCTGTCATAGCTCGCGTGTCCACAACCTGAGTTTTCTTTGTTGATCGTGAGGATGTGCCGTCTCTGTTGGGTGCCAATGCATGTCACGACCTGGAACTTGCCTCTTTCAGCCCTTCTGTTTGTCATCTGACTACAACCTGTGACTTTAGCCAACAAATTCTGACACAATACAAAACTTTGTTTGACGACAAGCTGGGCAGGCTGCTTGTTAAGTACACAATTACCATTAACCCTGAGATAATCCCAGTTGTCCGTCCAGCTCACAAGATTCCCCATGCCATGCGGGACTGTGTTCAAATTGAACTCAATAGAATGGTGTCTCTAGGTGTGATTGCTTCCGTTGCTGACCCCTCGGATTGGGTCTCCACCATGGTTGTGGCAACGAAGAAGAATAAAGACGAAATACGGATTTGTATCAACCCTAAGGACTTAAACACAGCCATTAAACAACCTCACTATCCCATGCGCACTGTGGACGAGATTGCAGCGCAGATGGCTGAGGCAACTGTATTCACTGTTCTACATGCCAAGAGTTCATTCTGGCAGATTTCACTGGAACACAACTCCTCCAAGTTAACCACCTTCAGCACACCGTTCGGGCGATACAGATTTCTTTGCATGCCTTTTGGCATTAGCTCTGCCAGTGAAGTACTTCAACAAGCAGTTGTTTGAGGGTTACACAGGCGCCATTGTAGTGGACGACATCCTCGTTGCTGGACGAACTG
The DNA here is from genome assembly GCA_963514005.1 of Raja brachyura. Next base: position 81,920,934 of record OY740789.1, on the reverse strand, counting down.
TCGAAGAACACAATGCTAACCTGACCAAGGTCCTGGATCGTGCCAAGACCATTAACCTCAAGCTAAACCCTCAAAAATGCAAATTCAGGGTAAGTGAGGTGAAATACATAGGCCATGTGTTCATGAAGGACCGCCTAAAAACTGATCCGGCGAAAACTAGTGCCATCAACGAGCTACCAGCACCCACAGACGTGCTCGGTCTACAAAGATTCCTTGGAATGGTGAACTACTTGAGCAAATTTATTCCGGACTTCAGTGAAATATCAGCCCCGTTATGCCAGCTTGCACACAAAGACACTGCTTGAACCTGGCACGAGCAACAGCAGAGGGCGTTCAACACTCTTAAACAATAGATGTCGTGTGCTCCTACTCTCGCTTATTTTGATCCTAAACGACCGGTCACACTGACGTGACGCTTCACAACACGGACTTAGTGCAGCGTGTCTTCAAAATGACGGTTGCGGCATTAAGCCCGTTTGCCTATGCCTCGCGCACTATGACTGACACAGAACAACTCGGTGCCCAAGTTGAGAAAGAGCTGCTGGCGGTTGTTTTCACCTGCAAGAAATTGAACAACTTTATCTTTGGACATACGGTCACGATTGAAACCGACCACCAACCTCTGATCAGCATCTTTAACAAACCGATTCATGCCTCTCCAGGGCACCTACAGTGGATGCTGATGCAACTTCAAAAATATGACATTGTTCTGACCTACAAACGTGGGAAGGATATGCACCTGGCTGACACTCTCTCGCGCGCACTCCGGAAGACCTGTGAGGGTGCTCCCTCGCCGGATGATGACTTTATCGTAATGACTGTGTCCTTTATTCCCTTGTCCTGTATAGAGGATTTGGTTGCCCACACTGCTGCTGAATGTACCTTACGGCTGCTTGCCTCCGTCATCAAGTGCGGCTGGCCAGACAAATACTTCAACGTTCCGCTGCCAGTCCGGCCTTTCTTTGCCATCCGCGTTGAGCTAGTGCTGCAGGATGGCATTATTGTAAAAAGGCCACAAGGCTGTAGTCCCTGCTTCACTGCACAGCAAGTATTTTGACGCTGTCCATGCAGGGCACCCAGGCGCTGAAGCCACTGTCCTACGGGCAAGAAACATGGCATGGCCGAATACATCACTGAGAATGTGGCATCCTGTGCAGTGTGTAACAGCTTGGCACCTCATCAACAAAAGCAACCACTTCTTTCACATCCGGCTCCTGCCCTCCCGTGGTCTACAGTGGCAACTGACATATTTGAATGCCATGGCTAGCAGTACCTGGTACTTGTCGATTCGTATTCTGGATGGTTTAACATTGATTTTCTTAGCAGACGCACTTCTCACGGGGTCATTTCGAAGCTTGCTGGCCATTTTGCAGACCATGGCGCTCCATGCATGCTGTTACCTGATAACGGCAGTCAACTTACCAGCCAACACTGCAAGGAGTTTGCTGCATGCTGGGGTTTTCGCAACATCACCAGCAGCCCTGAATATCCACAGTAGAATGGGCTAGCTGAGCGGGCTGTCAAGAGTGCCAAACAGCTGAAGGAAAGATAAGACAGAGCTAATTCCGACGTGTTCCTGGCTCTGCTCAACCTACCCAACATCTCCCGCGACCCCATCTTGGGTTCACCCGCTCAATGTTTATTGTCAAGGCGGACCCGAGCCACGGTGCTTGTGGCAGATCAGGCATTGTTCCCACAGGTGTTTGACCTTCCTCCAGCTTATTATCAATTGCTACTCATGCCTTATTTAGTTAATGGTTTTGTACTGACATTAAATTCTTTAAGAGGGAGGATGTAGATCAGTGTCACTCATGTTGTGAGTCATACTTTGTAGCTACGCCCACTAGTTTAACAGAAAGCTTCTCAGCCCTTTCTCCCTCAGTCTTGAGTTACGTATTAAGATAGAGTTACCTATGGTGTAAAGCTAATAAAGTCTTTGGACCTTAATCACTGTGTGTGCCCTAAGTTATTCCAACAGCAGAAGCTCAACACTGTCTGACCTACTGTGTTATTTCAGCATTTTATAGACAATAGACAATGGGTGCAGGAGTAGGCCATTCAGCCCTTTGAGCCAGCACCACCATTCACTGTGATCATGGCTGATCATCCACACTCAGTATCCCGTTCCTGCCTTCTCCCCATATCCCTTGACTCCGCTATCTTTAAGAGCTCTATCTAACTCTCTCTTGAATGCATCCAGAAAATTGGCCTCCACTGCCTTCTGAGGCAGAGAATTCCACAGATTCATAACTCTGGGTGAAAAAGTGTTTCCTCATCTCCGTTCTTAATGGCCTATCCCTTATTCTTAAACTGTGGCCCCTGGTTCTGGACTTCCCCAATATCGGGAACATGTTTCCTGCCTCTAGCATGTCCAAGCCCTTAATAATCTTATATATTTCAATAAGAACCCCTCTCATCCTTCTCAATTCCAGAGCATACACGCCCAATCGCTCCATTCTTTCAACATATGACAGTCCCGCCATCCCGGGAATTAACCTCATGAACCTACGCTGCACTCCGTCAATAGCAAGAATGTCCTTCCTCAAATTTGAAGACCAAAACTGCACACAATACTCCAGGTGTGGTCTCACTAGGGCCCTGTACAACTGCAGAAGGACCTCTTTGCTCCTATAGTCCACTTCTCTTGTTATAAAGGCCAACATGCCATTAGCTTTCTTCACTGCCTGCTGTACCTGCATGCTTACTTTCATTGACTGATGAACAAGGACCCCCAGATCCCGTTGTACTTCCCTGCTGAAGATTGCACAATGTTAAATTACATTTTCAACTCCTCAGCAAACGCTGCAGTCTGGGCCAGCCTCAAGACCTGGATTACATGCAGATGTGGCATGATCAATGGCAAATAATCTGTGCATCACAGAACGGTCAGGTAGAGACCATCTCAACGAGCGCCAAACCCTCCAACCATCAGCAATCTGAACTTCTCTATTGAGCTGCAACAGAAATCCAACTACACTAATGACACAAATAATGTGGGGACAAGAGCAGGACAAAAACTAGGTGTCCTGTGGGAGTAAATCACCTCCTGACACCCCAAATCCTTTCTATGACCAATAAGGAACATGTAGTCACGCGCTCTGCTCGCCTGAATAAGTGCAACTCCAATACTCCACACCGTCCTAGACAAAGTAAGCCTGCCTGATTTGTACTTTCACACCATCCTGAATATTAATTCCCCCCATCACTGGTGCTTGGGCAATTGCCTCCCAGCTCCAGTGGCCCGAGTGATGGACCCCAGACACTATCCGTGAATCTTCTATGGATTTCCTCTGGGCGCTTCTGTTTCCTCTCAGATCCCCAAACCGTGCAGATTGATAGATTAACTGGCCTCTGTAAATTGTAAATGTGATGTGTAGGTGAGGGATAGAAGGGTGGGGGAAGCTGAGAATGTGGGAACATTGATAATAGGAATGATTGGTGCAGGGTGAGTGGTTGACGATCAATGAGAACTTGGTGGGCGGAAGAGCCTGTTTCAGTACAGACAGCATGGTGGGGCAGCGGTAGAGTTGCGGCCTTGCAAGGCTGGAGACCCGGGTTCAATCTGAACTACGGGTGCTGTCTGTACGGAGTTTGTACGTTCTTCCCCTGATCGCGTGTGTTTTATACAAGATCTTCGGTTTCCTCCCACACTACAGAGCTGCATAGGTTTGTAGGTTTATTGGCTTCGTATAAGTGTAAATTGTCCCTAGTGTGTGTAGGATTTTGTTAATTTGCTGGGATTGCTGGTCAGTGGGCCGAAGGGCCTGTTTCTGTGCTGCGGTATCTCTAAACTGAAAACAAAAGTACTCTTATGACTAAATGCATTTGTAGGTTGTGTGGTGCTTTGCATTAAACTTATATTCTCTCTGCAGATGGACCTTCTGAGCTGCCAGAAAAACTGTTACAGGAGCGATTTCATAAACTTGGGCGCTTTCCAGAAGCCTTTTGTTCCATACAGTACAAAGGAACCAGAACATATAATCCTCCAACAGATTTTGCTGGATTATTGTGGACAGTTGAGCAGCAGCTGAACAACAACACAACCCGTTCTCCCAGACCTCCAGGAATAATTTTTAAGGCTTTGAAAGTAAGGCATGGGTTAAAATCTAATCACAAACGTTAATCATCCTTTTTAATTTGGGCGCTATTAAGCATCTATTAAGCAAACTAGTGCAAACATCCTGATAAGTGATCACTTAGTAATCACCTTGACCTGGGATTGATTTTACTTGGTGCTGTCTTTAGGTTAATTTCTAAAGGCCCTGTCCCACTACACGAGTTTACCCAAGAGCTCTCCCGAGTTAAAAAAAAAAAAATCAAACTCGTGGTAAGTATGTAGCGGGTACGTTGGAGCTCGGGACGTCTCTTAGCAGCTCGTAACGCTAATGGCATGTACTCAGGAAACGTGGTAAGCTCGTGAAGATTTTTCAGCACTGTGAAAAATGTCCACGAGAGCCCCGAGTACCTACGAACGGCTATTACTGTAATTCTCCGAGTTCGAATCAGGGGAAACTCAGGAGAACTCTTGAATTACCTCGTACAGTGGGACAGCCCCTTAACATAATTAATGCCTTGGCTATAATATTGAAACTTGGTGAGGAGGAAGTTGAGTTTGAGTTTCTTAAAATCTGCTTTGTTCAGATACCATAAATGGTTTGGACAGTGGAAGGAAAACAAAAGTTTCAAGATTTGTCGCTAAATGATGGGAACTTAGCTTTTTAACAGCCAATAGTTTATGTTAGAGCTAAAAAGGCCGCATGCTGCATTGTGAGAAGATAGCCACAATATGCTGGCGTAACTCAGCGGGACAGGCAGCATCTTTGGAGAGAAGGAATGGGTGATGTTTTGGGTCGAGCCCCTCCTTCTCTCCAGAGATGTTGCCTGTCCCGCTGAGTTACTCCAGCATTTTGTGTCTATCTTTGGTGTAAACCAGCACCTGCAGTTCCTTCCTACACTGTTGCATTGTGAGTATCATTGAATTAAGGGCCTGTCCCACTGTATGAGGTAATTCAAGAGTTCTCCCGAGTTTTCCCCTAATTCGAACTCGGAGAATGTCCGTAGCGGGTCCGTAGGAGTTCGTGGATGTCTCGTCCACGAACTCACTGGTTAGAACACACTTAAAGTATTGTGTGCAGTTCTGGGCATCAAACTACAGGAAGGATATATTTACAAGAGCGAGAGTGCAGAAGATATTCACCATATTAACTCTCTTTTTTATATTTTTAAAATATATTTTAACTCTCTTATTTCCATACTGACCTTTCTGTCCTGGGCCCCCTCCACTGCCAGAGTGAGGCCACACGCAAACTGGAGGAACAGCACTTCTTAAGTAGTTTATGATCCAACAGTATGAACATTTGAGTTATGCAATTGTAGGCAACCTCATTCCCCTTCTCCTTTCTCCCCCCACCCCCCACTACCCTTCCTCTGTGCCTCACCTGTACTCCAGCACTTTGTGTCCTTTTGTGTAAACCAGCATCTGCAGTTCCTTGTTTCTACGTTTGGAATAGAGGGCTGTCGTTATAAGGAGAAACGGGAGAGGCTGCAATTTAAAAGGTTGAAGTATGATCTTATGGAGGTTTATAAAATTATGAAGAGCATAGATACGTAGATATTGGCGGATGATCCGAATCTTTTTCCCGGAGCAAGTGAATGTGGAACAAGAAGGCACAGGTTTAATGTGAGAAGGGAAAATTTTAAAGGAGATCTGTGGCGTAGCTTTTTCCACACAGATGGTGGTGAACATTTTGATGGTGCAGACAGATACAGTTAAAAGACACTTGGGCAGTTACTGGGATAGGAAAGTTGTTGAGTGTTGTTGAGGCCTAATGAGCCTTGCTCAGATGGCTATTGCAGGCAACATGACGAGGTCGGCCAAAAGGCCCTGTTTCTGCACGGTACGATTCTGAGTCCAGAGCTAAGGCCTTCATATATATTCAGTAATGTCAGCCCAGATGGAGACCAATGAGATTTATGTAACATAAGCACTGTCAACTTGCCTGGATGCCTTGCACCTTCTGAGGTTGTACGCATTCTTCCCATCAACACCTGTCCTTGCCGTTCAGATTTGGTTGTCATCATTACATTATTCTCTGGCCATTCATTTATTTGTGAGATCTTTATGCTAATTTATTATTACTTTAACAGTACAACACAGGATAAGGCCCATTGGCCCATAATATCTGTGCCAAACATGATGCCAAGTTAAACTAATCTTCTGCCTGCACTTGTTCCATATCCCTCCATTCCCTTTATATATTGATATCTCAAAAGCTCTTAAACGCCACTATCATATCAGTTTCCAATACCACCTTAGTAACACATTCCAGGTACCCACCTCTCGATGTAAAAAAAATACCCCTCACATCTTCTTCAAACTTTCCTCCACTGATCTTAGTTATGCGTCCAAGTCTTTGAATTTTCCACGCAGGGGGGAAAAGGTTCTGACTGTCTACACTAAGTGTGACGAAGGCTCTCGACCCGAAACGTCGCCTATCTCCTTCACTCCTTAGATGCTGCTGCACCCGCTGAGTTTCTCCAGCTTTTTGTGTAACCCTATCATTTTATATACTTCTATCAGGTCTCCCCTCAACCTCCGATGCTCCAAAGAAAACAGTCCTAGTTTTTCCAACCTCTCCTTCTAGGGAGGCACAGTGGCGCAGCAGTAGAGTTGCTGCCTCACGGCGCCGGAGACCCAGGATTGATCCTTCCTATGGGTGCTGTCTCTGCTGAGTTTGTACGTTCTTCCTGTGACCGCGTGAGTTTTCTCCGGGTGCTTTGGTTTCCTCGCCAACTCCAAGGACGTACAGGTTTGTAGGTTAATTGGCTTCTGTAAAAATCGTAAATTGTCCCTAGTGTGTAGGATTGTGCTAACGTACAGGATGATCTCTGGTTGGCGAGGACTTGGTGGGCCGAAGGGCCACTTTGTATCTCAACTGTGTGGAATTCTCTGCTTCAGATGGCGGTGGAGGCAGGTTCTCTGGATGCTTTTGTGAGCTAGATAGGGCTCTTAAAAATTGCGGAGTCAGGGGATATGGGGAGAAGGTAGGAACGGTAGGAACTGATTGGGGATGATCAGCCATGATCACATTGAATGGCGGTGCTGGCTGGAAGGGCCAAATGGCCTACTCCTGCACCTATTGTCTACTGTCAATTATAACTCTAAAGTTTAAAGCTAATACCATCTAATCCTGGCAGCATTCTTAGTTTCCTCATTTTTTTGCATTTCCAATTTTGTTTTTCGGTCAGTTATTTCTACAACGTGATTAATATTGAGAAGTTATAGGGTAATACGGAAGAACAAGTTAATTAAGATCTGAAAGATTGCAGAAGGATATTGGTTAATGGAGCTGGCAAATGCCAAACAGTTGATTAAAAACGGAGTTTGAGAGTTAGATCAGTGAAAACTATCTGGCTAAAAATAAAGATTTTTATTATCTTGTAAAATTAACATAGATTGATCTTTAAAAGTGAGTACTGAAGTAGAAACAACTTTCTTAACATGACATTGAAAAGTGAGTAAGTGAATGTTGGTGAACCTGCATTCTATTTTGTAAAATGATTTTCAATGAATCAACATTTCAATTCAGTGAGTGATGGATCTAGGAGACTAATGGAAAAGTGCATTTGGGATTTCTGTAATAAATATGTTATCCAGTATGAGACCTTTGGAAACTTTCTATTCAATATTTTTTCACTAAAATGATGGACTCTCGTTGGCTTTCCTGGATTGTAGATCATTTCAGTGGGGATTGTGTCCACTGGTTGACAAACAGTATGAAAACATGGGTAAGCCAGGTTTGGATCAAGGGATATGGACCAAACGCAGCCAGGCGGGACTGGTGTAGCTGAGACACGTTGGTCGGTGTGGGCAAGATGGGCCGAAGGGTCTGTTTCCATGCTGTATCACTCAATGACTCAATGACTGCCTGGGTTTTTTTTTTATTCACAGTAGAGAACAATGACCCTGCTGAATTATCGTGTTTTCAATTATTTGTCTTTAGGCTTTGAGTGAGCGTTTCTGTGGAGAAATTGCAGATGATCGACTGGCTTACAGCTGCTTCTTTCCTGACGAGTATTTTACTTGTTCTTGCACATGTCTCAGCTGTGGGTAAGTATATCAAAAATCGTAGGATGTTACTTGCGTGCATGTTTAGTAGGGAAGGCAGACTAGTCAGTTGTTGGCAATACTCTTAGGATGAGCCTGAGATTGTACCCTTGTCTACCGATGGATAGCTGGCTTTATGAATCTTAATGGGATTGTTATTAAATCAGGAGAGTACTGGTGAGGATTATTACTCAACTATACCCTGAATATAGTGTTATACAGCATGCAACCCGTCCATGTTAATCCTATCTTTCAGCCCTTGGCATGCAGCCTTCCATTCAAGTGATGTATAAACTAAAATGCTGCTTTTCTTATGGCCCAAATGAATTGGTTATGTTCCACACATGCATTGTGGACATAATTTTCACAAGCCCAGAGCCTTGAGTGCAATGGCATATTTTAATCAAGATTCCTATCAAAACCGCATAAACTTCACAATGCAGTCTCCTGTTGTTACAGGAGCTCATAAAGCTGAGCCCTTGAATGGGAACTGCTCATTGAAAGGTTTAGTCTAATTTGAACAAGCCTTGCCTCCCAAGTAAAATGAGCGGGCTTCACACATCTCCGGTCATTGGCGCATTGGAGATGGACATCAGGGGTAAGGGTAAGTGCAGTGAAGACTGCAAGTTAAGAAAAAGTCTGGATCGCATTTTTGGTTTTAAGACGTCAGTATCTTACTAATTTGAATTCCAGAAACAGCCCAGGGATTCAGCTGGTGAGTAAATCCAAGTTGCTGATCTTGACCCTCACATAGATGTTGGTGGAACAGGGTCAGCACTGCGGCGCAGCGGTAGAGTTGCTGCTTTGCAGCGCCAGAGTCCCGGGTTTGATCCCGAGTAGTGGTGCTTGTCTGTACGCAGTGTGTACGTTCTCCCTGCGACCGTGTTGGTTTCTCCGAGAGCATCGAGATCATTGGTTTCTTCCCACACTCGAAAGACATACAAATTGTAGGTTAATTGGCTTGCTATAAATGTAAATCCCCCCTAGTGTATGCAGGATAGTGTTCTATGTTTCTATGTAATGGGATAGTATTAATGTGTGGGGATCGGTGCGGAGTGGGTGGGCTGAAAGGCCAGTTTCCGTGCTGTATCTCTAAACTACACTAAACATTGGGGATGGGTTTACTTGCCCCTGTCCAGGTAATCAGAAGCATTGAAGGTTCGAAAGAAAATTTAATTTCTAATGGTCAAAAATAATGCACGCTGTCCCTCAGGCTGGCTATTGAAATGTTGTCATGGTACTTTGAACATTCAGATATGATGTGCTCCATGTTGTGATGTTGGTCTGTCTATTGTGCCACAAAGCTTTTGCTTTTATATTGATTCATACTTCAACATTTCTGTAAAGAGTTGGCTGCAAGAACAGTATGAACCATTCAAAGGATGGAATTCCTCATGACTCCCAGAGCCGTTGCAGCTATTCGCACCAGTATGATAACAGGGTGTATACTTGCAAGGTGAGTGCGTCTCCCGGGATGATGTTTTCCATTATACTCCTGGCGTTTAAATCTAACGCTTAAAGATGAGGCGAATATACAGAGAAAGGGCACTAATTCCACACTTTAAAATGATGATGAATCAGTATATTTTATAAATGATGCTGGAAAATATATTTTAAACCTATTCCTTTTCTGATGCACTTTAAATGCAGTAGCATATCATAGGCCTGAGGAATGTGAGGAGATGGATGAGGGTGTGATTTTAAGTACAATTGGAAATTGTGGCAGAAACGTTAGCGGAGAATGTAAAGTGACTGCAAACCCTGTATTGTGCAACAAAGCTTTGGCTTTTATTTGGATTTGTGCTTCAAAATTTCTATAAATTCTTTTCCTAAATTAAGTAATCTAATGCTCCTGGGGAAGCTCGTTGATAGCAGAAGAGCATCTATACTCACCAGCTGCTTTAGATCCTAGTGACAACTTGACCATCGAGAGTGACGCTGAGTGATGTGGTTTGTTGAGGGAAGGGCTGGGAAGCTCACGTTGGTGCAATGATTACAGTTGAGGTGTTCTTCAGTTTGTTTCTTGCAGCAAATGCTGACTGCCTTCCAGCGTTTTGGCATTTTTGGCCTTTATTAGAGTTGTTCCTGTTTAAGCTGTGAATGGTCTTGTCTGCACTGAAGAATCCTCCATGTTAGCAGAACTCCAAAGCTCTTCCCACCCAAAAATTGGTTTCTTAAGTCTTGATTTCCTGTTGAATCTTAGCCTTCAGGTGCCTGGAAGCTGTTTCTTTGCCATTGTAGCCTCAAAACCAGCATTCACCACATATAGGTCTGTCCTTTGCCCTATATCCTCACAGCTCAATTGTATTATGCTGTGTGCATATTTGTACTGAGTCCATATCCAATGACAAAATCTTTGTACCTAAAATATTTGCATTGGCTTTTTTGTTTCATTCCTACTATTCAAATTTTCCGCATAAGTGGAACAGTTTTCCACAGGGTTGAATTAGCTATGATCTTGCCCTAGGACTGAGTGCCAGCAGCTCATGAAAGCCCAGCCCTATCCGCTGTTCCAGGTGTCAACTTCTCTACATCGGCGAGACCAAGCGCAGGCTCGACGATCGTTTCACCCAACACCTCCGCTCAGTCCGTCTTAACCTACCTGATCTCCCGGTGGCTCAGCACTTCAACTCCCCCTCCCATTCCCAATCTGACCTTTCTGTCCTGGGCCTACCCCATTGTCAGAGTGAGGCCCAGCACAAATTGGAGGAACAGCTCCTCATATTTCACTTGGGTAGTTTACACCCCAGTGGTATGAACGTTGACTTCTCTAACTTCAGATAGCCCTTGCTTGCTCTCTCCATCCCCTTCCCAGTTCGTCCACTAGTCTTAAGGGCCTGTCCCACTGTACGAGCTAATTTAAGAGCTCTCCCGAGTTTAAAAATAAAATCAAACTCGTGGTAAGCACGTAGAATGTACGTAGCGGGTACGTCGGAGCTCGGGACGTCTCTTAGCGGCTCGTAATGCTAACGGCAGGTACTCGGGGAAAGGCGGTAAGCTCGGGAAGACTCGTGATTTGAAAAATGTCCACGAGAGATCCGAGTACCTATGAGCTGCCATTACCGTAAATCTCCGAGTTCAAATGGGGGGGGGAAACTCGGGAGAACTCTTGAATTAGCTCGTACAGTGGGCCAACCCGATTACTGTCTCCGCCCACATTCTATCTTTGTCACGTCCCCTCCCCTGACAACAGTCTGAAGAAGGGCCTCGACCCGAAACATCGTCCATAACTTCTCTCCTGAGATGCTGCCTCACCCGCTGAGTTACTCCAGCACTTTGTGTCTACCTTTGATTTTAACCAGCACCCGCAGTTCTTAATTACACACCTATCCCAGTTCCACCAGGTTTCCACAAACTTGACACTTTCCAGCCCATTTCAAGTGATGGTACTTTTCAAACAGCCTTGTGTTGTCCTTCCAATCTAGAAGCTTTTTTTTGTGGCATCCTAGGTGTTTAGCTATGTCAGTATAAATAACACTCTGGGCCATGCGGCAGCTGAGGAGGAATTGCTTTTTCAGTAACCATTATTGCTGATAAACGTGTCTTAAATGCTCTCTGGGAGGTAGGGCTTGCTTGAAACTGGAACCCACAATTAAAATTTGTTACAGGCTTGCTACGAGCGTGGAAAAGAAGTAATCGTGGTGCCAAAAACATCTGCTTCCACAGATTCTCCTTGGTTGGGTCTTGCCATCTATGCCTGGTCAGGGTGAGTCTATTATACTTTGTAGTTTTGTCGGTTCATTGGGCTCTGTAAATCGTCCAGGGAGTGGATGCGCAAATCTGAAAACAGAGAACTCGTGTGAACGGATGATCGATGTGTGGACTAGTTGGGCCAAAAGGACTATTTCCACCAAAGTAGACCTAATGATCTATTTCCACGTTGTATCTTTCAATCAATCAAGACCATAACCGTCCCGACAAGTCTCTTTTTTTTTGTAAAATATTTTTTATTAGAAGTAAATACATATTAAGACAAATTAAAATGTGAAAAGAAAGAAAAAGAATATGTTATTCATCACATACATTCTTAATATTTTTAAAGTTTACAATCATTCTTGTTTGTATTTCTATATTTTTTATTATTTTTGATACAGAAAGAAATTGATAGAAAGAAATAATAGAGAAAAATAAAATAAAAGTAAAAAATAGAAAATTAATAATGTGAGTGGAGTATTAAACAATCTATACTTCATTGGAGATATATCAGTGATCTATTATATATAATTCTTCATCCATTCCCCGTCCAGGTTTCAGTCAGGCCCTCGAACCGAGCCAATTTGTCCCTTTAGATAATCAATAAATGGAGACCATGTTCCTCTGAACTGATCTAGCCTGTCCGAGAGGACAAGTCTTAATCTTTCCAAATGAAGTGTCTCCGACATTTCTGTAATCCACATTTTGATAGTGGGGGAGGTAGGACCGTTCCAAAATCTTAATATTAATTTTTTACCAATTATTAAACTATAATCCATAAAAATTTGTTGTTTTATTGTTGGTGATTGATCAGTTTCTAATATACCTAATATGATTAATTTTGGATCTGGAGTCAAATTTGTGTTAACTACCTTCGAAATTATCTTAAAAATTTCTGATCGAAAATGAGTAATTTTTATACATTTAGTAAATGAGTGCGTTAGATTAGCTTCTAGGTGTTGACATTTATCACATATAGCAGAAACATTTGAGAAAATTCTGTTTAATTTGGATTTTGAGAGATCTATGTAAAACTTTAAATTGTATCAAAGAGTGTCTGGCATTTAATGAACAGTAGTGTATATGTTGTAAACTTTCCTCCCATACTTCCAAACTGATTGTCCTAATTCGCTTTCCCATGCCCGACAAGTCTCTCTCGAGCAGCAACGCTGTTCAAGGCACTAATAAAATACTGTCGGAAATCAGCGGCTGGTGTTTAGTGTTCTCATACCAGTTTTTTTTCAAGAACCAGAGAATATACTAAATTGGTTACCAGGTTCATTGTGTCCTGCAGATATGTGATTGAATGCTGCAACTGTGGAATCATTTATCGGAGTCGGCAATATTGGTTTGGCAACCAGGATCCAGTGGACACCGTAGTCAGAACAGAAATTGAGCATGTTTGGTCTGGAGTGAGTAATGCTTATTAAATCTCTTTATGTAGACTCACGGTTACGTTTTGTACTGTGTTGTCTATTGAACTACATTTGTTATCCCAAACAATGCAGCTGGAGGAGCTTCACCGTGAGTTGTGTTCAGTCCGCTTCTTCCCCCAGTCTCCCGGCAAAGCTAACGTTTCTTTTTCAGTTGTGAAGGGTTTTCAGCCTGTAAAGCCCCCTGTCCCACTTAGGAGATCTAAACAGCAACCTCTGGTGACCTTGCTCGCCACCCGCGGTCACCGGAGGTTTTGGTCACTCTTCCTAATGGTCGAAAGTGGTTTCCGCGTGGTGGAGGCTTCATCCAGGTTGCTGCTATTTTTTCATCATGATTAAAACCGGCCTTGACTGAAAATAGGTTGCCGTTTTAAAAATCAATGATTTTTTAGTCACAAGTCTAGTCGAAGCCGGTTTTCTTCATAGTCGAGGAAGGTTTTCAACATATGCGTGGGAGGTGGTAGGAGGTTGCATGTCACCTCGACCGTGATTTTTTTTGTTTTGGGTGGCAGGCAAGGTCACCAGAGGTTGCTGTTTAGGTCTCCTAAGTGGGACAGGGGCTTAAAATGCTGACTTGTTTCTTCTTCCACAGGTGTTGTCTTTCCTGCTTTTTCATGTATTTTCTTTTTATAATACGAACCCGTGGGCTGGTTAATCTAAATCGGTCATAGTGAAAATGCTGTAATCGCAGAAGTATTAAAATAAATCTCGTAAGATAATCAAGCAGTCCACACAATTATATTAATAGAAAACGCATGTAAAAATGTGCCTGATCTCTGAAGATGTCACAAACAGTGAACTCAAGGGAAATTTTCCTTGAACTTCGACCCCTTTGATCGCTCGTTTTCACACCTTACCCTTCCATATCTCTAGTCTCTCTCTCCCCTGACAACAGTCTGAAGGAGAGTCACGTCCCAAAACATCACCCATTCTTTCTTTCCAGGGGTTGCTGCCTGTCCAGCTGAGTTACTCCAACATTTTGCGTCTGTTTTCAGGTTTGTAGGTTAATTGGCGTCTCTAAATTGTCCCTAGTGTGTTGGATAGAACTAGTGTACAGATGATCGTTGGTCGCTGTTGGCCTGCTTTCATGCTGTATCTTTAAACTAAACTAAAACATTGGAGTATCAGTGTTTCCATGCCTTGCCTGAAGATGTTGGTTCTTGCTTACAATATAATTCACCAAAAACCCAAAGCCTTGTTTAAGTAATCATTCTTTATACATGAGCCAGGTTTTTCAGCCAAAATGTGGCTGATTAGATGGGCGACACCTCAGCACACTAAAACTGTAAGGAGCTGAGTGATAAAGTGCAAAATACTCTTGCTCTGCACAATCAGAGTTTACCCCTCCCTTGAACACAGTGGTCAACGTGACCTGAGCTATCTTTCACTTTGGTGGTAGAGAGTGAAATATGTGTGTAGGGTTACCTACACAACACCTAGGGTTTTTAAGAGGGATGGTGGAGGAGGGGAGGTGAAGAAAATGGCCTCAATATCTCTCTTTGCCGCTCCAAGGTGCAAATGTCTCCTCAACCTGGTACCTCTTCAGACTACCCACAACCATAGTTACAAGATCCTCTTCTTGCGTACGGCGTGCACAGCCTAAAGTTGGAGGACAACTTGTTCTATTTGATCTTATTTGATTGTGCACGCCAGGTTGGTTGCATTCGTCGAAACAGGGCGGACCACGTGAAGGTTGCAATCTCCTACCCCAATTGGATGATGATTCCTTATCACTTGCCAGAAGGCCATTGTGCTTTGAGGTTGGAGAGAAGGAGATATTGGTATCTCAGTGTAGGAAGAAACATAGAAAATAGGTGCAGGAGGAGGCCATTCGGCCCTTCGGCCCTTCGAGCCAGCACCGCCATTCATTGTGATCATGGCTGATCGTCCCCAATCAATAACCCGTGCCTGCCTTCTCCCCATATCCCTTGATTCCACTAGCCCCTATAACTCTATCTAACTCTCTCTTAAATCCATCCAGTGATTTGGCCTCCACTGCCCTCTGTGCAGGGAATTCCACAAATGTACAACTCTGGGTGAAAAAGTGTTTTCTCACCTCAGTCTTAAATGACCTCCCCTTTATTCTAAGACTGTGGGCCCTGGTTCTGGACTTGCCCAACATTGGGAACATTTTTCCTGCATCTAGCTTGTCCAGTCCTTTTATAATTTTATATGTTTCTATAAGACTCCCCCTCATCCTTCTAAACTCCAGTGAATACAAGCCTAGTCTTTTCAATCTTTCCTCATATGAAAACTCCCGCCATCCCAGGGATCAATCTCGTGAACCTACGCTGCACTGCCTCAATCACAAGGATGTCCTTCCTCAAATTAGGAGACCAAAACTGTCCACGATACTGCAGATGTGGTCTCACCAGAACCCAATACAACTGCAGAAGAACCTCTCTACTCCTGGAACTGCAGAAGCTGGTTTAAACCGAGGATAGACACAAAAGTCTGGAGTAACTCAGCGGGGCAGGCAGCATCTCTGGAGAAAAGGAATCGGAGACGTTTTGGGTCTGGACCCTTCACCAGTTTGAAGAAGGGTCTCGACGCGAAACGTCACCTATTCCTTTTCTCCAGAGATACTGTCTGACCGGCAGTGAATCCAGATTTTTGTGTTTATTGATCTCTCAGATCATCACTGTTAATCCTGGACTCTGCTCCATAGGCTGATCCCTGGCTCCCTCGCCAAAGTAGTCGCCATATTCTACTGAAGGACCACCGAGGCCCCATTGCTTTCTCGAAGGAGGAACCGTCCACATCTACGTGCTGCTGCATACACAATAGCAACAGGAGTATGCTCCTTGTCCTTCCAGCCTGCCCTGCCATTCAACATGATAATAGCTGACGTACCCCAGGCATCAAATCTATTCTTTACCAATTTGCAATAGGTCTTCAATTTCCAACCCGTCAAAAATGTTTCTTCTTTCAATACACCTATTGATCCAGCATCCACAATTCTCTGGGGTAGAGATTTCCAGAGAGATTCCATAATTTTTAAATTACCAGTCCCTTATCTTATAATTTATTTCCTGTGTTTGCGATTCCCTCGCTAGAAACATCCCAATGTCCACCCAGTCCAGCCTCCTTGGGATTTTGTGTTTTGATGTGATCACAAGGAATGGGAGTAGAATTACGCCATTCGGCCCATCGTCCGCCATTCAATCATGGCTGATCTATCTTTCCCTTCTAGCCCCATTCTCCTGCCTTCTCCCCATAACCTGTGACACATGTACTAATCAAGAATCTATCTATCCATCACTGCCTTAAAAATATCCACTGACTTGGCCTCCACTTCTCTAACTTCAAGTAACCCTTATTTTCCCTCTCCCTCCACCCCTCCCCCATCCTAGTTCTCCGTCTAGTTTGACTGGCCTCCTGATTACATTTTACTTTCTATGCTTTGTTGCCAGCTTCCCCTAGCTAACAATGATCTATTGTACATTTCATGTTTTCACACCTTACCCTTCCATATCTCTCATTTCCCTCTCCCCCGACTCTGTCTGAAGAAGTCTCGACCTGAAACGTCACCCAGCGCTTCACTCCAGAGATGCTGCCTGACCAGCTGAGTTACTCCAGCATTTTGTGTTTAGCTCCACAGAACATCTGTGTTCAGTCCACAAGGAACCCCTGTGCTTCTACTCTAAGTTTAGGATCATTTTTAATCTTTGTTTCTCACTGGCTCAACTAGTAGTGCTGACACCTCTGAGCTCCAGTGACAGGGATTGACCCGGATGTGGAGTTTGCACTGACTTTCTGTGATGGTATAGGTGTCCTCTAACATCCCAAAAATGTGTGGGATGTTGGGTTAATTGGCTGAACCCATGTGTGGTAGGATCTCGAGAGAGAGAGCTTTTGGGAATACGGGTTAAATAGGCTATAGGGAAAATTAGCAGGAGAATGTGACTATGAGCTGAAATGACCATCTCTTACATTATACAGAAAGCAGAAATTTCACTCGGAATTTTTTTTCTGGGGGGAAAAAAGCTATTTGTGAATGCTGGCTTCCGTTTTATAATCATATTGAACGAATTGTGCTGTACGTCTCCCCACTCCACACTCCACTAGTGCAGCCTGACTCTTTGGGTTCTTCGGACAGTTTTGCATTCTACTGCTTGTACTTTGTATTCTCCGCAACTTTCTTCGTTGACCGGATGGACTCTCGCAGCTTATCCTCACAGCAAGCACGACCTTACAGATATTCCCTTGGTCCTAGAGTGATACAGTGTGGAAACAGGCCCTTTGGCCCAACTCGCCCACACCGCCCAACATGTCTACACTAGTCCCACTTGCCTGTGCTTTGTCCACAACCCTCCAAACCTGTCCTATCCATGTACCTGCATAACTGTTTTGTAAGCGATGGGATAGTCCCAGCCTCAACTACCTCCTCTGGCAGGTTGTTCCATACACCCACCATCCTTTGTGTGAAAAAGTTACCCCTTGGATTCCTATTAAATCTTTTCCCCTTCACTTTAAACCCATGTCTTCTGGTCCTTGATTCCTCTACTCTGGGCAAGAGACTGTACCTGATCTATTCCTCTCATGATTTTGTACACCTCTATAAGATCTCCCCTCATCCTCCTGCGCTCCATGGAATAGAGACCCAGCCTCCATGGGATAGAGACCCAGCCTACTCAACCTCTCCCTATAGCTCACACCCTCTAGTCCTGGCAACTTCCTCGTAAATATCTTCTGAACCCTTTCAAGCTTGACAATATCTTTCCTTTTACATGGTGCCCAGAACTGAACACAATACTCTAAATGTGGTCTCACCGACGTCTTATACAACTGCAACATGACCTCCCAACTTCTATACTCAATACTCTGACTGATGAAGGCCAAAAGCCTTTTTAACCACCTTGTCTACCTGATAATCTACCTGAATGGTCGTATCCATTCTTCCACCATCCCCTGTAAATTACAACTAGTTTTGTTTTGTCCAGTTCTGCCAAGGGATCTTTGACCGTTAGTTCTCTTTGTCTTTACGCAGATGCTGCCTGA
This sequence comes from Raja brachyura, assembly GCA_963514005.1. The sequence continues at coordinate 81,902,700 of OY740789.1, read as the reverse complement.
CTTGCTGAGTATTTCTGGCATTTACTTTAATAGATTGGATTTGCAGTATCTAGTTTTCTGATTAGCATTTTCCTACTTTCTATCCTCCTCACATGAATAGTTTGTATTATGTTTGCAGGTTCCCAATCCTCTGGGACGCTCCAGAATCAAGGGAATGTTAGAAAATATGACCATCACTATCTCTGCAGTCACTTCCTTTAAGCCAGTAGGGTGCAGGCCATGAGGTCGCAGGTGTTTGCCAGCCGTTGGCCTCACTACTTTATCAACTGACAGGTTGTTTGAAGTTTATCTCTGATATAATCCACTACTGTGCCAATGGAATGGGGCTAATTTATTTTCCAGACGGATGGGTTTCTGAAGGACAATAACAATGCTGCTCGCCGGTTGCTGGACGGAGTGAATTTCATGGCACAGTCGGTGTCGGACTTTGGTGCCAAGCCAACCAAAGCAGTGACGGCCTGGCTGACGGATCAGATCGCGCCCTCCTACTGGCGACCAAACTCGCAGATTATCGTAAGTTGCAGAAACTGCGGTTTTGTGCTTCCTGTCCGCATCATTGCTGACGTGTGGACATCTTACACATCCACTGGCGGTCCATTCTCATTGACCACGAAAACCCACCTGAGGCTGTGTTCCCCCCCCTGTATTTCTGCACTCTGCGACAAACATCTTGTTGCCTAATAATGATGAGGGCATGCATTTCACAGAGTGGAGATCTGAAGGCCAGGGTCGGTACTGAAATGCCGAACTTGGCAGCCATCACAATCGCTACTCGAGCCATGTGCAGATTGGTATTGGATGTAATGGTCGAGAGTTATGACTGTGTGATGATGGGCCCATTGTTGGGCAAAGAGAGAATCGTGGCCTGGAAGATGTGGGTTTGGATTCAAGGACAATGGTTCCATTACTGAGTGAAGAGAGAACTATCCTTGGCATGTGACTGACAATCAAATCCCAGGTAGACAAAAGTGCTGGAGAAACTCAGCGGGTGAGGCAGCATCCATGGAGCGAAAGAAATAGGCAACGTTTCGGCCCGAAACGTTGCCTATTTCCTTCGCTCCATGGATGCTGCCTCACCCGCTGAGTTTCTCCAGCACTTTTGTGTGCCTTTGATTTTCCAGCATCTGCAGTTCCTTCTTAAACGGTCAAATTCCAGGGCCTGTACCAGAACATCAAGCTGGTAATTGAGAGAGTAGGGGGAAAACTGGGTTCAGGTGAGGGTAGAATTTGTAATTTAAGGGGGCAAATGCAGGAGCATAGCAAAGCCAAATGTTAGAAGCAATGCTAAAGTTTGGTAACAGTACACAAACTAAATCAAATAAATTCAAGGAAAAATGTTGTTACAAATGGAGGCACAAAGCCTAATCTTCGTACCGATGCTTCCCAACACACAGCAAAATAAATGAACCAGTGATGCAAACAAAGATGTGTAGGAAGGAACTGCAGATGCTGGTTTACACTGAACTTAGATGCTGGAGTAACTCAGTGAGACAGGCAGCATCTCTGGAGAAATGGAAGGGGTGATGTTTCGGCTTGAGATCCTTCTTCAGAAGAAGGGTCTCGACCCGAAACGTCACCCATTCCTTCTCTCCAGAGAGGCAAACCAAGATGATGGCTTTGAGCTAAAAGTCATTAGAGGTGCTGTTGGGCGGCATGGTAACCAGTGATGGGAATGAAATATGACAGGGTTTTTGATGACCAGAAAGGCAGAACAGTGAAAGAACAGGTGTAGGCTGAGCAAAGTGGGATGGCAAGGAATTATCTTGGTCCATCAGAGTAGGACACAGTTAAAATGTGGGAAATACAAGATTACACAGAACATAAATCACCTGTGGGAATGGTTTATATGCTCCCTCATGGCAGTGCAGTTAGAGAGAATTAATCAGGAGGAACCGTGTTAGCAAAGATAGCAACACCATAATTAGTGCAAGATTTCAACGTTATCATTCACGAAGGTAGTTGGATGTACCAAACTAACCTGAAGTATGTTCCCACAGTCATTTGGAACTGGTAAAATGGCACAAATTGGGGCGGCACAGTGGTGCAACGGTAGAGTTTCTGCCTTGCTGTACTAGAGACCTGAGTTCCATCCTGACTACAAATGCTGTCTGTACGGAGTTTGTATGTTTTCCCTGTGGCCACCTTGGTACTCTCCCGTTACTCCCACATTCCAAAGACGTGCAAGTTTGTATGTTAATTGGCTTGTGTAAATTGTCCCTCGTGTGTGGGATATAACTAGCGCATGGGCGATTGCTGGTCGGCGTGGACTGGCCGAGCCCAAGAGCCTGTTTCCACACTGTATCTCCAAACTCAACTGAATGCACTGTGGAACCACGATGTTGGCTCATGTGAAATGCGACCAGGTTAATTAGTAGTTTCAGTAGAAGGCAACCACTGGGTGAAATGATCACATTATCATAGAAATGTGCACATTCACAAGGGACATAATCTTGTCAGGGAGCAGAATTGAAACCTATTGCAATGGTCTATTGCAATAGAAACATATACAATTATAAAAGGACTGGACAAGCTAGATGCAGGAAAAATGTTCCCAATGTTGGGTGAGTCCAGAACCTGGGGCCACAGTCTTAGAATAAAGGGGAGGTCATTTAAGACTGAGGTGAGAAAAAACTTTTTCACCCAGAGAGTTGTGAATTTGTGGAATTCCTTGCCACAGAGGGCAGTGGAGGCCAAGTCACTGGATGGATTTAAGAGAGAGTTAGATAGAGCTCTAGGGGCTAGTGGAGTCAAGGGATATGGGGAGAAGGCAGGCACGGGTTATTGATAGGGGATGATCAGCCATGATCACAATGAATGGCGGTGCTGGCTCGAAGGGTCAAATGGCCTCCTCCTGCACCTATTTTCTACGTTTCTATGTCTGTCTTAAATAGAAACCTATGACATGGATCAGTCTTCACAGTTGGGTTAAGGAGTATTTTACTGAATAGTCCATGGAAATTGCTTTCAAAACCAATTCAGGAACCAGAGCTTAAACAAGAAAATGGCACGAGGGAAAGCAATGGCACTACAGCATGACGTGCTCGGACTGAGGCTTCCACAGGAGCGTTTAAAGGAGTGAAGATGCATTGGTACGAGAACCGCATCCCCTCCCAGCTCCTGCAATTTTCCAATTGTTCCTTTCAGGTTGAAGATTTGCAAATGCAGCTGCAGTGTTTAACATGGTGTGAAACTAGAAACTGGAAAATCATTCATAGTTTGTATAGATTAGTAAGATTGCATAGGTTAAATGAATGGAATCTATATGGACAGGCACTGAATGGAAAATAGAGCCGTTTAGAGAAAAGAAGAGCTTGGACACGCTAGAGGCAGGAAACTTGTTCCCGATGTTGGGGGAGTCCAGAACCAGGGGCCACAGTTTAAGAATAAGGAGTAAGCCATTTAGAACGGAGACGAGGAAACACTTTTTCTCACCGAGAGTGGTGAGTGTGTGGAATTTCATTTCGGAGTCACGTGAGTGACTTCGTGAAGAGCCCGCCGGCGCGCATGCTCGACATATCGTCGTATCGCGTTGCTGCGACGGCTGACGGAGGAGCGAGCTCCTCGCCAGCCCTTCATAAGGGAACCACGCAGGTAAGTATGCTACCTTAAGTTGGTGGTTCTTGTTGTGTTTGCTTCACAGCAAGAACATGGATGGGAGAGGCCGGAGTTCGAGGAGAAGTCGCCGGCCAGCAGTTCCGGAGCGAGAGTTGTCGGGGGTACCTGCAACGCAGACCGGAACGAGGGCGGAGATGTCGGTGAGCTCTGTATTTTCAGGTCCGGACCCGCCCGCACACCACAGCTCGGAGGAGTCCGACGAGGAGGAGTGTGGTGTGCCGCCAGAGCAGGACGACTCTGCCATGGCAGCCAGGTCGTCAGCAGGCTTGCTGACGGCTTCGAGCAGAAGGGTCCGTGCGGCTGCACGGCCCGTTTCACGCAGCCCTCTGAGAAGGGGAAGGGCAGGAGCCCAGCAGCCTAACCCTGTCGGGGCTAAGGCTCTGCCTGCCGCCAAGGAGCGGTCAGGTTCCAGGACGGGACCCGGGGCAGCTGTGAGGTCCAGCCGTCGCCCCCCAACTTTCGACGCCGGGACGAGTCAGTTGGGGGTCCCGTCACGGTCGCCGAGCCCCCCATGGATGGGTGGGCGAGACCATGCGTTGGCAAGGTCCACGATGTGGGCAGCTGGCAAGCCTGCACGGGCCCAAGGTATCCAGGCTTCGGCTGGTGCCGACACCATGCCGCATCTGTCCATAGAGGCAACGGCTTCCGCTCCCGCTAAACGGAGGCGGTTGAACACGCCCGTGCAGGAATCGCGCAGTTTCGCCTCGGCGGCTGTCGACGACAACTACCGGCACCGGCAGGGCCTCGACGAGGTGCGGGCCGATGACAGGAGCCCCGGCCAATTTTCAGAGCCGGAGGACTCCGACCACCTGAGTGTTCAGGGTGAAGGGCGTATTGACCGGATGGAGCGGCTGCTGGAGCTTCTCCTACAAGGTCAACAACAACAGGCATCCAGCAGCGACAGGCACAGGGCTTCATCACCAGCTTCGTACACCAGCCTGGAGCAGCAGGACGAGGAGGCCGTGGTTGACCCCATCCCACCCCCGCCTGAATTACCGGCGGAGGACCTCCTCGATGTGGCTACCAAATTTGCAGCCCCTCATTCGTTGGGGCTTCCCATCAATACGAAGTTGGCAGCCACAGTGGACTTCCTAAATAATCACCAGCTTCAGGAGGAAGTCCTACTACAAGCCATGAGCCGTCACAAGGCTCCATCAAACTGCAATTCCCTCAACGTGCCTGTGGTCAATACGCCAATATGGGGCAACATCAGTGCGGCTATCCGTCAGCAGGAGCTGAAAATTCAGCGGATCCTGAAACTCCTCATGGCCGGGATTACTGCCTTTGTGCGGTCGGTCGACGGAGAGGAGCTTAATTTGGACCAGGAGGATGCTCTGGCGCTTCTGTGCGCTACTCAAAACGAAATAAACGGCTTTCGGAAGAACAGCATCCGCCCAGCGCTCAACCCTAAGTTTGCAGGGTTGTGCAAACCACCGCCGCCGCCGCCGCCCCGTCAGCTCTTTGGCGAAGACCTCTCCAAAAGGGTCAGAGAGCTGGATGAACAAGCCAAGACCGTGGGGCTCATGCGCTCTCACAGTGCCCCCACGCCATCAAGCTCGAAAGCCCCACTTGGCCGTTCACGAGGGTCTGTCAGCACTTCCACCAGGAATTACCCTCCAGCTCCAAACCGATATCAGCCACCCCAACCCCAGGGGTCTTTTTTAGGACAGGCTCGGCAGAAGCCGAGGTGGAAAATGAGGACGCCACGACCTCAAACCAACCCAGCACCTCCACGACCACCCACTCGTGTCAGGGACCGCCGGTAACCACAGAGGTGAGGCGATCTGGTTCTCTTTTTTCTCTTTGTTTAACTCCACATGTTGGTGGGCGTTTGCGGTTGTTTGCGGGTGCATGGGGTGACATTACCAGCGATGAGTATGTGTTACGGAATATTCAGGGCCATAGTATTGAGTTTATTAATGGGGACATCCCTCCACCTCAGCATAGACCGGGTCGTACTTTCAAACTAACGGCTGCGGAACAGTCAGTAGGCTATAAGGAAATTTTAAGGTTGGAACAGAAAGGGGTCATAGAGAGAACGGTTCATGAGCCCGTTGAATTTGTTTCCAATATTTTCACTAGACCTAAGAAGGATGGAGGCTGTAGAGTCATTATTGATCTAACCACTCTGAATAACTTTGTAACATATACTCATTTTAAAATGGACACGTTTGAAACGGCCAAATCATTGATTTCACAAGGGTGCTTTATGGCATGCATTGATTTACAGGATGCGTACTATACCGTACCTATGAAAAAATATTACAGAAGGTTTTTAAAATTTATCTGGATGGATCAGCTGTGGCAATATAGGGCGTTGCCTAATGGGCTCACCACAGCCCCTCGCTTATTTACTAAATTGGTGAAGCCAATTATGGCTTATTTAAGACAAAGACATCATATTGTTATGGCCTATTTAGATGATATTTTAATTGTCGGCCACACCTTGGAATTAGCACAACAAGGGGTGGCAGCTGCGGTCAATTTGTTCCAACAGCTTGGGTTCATTGTTCATCCAGAAAAATCTAAGTTCTGCCCCACCCAGGTAATTAATTATCTGGGGTTCCAGGTGAATTCCATTAGCATGAGAGTCACCATACCAATTAACAAAATTGAGGAGGTAACACAGGTGTGTACAGACTTGATTAATACTCGTATACCATCGATTCGTCACACAGCTACTGTCATTGGCAAGATTGTGGCTTTGTTTCCGGCAGCCCGGTATGGACCTCTGCATTATCAAAACTTGCAGAGAGCCAAGATCGCTGCGTTGCGACGGCATGCTGGTCATTATGATCGATCAATGCGGCTGCCGCCTGCAGCATTGGATGAATTACGATGGTGGGTTTGCCACATTAGTAAATCGTTCAAAACTATTATTGAGGCGAAACCGATGATATACTTACAAACTGATGCGAGCTCTGATGGCTGGGGAGCTACGAATCAATTCTCTAGTTGTGGGGGCCGATGGGATACCCTTGAGAATACGATGTTGGTATCACAAGGGATCAACTATTTGGAGCTGCTTGCAGCGTTTCACGGACTTCGTGCATATTGTTCCAAGATCATTGGAGCACATGTCCGGCTCCAAATAGACAATACCACAGCGGTGGCATATTTAAACCACATGGGCGGTACCAGGTCAGTTTCATGTGATAAATTGGCTAATTCAATTTGGCTCTGGTGTGTCAAGAGAGACATTTGGATTTCAGCTACCTATTTGCCAGGTGAGCTTAATATTGTGGCGGACGCCAGGTCACGCAAGTTCAATGATAATATTGAATGGATGTTACATCCTGAAATTTTTGCAAAAATCACAGCCAAATTTGGGAAACCGGACATTGACCTTTTTGCGTCCCGGTTGAACCATCAGGTACCAACCTACGTCGCGTGGGAACCAGATCCAGGGGCTATAGCGTTAGATGCATTCTCGCTAGACTGGGGGAATTGCTTTTTCTATGCATTCCCCCCGTTTTGCCTCATCAGTCGGGTATTACGTAAAATTCAGATGGACGGTGCCAAGGGCATCCTTATCATACCCGACTGGCCTACACAGCCGTGGTATCCGATGGTCTTTGACACGCTCAGTGAACCTTGGGTCCGTTTGCAGGGTAGCCCAGAATTAGTTACTCACCCTGTTTCAGGGGAGCCACATCCCTGCCATGGCTATTTAAATTTGTTGGCTTGCAGATTCTGAATCGGCCTTTAGAACAATACGGCCTGTCTACCCGGACCATGGATACCATTGCGGCGTCGTGCCGAGAGTCTACAAGGCGAAGATACCGCTCTCACATCAGGAAGTGGGAAGCCTTCTGCAGCCGCTCTCGCATCACGTACGATGCCGTGACTATAACCGACGTCCTGGAATTCCTCGCGGGGTTGCACCATGATGAACACTTAAGCTACAGTGCCATCAACAGCGCCAGGAGCGCTCTATCATTCTACCTCAATATTGAGGTGGGATCCAACAGGCTGGTGTCCAGGCTCATGCGGGGTATTTTCAATACGAATCCGCCTACACCACGTTACAATGTCACCTGGGATGTCAGGGACGTTTTAACTCTGCTCAGGACGTGGTCCCCCATGGAAGGGCTCCAGCTGGACAAACTCACCATGAAGCTGGTGATGTTACTAGCGCTGACTTCAGCACAGAGGGTACAGACACTCCACAAACTACGTGTCGACAGAATGATGTCTACCCCCACAGAAGTAGTTTTCTTTGTTGACGAGCTACTGAAGCAACACAGACCTGGGTGCACAGGGCTGCAGCTGAAGTTCCCGGCATACCCCGCCGATGCTAGGCTATGCTTAGCCTCCCATATCCGTTACTACGTCAAGGTGACGGCAAGCATCAGAGGAATGGAGAGATACCTGCTTGTCACTCATAAGAGACCTCACCATCGAGTGACAACACAGACGATATCCAGGTGGCTTCGAGTCGTCTTGGGTAAGTCAGGTATCGACACTAATGTGTTCAAATCTCATTCCACCAGGGCTGCATCGACGTCGGCGGCGAGGGTCATGGAGGTGCCCATGGACCATATTCTCGCCACAGCAGGATGGGCTAATGAGACGGTGTTCCAGCGGTTCTACAACCGGCCCGTTGCTGCGCCTCTACAGTTCGCAGAAGCCGTGCTAGATGCGGGGCAAGAACGTGGAGATGTCCCCGAATGAGGGGTTTTGATTTGTTTGTTAATAAATATGCTTTGTTTTGCAGTATGGACTAGTCAGCAAGTTATTCCTCCCATCCATCCCTGGTAGTGGTGTGACAGCATGGACGTGGTCCAGGGCGTGTCATCACAGAAGCTTTGAAGTCTTCACGAAGTCACTCACGTGACTCCGAAATGAAATAGTAAGATTGAACGAGAACTTACCAGTTCGAAGGTTGATCATTATTTCATGAGGAGTCGAAGTGAGGGATTTCGTGCCCTCCTCGCCCAACCCTCAATCACCTTCAGCTGGTAATCTTAGTCGTTTCATTCTTACTATGTGAAGTCATTTCTTGATTGGTTTCTGTGATTCCACGCCGCTACTTTGAAGTATGTCGAGCATGCGCGCCGGCGGGCTCTTCACGAAATCCCTCACTTCGACTCCTCATGAAATAATGATCAACCTTCGAACTGGTAAGTTCTCGTTCAATCTTACTATTCTCTGCCTCAGAGGGCGGTGGAGGCAGGTTCTCTGGATGTTTTCAAGAGGGAACTAGATAGGGCTCTTAAAAATAGCAGTCTGGGGATATGGGGAGAAGGCAGGAACCTACTCCTGCTCCTATTGTCTATTGTCTAAAACCAGGATTTGTGAAACTCGGTCAAGCTGATTTCAACATAAGTGTGAGGTCATGCAGTAGGGAAACAGGCCCTTCGGCCCATTGAGTCCACACTGTCCAACCAGCACTCTTTTTACACTAATCATACACTAGTACTATTTAATTCTCATCAGCTCTACCAACTTCCACCACTGGCTTACATAAGAGGAGCAATTTACACTGTCCCAAACTCGGGTCTCCTCTGTGTCCCATAGTTTAGCTCTCGCTCCCCCTTCCAGCGGGAACAAGGGTAAACAGAGTTCCCCAGGTCCTCACCTTTCTCCCCACCAGCCTCTGCATCCAACATCTTATTCAACAACATTATTGTCACCTCCAACTTGATCCCACCACCGGTCACATCTTCCCATCCCTACCTCTTTCTGCCTTCCGCAGAGACTGCTCCCTCCACAACTCCTCAGTCCACTTGTCCCTTCCCACTCAAACCGCCCATCGTCCCAGGTATCTTCCCCTGCAACTGCAGGAAATATAACACCTGTCCCTATATCTCCTCCCACACCCCCATGTAGGGGACCCTTCCAGGTAAGACACAGGTTCCCATTACACCTCTTCTAATTTCATCTACTGTATCCGGTGTTCCCAATGTGGCTTCCTGTACATCAGTGAGATGAAGTGTAGATTTGGCAATCATTTTGCCAAACGCTTGCTCGGTCCGCCAAGCCTACTGGCTCTCTCAGGTGCTAAACATTTTAACCCCCCTGGGCCGCCTCCTTTACCACAGAGAGGCAACACTCATACTGGAGAAACAGCATCTCGTATCTTAGCTTACAACCCAACTGTGTGGACTTGAATTGTCCAATTTCAGGTTACTACAAACCTCACCATCTTTTATTTTCTCTCTCTCCTACCTCTCTCCCGTATGCCCCACCGAGACTCGCACCCGTGTCTTCCCTCCCCCTCCCTTTCTACCGTCTATCTATTATCGACAGTTATTGGTGATGACATTCAACAAACAATTTGCACTTTTGAGTGCTAATTATTACAAAGTATAATCTAAGTTCTACACGGCTGTCTTTACTGTAGTTGCAAGATGCAGTGGAAGACTCATTCAAACCTCGGGTGTGAACAGAGTGGTGACGTGTGTTACGTGCCTTCCACAGAACTGTCAAAAATGCAACAGACCATTTGAAGACCAAGAAACAAAGCACCACTGTAGATCCTGTGGCGAAGGCTTCTGTGACACCTGCTCGTCGAAGTCCAAGCCAGTCCCCGAACGTGGTTGGGGCGTGGCCCCTGTACGAGTGTGCGACGAGTGTTATGAAAGAGCAATGGTCGAAACAGGTAATGAGTGGTCTAAAGTGTGAGGCTGTGGTCTCCGTTGCCCAAGTCATTGTGTCCATTCCTCTTCCAACATACCCCTCCCTCCATGCTCCTGGTCATCGGTGTTCTGCCCAATCTGATAATGTCCAGAAGTAACAATTTGGCCGCCAGATGATCACTAATATCAGAAATCATTCTTGTTAAATTGCAACTGAGGTTTAATTTGTATATATGTTTAAGCCCTCAAATAATTATCCTTGGACCGAATATTTCAAATCTGGATATGGTAGTGGTGAATCTAATCTCAAATTTGTATTCATGAGTCAAACATCCAGTTTAGTTTAGTGTAGAGATACAGCGCGGAAACAGGCCCTTCGGCCCACCGTGTCCGCACCGACCAGCGATCTCCGCACACTAACACTACCCTACACACATACCAGGGACAATTTTACACCTATACCGACCCAATTAACCTACAAACCTCTATGTGTTTGGAGTGTGGGGGAAACCAAAGATCATGTAGAAAACTCACAGGGAGAACGTACGAACTCCATACAGACAGCACCCATAGTCGGGATCGAACCTGGGTCTCCGGCACTATAAGACAACTCTATCGCTGTGCCACTGTGCCACCCTAGTTCTGGGAGACCAAATGGCTGAAGTGTTAAATTGATTCAAATGCTGTCTCTAAACTCTGCACCTAAATTCATCGGCACAGTTTTGATCATTATTAAACTTTAGCTCGGCTCTGCTCATCCTATATAAGGCCTGCATTATAGAGCACACGTGAAACACCGTGTTGTGATCGCATGTTTAACCTGCTTTGTGTTTTGAAGAAACCGCAGATGAAGATGGCGAAGAAGGCGGTACAATAATAGCTCGGAAAGTTGGGGAAGCTGTGCAGAACACCTTTGGAGCTGTGGCTACAGCAATAGATTTTCCATTAGGTAAGTTTTATGAGATGACCATAGTCTTTTGTCCTGTTTTGCTTTCTAATGTAGATTTTCTGGCTTCCATTTCTGTAGTTTTGATAATCTCTGGTCTGGATTGGATACATTATCAAACCTTTGAAGACTTTCACACCATCCATATGTGATGTATTGATGTTGAACATGCCCCTGAGCATTTTAAGTGGACGTACAGTCTAGATGTTGGCATTGTTGGCTATTTGTTTGTTTTGTTTAGATGTCAACGTGGCCTTTTTTTCCCCCAAGAGCATACTAGTTGAGTTCCCCAAGAGCATACTGCAGTTGTACAGAGCCCTAGTGAGACCACACCTGGAGTATTGTGTGCAGTTTTGGTCCCCTAATTTGAGGAAGGACATTCTTGCTATTGAGGGAGTGCAGCGTAGGTTTACAAGATTAATTCCCAGGATGGCGGGACTGTCATATGCTGAGAGAATGGAGCAGCTAGGCTTGTACACTCTGGAGTTTAGAAGGATGAGAGGGGATCTCATTGAAACATATAAGATTGTTACGGGCTTGGACACGCTAGAGGCAGGAAACATGTTCCCGATGTTGGGGGAGTCCAGAACCAGGGGCCACAGTTTAAGAATAAGGAGAAAGCCATTTAGAACAGAGACGCGGAAACACTTTTTCTCACAGAGAGTGGTGAGTCTGTGGAATTCTCTGCCTCAGAGGGCGGTGGAGGTTGGTTCTCTGGATGTTATCAAGAGAGAGCTAGATCGGGCTCTTAAAAATAGCAGTGTCAGGGGATATGGGGAGAAGGCAGGAACGGGGTACTGATTGGGGATGATCAGCCATGATCACATTGAATGGCGGTGCTGGCTCAAAGGGCCAAATGGCCTACTCCTGCACCTATTGTCTATTGAGCTGCCAAACACCTTCACAGCAACCCATATTGAGCCTTTCCACCTGAACAGTTCCAACGCACATTCCCCGAAAGCCAAACTAGTGCAGATACGAGGCATCTGAAATAAAAACTGGATGCTGTGATGACATCTGTGGGAAGAGAGCGATGGAGTCAAATGTTTCAGCTTTGAAGCTCATCTACCTGCACATTAGCTCTGAGTCTCTCTGTCTGCCCACACACACACACACCCTGTCTGACCTGCTGAGTAGTTTCAATTTTGTTTACATTTTGAGATACAGCATGGAAACGTGCCCTTTAAGCCAACATTTTATTTTGTTTGGCTTATTCTATTTCTTCATCCACTCCCTACACACCAGCGGCAATTTTACAGAGGCCTATTAATCTACAAACTTGCATGTCTTTTGAGATGTGGGAGGAGTCCGGAGCGCCAGGCGGAAACTCACAGGGTCGCAGGGAGAACGTGCGTATTCCACACAGGCAGCAGCCAAGGTCAGGATCAAACCTGGATCTCTGGCACCGTAAGGCTCTGCTTTTCTTCTTGGCCTTCAGCAATCAACGTATGCTGCTTGTAATAATGTCATTTTTGGTGCGGAATGGAAATAGGACATCCAATAACTTTAGGATCTAGACTGAGGAACAAGCTATTGTTACCATTGCTTTAGTATCTAAAATGCAAAGTTTCATGTTTAATCCCCTCGGGTCATCTAAGCTCAAGCCCCAACAGCCCTACACCTGTGTTCCCTTCATGCTTCTTTCTAACTGTTCATTAGTCTTACTCTGACTTCTTGTGTATCCATATTCCCTTCCTTCCAGCATTTAATGCTGTGCCTTTAACGTTGGGAGCCCCACACTCTGGTATTCCTTCCAGTGCTTTCTATCCAACAGAACAAAGTCCATCTTTTTGAACAAGTCAGTGTTTTGTGGCATTTATGTTCAGGCACCTCTGAATTATGGTAGGAATTAATCCACATTAAATTTGACATTGAATCACCATTGCAGTGCATCTTGAATTTAAACTATGGAATTGACCTAAATCAAATTTCCCCTGAGAAACACAGAAGTAGGAGTGCAGGAGTAGGCCATTTGGCCCTTCGAGCCAGCAACCTTGATTCCGTTAGCCCTAAGAGCTAAATCTAACTCTCTCTTGAAAACATCTCCACAACTCAGGGTGAAAATGTCTTTCCTCATCTCAGTCCTAAATGGCCTATCCCTTATTCTTGAACTGTGACCCCTGGTTCTTGACTCCCCCAACATCTGGAACATTTGTCCTGCAGCTAGCCTGTCCAATCCCTTAACAATTTTCTATGTTTCTATAAGATCCCCTCATCCTTCTAAATTCCAGTGAATACAAGCCCAGTCAACCCATTCTTTCATCATATGTCACTTTTATTCTCTGATGGTATTCACTTGCACTAACACAAATAGATCTGAGTCTTGCATTAGATGACTGTTGGAGGCAATGTATTTGAGTATCATCTGATTTGACTATTATTCGTTCATGTAATTTGATGGATAACAAATGGTTAATTGCTTAATCTGCTATGAGGCAGCTTGAATCTGTAGGGAAGTTACATGAGATAATCAGAACACAGCACGGAAACAGGCCCTGCAGCGCAAATTGATCATGCCAAATAGATTGCCTAACTGAGCTAGTGTCATTTGTGTGCACTTCCCCATATCCCTCTAAACATTCCTATTTGTGTACCTGTTTAAGTGTCTTAAGTGTTGTAAATATTCTGGTAGAAATGCTCCCCACCTCTGCACATTTGTTTGCTGCTATTTAATATATTCACTATAATGCCCTTGCCCCTGGACCGCAGAGCAACACATTGGTCTGGATGTCTTTGCTGAGACTGCAGCCCAGCGACTCGATGCCAAGTTGGTTGGGTGGGAACTGACATGACTTGGATGTGAAATGTGGATTGGGATGTTGGCAGAATTTAGGCTTCTGTGCATGTCAATACTATTCAACTGATCCATCTTCTGTGACTTTGATAGGACTGGTGAAAGATGCTGCCCGCCCATCCTACTGGGTGCCTGACCACGAGATCACCGGCTGCTTCTGCTGCCGAAAGGAATTTACCGCAAAGATGTCCAAGCATCACTGTCGAGCCTGCGGGCAGGGTTTCTGCAATGAGTGCTCTCAGAACAGGCGCCCCGTCTCCTCTCGGGGATGGGATCATCCTGTGCGAGTCTGCGTCAGCTGTTATAAAAAGGCAGGTGACCTTTGAGCAGCACAGTTTGGAAGATCAATCTAACACTGAATTTTAATTATTTATTACATATGCATGACATTTAATGTGGGATTCAATTGTTAATACAGTTCCTAATCTTGCCTATTCAAAAATGTTTACTTTTTAAAGCTAATGGGTAATAATAACAGGACCACAATAGGTTATTGATCAAATCCTTTTCTTTTGTAGAAGGCTTCAATGCTATTCATTTATTGATCTTATTCACTCATTGTGAATGACCAGTATATTATGTATGTATGAATGTACTGCTCTTAATGACATACAAATGGCAAGAAATGGCTTGTTCCAGTGGAGAATATTTTAGTTTTAATATCAAATCTTGCTTTAAGATTAGAAACTTTTCAGTGACGTTAGCAGGCGAGCATATTTCAGAATGTCTAATGTTTTGCACCACCAATTATTTAATAATTATCTTTTGTTAATGCCTCTTAGTATTAAAAGATAACTGTTTTTGATTGTAAATAAAAATACTTGTTCATTGCATCTTATTCTCCTGCTCTCTGTGGATTTCAGGCAGGCCGACTCATTAATCATTCAAACAGCCTGTGTGAAACAAATTTATATACATCAATCATTTGTCAGATATGTGGTCATATCAGAAAGGAGATGTGGGGTGGGTATGCCATTATATACTTAAGGCAAGCATGGATTTTGGTTTGTGATCGACACTGCGAGAATGAGACGCGATTATCAGCTCCATGCATACGATGGGATCCCTTCTACAAATGCAGAACCAAAATGAAGTCTTCAATTTTAATTGAACATTAGCATGATAAAGATAAACTTCGATGATAAAATTATTAAAACTCTGATGAATGTATACACACTCATCAAGTATGACTGTTCCATCAGATTGTGGGTCCGTCCTCTACCCTCAAGCCAAGTCTTTGGATCCACTCCATTACTACACTCCTCCATCAAATCTTTCCAGCTAACTTGCAGATACAAATTATACATAGCTACAAACCGTGTCGTTATAAGTTAAGATATTATTGCAAGATTTAAAATGAGTCATTACAGGAGGACAATAGGCAACTGAGGGAACAGTAGGCAGAGGCAGTTTTGGTGAGTGCTATGATTTGTAGAAAATTGAAAAAGCAGAATAAAGGGTTATCAGAATAGGAATTTGTGAGTGGCAGGACAAAGTGAAGGAAGGCTGTTGAAGAAACATGAGTCCATCAGAGGTTTGATATAGAAATGTTGCTTTTGACTATCATCCCTGTTAGGCCTCAGCTATAAATTTCTTTAGCCAGAGGGTGGTGAGTCTGTGGAATTAATTACCACAGACGGATGTGGAGGTCAAGTCATTAGCTGAGATTGATAGGCTCTTGCTTAGTAAAGATGTAAAGGTTACAGGGAGAATGGGGATGACACGGAAAAATAGATCGAATGGCTAAGTAGACTCAATGACTTAATTCTACTCCTATGTCTTTTGAATTGCACAAAGTTCTTGATGTGACTTCACCAACGTCTGATAAAACATAACCATCCAATTTTTGTATGAAATTTCCAGAGCAATAACAACCATCTTCTAATTACAATAATACTCCTATAATCTGGCATACACAGGACTTCGGTGATGCCAGACTGAGAGATTTTCCAGATTTCCCCCCCGATTGGAAAAATAAAACCACTCTTTGTCCTGGGGAAGATGAATGAAAACAGAAATTTATAAAGTGTTTTCTTCAAACATCACACTGCTGCATCACTATCAAGAAACACCCTCGAAACAGGTGCACCATGATCTTGAAACTTTTCATGGTCTAAGCTGGTCAGAGGTCGGTCTTGTATGTGTAGTGATAGAGGTCCTGTTTGACAGCCATTAACAGTCCAGGTACACCTCTGCTCCCTCCTAGTCGTGCAGAGAATACAATGCTGGGAATCGCGTCGCATCCAGAGTCAGGAGATGGGATCGTTCGAAGGAGACAGCCGTCTTTCAGACTCCAGATTCGGGTGTAGTGATCCTGTCCAACTGGAAGCAAAAGCAGGGATTTAAAAAAAAAAATCTTTAAAATATCTGTGAGATATATTCTTCCCTCCAAATTACTCTCCTCACAGGAGATTTATTGTAACTAAGTCTTTTATAAACGGTTGCTTGTTCCGGCAGTTTTTAGATCGTGTAAGAAGCCTTGGAAGGAAATAATATGGAGTTCAAAAGCAGTAAGTGTTGGGAAGGTGTCTGCAAAAATAGTTCTTGGCCCCGCTTCTTGAACTTGGCTCATTCTGTTTCCAGTTCTCTCCAGTAAATTAAATTTTAAACAGAACATTTGCACGTCAAATTCAGGTCAGCAAACGTTTCTGGGTTGAAGTTTCCTTGGGACATTAGAATGTACGTGACTTGGTAAGAACTGTCTTCCTGCTTACATTAATCTACTTATTTCTGTACCAATATTATGGATCTTCAAACAGATTAAAGCCAATTTTTAAAGAACTATTACATTTGTGCAAGATTCTTTTACCCTTGAAATCGCCAAGGGAAACTTGAGGTGTAAGGCACACACTTGGTTAATCTCTTTGGATATAGGATCAGTTTTGCCCAGATCAGTGTGGCTTTTGGCTTTCCATTTCATCTTTTAAGCTCTTTGAAGGGGTGGAAGATTGCAACCTTCACGTGGTCCGCCCTGTTTCGACTAATGCAAGCAACTCGACGTGCACAAACGGAAGATCAAATAGAACACGTTGTCCAACAACTTTAGGCTGTGCACGCCACACGAAAGAAGAAGAAGCTCTTTGAAGATCAGGCGAGAACCACGCTCCTTTTTACAAAATATTTTACCTACGAAGTACATATCTCAGATTATTCCATGCGCTACAGATCCATCCCTGGTTTCTTTTGTTAGTGGGCAGTAATTTTTCACAGTTGAAGGAAAACAATAAGGCCTTGTGAATTATGACAATGAGATACTTGTCATTTTTTTCCAGGATATGTCAAGATGCCTTATAGCTGTGAAAGATGTTGGAGGTGCTGTAGGACTTGAAACGTGGCAGCTAATTGTACAGTGCAACCTCCCACAACCTGCCATGTACTGATCAACTGATAATCATAGAAACATAGACAATAGGTGCAGGAGTAGGTCATTCAGCCCTTCGAGCCTGCACCGCCATTCAATATAATCATGGCTGATCATCCAACTCAGTATCCCGTACCTGCCTGCTCTCCATACCCCCTTAGCCACAAGGGCCACATCTAACTCCCTCTTAAATATAGCCAATGAACTGGCCTCAACTACCTTCTGTGGCAGAGAATTCCAGAGATTCACCACTCTCTGTGTGAAAAATGTTTTTCTCGTCTCAGTCCTAAAAGACTTCCCCCTTATCCTTAAACTGTGACCCCTTGTTCTGGATCCTTAAACCGCGACCCCTTGTTCTGGACCCCTTGTCCCTTAATCTACATGAGTAAAGTAGCCAGAACATCAGTGTTCCCTGCTACTCAATGGAAAGCAGTGCATGTCATCTGAACACTGGCATCTCTCACATTCACCGTCTTGCAGTGTAGCATTAGCCTAGGTATTTGTGCTCGAGCTGTGAACCCACGACGCTCAGACTTGGGCAACATGGCTGCCATCTGCAGCAGTGCCTACATAAATCACTGCAATGCATCCCCTGGATCCAATTTTACCAGTCCCTGCCTATCCTGCAGCATGTAATGTTCCCAACACTGGCTATGAGACAGTATAGGGGTCATCCACTTCCTTGAAGTCCTGTTTGTTTGTATTGTAACTATTATGTGAAGGCTAGAAACAAAATATTCTTACCTAGAAATTTCACAGAGGCCACTCAACTCTCCTGTTCATATTGGGTCTACAAAACCACTCTTCTCACTCAGCCCTGCAAATTCCTTCCTTTCCGATACTTATCCTGTTCCCTTTGTAAACCATGCTGCAGTGGTTGATATTGTGTTCCAGGTACGGATAATAGACAATAGGTGCAGGAGTAGGCCATTCGCACACCCCTCTCCCATTCTCCTTACAGCTTCTTTTGTTTCCTTCCCAATTCTGACATCGAGGTTTCAACCTGAAGTGTTAACACTGTTTCTCTTCCCACAGATGCAGCCTGACCTGCTGAGTATTTCCAGCAGTTTTGTGTTGCGTTATAAAAAGGAAGCACGTACCGGCTAAAAGAATGCCCACTTCTTCGTTGACGTGGATGGGGAGCGGAGCGTGCTTGTTGTGATGGCCATCATACTGCCTGACGCATCTTGCCATCCTCAAATCCCAAAGCTTAATCTGCAGATTTGGAGGAAAGAACACCACCGGTTGCATTAATTCGTCACTCGTGAATAATGTACCACTTCTTAACAATGAAAAGTAAGACCATGCCCGGCACCCACTTGCAGGAGGCGGTTTGCCGTATGGGATCACTCCTCAGTATGTGATGCAGGTCCAGTAGCACAGCACCAGGCAGTTGATTCCTCCATCCGCGTGCCAGGATCTCCCAGAACCAGTGGCGCAACTCAGCCGGGATTTTCTCTTTAGTTTGACAAATGGCAGAGTACTTGGAAAAGAAAGACGCAACTCAGCGGGACAGGGAGCACCTCTGGAGAGATGGAATGGGTGACTTCTTCAGAAGAGTCTCAACCTAAAAAAGTCACCCATTCCATCTCTCCAGAGATGTTGCCTGTCCCGCTGGGTTACTCCAGCATTTAATGTGTCTATCTTTGGTGTAAACCAGCATCTGCAGTTCCTTCCTACGCAAAAATGTGATGGATTCTGGAGAAAAGGACCAATTGAATCCAAAACTGTCTGAGTGTCAGGAAGCAATTTATTAAGAAATTTACATGCAGTACAAAAATAGCATTACAATTGATAGAGAGATACAGTGTAGAGACAGGCCCTTCAGCCCATCAACTCTGTAGCTGACCATCAACCACCCATTTACACATCCTACATTGGGCTTCACCTCTATGGAGCATTAGGCTCTCCACTAGGGCCGTGGAACCTGAAGAGTGATGCAGGTGAACCAGAGGGGAACCAGTATCCTGACAGGGAAGTACACCAGTGCAACGCGGGAGGGCTTAAACTAGACTGTTATGGGGTAGGAACCAGACCAGCAGGTCTGATGGGAAAGTAAGGGTTAGGACCAATCAGTCTAAGGACAAGGAAGAGCTTCATGAACATGGTGAACCGGATGGACTGGTGTATTTTTTTTTCAATGAAAGGAGTCAATAGACAATAGGTGCAGGAGTAGGCCATTCGGCCCTTCGAGGCAGCACCATCATTCACTGTGATCATGGCTGATCATCCCCAATCAGTACCCCATTCCTGCCTTCTCCATATCCAGAGAACCGGCCTCCACTGCCTTCTGAGGCAGAGAGTCCCACAGACTCACAACTCTCTGTGTGAAAAGGTTTTTCCTCACCTCCGTTCTAAATGACTTGCTCCTTATTCCTAAACTGGTTCTGGACTCCCCCAACATCGGGAACATGTTTCCTGCTTCTAGCGTGTCCAAACCCTGAATAATCTTATATGGTTCAATAAGATAACCTCTCATCCTTCTAAATTCCAGAATATACAAGCCCAGCGCTCCATTCTATCAAGATTCAAGATGAAAGATTCAAGATTCAAGAGAGTTTATTGTCATGTGTCCCAGATAGGACAATGAAATTCTTGCTTTGCTTCAGCACAACAGAATATAGTAGGCATGAATACAGAACAGATTAGTGTGACCATATACCATTGAATATATATATACACACATAAATAAACAGATAAAGTGCAATGGGCTATTCATGTTCAGAGTTTTGTTTGAGTTGAGTTTAATAGCCTGATGGCTGTGGGGAAGCAGCTATTTCTGAACCTGGATGTTGCAGATTTCAGGCTCCTGTACCTTCTACCTGAAGGCAGCGGGGAGATGAGTGACATATCAACATATGACAGTCCCGCCATCCCGGGAATTAACATTGTAAACCTACACTGCACTCCCTCAATAGCAAGAATGTCCTTCCTCAAATTTGGAGACCAAAACTGCACACAATACTCCAGGTGTGGTCTCACTAGGACCCTGTACAACTGCAGAAGGACCTCATTGCTCCTATACTCAACTCGTCTTGTTATGAAGGCCAACATGCAATTGGCTTTCTTCACTGCCTGCTGTATCTGCATGCTTACTTTCAGTGACTGATGAACAAGGACCCCCAGATCCCATTGTACCTCCCCTTTTCCCAACTTGACACCATTTAGATAATAATCTCCCTTCCTGTTTTTGCTACCAAAGTGGATAACCTCACCTTTATCCACATTAAACTGCACCTGCCATGCATCTGCCCACTCACCCAACATGTCCAAGTCACCCTGCACCCTCACAGCATCCTCTTCACAGTTCGCACTGCCACCCAGCTTTGTGTGATCAGCAAATTTGCTAATGTTACTTTTAATCCCTTCATCCAAATCATTTATGTATATTGTAAATAGCTGCGGTCCCAGCACCGAGCCATCTGGTACCCCACTAGTCACTGCCTGCCATTCTGAGAGGGACCTGTTAATCCTTATTCTTTGTTTCCTGTGTGCCAACCAATTTTCTATCCATGTCAGCACTCTATCCCCAAATACCATGTGCCCTAATTTTTCCCACTAATCTCCTATGTAGGACCTTATCAAATGCTTTCTGAAAGTCCAGGTACACTACATCCACTGGCTCTCCCTTGTCCATTTTCCTAGTTACATCCTCAAAAAATTCCAGATTAGTCAAGCATGATTTCCCCTTCATTATTCCATGCTGACTCAGGCTGATCCTCATAGAGTGATAGGGTCATATAATCAAAGAGTGATACAGTGTGGAAACAGGCCCTTCGGCCCAACTTGCCCATACCGGCCAACATGTCTCAGCTACACTAGTCCCACCTGCCCGCGTTTGGTCCATATCCCTCCAAACCTGTCTTATCCGTGTACCAGTCTTAAGGACCTGTCACACTTGGCGATTTTCTTCGGCGACTGCTGACATCATTGACAGGCGTATCAGGTCACTGAAAAATTTGTGGCGTGATGCCGTTTAACGCGCGGTATTTTTTGTCGCCGCTGGATGTTGAAATGTTCAAAATCTTTGTGCGACACTGATATGACGCCGGCAGTCGCCAAAAAAGATCGTAGGACAGGCCCTTTACGGTTTCTTAAACGTAGAGATAGTCCCAGTCTCAACTACTTCCTCTGGCAGCTGGTTCCTGGTACACTCACCACCCTTTGCGTGAAAATGTTACCTCTCAGATTCCTATGAAATCTTTTCCCCTTCACCTTAAACCTATGCCCTCTGGTCCTCGATTCACCTACTCTGGACAAGAGACTCTGTGCATCTACCTGATCTATTCCCCTCATGATTTTATACACCTCTATAAGATCACCCCTCATCCTCCTGCACTTCAAAGAATAGAGTCCCAGCCTACTCCACCTCTCCCAATTGCTCGTACCCTCTAGTCCTGGCAACATCTCTGTACCCGTTCCAGATTGACAACATCTTTCCTATAACATGGTGCACAGAACTGAACACCATACTCTAAATGCGGCCTCAACAACATCTTATATGATCTACAACATGATCTACCAACTGTGTAGGAAAGAACACCAGATGCTGGTTTAAATGCTGGAGTAACTCAGCGGGACAGGCAGCATCTCTGGAGAGAAGGAATGGGTGACGTTTCGGGTCGAGACCCTTCTCCAGACTACTGGAACGTCACCCATTCCTTCTCTCCAGAGATGCTGCCAGCATTTTGAGTATGACTGACCAGCTTTTATACTCAATGACTGATGAAGGCCAATGTGGCAAAAGCCTTTTTGACCATCCTATCTACCTGCGTCTCCACCTTTAAAGAATCATGCACCTGCACTCCTCTGCTGATGGGTAAAGCAAATTAACTTAAGAGTGTGGGTCAGTCCATGGAACTATGTTGTGGCAATTACAGAGACTTGGTTGCAAGGGGACAGGACTCAACGTTCCAGGCTTTTGATATTTCAAACGTGTTAGAGAGGGTGGTAGAAGACTTGGCTTATTAATCAGGGAGAATGGCACAGCGGTACTCAAAGTGGACATACTGGAGGGTATGTCTACTGAGGCACTATGAGCTCAAATTGTGTACCACGTGCAAACATCTTCCTAATTTGCTTTCTGCCACTGAGGAAGAGCTCAAGAATAAGAAAGGTGCAAATGACTCAAATGGGAATATGTAGACCTTTCAATCGTCAACGTGAGATAGAACAGAATTGTAGACAGATTGTGGAAAGATGGACAAGTACAGTAAGTGACTAACTTCCCCTATATTGACTGGGACTTACTTTGTGTAAAGGGCTTACCCATAGAAGACAAATGGTGGTGATGGAAGGGTTTTATTCTGACTACGGGTTTGTGACCAGTACCACTGAGATTCGATTTTTACCTTGCAGTAAACATTATTCCCTTACTAGTAGGCCCCCCTTGGTCATGACTGACCATGGGTGATGCATCCTAGTTGTTGGCTGCTTGCTCCAAACCTCGGCTGGAGCGGCGTCGCTTGTGGCTGAAGAGACTATTGCGGGAGTGACAGTCTCTGTGGCAAAGGTCACATTTGTGTGTGTGTGTGTGTGGTCTCTGGTTTGTTGAAGTTGCTGCGCTCCTTTCTATGTGCCCGCTTGTCTGCCGCTGCGTTCAACAGTTTCTCTTTCCCCGTTATGAGATGTTGGTTCAGGGTACCTCTCCACCTCGTGTGGTCTCCCAGGACTTCACATCCATGTCGAGCGCCCGCCTTCATATCTCTCTTGCAGACATCCTTGTAACGTCGCTGGGGGCAGCCGATGGTTCTCCTCCCAGATGTCAGCTCTCCATAGCGGATGTCTTTTGGGATATGGCCATCCTCCATGCGGTGGACATGGCCCAGCCACCGCAATCTGCGCTGCATGTGTACAGACTGGGAAGGCCAGCACGAGACAGGATCTCAGCGTTGGACACTCTGTCTTGCCAGGATATGCCCAGGATAGGGAGGATGCTCCTCAGGTGGAAGGTGTTGAGTCTTCTCTCCTGCCTGGCATATGTAGTCCATGTCTCACTGCCGTACAGCAGCGTGCTGTTGACACAGGCGATGTGGACCGCTATCTTTGCTTCACTGTCAGCTTCGGGTTGGTCCACACTCGAGTTGTGAGGCGAGCAAGAGTTGTAGCTGCCTTCCCGATCCTCTTATTCCCTTACATGTATCTATACACTGAAAATGGATCGATTGTAATCATGTATTGTCTTTCCGCTGACTGGTTAGCACACAACAAAAGCTTTTCACTGTACCTCGGTACACGTGACAATAAACTAAACCGAACTGATTTATAAACGACTTGGATGTAAATATAGATGGGTTGGTTAGTAAGTTTGCAGGTAACACCAAAGTTGTTCGAGCTGTAGGCAGTGAGGAATGCTGTCAAAGGATGGATCAGTTACAGATATGGGTGGAGAAGTGGCAGATGGAGTTTAATCTGAGCAAGTAAGAGGTTGGATGTATGGTACAAGTACAGTTAAGGGTCCAATTATGAACAATACTGATGTACAGTGGAATATTGGGGTCCACACCCACAGCTCCATGAAATGAAAGTAGATAGAATGATAAAGAAGGTGTATGGTATGCTTGCCTTAAATCATAAGATCATAAGTGATAGGGAGCAGAATTAGGCCATTCGGCCCATCAAGTCTACTCCACCATTCAATCATGGCTGATCGATCTCTCCCTCCTAACCCCATTCTCCTGCCTTCTCCCCATAACCCCTGACACCCGTACTAATCAAGAATCTATCCATCTCTGCCTTAAATATACTGTATGCACTGACTTGGCCTCCACAACCTTCTGTGGCAAAGAATTCCACAGATTCACCACCCTCTGACTAAAGAAATTGTTCATCTCCTTCCTAAAAGAACGTCCTTTAATTCTGAGGCTATGACCACTAGTCCTAGACTCTCCCAAATCGGTCGAGGCATTGAGAATAAGAATCAGGAAATTATGCTGCAGCATTATAATGCTTCTGATAGGCTGCATTTGGAGTATTGTGTGCAGTTCTGGTCGCCTTATGACAGCAAATTTGTAGAGAATTTTGGAGAAAATGCAGATGTTTACCAGAATGCTGACTGGATTAGAAGATATCAGCTATAAGGGAACGATGGTCAAATTTGGATTATTATCTCTGGAATGTCAAGAGGTTAAGGAGATACCTGATAGAAGTACATGACATTATCAGAGGCATGGATAGGGTAGACAGTGAAATGTAAAAGAGTAGAAGTCGGCGAAAGATTAGAATGGGCGGCACAGTGCTGCAGCAGCAGAGACCCGGGTTTGAGCCTGACAACGGGTGCCGTCTGTACGGAGCTTGCACGTTTTCCCTGTGACCTGCGTGGTTTTTCTCGGGGTGCTCCAGTTTCCTCCCACACTCCCAGTGATGACGTGCAGGTTTGTAGATTAATTGGCTTCCGTTAAAAAAAAAATGAGCCCGTGTATAGGATAGAAGTGGTATACGGGTGACTGCTGGTCAGTGGGCCGAAGGGCCTGTTTCCGTGCTGCATCTCTAAACTGAAAAGAAGTCACAGTTTTAAGCTGAGATGGGAAATGTTTAAAGAAGATGTGCGGGTCATTTTTTTTCACACCGAGAGTGGTGGGTGCCTAGCAAAGTGCTGCCAGGGGTATTGGTGGAGGCAGAAACTACAGTGGTGTTTAGGAGGCTTTTGGAGAGGCACAAGGATATACAGCGAATAGCTGATGTATAGGCAGTGAGATTAGTTGAACTTGGCATCATGTTCAGCACACACATGGTGGCCTGAAGTGCCTGTTGTACATTAATCATATTTATCATTCCCACACATTCATATTAACCCCTCCAACAGATTCTATCTCTCATTCACTCACCAGAGGCAATTTACAGCGTGTGGGAAGAAACTGGAGCACCTGGAGGAAACCCACACAGTCACAGGGAGAACATGCCAACTCCACATAGACAGCAGCGGAGGGCAGGACTGAACCTGGATTGCTGCTGATGTGAGGCAGAAGTTCCACCCGCTGTGCTATTGTGCTGCCCCAAAGATAGGAGTGGCAGCTGTAAACAATGAACTAATTTAAATGGCCAGAAGTAGGTCGAGTGAATCCAAGACAGAGATTAATTTGGAAGAGCAATTATGGTGAAGAGATGCACCATAACTGCTAAGCTATGGGGGTGGGGGGTAGGGGGGTATTTGGAGTGCATGTCCATAGATCCGTAAGGGTAGGCACATAGGCCAGTAGATGTAATTCTTTCATTTAAAGGCTGAGGTGTAGATGTTTAAATACAGCACCGATCAGCTCATGGGAGACACAAGCAGCTGCATTTGCTGAGCCTGTCCTGGTGCAGGGTCCTGCCCCGTGGTCGACTGTCCACAGATGCTGCTTGACTGCTCTCTAGCTCCAGGGGTTTGATCCAGGCACCGTTATAGTACTGCTTACATTCTAGCTACAAGACGCAGGAAGCACGTGGGTGCAGATGATGATGTTGGGATGGGAGGAAACTGTTTTCATCCCCAGGGCAATGGATCCCACTGTCTGAAAGGCTGTTAGATGCCAAAACCTTTCAGTGTTTAGTTTAGAGATACAGCACAAAAACAGGCCCTTCAGCCCATCGAGTCCACACCGACCAGCGATCCCTGCACATTAACACTACCCTACACACACTGGGGACAATTTTACATTTATACCAAGACAATTAACCTACAAACCTGTACGTCTTTGGAGTGTGAGAGGAAATCAAAGATCTCGGAGAAAACCCACGCAGGTTACGGGGAGAACGCACAAACTCCGTACAGACAAGCACTCGTAAAAGTGCTCTGGGGTTAGGTCACTGGGGAAATTGCACCACTGCCAGAGGGATAATTAGTCTGCGTAATTCCTCAGTGGTCAGTACAGGCCAATGGACTCCTCTATTATCATTCCATGAGAATTATTGGATACTATTAAAGTGAGAGCAAATATGTAGGTACATTTGCATTGTAAAATGAGGGATGATATTAGCTTACAACAGAGCACGTTCAGACCAAAACAAATGTGATGTGCTGATGTGGGTATTTCACTGCAGATGCTGGCTGTGGATGCAGAACAAAGTCAACGCTCAGCAGGCCACCAATCTCTACTCACCTGCCAGAATAAGGAAGCACATCGGTGCTACCCGTGCATGATCCAAATCATTTTTTTTTTTAATAACAGTGACCCAAAGGAATATTTTTAATGTTAATGAGTGTGGAAGTTTAGTTTAGCTTATTGTCACGTGTACCAAGGTGCAGTGAAAAGCTTTTGTTGCGTGCTAACCAGGTAACGGAAATACAATACACGATTACAATCAAGCCTTTCGCAGTGCACAGATACACGATAAAGTGAATAACATTTAGTACAAGATGAAGCCAGTGAACTCCCATCAAAGGTAGTCCACCAATGAGGTAGATAGTAGTTCAGGACTGCACCTTAGTTGTAGTAGGATGATTCAATTGCCTGATAACAGCTGGGAAGAAACTGTCCCGTTTTCACCTTTTCCCCCCCGAGGGGAGAAGAGGGAGTGGCCAGGGTGCGACACGTCCTTCATTATGCTGCTGGCCTTGCCAAGGCAGCGTGAGCTATAAAGGGAGTAAATGGAAGGGAGGTTGGTTTGTGTGATGATCTGGGCTGTGTCCACAATTCTCTGCCATTTCCTGCGGTCTTGGATGGTGTTGTTCCTAAATCAAGCTGTGATGCATCCCGATAAACTGCTTTTCATGGCACATCTGTAGAAGTTGATGAGAGTTTCTGGGGATATGCCAAGCTTCCTATGTCTTCTAAGGAAGCTATTTAATCATTCATGACTTTAACAATGTTGTTACTCACTGCAAAGGAGCAAGAAAAAACGCAGCCTAAGGCTCGTTCTTAAGATTCAAATTACCTTTACACTTCAGATAAAGTAACATTTAAAGAGCAATTAAAGCTGTAACAGCTTTATCTAAAACGAACAGCTCCTTGCATATGCTCTCTCTCTTTTACACACACACACTCACACACACAAAACCATCTTTGTTTGGCTTTTCCTGCTGATGATTGATAATTTGCTGTGTACTGTGAAAAGGCTCACTGTTCTGTGAGGAATGCATGAAGGGCCTGTCCCACTTGGGCGTCATTTTCGTGACATCCTAAAAATTGGTTGGCGTGTGGTTACACGTGGTGGCGTATGCAGTGACGTGTGGTAATGCATGGCGCCCCAGGATTTTGGAATGCTCAAAATCCTCTATGACATATATCCCTAGCGCACGCTGACGTACTGATGGCGTACGTGCAGCTCGTGGTGACGCATGGTTACACACGAACATTGCCTATGCTCATTTATTATGTGTCACCGTGCATCAACGTCCGTAACCATGTGCCGACCGTACCCCATCGGCGCTCCATTTGCTCGTCATTTGAGCGCCGCACCTCATGACCGCCCGGGTATAAAGCGTGAGTAGTTTAAAACATTTTTCATTGCGAAAGTCCTTGCCACAGAGGTCGGACTAAGTACGAACAACATCGCAAATGGCTCCCAAAAGAAGCAGGGCCCTCAAGAGCACTTGGCGTGCGACTGTCGCACTGCTAGACGATTTCTGCGCGACAATCGCTCATTAATGACTACCGGCCTGTCGTGTAAATGACGCCCAAGTGGGACAGGCCTTTAAGGCTCCAAGCATTGCACACAAAATAAGCAACACTGGGAACTAGAGTTTAACATCGTATTCAAAAATGTGCAGAGCATTGATCACAATCCACTGGCTCTGAGGGCTCTTGGTCACAAATCTCCTCCACATATCTCTCATCTAGCCACCTCAGGACTCATGAGACATCCATATCATTGTTCCCCACCCCAGGAAGTAGTGCATGTGTTCCAGAGTCTTCACTCAGTGTTGGTGAGTGGAAGTTGGCTCAGGAACATCAAGCTTAGGGCCCAGGTCTACTGGTGAACATCCTGTTGACGACTGCATCTTCAGTCAGCCTCCCTCAAGCCTGGTGAAGGGGGGGTGACCGAGAAAGCAGCTGCCGCAGGTTGGATCTAGGACACTGTCTGGCGGTATTCCTGCAGCGGGTCCTGGGGCTGGGTGATTTCCCACCCACAGCCACAACAATCTTGGGCATATGAGAGTGCTGCAGTGTGGAAACAGGCCCTTCAACCCAGCTTGCACACACTGGCCAACATGTCCCAACTACACTGGTACCACCTGCCCGCAGGTCTATATCCTTTCCTATCCATGTACCTGTCCGACTGTTTCTTAAACTATGGGATATTCCCTGCCTCAACTACCTTCTCTGGCAGCTTGTTCCATACATCCACCACCCTTTGTGTGAAAAGGTTACCCCTCAGATTCCTATTAACTCTTTACTTCTTCACCTTAAACCCGTCCTTTGGTCCTCGATACCAGTACTCTGGGCATGAGGCTCTGTACATCTACCTGATCTATTCTTCTCATGATTTTATGCACCTCTACAAGATCACCCCTCATCCTCCTGCGCTCCAAGGGAATAGAGTCCCAGCCGGCTCAACCTCTCCCTCTATCTCAGACCCTCTAGCCCTGGCAACATCATTGTGAATCATCTCTGCACCCTTTCTAACTTGACAGCATCTTTTCTATAACATGCCGCCCAGAACTAAACACAAAATCTTCTTTTGTTTTACCAATGACACTGGCCAATAGACGTTGGCAGCATGGTAGCCTAGCGGTAGAGCGAACGCCTTATAGCGCCAGAGACCCTGGTTCGATCATGACTATGGGTGCTTGTCTGTACGGAATTTGTACATCCTCCATGTGACCTGCGTGGGTTTTCTCCGAGATCTTTGGTTTCCTCCAACATTCCAAAGACGTACAGTCTTGTAGATCATTTGGCTTGGTTATAAATGTAAAATTGTCCCGAATGTGTGTAGTGTCGTGTTAATATGCGTGGATCGCTGGTCGCTGCGGACTCTTTGGGCCGAAGGCCGAAGTTTTAGTAAACTAAAACTAAACTCTGCCGAGAACGTATAAGGTAGCATACCTTCCCAATCATGTCCGCAGCCAAAAGATAATTTTCATCTTGCAGGAGTCGGATGGAGGTCACAGCAGACTGATGGAAGAAATGAGAACATTTCCAGCTCTGCCATTTCTTTGTTCGTTGCCTGATGTCTATGCTGAAAATCTCCCCAGACCGACAACCATTGTATAACACTGGCACCTGCAGAGACACTGGACGTTATGATTTTGCCTTATCACAGTATGCAAGCACAATAAGATGGGATCTGCAAGGGACGCTACTTATTTGGTGACTAGTGCTTTGTCAGTTAAACCAATGTGTCTACGGGTGTTGTTGGAGTCACTCCGTTGAGTAAACAGAATGGCTGATATTGTCTATTGCATCCGAGCACAAGCATCAGATCAAGAGGCAAATGAATATTGTATGGAATAAGCAGCCCTGAAATTGGAGCTTCACAAAGAATACATCTTCCTACAAGACTTTATCATATGCTCATATTAGATGAGTGTTGCCTTAATCCATGCCCCTTATGATCTTGTACACCACAATAAGGTCACCTTTCAACCTCCTACACTCCAAAAAATGATTCAATGACTTTTGGGAGACAAGGATATAAGGTTGACCAAAGGTAGACAAAAATGCTGGAGAAACTCAGCGGGTGAGGCAGCGTCTATGGAGCGAAGGAAATAGGCAACGTTTCGGGTCGAAACCCATCTTCAGGTTTCCAGTCACTTTGTGGGTACCAGCTCGTTCCCCAGTAAAGGAAGGGCTCAGCATTGTACTTACCCGGCGAGCAAACTGCTGAGCAAGAACATCACGGCTTGTGCTGAAAATCTGCTTCTTCCCTGTCACAGCATCAGTCACGACGACACGGTGCTGCAAACCTAGGATGAGATATTGACAGCTCTGAATATGATCTATCCATCAGTTCCCACCACCTAGGATGCCTGGTTCAACTGCCATAACATGTACAATGTACAGGTGGACTTGCACAGGTTCCTTGTGTGAATTATCAAAAAAAGTTCCTCAAAAATAAAATAGGAAGATGACTCTGAGGTAAGTGTGTAGGCAATCTTGTGTGGGAATAGAACCGCTGCCTCACAGACCCGGGGACCTGGGTCCGATCCTGTCCTTGGGTGCTGTCAGTGTGGAGTTTTCTCCTTGTGGCCGCGTGCGTTTCGCTAGGGTGCTTCAGTTTTCTCCCGCATCCCAAAGACATGTGGTCCAATAGGTTGATTGTCCTTGTACAATGGTCCTAGTGTGCAGTTTAATTGTAGAATCTGGGGGAAATTGATGGGAAAATGTGGAGAATAAAATAGGATTAATTTAGGATTGGTGTAAATGGGTAGTGAATGGTCAGCATAGAGCTTTTGGGTATACTTCTGGGTTAAGCGTCAATTTTAACATATTTAGAATAGTTCAGCACAGGAAGAGGCTCTTCCGCCAAAATTTGAAGTTGTAATAAAATGTACAGAAAACCTCTTATTTCGGCATCCACTAGACTTTGGTGCCTCTCTGACAGATTGGGGCAAGATTAGATTCACTTCCGATTAATATTCTGACACTCTTCTAATCTATCTTTTTTAAATGTAACACATTGCGGTGGAACAGTAAATTATGTGGGGAACTGGCACGAAAACACAAGTTTCAAGGAGAAATCTTTCAATTTACTTCTATCAAGAGCATCCTGGTGACTGCTCAGTGGACACATTCGGACTGGCCGTCTCTCAGTCTTTCCATTCCTTTCAGAAGAGGGAATAAAGGGAGAATATCCTCCTTCCTAAGGCAACCCTCAGGATCAAAGACGTCTTAACTACACTCTAGTTACCTGGATTTTGAAGTGGATGTTGAGAAACTATATTTGCATATAGGCTTGCATGCAGTTCTGGCTGCCCCATTATGAAAAGATGTGGAGGGTTTGGAGAGGGTGCAGTGAAGGTTTACCAGGATGCTGCCTGGATTGGAGGGAGAGGTTGGATAGATTTGGAATTGTTTTCTCTGGAACTTCAGAGGTAGAGGGGAGACTTGATAGGGTAGACAGCCAGAACCTTTTGCCCCAGGGTGGAAATGTCTAACACTATAGGTATAAGATGACAGGGGGGAAAGTGAATGGAGAAGTGAGGAGCACGTTTTAGTTTTACACAGAGAGTGGTGGGGGCCTGGAACGCATTGCTAGGGGTGGTGGTGGAGGCAGATACGATAGTGGTGTTTAAGAGGCTTTCAGGTAGGCACATAAAAGTGCAAGGAATCAAGATATGGATGTGATCAGTTTAAATAGGCATCATGTTCGGCACAAACGTTGCCGGCTGTAGGACCCGTTCCTGTGCTGTACTGTTCTATATTTTGGAATACTCTTCACCGAGTTGGACAAGAATTCTTACGTTTAACAGTGCCCAAAATAGGGCAGCTGGCCACCTTAAAGTTACTGCTGGTTCACAAGGGCTGAGTGCATGTGTCATTTATCAAATGCACTGCAGATACTCCACTGGGCTCCTCCAACATAGAAACATAGAAACATAGAAATTAGGTGCAGGAGTAGGCCATTCGGCCCTTTGAGCCTGCACCGCCATTCAATATGATCATGGCTGATCATCCAACTCAGTATCCCGTACCTGCCTTCTCTCCATACCCTCTGATCCCCTTAGCCACAAGGGCCACATCTAACTCCCTCTTAAATATAGCCAATGAACTGGCCTCAACTACCCTCTGTGGCAGAGAGTTCCAGAGACCCACCACTCTCTGTGTGAAAAAATTCCTTCTCATCTCGGTCCTAAAGGATTTCCCCCTTATCCTTAAGCTGTGACCCCTTGTCCTGGACCTCCCCAACATCGGGAACAATCTTCCTGCATCTAGCCTGTCCAACCCCTTAAGAATCTTGTAAGTTTCTATAAGATCCCCTCTCAATCTTCTAAATTCTAGTGAGTATAAACCGAGTCTATGCAGTCTTTGTTCATAAGACAGTCCTGACATCCCAGGAATCAGTCTGGTGAACCTTCGCTGCACTCCCTCTATGGCAATAATGTCCTTCCTCAGATTTGGAGACCAGAACTGTACGCAATACTCCAGGTGTGGCCTCACCAAGACCCTATACAACTGAAGTAGAACCTCCCTGCTCCTATACTCAAATCCTTTTGCTATGAAAGCTAACATACCATTGGCTTTCTTCACTGCCTGCTGTACCTGCATGCCTACTTTCAATGACTGGTGTACCATGACACCCAGGTCGCGCTGCATCTCCCCTTTTCCTAATCGGCCACCATTTAGATAGTAGTCGGTTTTCCTATTTTTGCCACCAAAGTGGATAACCTCACATTTATCCACATTATATTGCATCTGCCAAACATTTGCCCACTCACCCAGCCTATCCAAGTCACCTTGCATTCTCCTAGCATCCTCCTCACAGCTAACACTGCCCCCCAGCTAAGTGTCATCCGCAAACTTGGAGATATTGCCTTCAATTCCCTCATCCAGATCATTTATGTATATTGTAAATAGCTGGGCTCCCAGCACTGAGCCTTGCGGTACCCCACTAGTCACTGCCTGCCATTGTGAAAACGACCCGTTTACTCCTACTCTTTGCTTCCTGTTTGCCAGCCAGTTCTCTATCCACATCAATACTGAACCCCCAATGCCATATGCTTTAAGTTTATATACTAATCGCTTATGTGGGACCTTGTTGAAAGCCTTCTGGAAGTCCAGATACACCACATCCACTGGTTCTCCCCCATCCACGCTACTAGTTACATCCTCGAAAAATTCCACAAGATTCGTCAGACATGATTTACCTTTCGTAAATCCATGCTGACTTTGTCCAATGATTTCACCTATTTCCAAATGTGCTGCTATCCCATCTTTAATAACTGACTCTAGCAGTTTCCTCACTACCGATGTCAGACTAACTGGTCTGTAATTCCCCGTTTTCTTTCTCCCCCCCTTCTTAAAAAGAGGGGTTACGTTTGCTACCCGCCAATCCTCAGGAACTACTCCAGAATCTAAAGAGTTTTGAAAGATTATCACTAATGCATCCAACAACACCTTTAAAACCAGAGACCACTACTGCCTTAGACACGAGGATACTCTCACCAGCAGCTTCCCTTTCAGGCTGTACGCCATCCCACAATCACTGCTCCTTCCTCCTCACTGGCTCCAGATCCTGGAACTGCCACCCCTACAGCAATGTAGGAGCAGGTTCACGAGGGGGAATGCAACGGATCAAAAAGATGCGTAGAAAGGAACCGACGATAGAGACAAAACTGGAGTAACCCAGTGGGTCAGACAGCATCTCTGGAGAAAAGAAATGGGTGACGTTTCACGTCGAGACCCTTCTTCAGACTGAGAATCAAGGGGGAAGGGAAATATGGAAGGTGTGAAAATGCAGATGATCAAGGAAAATGTAGGATGGATCATTTTTGGCTGAGGGGAAGGTGACAACGAGGCATCGTTGACCCTACCTGTACTGAAGCACTTGTCAGCCTGCGGGTTGTAACACCAGGCACAAGTCCAAACTGTTGGACTTTTAAAGTTACACAGCATTTGTGGTGGTTCTTCTGTAAATGCAAAAAAATGATGGTGTGTTGATTACACTGAAAGTTTTTTCACAGCATTCACAACAACTGTATTTCTATTCATTACGATTTTGCAGATCTTTTCACTTAATCAGCAATTCTTTACAAAGAGTCCTTTTTGTTGAGGGTGCCACCACAAGATTCATCTGCAATGCATTCTCACCTCGTTTGTCTGTCTTTAGTATTTGCATTGGCTTTAAAGTCCACGTAATCTAAATACCAAGACCTCCAAATATAATCCGGGCCGATAGAATTGGATGCATTCCAAGTCATCATGAGATGGAATTAGGCTAATATATCTAAGTCTCTTCCGCCAATCCCACGCTCAGTGTTTCAAATAACTTCTAACTTCAAGTAACCTTTGCTTTCCATCTCTCTCCATCCCTCCCCCATCCTAGTACTCCAAATAGTTTGAAAGTCCAGATTAAATGGTCCTGATTGTATGTTTTGTTGTCATCTCCCCCTCAGTTTACAATAAACACAAAGACCTTTTGCAGTGTACATCCACAGATCCTCAATAGGTAGCAGGACAGTTGCTGGGTTTTAGGGTGGTATAAAAAGCCTTGGGATGCTTCTCTTTATTACGTGAAGCACAGAATACAATGGCATGTGGGTTCGGCTTGAACTGTACACAGGTTTTCCCCCAGGTTACTTATGAACAGTCCGTACAAACACGTATTTGGTCGACTGGCAAGATGGACTTGCCGCTGCTGTGGGGCTGAGGGCGACTATTGCAGACACCCGGTAGAATTTTCTCACATCAAGCCCAGGAAGAATATATTCTATTTAAAAGAAGGGCCTCGACCTGAAACGTCGCCTATCTCCTTCGCTCCTTAGATGCTGCTGCACCCGCTGAGTTTCTCCAGCCTTTTGTGCACATTCTATTTAAAACATTGTCGCCATTTTGCAGATCTTATCTAGAAACATGTCATCCGGGCTGGCAGCAGTGTCCCTTTTGAAACCATCAATCAATACCATTAAAAGTCACGGCTACGGTAAAATCTTTTAAAATATCATTAACCCTAGATACTCAGGCTGGATTTGTTAACATCAGCGTTAGTATTAAGAATGGCAAAACAAAATTTAAGGTGCCTCTTCAGATCATCTGTTCCTATGGGACCACCCACCTATGCAGGCATCTTCTGCCAGAGCTGCGGGGGAGGGGAGATCAAAGGAGGAGCCGGCGTGCTTTGTAACTTTGTCAGTGCCGCAGGTGGCTGCTATTTGTATACCTTGGGTATGCAAGCAAAGAATTTCACTCTGCCTTGTGACTTTATGTGACAATAGTCCATTCCATTCCAGATGAGAACTCAGTTCACAGCTGAATCTCAGTCTTGCTAGAGGCTCTATGACTTGCCCTATACAAGCTGACAAAGTTGGCCTTCATGCCAGTCGCATTTGGCCTCTAAGTCCTTCCTATTCATGTATCTATCCAAATGCTTTGGGATCAGAACTTTGTCGTAACCAGTTTGATTATCGTACAAAATGTGTAGGAAGGAACTGCAGATGCTGATTTAAACCGATGGTAGACATAAAACACTGGAGTAACTCAGCGGGTCAGACTGCATCTCCAGAGAAAATAGGTGACGTTTCTGAAGAAGGGTTCTGAAGAAGGATCTCAACCCGAAACGTCACCTATTTCCTTTCTCCAGAGATGCTGCCTGACCCGCTTTTTGTGCTACTCCAGCTTTTTGTGTCTGTCTTTGATTATAATACAAAACACAAACCGTCATATTACAGGATAGATGTGATTTTGCTGTGGAGAGGACCACAGGCTGTGACCTGATCCAGAAAATGTTGACTTTAAGGACAGGTTGTTTTATTTGGAATAGAGATGGGGAAGGGGAGAACTTTTCATTGAATGACATGTGGGTATCACAGGTAAGGCTACGCAATCTAAATACCAAGGCCAATGCTCCCATACTAGTATTCACTTTATTAGCATTTCACTGAGCACTTGCATACACAGAAGAAACAAAACATTGTTTCTCATCAGTTTTGTCAACAGTGCAATTAATAAAAAACAGAAATAAATCCTTACAAGTTAAAAATGATCATCTCTAAAATAGAAGTGAAATAGAACTAAAACAGACATTCAGACGGACATAGGAACAATTTAAAGTGCTGTTCAGTGGCTGTCAAGGTATTGGGGGGGGGGGAGGGGTAGATGTGGATGTGTGTGTATGGGGAGGGGACACAGTCCGTTAACCATTTTTATTGCTTGTGGGAAGCAGCTGTTGGTTCTGCTGGTTCTACAGCTGATACTCCTGTCCCTCTTCCCAGATGGCAGGAGGGAGGAGATGTAGTGGGAGGGGTGATGGAGAGTGTGTTCCAGGAGTTAGACTGCGTGAAAATGAATGAACAATCACATTTTTCCAAGTCAGGAATGTGTACGACTAAAGACAGACACGAAACGCTGGAGTAACTCAGCGGGACAGACAGCATCTCTGGAGAGAAGGAATGGGATCCATGGATGCTGCCTGTCCCGCTGAGTTACTCCAGCATTTTATGTCTACCTTTTGCTTAAACCAGCATCTGCAGTTCCTTCATGCACAATGTGTACGACTTATTAGTCCAAGCCTGAATGTTGTCCAAGTCTTGCTGCATGTAGGCGCGTCTGCCTCATCTGCCGTACAGTTGTGAATGGAATTGAACATTGTGCAATCTCAGTGACCCCCCCCCCTCCTCTCTTCTGAGGAAGCAGCTGAAGTTGGTTGGGCTGAGCTGAGGGACTCCAGCAGTGATGTCCTGAGTTCAGCAACCATCCTTATTATGCTCTGTGCAAGGCATGACCTCAATCACTGGACATTTTCCCCTTCTTGTTTTATCCTCTTTCTGTTTGAGCAAGGCGATGGACTGCCACCCCATTTCAAAGGGATGATTAAAAGTCATCTACATCTGGC
The DNA here is from genome assembly GCA_963514005.1 of Raja brachyura. Next base: position 81,865,993 of record OY740789.1, on the reverse strand, counting down.
AAACTTATGATGGCAGGATGTTAGTGATCCATATTGCAATCTTAATTCTGCAGTCATCATCACTAATACTAAAGTCTAAAGAAGGGTCCCAACTCGAAAAGCATATATCCATTTCTTTCCCAGATACGGGCTGACGCACAGAGTTATTCCAGCACTTTGTGTCTTACTCAAGGTTTAAGCATCCTTTGTGTCTCTTACTTACTTAGACTTAGTTCCTCCCACACAGTTGAGTGCATTGGGCAGCAAGCTTTCGCCATTCTATTCGGTCATGTACGACGTCTTCCACCCTTGATAGGTTAGCATCCCGGGCTTCCAAATCCTTCTGGAATGTTCGCCTCCATGTGAGTTTTGGTCGGCCTCTTTTCCTCCTTCCGTCAGGTTGCCATGTCATTGCTATGTTAGGTGCACGTTCTGGTGACATTCTGAGTACATCCTGCAAATGTCATCCTGCGTCCCTCTATGTCCTGGCTGAGAGGTTTTGTCGCAGTTTGCCGGTAGATCTCCTCGTTTGTGATGTGGTCTCTGTAGCTAGTCTTCAGGATCTTCCTCAAGCAACGTTGTTGGAATGCATCCAATTTGGTTTTCATCTTCACATTGATTTTCCATGTCACAATGGCATAGAGGACTGTAGGGATCACTACGGACTGGAAGAGCTTGACTTTTAGCATCTTGGATAGCCCGCCACTAGACCATATTGGCTGCATTCGTCTGAAGACTGATGCAGCTTTATCAATTTGGGAGTTGATGTCGACCTCTACATCTCCATCTTCTGTGAACATGCTTCCAAGATAGGTCAATCTGGTGGTGCTTTCCACAGGTTCCCCAATGATTATCACTTGGTCTATTGGCTGATGGTTTCCGGTCTGCATGGTCTTAGTCATCTGGCAGCTGATCTTTAATCCAACCTTTGATGCATTCTCCTCTAGAGCGGTTGTCATCTCTTGAAGGGTGTGTCTCGACTCGGCTAGGAGTGCAATGTCATCGGCAAAATCTAGGCAACCTTGTCTTACCCCTGTTACAATGTCAAATAATTCTGTGTTTCCTGAATCGACCCTGACACAGCAACTGGATCCCTCGGAAAGGCTCTTGACGATGTTGACCAAAGCCTCTGGGATGCCATATACTTTTAAGAATTCGCCACAGGGTGTCTCTATGTACACTATCAAATGCCTTTTTAAAATTAGTATTGGCTTCTGAAATTCCAGGCATTGTTCTACCACATTTCGTAACACAAAGATCCATGCGGAATCCTGCTTGTTCATCACGGAGTTTCATATCCAGAGCTGCTCTAAGACGATGTAGCAGCACAGAGCAAAGCACTTTTCCTGGGACTGAGAACAACGTGATCCCTCTCCAGTTTCCACAGTCACTAAGATCTCCTTTCTTTGGCAATTTCACCATCACTCCTTTCCTCCAATCTTCTGGTACACATTTGTCTTCCCAGAATGCATTACATAGCTTGATGAGTTTCCCTCTCAACGTTTCCCGTCCGCTCTTTAGTAGTTCTGCTGGGATCTGGTCGAGGCCGGCTGCTTTGTTATTTTTCACATTCATAATTGCATTTGCAACATCTGTTTCTGTGATTGGTCCAACCTCCACCTCTAGTTCTGGAGTATCTTCCTCTTCAGGGAAGACAAACAGCCCAGATGGTTCAGGTTGATTCAATATCTCTTTGAAATGTTCAACCCATTGTGTGTTTCCTCTTCTTCTGTCAGAAGTACTCTCCTGCTCTTGTGTTATATGGGGGCACCGGAGCTATTACCGGAATCGCCCAGATCTCTGACAATGCGGTAGAATGTGCGGGTGTCATTTCTGTCCCTGGCTTCTTGTGCTTCTGCGCATTTGCTTTCTATCCAAGCTTTTAAAAAAAAAATCATTTTTGCATCTCCTCTTCACTAGTTTGTGTACTTGTCTATAATTTTCTGCCATTTCTTTCCTTTCTTCAGTTGGCTTTGCTCTCTCTCGTGCTTCTGCTTCATATGTCTTCTTCTGTCAACCATCTCCCATGTGTCTGGTCTTATCCACTACAGAAACAGCAAGCATAAACTATACTGGGAACCGGCATGAGAGATGGAGCTCGCTCCCTTCAAGTATGACGGGCTCGGGCCAAAGCCTCCAGGACGCTTGTACCCCGAAAAAGAGTAAAGCCCCTGTCCCACTTTCCCGAGTTACTGACAAATTCTCCCCTTGATTCAAACTCGGAGAATGTCCATAGCGAGTCCGTAGATATTTTGTAGCGGCTTGTAATGCCAGCCGTAGGTACTCGGGGCATCAGGTAAGTCGGAACGTTTTTTTCAGCATGTTGGAAAATGTCCACGAGTAAAAAAAATAGCCCCGAGTACCTACGGCTGGCATCTCCGAGTTTGAATCAAGGGGAAACTCGGGAGAATTTGTCAGTAACTCTGGAAAGTGGGACAGGGCTTTTACATCTTCTCTGCCAAAACTGCTATGAGTAACTACCTGGAATGTCAGGACCTGGTACCAGAGTGGGAACTTATCCCAGCTACTGGGAGAGTTTGAGAAGTATGAGCTGAGCATCTTAGGGGCGAGTGAAGTCTGATGAATAGGGAGTGGAAAGCTAACAAGCGAAGGAAAAACACTGGGCATGAACAACACCACATACAGGGAGTAGGACTGGTGTTAGACAAAGAGGCAGAGAAAGCAATGATAGGTTGGAAACCTGTGAATGATCGTATCATTGCAGCGAGGTTCCAATCCCCACATACAAAGACAACAGTAGTACAAATTCATGCACCCACAGAAGAGGCAGAAGATGAAGATAAAAATGCCTTTTATGAACAACTACAAGATGCGATGAACGACATACCAAATCATGATATGAAGATACTTGAATGCACAAGTAGATGGGCACAGAACAGGGTTTGGAAGTGTAATAGGACCATTTGGGTCAGCCAGGAAGACAAATGACAACGGAGAACGATTTCTGTCATTTTGTGATGTGAATGGAATGTGTGTGGGAAACACGCTATTTCAACATAAATACACACACGAGAAATCTTGGCGATCACCAGATGGAAACAAGTGGAATGAGATCGACTACATTTGCATCAACAAGAGATTGCGCAGTGAGATGCAAGGGGTACAGGAGTTACAGAGGGGCAGACATTGGTACTGGCCACTACCTTGTTAGAGGAACATTACAATTGAAACTGAAAGAGATTAAAGTTCAGAAAGTTGCAAACACCATATGACATTGCAAAGCTAAAAGATGAAGAAATGTCAAATAAATTAAAACCTGAAGTGATAAATAGGTTCCAAGTGTTGCAGGGAGGAGATGACATTGGACAACAGTGGCAAACTTTCCTGGAGGCATTTCGGGAAGCTGCAGATACCACCATTGGCTGAAGACGTGGGACCAGAAAAGAAAGTTGTGTCTCTAGTTTGTATTTATTTATTCTGGCCTTTTACCCAGATTTACTTGTCACATTGTCCACAGTAGGCTTTGAACTCCTGACTTGGGTTGATAGCCTAGATCTCCGAGTTACTCGGAGAACAACATTTTTTGTATAATTGGAGCTGTATAAAATAATGTGCACCATAATACATACACTTCCCTTGGCTGAACAATCAAAAATCCAGGGGCATAGATAGAACGCACTACTTGAAAAGGTGGGAGAAGCAGAAGCCCCAACACATTTCAACAGCACATGGACATGTCCATGAAAGGCGAATGATTCAATGCTAGAATTGGGTTGGGTAGTTATTTTTTGTCAGGCATGAACTGGATGGGCTGAGTGGCCTCCTCCTATGTTGTAAGTGTCTACATGGTATTATTACACGTGGGGTCATGCTGGTTCAAAGCTCTCTGATACAACTTCATACTTGCTGCTGCATTATCCAAAAACTTCCCACATAATCGAAGAGCTCCCAAAGGAAAGAGAGGCACAAAGTTCTGATCCACTGTCTCTATGAACTGCCCGCGACCAATAATCTGCCACATGGCCGTAAAGGAATCCAATTAAATTAGAAAAGTCATCAATAATCAGTGGTATATAATCAAGCCTCCCACACACATATAAACATGCAGCATTTAAAAACTGATACATGTTTTGCTTATTTCTAGTTGACAGTATCCTTTGTTATATATTAGCAGGCAAGAAAATCCCCTACATTTTGAAACATGAAAGAGGAGGAGGAAATTTGACCCTTCGAATCTGCTGGTTACTCAAATTGATCATCCAAATTCAGCAAAACACAAGGAAATGTAGATGCTGGAATCAGGATTTTAAAAAAGCGACAAAAGTAACTCAGTGGGTCAGGCAGCATCTGTCAGAGGCAAAAGATGGGTCAATGTTTCAGGTTTAAGATGTGGGTCAACCCACAACGTCAACCAACTCGGGTGGCATGGAGCCGTAGAGGTAGTGTTACTGCCTTACAGCGCCGGAGACCCAGTTCGATCCTGACTACGGGTGCTTGGGTTTTCTCCGAGATCTTCGGTTTCCTCCCACACTCCAAAGACGTACAGGTTTGTAGGTTAATTGGTTTGGTATCAATGTAAATTGTCCCCAGAGTGTGTAGGATAGTGTTTATGTTCGTGGATCGCTGGCCGGTGTGGATTCAGTGGGCCGAAGGGCCTGTTTGCATGCTGTATCTCTATACTAAACTAAACTCTGCCTCCACAGATGCTGCTTGACCCAATGAATTATTCCAACAGTTGGTTTTTGATACAAATTCAATACTCTGTTTTCTGCTTTCTCCCCATGTCCCTTTGTCCATAAGAATCATATGCAACTTTCAGGGATATATTTAAAGTCTTGGCCTCAACTGCCTTTTGTCGTCAAGAGATTCTCCACTCTCTGGTGAATATTTTTCTCCTCACCACACTCTTAAGCGGCCTGCCTTGAATCCTAAGGTTGCGACCCCTGGTTCTACACATGCCCTCCAGTAGGAGCACCCCTTCCTGCATCCAGTCTGTGCAGTCCTGTTGGGATTTTATAAGCTTCAATGAGGTCTCCTCTTACTCCACTAAACTCGAAGAATTCGCCTGGGTTCGACTGTTACCTCAAGTGGTGTCCTCAGAGATTGCACGCTCTCCCTGTGACCGATTTGTGGATGATCCCACAATCCAAAGACGCGCGGGTTTTGTTTGCAATCGTCCAGTCCTCCAGCTGGGACAGGGGCAGAAGATCTTTGAACTAACTTGCTGATAGAGAATAGAATGAAGGAGTCCAGGCTCTATTCTGAAATGATCAAGCTTGAAAATAACAAAGGCAGAAGTAAGGACCTCAGCAGATGAGACGAGGAGTAGCATCAACCTGCTCTAAAACTCTCTAGTACAGAGGTAGTTTTAGAGATACAGAGCTGAATCAGGTCCTTCGGCCCACCGAGTCCGCACTGACCAGCGATCCCTGCACATTAACACTATCCTACTCACCAGGGACAATTTTTGTGCATTTGTACCAAGCCAATTAACCTGCAAACCTGTGCATCTTTGGAGTGTGGGAAGAAACCGAAGATCTCAGAGAAAAACCACGCAGGTTACGGGGAGAAGGTACAAACTCTGTACAGACAAGTATCCCTAGTCAGGATCGAACACGGGTCTCTGGCGCTAGGCCAATTAGGTGATGCCACGGATGAGATGACAAAACCCAACCGTCAAATATACCAGAGTTGCTCAGGGGTAGGGGTAAAGATAGACTGATAATGGCAAAATGACAGAGTTATTCTGGGACTGAACTGTACACATTTCATCTTCTCAATGCTTATTTGGAGGACATTTCTGGCCACCTAGGGTTGATGTTAAACCACTCAGGCAGAAAACAGGTATTGGTGTACATGTAGGAAGCCATATTGCTCTTATTAGTTAAAGCATTTTCACCAGACATCATGCGTGTAATAATCAAAATAATTTGATAAAGAGGAAAATTGCAATTGAAGAGCTATATAGCTTTAGGACATATTACAAGTTGATAACTTTGCCAGCAGAATGAATGAATGTACAATAATGATCCCTACCCGTGCTTGAATTACTAAATATTGAAGTTGGTAGCAGGTTGATACTTCCTGGGGTCTCTGCATGACCTGTCATGCAAAGCCTGATGCAGTGGTTTAAGGAAAATGACTGGCATTATATAACATGCAACATATGACCAACATGGAAAACTGCTCCCAGATTGATAAACGTTAACCCTTAAGTCACTCCTGGGCATTCAGAGGCACAGCTGTATTCCGCTCCCCAAGGTACAGACCTCTTTATTATGGAGATACGATTATAGTCTGTCCTCGGCAGCATGTTTACCACCCTTCCTCACTTCCAAATTTAGATTTAGCCTTTGCAAAGGTCAATGATGAGATGGGAATTTTTGGATATTGCTGCCTTACAGCGCCAGAAAACCAGGTTCAATCCTGACTGCAGGTGCTGTCTGTGTGTAGTGTGTACGTTCTCCCCGTGACCTGCCTGGGTTTTCTCCGGGTGCTTGGGTTTCCTCCCACACTCCAAAGACATACAGGGTTTGTCGATTAATTGGCTTGTTATCAGTGTAGAAATTGTCCCTAGTGTGTGTAGGATAGTGTTAGTGTGCGGGAATCGCTGGTCGGTACAGACTCGGTGGGCCGAAGGGCCTGTTTTCACACTGTATCTCTGAGCTAAACAAAGTATATTTGCCATGTTTCTGGTCTGACCAGAAATATGAAAAATTAAGGAATACATCTCTTCTAAGTCTGAAAGCATTACATGTATATTGTTTTGTGCTGTATATATCATTCATATTTCTTTCAAAGTTTATCAAGTGAAATGTTTATGTTGGGCTGACAATGTTTGTTTAGGGTCAGAGGTCAATATGACTGGTCACGTGTGTGACTTGTCACGGAAGCATTTTTTCCATAGCTCAGTTTTATCTTACAAACTCTGTCAATTTTAAAAAAGCTATTAGAATGTTCATATATTTTGCAGACATGCATTATAGTTCTGCAGGTATGAAAAATAGCAATGAATAAGATTAATCTCTTTCGAGATCCTAAAATGGGGGGGGGGGGGGGGGGGGGGACGACTATGTATAAACACTGCTGTACTGTAATTTCTACATGGTGAAACCAAAATGTATAACAATACCCTTTAATACAATCTGACAAGGTGCACTTTAACCACATGTGATTTTTTCTATTACAAATTTCAAATTGTGGAGCACAGAGGCAAATAAATAAATGATGGGTCTTTGTCTCAAACATTATGGAGGGCACAATATTTCACTTGGGCAGCTTACAACCCAACAGTATGAATATTGACTTCTCCAACTTCAAGTCACCCTTGGTTTCCCTCTCTCTCTATCCCTCCCCGATCCTAGTTCTCCGTTTAGTTTCACTGTCATGCTGATTAAATTTTACTTTCTTTGCCTCATTGTCACCTTCCCCTCAGCTAACAATGAATCATTCTACATTTTCATAGACCATCGTCCTCTTTGATCTCTCGTTTTCACACCTTAACCTTCCATATCTCTATGTCTCCCTCGCCCCTGACTTCTCAGTATAAAGAAGGGTCTTGACCCGAAACGTCACCCATTCCTTCTCTCCAGAGATGCTGCCTTTTCCACTGAGTTACTCCAGCATTTTGTGTCCAGCTACAAAGGGGGCACAAAGTGCTGGAGTAACTCAGCGGGTCAGACAGCATTTCGGGTGAACATTCAGTCCGAAGAATGGTCCCGACCTGAAACGTCACCTATCCATGTTCTCCAAAGATGCTGCATAATCCGTTGAGTTACATCACCGTTTGGGTCCTCTTGCACAAAGAAACATGGTTATGGTTATTATGTTAATCATCCCAGCCCCAGAGCATCACTACTGGAGTTCCTCGGGGCAGTATATGATATCAGACCATATTCGACTGCTTCATCAATGCCCTTGTTTCCATCATACTGTCAGAAACGGGGAGACACGCTGATTGATGAATGCACTCTGTTTAGGTATGTTACAAAACGAACCTTTACCGGCGCTGCACTTCTGCCGCTCCCCGTGTGCATGACTTTCGCGCCTTGCAGAGGGGGGCGGGCTTAAAGTGCCGTTTTTCAACAGGCAGGACAAATCGATCAATGTCGGGCGATTTGGTTGCTGAAGAAAAATCGCTCCGACATTTCATGAATGGTGGTATTTTTTAATTACTCTACATTATTTATTAACTAGAGTAATTTAAAAATCACCTTCAAAAGCCGTGAGCGCAGACAACCAGAAGCATTTTCCGTAGGGGAGAAAAAAAGGTAAATACTTTATTTTTATATTAAAAGTTGGTTTTTCGGGAGGCATTAATAATATTTTTATGTTGCGAAATGGGGTCCCCAAAAAATGTATGAACAAACAGTATTTTTCCCCCCGACTTCACCGCTAACCGCAACGTTCTAATCCACCGCATTCTACTAAAACCCACTCGCTAGTTGATTTAAATGGCCGTTAATTTACAGGCATAAAACACTAAATTCCTTCCATTTGGCCCAGAAATTCATGAAAATTAGATTTAAAAATTATGTTATATTGTGGATTATTGTGTGAATGTTATTTGGACACTTAGGCAATTTTAAAAAAGTTTATCTTTTCTTAAGAAATTGATAGATGTTTAGATCTACTCATTGAATTTTGTAATTAGCTCCAATTAGATATGCTTATATATATATAATTATATGCTTTAATTTCAGGTAATCCAAGTAAGATTGTTTAATATTTGTTTCAGAATGCTTCAATCTATAATAACTGAAAATTTCATTGAGTTCTCTTAATTTTTAAGAATGTTATGGACTTTTAACTTTTCCAGATCACAGCTTTTGAGTTAAGTCAATTGAAAGGCAATGGGAAGCAAGATGCTCATTTCCGAGTATGAAAATGGCCATAACTTTCTTAATGCTGAAGATATGAAAGTAAATTAGGTGTCAAATTAAACTTCTTTTTATGCTTTATCTGATGGGATAAATTGCAGACTTGATTTTTAAAATCTCAAAATTTTGTAACATTGCTACTCTGTTCAATTCCATTTATCATTGCTTGGCAAATGAAGAAATCCATGTGGCAAGACTTGAGCAACATTCAGGCAAGAAGTAGGGTACATTTGCAGAAGTGCAGATTCTAATTCCTCACCTCCTCCTTCCCCTAATCCCTACCTTCCAAATTAAATATCACTCTGATCTAGAAATACATTACTGGTTTGAAAAAAAGAATATAATGTGGGAGAATATGAAACTATCTATTTTGGAGAAAAAAAAATAAAAGCTTAATATTCCTACTGGCTAGAGATGGTAAAGCTCAGAGACAATAGACAATAGGTGCAGGAGTAGGCCCTTTGGCCCTTCGAGCCAGCACTGCCATTCAATGTGATCATGGCTGATCATCCGCAATCAGTACCCCGTTCCTACCTTCTCCCCATATCCCCTGACTCCGCTATTTTTAAGAGTCCTATCTAGCTCTTGAAAGCATTCAGAAAACCTACCTCCACCGCTCTTTGAGGCAGAGAATTCCACAGACTCACCACTCTCTGTGAGAAAACGTGTTTCCTCGTCTCCGTTCTAAATGGCTTACTCCTTATTCTTAAGATGTAGACAAGATGTGTTGCTTGGGTAATTGAATACAAATACAAGAAAATCCTGCTTCAGTTTTATTAGGCATCAGTGAGACCATATCTGGAAGACTGCATCCTTACTTAAGGATGTTAAAGCTTTGGAAGGAGTTTAGAAGAGGTTTACATGACTAATATTGGGAATGGTCAGTTTATCCTATGAGGAAAGGACGATAGGTTTGATCTTAATCCACAGGAGATTAGATGATCAAGAAGGAGACTTTACTGAAACATTGAAGATCCTGAGGGTTCATGAAAGAAAGGATGTGGGAAGGAGTTTTAAAATAAAGGGTTGCACACTTAGGGCATCAATGGGGCAACATTGACCAAGGTTTGTGACTCTATTCTTCAGAGGGGAGTGACAGCAGAGTCCCAATAGAGACTGGATAAGGAAAATGGGAAGGATCACCATGGGAAGGTGGAGTGGATGTTACATAGAAACATAGAAATTAGGTGCAGGAGTAGGCCATTCGGCCCTTCGAGCCTGCACCGCCATTCAATATGATCATGGCTGATCATCCAACTCAGTATCCCGTACCTGCCTTCTCTCCATACCCCCTGATCCCCTTAGCCACAAGGGCCACATCTAACTCCCTCTTAAATATAGCCAATGAACTGGCCTCAACTACCCTCTGTGGCAGAGAGTTCCAGAGACCCACCACTCTCTGTGTGAAAAAATTCCTTCTCATCTCGGTCCTAAAGGATTTCCCCCTTATCCTTAAGCAGTGACCCCTTGTCCTGGACCTCCCCAACATCGGGAACAATCTTCCTGCATCTAGTCTGTCCAACCCCTTAAGAATCTTGTAAGTTTCTATAAGATCCCCTCTCAATCTCCTAAATTCTAGAGAGTATAAACCGAGTCTATGCAGTCTTTGTTCATAAGACAGTCCTGACATCCCAGGAATCAGTCTGGTGAACCTTCTCTGCACTCCCTCTATGGCAATAATGTCCTTCCTCAGATTTGGAGACCAGAACTGTACGCAATACTCCAGGTGTGGCCTCACCAAGACCCTATACAACTGAAGTAGAACCTCCCTGCTCCTATACTCAAATCCTTTTGCTATGAAAGCTAACATACCATTGGCTTTCTTCACTGCCTGCTGTACCTGCATGCCTACTTTCAATGACTGGTGTACCATGACACCCAATCAGAACAGCGGTAAAATGACAAAGGCTCCTTATCTTCACTGGGTCTAAATTCCAGAACTCCTTTCTAGGGGAGCACCTTCACCAGAAGGATGCAGAGGTTCAAGAAGGCAGCTCGCCGCCACCTTCTCAAGGGCAACTGGGAATGTGCAGTAAATGCTGGCCTTGCCAATGACTACCGAAGCCCAAAAAACAAACAAATACAAATATGGAACTCACTCTTTCAAAAAGACTATGCATGACTGATGTGACACCTTCTAATAACAAAGCACAGAACTGACCTGGCAGGTCAGATCATCAGACGTCACAATTATCACATCATTTAAAAGGATACAAGATATGCGAATCTTCTTCAGATAAAGATGCCCAACAAATTGACGTTCCCTGAAAATGAATAATTGGCAAATTAAACGGTTTCAATTGTTTAGTCTACAATATCTGCAATAAAATGATCAGAATTGAAATCCACTTGAGTCTACACAGCAATATTTTTTTTAAAACTGTTCACCCACAGATAATCTAAAAATAAGGTTGTCATTTATGGTGTTGATTAGACTTAATCTTTGAATAAAATGACGTGGAATAACTTAGAACTAGTTAGATGATTGAAGGTCGGTGCAAACTGGGTGTGCCGAAGAGCCTGCTTCCATGCTATATTTCTAAACTAAACAAAACATCTCCATAAGTTCATAAGTGCTAGGAGCAGAATTCGGCCATTCGGCCCTTCATCTACTCTGCTATTCAATCGTGGCCGATCTAGCTCTCCCTCCGAACCCCATTCTCCTGCCTTTTCCCCACAACCCCTGACACCCGTACTGATCAAGAATCTATCTCTGCCTTAAAAAAATCATTTGACTTGGCCTCCACAACCTTCTGTGGCAACGAATTCCACAAATTCACCACCCTCTGACTAAAGAAATTCCTCCTCATCTCCTTCCCAGACTCTTCAACTAGTGGAAACATCCTCTCCACATCCACTCTAACCAGGCCTTTCGCTTGATCTTAAAACTTTTAATTACAGACTACCTATCAAATTTTCTGTGGCTAATGTAGGTAATTGACTACCTATGGTCAGATTCCACATCCAGGCAGAATGTTGGAACACGTTTTTGAGCAAGTTAAGACACAGGCAGCTGAGTTTTGGATAAGCATGTTGGTAGAAGATGGGAAGCCAATAATGTGAGAGTCCAAAATATTCAAGTTTAGGACACTCAAGAGCATGGGTGAGTATTTCTGAGGCAGCGAAGCAGAGACACCTAATACTGAAATGATTATATTTGGAGTAATGGAAGTTGGAAATAAATTGAACTCATCTCAAAATTTATTTTTTAATTATGGATTAATAGCACAAAAAAAACTTATACTTAACTTTTGGAAAAATACAGCCATACCAACGCTTAAAATGTGGATTTCAAACATGTTAAGACACCGCACATCTTGAGGAAATGCGATTCCTCCTAATAGGTAAATCAGACCAATTCTTAACGAGTTGGTCTCCATTTTGATTTGATTTTATTATTTGTCATTCGAACCTCAGAGGCTCGAACGAAACTCCGTTTCTACATGCCATACACAATTCATAAAAAAAAGCCAGACAATTCAATTCACACAAACATCCATCACAGTGAATCTCCTCCTCACTGTGATGGAAGGCAAAGTCTTCTCTCTCCCCTGCACCATCTCTCTCCCGAGGTCCAAGCTGCAGGCGGGCGGTGTTAAATCCCACGGCCTTTGAGGTAGCGCCGGGCGATGTACAGCCCCGCTCTATGCCCAAAGGTCACAGTTGGAGCCCCCGGCGGGCGCTGGAATGTCCCACGGCCATGAAAGCCGTGCCGGGCGATGTACGGCCCCGCTCTAGGCCCAAAGGTCACAGTCACCGTTGGAGCCCCCGGCGGGCGCTGGAATGTCCCGCGGCCATGAAAGCCGCGCCGGGCGATGTACGGCCCCGCTCCAGGTCGCTCCAACCCCGCGACATGGGCTGGATACGCTGTGTTGCGGGAGCTCCGGAGAGCGGTCTCACCCGGACCCGCGAGCTCCCGATAGTCCACTGGTCTGCAGCTGCAGCTGGAGCTGGAGCTCAGGGGTCGAGCCGCAGCGGCGAGCCACCACCGCTCCCCACGCTCGAGGCCAGCCAGCCCCGTGACGGTGAGTCCGCAGCTCCGTAACTGGAGCCCCCAGGTCGTCCCGGTCGGAGGCCGCTCCACGGTGCTAGGCCCCAACGACAACGGAGACCCGACAGGGAAAAAGTCGGGTCTCCCGTGCAGGGAAGAGATTTAAAAGTTTCCCCCTCTTCCCCCCCCCCCACCCCCCACATATACACAGTTACAAACAATACAAAAAAAACACGAACAACTACATTTAACTAGACAAAAAATTAAAAAAAAGACAGACAGGCTGTAGGGGCCGCTGCAACGTGAGTCGCGCCCGCCCACTAAATTTATCGATTTTTTGGAAGCATATAGTGCAACAAAACCGTAGAAGCGAACTGTTTCAGGATTGGGTGAGGGATGATCAAGAATATAGATAACGATCTCCTTAATCTCTTACTTTCTCCTCTTTTTCTTGCTTTTTTTTCAACTTTCTTCATTCACACTTTTTTCTTTCTCACACACAATATATCACATGTTTCTTTATCTTTTATTATCTGTTCTCTCTTTTTCTTTTTCATTATTAAAACAAAAAACAAGCTGTACATAAAATGTAATATGTCAATATATATTTGGCACCTTGGTGCCATATTCCTATACTTACTTCTAATAAAATTAAATTAAAAAAAAAAAGAAGCAGAGACAAGCAGATCCAAGCTATGGTTCAGAGGAAGAAACAGGCCATCTTCACCTCTGTTTGTGTGGAGTTTGCACATCCCCCCTATGATGACTACGGGTTTCACCCTGCCCCTTCGGTTTCCTCCCACATCCCAACAACCTAAATTAGATTAATTGGCTGCTGTAAATTACTCCTACAGTCATCAAGCCAGGAACGTATTGAGAACCAGGGAAGAGTAGGAATGCAAGAGAGAATACACTACAGGGAAACGGGACTGACAACAATGCCGAGAGCTGGCGTAGACCCAATGAGCTGGATGGGTTCCTTCCATATTCCAACGGTAAAGGATTGCTGGAATCACGTTCTGTGAGGAAGCTTGTGAAAGCATACAGCGGGATATACATTAGCTACAGAAATGGACAGAAAAATGGCAGATGGAGTTTAATCTGAGCAAGTGTGAAGTGTTGCAACTCAAGGGGAAAATATAAAATTCATGGAATGACCCTTATCAGCATTGATGTACAGACGGATCTTGGGGTCCAAGTCCTTAACTCTCCGAAAGTGGTAACACAAGTAGTAACAAAGGCATATGGCATGCTTGCTTTCATAGTTTGGGCATTGAATGCAAGAGTCAGGAAGTCGTGATGGAGCTTTATAGGACTTTGGTTAGGCTGCATTCGGAGTATTGCATGCAGTTCTGGTCACCCCATTACAGGAAGGATGTGGAGGCTTTGGAAAGGGTGCAGAGGAGTTTCACCGGAATGATGGCTGGATCAGGGGGGTATTAGTTACAGGGAGAGGCTGGACAGACTCGGATTGCTTTCTCTGGAACACCAGAGGTTGCAGGGAGACCTGATAGAAGTATATGAAATAATAAGAGGCATAGATAAGGTAGACAGTCAGAACCTGTTTCCCAGGACGTAAAAATACTAGATATTTAATCATACCTTTAATGTAAGATGGGCTAAGTTTAAAGCAAATGTGCAGGGCAAGTTTTTTTTTAACAGAGAGGGTGGTGAGTGCCTTGAATGTGAGGGCGATGGTTGAATCAGATACATTGGTGGCATTTAAAAAGATTTTTGGATAAGTATATAGATAGTCATGGAATGGAAGGATATGGGTTTGTGCATGTAGATAAGTGATGGTCTTGGCATCATGTTCGGCAAAGACATTATGGGCTGAAGGCTTGTTCTTGGGGAGAAGGCAGACACGGGTTATTGATTGGGGAGGATCAGCCATGATCACAATGAATGGCGGTGCTGGCTCGAAGGGCCGAATGGCCTTCTCCTGCACCTATTTTCTATGTTTCTACGTTTCTTGTGCTGTAAAGTTCTATGTTCTGTGATATATTATTAAGTATGGTTTTACATGGTAAAATTGAAATCCAGGAGCTTGAAAGCAGTGGCTACATGGATACAACACTGGCTAGGGGACAAAGCAGAAAGGAATGCTCATCAGATACGAGTGGGCCACAGCATCTTCTGTTATATTGGCTTGGCGTGTAGGAGATCATTTCAAAAGCTCCAGGTGACACGAAACTTGCAAATGCAGTGAACAGCGTGTACCGGGATAGGAGAATTCAGGAGGGCTGATCGTTGAAATGGCAGTTGGAAGTTTCTTCAAATGTTAATGGGCCTGCCCACGTAGGCGACTCTTTAGGCGACTGCCAGGGACTAGTTTTAATGGAATTCACCTACGACAGCACCCATGTAAACCTGCGACAGAAGAAAATTGTCGCCACTGTCGCCAAAAAATTCCCACCATGTTTTAAAGTTTGCGGCAGTCGCCTTCAGTCGCCCAAAAAATCACCTTAGTGAATTTTCCAATGAGCTCAAACACAGACCTCGGCAGTATTTACGCCAAAGTCCACAAGGCAAGCAAACAAATGGAATACCACACATTATGAAAGATGATTGCCTTAAGAGGTGCATTGGAAATGTACTGGTAATTTACCAGACTCGAGGTGTTTGAGGTTTGTAGAGAAGACCAAGGAAATGGGCTGCCCTCCTTTGCATTGGAAGGGACTTGGGGATTTAGAAGTTGAAATATCCTGAAGATTTTTGATTATATAATTGAATGGGCAAGGACATGGCAGATTAAATGCCTAGTGGTAAAATGTGAGGTTGCTCGCTTTGGTAGAAAAAAAATGGAAAGGGAGAGTACCTTCTAAACATTAAGATGTTGTAACGGGTCGATGCTCAGGGGGAGCTAGGTGTCTTGCATACAAATTACTGGCAGTTATTATGCAGATTTTGCAATAAAAAGGAAGGTTGATGGTGCATTGAACAAGCTCTCCAATTACATAGGACCCTTGAGACGAAAAATGTAAATTGCCTACAATCTTGGTTCATTTGAATGATTACAATATCTGCCAGGCTTGTGCCTCAGGCTTTCCTCATGATCTTATTGAGGTAGATAAAATCATGAAAGGAATAGATCGGGTAGATGCTCAGAGTCCCTTGCCCAGAGTAGGTGAATAGAGGACCAGAGGACACAGAGAGTATCTCTGGACAGAAGGAATGGGTGATGTTTCAGGTCGAGTCCCTTCTTCTGAACGTCACCCATTGCTTCTATCCACAGATGCTGCCTGTCCTGTTGAGTTACTCCAACATTTTGTGTTTATCGACAGTATGTACACTAGGCCTGTATTCTGGAGTTTAGAAGAGCGAGTGATAATTTCCATGAATCTTCAACATTTCTTGTGGGGCTTGACAGAGCAGGCAAGGTTGATATGTCTCTGGCTGGCCATTGCTTTTGCCTCAAAGTAAAATGTCAGACACTTGGGACAGAGAGGAGGAGAAATTAATTTCCCCAGAATCTTGGGGATTCAAGCAGAGAGTGGAAATTCATTTGTGGAGTATAATTTAAAAAAAAGGAAATTAAATGATATGGGATTAGTGGAGATAATCAAGAGAAAGGTAAAAGATCAGCCCAGATCTATTGAATGACAGAGGCGGCAGAATAGTTTACTCCTGCATCTATTTCTCATGATAGTGAATAAGGAGGATTGTTTCTCATGTCAAAAGGGTCGGAAATCCGGAAATGAACTGGCCAAGGACCAGAGGGGAGAATGCTTTCATATGAACACATGCCTTTAAAGGGTGTTGGAAACAAAGTAAACAGTGACATGGGAAGGGAAACTGAATTATTACATTAAGGGTGAAAACCTGTAGGACCATTGGGACTCTGATCAGACGTGTGAAACCTACCGTGAGGACAGTGAAGGTCTGGCCTGAGGGGGCTGTCTCTGTTTTACAGGACCAGTTTCAGCAAACAGACTGGAGTCACCTTTAACTCCCAAGTGGACATCAACTCATACACCTCAACCGTCCTGGACTATATAAAATTCTGCCCTGACAACGTCACTACCCACAAAGAGATAAAGACCTTCCCTAACCAGAAGGCGTGGATGAGCAGGGAGGTCAGACTCCTGCTGAAGGCTCAAGACGCCGCTTTTAAATCTGGCGACGCTGAGGGATACAGCTCATCCAGGGCCAATCTGAAAAAGGGAATTAGGAATGCTAAACTCAATCACAAACAGCGGATTTCCGAAACAACTCTGACCCCAGGCGCATGTGGCAAGGAATCAAATCCATTGCCGATTACCATAAAGTCAACACCCCCCCTCCCCCCCCCCCCCAGACAACGTCTCCCTCCCTAATGAGCTAAACCATTTCTATGCTCGCTTTGACCGGGACAACAAAACTCCCGCCATCAAAGTTGCTCCACCCCCGAATGAACAACCCCTCAGTCTCTCCACCTCTGCTGTACAAGACGCACTGAGCAAGGTGAATGAGCACAAAGCTGCCGGCCCCGATGGCATCCCCGGGCGGGTGCTCAGGGCATGTGCTGAACAACTATCCCTGGTCCTCACTGACATTTTCAATCTGTCACTGGCCCAGGGTGTCGTCCCCACCTGCCTCAAGACATCTACCATTGTGCCAGTGCCCAAACAATCAGCGACAGGGAGTCTCAACGACTTCCGGCCAGTGGCACTCACCCCTGTCATCGCCAAGTGCTTTGAGCGGCTGATCTTGGCTCACCTCAAAGCCAGCCTCCCCCCAACACTGGACCCCCACCAATTTGCCTACCGGACACACAGGTCCACAGAGGACGCCATATCGGCGGCCCTACACTCTGCCCTGACCCACCTGGACAGCAATAACAACTCCATCAGGTTGCTGTTCTTTGACTTCAGCTCAGGCTTTAACACTGTCATACCCGCTAGCTTGATCACCAAACTCAGCGGTCTTGGCATCTCCACCTCCCTCTGCAATTGGACACTGGATTTCCTCACTAACAGACCACAGCCTGTTAGGGTCAACAACCTCACCTCCTCCTCTATAACACTGAACACCGGCGTGTCACAGGGCTGTGTGCTCAGCCCTCTCCTCTACTCCCTCTTCACCCATGACTGCATCCCTAAGTATGGCTCCAACGCCATCATAAAATTTGCCGATGACACCACGGTGGTAGGACTGATCAGTGACAACGACGAGTCAGCCTACAGGGAGGAGGTCCGGCACCTGACAACCTGGTGTGCCAACAATAACCTCGTCCTCAACTCCCAGAAGACGAAGGAAATCATTGTTGACTTTAGAAAGAACAGACATCCATATAAACGGGACTGAGGTGGAGCAGGTCTCCAACCACAAATTCCTCGGGGTACACATCTCGGAGGATCTGTCCTGGTCCCTCAACACCTCCAAGCTGATCAAAAAGGCGCAGCAGCGCCTTTACTTCCTGAGGAGGCTCAAAAAAGCCCACCTGTCCCCCCAGATCCTGACCAACTTTTACCGCTGTACCATCGAAAGCATCCTGACCACCTGCTTTACGGTATGGTACAGCAGTTGCACCGTAGCAGATAGGAAGGCACTACAATGGGTGGTGAAAACCACCCAGTACATCATGGGTGCCCCGCTCCCTGCCATGGATGCCCTCCACTGAAAACGGTGTCTAAAACGGGACGGGAAGATCATCCGGCAAATTTTGCAGATGACACTAAGCTGGGGGGCAGTATTAGCTGTGAGGAGGATGCTAGGAGACTGCAAGGGATAGGCTGGGTGAGTGGGCAAATGTTTGGCAGATGCAGTATAATGTGGATAAATGTGAGGTTATCCACTTTGGTGGCAAAAATAGGAAAACAGACTATTATCTAAATGGAGGCCGATTAGGAAAAGGGGAGATGCAGCGCGACCTGGGTGTCATGGTACACCAGTCATTGAAAGTAGGCATGCAGGTACAGCAGGCAGTGAAGAAAGCCAATGGTATGTTAGCTTTCATAGCAAAAGGATTTGAGTATAGGAACAGGGAGGTTCTGCTTCAGTTGTATAGGGTCTTGGTGAGGCCACACCTGGAGTATTGCGCACAGTTCTGGTCTCCAAATCTGAGGAAGGACATTATTGCCATAGAGGGAGTGCAGAGAAGGTTCACCAGACTGATTCCTGGGATGTCAGGACTGTCTTATGAACAAAGACTGCATAGACTCGGTTTATACTCTCTAGAATTTAGGAGATTGAGAGGGGATCTTATAGAAACGTACAAAATTCTTAAGGGGTTGGACAGGCTAGATGCAGGAAGATTGTTCCCGATGTTGGGGAGGTCCAGGACAAGGGGTCACAGCTTAAGGATAAGGGGGAAATCCTTTAGGACCGAGATGAGAAGGATTTTTTTCACACAGAGAGTGGTGGGTCTCTGGAACTCTATGCCACAGAGGGTAGTTGAGGCCAGTTCATTGGCTATATTTAAGAGGGAGTTAGATGTGGCCCTTGTGGCTAAGGGGATCAGAGGGTATGGAGAGAAGGCAGGTACGGGATACTGAGTTGGATGATCAGCCATGATCATATTGAATGGTGGTGCAGGCTCGAAGGGCCGAATGCCCTACTCCTGCACCTAATTTCTATGTTTCTATGTTAAAGACCCATCCCACCCTAATGGACTGTTCCCCTCCTACCATCAGGGAGGCGGTACAGGAGCCTCAGGTCCGGCACTAGTAGGATGAGGAACAGCTTCTACAACAACACCATCACACTGCTGAGCTCGGAGTCCTGCCGATAGATTTCTCCAGTCTCTCCGTCCACATTGTTTGCATTCTGTATTTATTTCTATATTGCTATCACTACAAACTGACGCTAAACTGCATTTCGTTGTACTCATACTTGTATCTGTGCAATGACATTAAAGTTGAATTGAATTGAATTGAAAAAGGACCGGAGTGAGTCACACTGGATAGCGTTATCAATGAGGGGTGATGGGATCATAACTCCAGTACTCTTAGATCCTATTAACTGAGTAAAAAGGGGAAAGCCTGGCAGATACTCTAATCATTCCAATGAACAGATACTGGTCGAAAGTGACATGCTTGCAAGGGAGGATGGAGGAGGAAATTTATGTTGTCATCATGTCTGTCTTCAGTATACTTTGAGGATGGGGGCAAGGGAAGCATCTAAAAAGAGAGGGCATGAGAAAGGATTGGCAAAAGGGAGAAGCAATTGTATTATATATAAATTCATTGATAAATGTAGAAAAAATATCATTACCCATGGGAGAATTGAAATATGGAACAACTGATGCAACCGGCAAAGGGGTCTCAAGGAGAGCATCTTGGAGTACACAGGGCAGAGGGGAAGAGAGGACCAGACTGGTGTAGCTGAAGTCAAGGCTGCGTGGAGTTTCTTGAGGAACATAAAGAGCAGGTTGTGCTGAAGGAGCCACTTCTGCCTGGAAGTTTGGTGTATGTTTTACTGATCCGGAGGTGACACAGTGGATGGGACTGAACAAACAATGTTGGTTACAGAAGTTCACTATAGGAAGAGTGGGAGAATGAACTTCATCAGTAGAGATCGGAGTCTCAGGATAAGTCTGAAGATCAACGTGTTGGCTGGGAAAGATGTCAAGTATGAACGCTACAGAGAGGGTGAAAGGATCTATTTCTTCCTCACCCTTGCTACCTTGTTATAAGCAAGGGAAAGAAATGAGAGACTACTTCAGATTATTAAGCAAGCTTCTAAAGTTACAAAATTGTTTTTCAATGATTTATTTCAACACAAATAAAATGTAGCTACAAACCTTGCGAAATGTAAAGTACAAATTGTCACACAATGACACAGAGATTAGGCCGGATCCTTTCATACATCCATTCAGATTCACAATTCCATATTTGTAGCCGATAACATCATTTTTCACAACAAGTACCCGCTCACAATTGGTATCTGCCTGTGAAGCACAGAATACAACGGTTAACTTTCGGGATGGTTTAGATCTAGTGTCCAGCAACTGAATAACTGTAGTGATTCAAACACTTTCCAGACTGTACGTTCATGCACAAGTTCAGCAATAGATCATATACAAGCAGAAAATGTTTGAAAAAACAACACATCATAGAAACATAGACATAGAAAATAGGAGGAGGCCATTCAGCCCTTCGAGCCAGCACCGCCATTCATTGTGATCATGGCTGATCGTCCCCAATCAATAACCCGTGCCTGCCTTCTCCCCGTTGGGAGTAGGCAGCAGTTCAGTGATAAATAGATCATGTTCCAATAATCTTTCACCAGAACGGGTGAAAGACCATTGGTTAGAAATATGAATTCTTGTTTTTCTTTCTACAGACGCTAGCTCATTTGCTGAGTATTTCTCGCACTTTCTATTTTAAATTTGATTTTGTGTAGTGCAAAACTTTTTATTTGAGGGACAAAAGTAATATGTATCTTTCACCAAGACTTTGGCAAGGCCACAATTGTCATTGTGTATATCTGTTCTAGTGTCCTACTGAGGTTTTGGAAAGGATGTAAAAATCTCAAGAATAATTCCCACTTTACTGCAAATTAGGCTATTTTGGCAACAACTTTGCAGCAAGTGCCTCTTTAATGCAAATTGGACAGCACGGTGGCGCAACGGTAGAGTTGTCACCTTACAGCGCCAAACACCCGGGTTCGATCCTGACTACGGCTGCTGTCTGTATGGAGTTTGTATGTACTTCTCATGACTGCGTGGCCTTTCTCCGAGATCTATGGTTTCCTCCCACACTACAAAGACGTACAGGTTTGTAGGCTAATTGGCTTTGGTAAAAATTGTAAATTGTCCCTGGTGTGTTGGATGTTAGTTGTCGGGGATCTCTGGTCGGTGCGGACTCGGTGGGTTGAAGGGCCTGTTTCACGCTGTATCTCTAAACTAATCTAGTGACCCAGGAAGGCTCCAAAAAACATGATCATACTGTAGACCTGGTGCCTAGAAGGGAACATGTTGTGCTTATACCACAAATTATTTTACTGATAATTCTCTCATTGCAATTGTTTCCAGCACAGTTCAGAGATTGATGTGGAAAAAGTGAATCTTTTTCCAACAACTTGTTTGCTCTATTTGCTGTTTCACAGTATTTTTCGTGAATCTTCAGAAATGTATGCACTAGCACACTCCGATCTCTGGAGTGAAAGGAGGGTAAACGTTTTGGGTCGGAACCCTTCTTCAGAGGGTTGACTAACACAAACATTTCCTGTTCTCGATCTCATACTGACCTTTCTGTACGAGGCCTCCTCCTTGGCCAGTGCGAGGCCACAGTCAAACTGGCGAACCACGCCTCGTGTTCTATTTGCTTCGCTTACAACTCAACAAATTAAACATTGTATTCACCATCTTCACCAAATACCCTCCCTACTGCCTCTTTCTTTCCCAAGTCTTTCTCCCCACTCTGTATGCTCCTATTTCTCCAACCATCTCCCCAACAGCCCCCCCCCCCCCACCCCCCCCCAGCATCATCATCCTACTCCATTCCCCTCCGTGATACACTCATCTCACAAGCCTGCGTCCCCCATTTCACTTTTATTCCCAGGGAAAGACACAAAATGCTGGAGTAACTCAGCGGATCAGGCAGCATCCCTGGCGAACACATCTTTAAGAAGGGTCGCGAGCTGAAACGTTACCTATCAAGTTTGAAGAAGGGTCCTGACCCAAAATGTCACCCATCCACGTGCTCTCAGGATGCTGCCTGACCCGCTGACTTACTCCAACAAATTGTGTCTTTCTTTGGTAAACCAGCATCTGTTCCCCTTCTTCCATCCCCTTCTTACTCCGGCTTTCCATTTCACTCCTCCTCTCGTCTTCCCATCTGACACCATTGTCTCCTTTTCACCTCTAACCCTTGTCACTAACTCCATCCATCTGACAAACAACCCTTGACTTGCATTACCTATCGCTTGCAAGGCTTTGTCCCGCCCCATCTCTCTTTTCCATCTTTCTCCCCCCTACTCTTATCAGACTGAAGCAGGGTCCCAACCCAGAATGTCACCTGTCCATTCCCACCTCAGATGATGCTTGACCTGCTGAGCTCCTCAGCACTTTGTGTTTTGCTGAGGATTCCAGCATCTGCATTTTCTTGTGTCTATCGTCTTCCCCACTACAGTTACAATGGTACAGAGTCAGAATGTCCCATATCAAATGGCTAGTTTTGATGCCCTTGTGTATCAATGGACATCACGTTGTTTCATAAAGTGCTTTACAAATGGCAATAGAAGAGAGATAGCCTTGTCAGTTTCCAAAGCAAATCTCCTAATTATGACCTCCACTGTAAACCAGCATCTGCATTCTTAACAAACAATTGTGTCTGTAGGAATGAACTGCAGATGCTGGTTTAAACCGAAGGTTGATACAAAAAGCTGGAGTAACTCAGCATCTGTGGAAAAGAGCCATCGGCAACGTTTCGGGTCGAGACCCTTCTTCAGACCCTGGTATCTGTTTGATTACTCCAGGCTGGTGACATGAAACAATTTCTTTTTGTAGAGTTTAAAATTAATTAGCTGCAACACCACTTTCCACAGATATTTGCATTTCGGGCATTAACTTTCCCATCTTGAAAGATGGTTACAGATTTATGAGAACATTTGGAAGAAGTCAGATTTCAATAATCCAGGGTTTTTTTGTCAACTGGGAGACGCTGTGGTTACATGCATGTGCATTTTCAATGGAGGATTACTTACAAACTTTTGCATCATTCAAATGAACTAAAAATCACATACATGCCTCTGCTGGAAATGATTTCAGGAACCACGATTGATCTTTGGTTCCCTTGCACTGAATTACAACACCAACGATGAAATTATGGCTTAGGGAAGTCCTACATCAATAAGTACACCATTGATATTTTTAGAGAAAAAGGCTGATCCACAATTCCACTCATGCTATGAGCCAGTGGAGCAGAATTCTGTCTGTTCCATTTCATATATCATCATACAAGCAACTGCAAATATTCAGTTATCACACACCAATGAACTTGCGAGCAAAATTATTAATTTCATTTCTCAAACTTACCAAAATCATTCTGAAATTACTCGTGGTGGAAGAATCGGAACTTTGAATCGTGAGCTTATTCCTTCTCATCCTACTGATCTTGAGTTCATGAACAAGCCTGTAAGCGGAAGAGAAAAAATGTGCAAAAAGATCATTGTAAAACATCAATAATGCAAATTCCTTTTTGAATGAACTCCAGATCAAGGATTTATTTTACAAATCGTAAGAAGGATGATGAGAGAAATTGAGGCTTTTGTCTGAAAAAAAGATACGCATCAGGTACAGGCGACTGGGATCAAGTGTATCCCTGAAGTGAATATAAGGGATTGAGGAGTGTACTTAGGAAGGAAAACGGCAGGGCAAAATGAGTGCATGAGATAGCACAAGCAAAGACGATTAAGGGAAATCCAAGGAAATCTTGTAAATATATTAAGGGGAAAAGGGTAACATGGAGAGAAAATACAAAGTGGTCATCCATGTGTGGAGCTGCAGGAGATAGGCAATGTCCTCAAAATTTCTCCCCCATTTTTACTGCAGAGAAGGACAAGATGACAAGGAAACTTGGGAAAATTATAGGCAATAACTTAAGTATAGTCTGTGTACAGTTGAGGAGGTGCTGGACATCCTAAAACATATGGGGGCAGAAACATTACCAGGCTTGATCAGATATATCCAAAGACATTGTGGGAAGCTCGGGAAGAAATTGCAGGAGCCCTGACCAAGTTATATGAATTATCGTTAGACACGGGGGACTGCTGGAAGACTGAAGGGTGGCTAATGTTGAGCCTCTATTTAAGGGCTGCAAAGAAAAATATGGGAACTATAGACCAGTAAGTCTCACCCACCAGTGGTAGGAAAGTTACTGAAGAAGATTCTGAGGAATAAGATTGACATGCGTTTGGGAAGACAAGGGTTGATCAGGGATAATCAACATGTTTTAGTGCGTGAGAAATCGCTGGAGGGTAGGGCAACAGATGCTGTCTGTATAGATCTCAGCAAAGGCTCCGTATGGTGGGCTGCACTGGAAGGTATGATTGTATGTGGAATGTTGTATTTCGGACTATGTCGGCACCTATATGTAGTGGCTCTTTGCATACTTGCATATTGCATGCAAGACAAAAAATGTCACTGTACCAAGTACATGTGAGAATAAAATATCAATCAATAAAGTATCAATAAATCTTCCTGCAGTTCTGAGGAAGTGGCGCTGACTCAAATCGTTAACTGGTTTCTCTTTCCATGGATGCTGCTTGACTGGCGAACATTTTATTTCATATTCTAGCATCTGCAGTTCTATTTGTTTTCCAACTCCATCTAGTGCCCTTGCAACCGAGAGACTGAACCCTGTCTGTTCACAATGTCAGTGTTATATATTCACCGGACACATATATCGGCTCATCCAAGCCTTTGTTCCATCGGGGTTACTGCAATACATCCTCGGCCTCCCGCACTGACCCTCTATTACCTTGATGCCATCGAAGGCTTAGCTGCCAAAATATTGTCCCATTCACATATGACCTATATGTTTGCTTCCCTACTTTGATTTCCCAGTAAAGCTGTCTTGCAATATTTTTATTCTCAGTCACCTCTCTTCAATCTGGCCTCTTTAACATTCCTCCTGACAAATCCCATGCCTTCAACTGTCATGTTATGAAGTGATGAAATGCACCCTAAACGCCTATGTTTCCAACATTTGGTTGTTTAGTTTAGAAATACAGCACGGAAACAGGCCCCTCGACCCATCACCGAGCACTGATCGTCGAAACACCAGCACCATGTTAACCCCCTACAAACCTGCACATCTTTGGAATGTGGGAGGAAACTGGAGCACCTGGAGCAAACCCACGCAGTCACATGGAGTACGTGCAAACGTACGTACAACCCATGGTCAGGATCAAATGTGGTTCTCTTGCACTGTAAGGCAGCAGCTCTATTGTCACCTGCTTCTGTTTTAGAGCACATGATAAAATCCAAAGCTGTGACTAAGCTTTAGTAATCTCCCTTAGTACCTCTGTGCGGTTCAGTGTTAGAGGCTTACGATGGAACTGATGGATATATGAGAGAGAATAGGTCCAGGGCAATAAATTGAGTTGATTGGTTTACCCCAAGAGCTGTCATTATCTATATAGGCCAAATGGCCTCTGCTTAGTTGAGTTTAATTTCGTTTACTGTAGAGATACAGCACGGTAACAGGCCTTTGGCCCACTGAATCCGCACCGACCAGCGATCCCCATACACTAGAACTATCCTACACACTAGGGACAATTTACAATCTTTATCAAAGCCCATTAGCCTACAAACATGTCTGTCTTTGGAGTGTGGGAGGAAACCGAAAACCGAGGCAGGTCACAGGGAGAACTTACAAATACTTCCGTATAGACTGAAACAATAGTCTGGATCGAACCAAATAAAATATAAGATGGGGAAGCAGGAAAAGGGGAAAACGGGGATTGTAATAAAATTATAACCCACTTACTGGTGATATGATTGGAAGTTCATTAGTCCGCAGTGCCTTTTCCGTGCAAGTGAAATGAAGTTCATACCCATTCGAGCGACCCTCTGTTTAAAAGTTAGGACACTGGTGATCAGACTTCATTGGCAGTCGCACAAGATTTAAGCATGCTTAGTAGGTTAATTAGGAAGTAACTGCTCTGAGACTAAAGGGCCTGTCCCACCAGCATGCAACTCTACGCGATTAGCGCGACCTAACGTGGTCGCTTGAGCCGTCCGGCGTCGCGGGGCCGGTCCCACATCGATCGCCGGAGCCGCGCGGAATTGTGCGGAGTTCGTCCCGAGTTCGTCCCGACACCGCGCGGGGCTCCGAAAAACCGACTATGTCTAAAAATCCCGCGCGGCAACGGCTTGTCGGCTCGCAGTCGCCTCGACATTTACACACCGCCCGGACATCGTGCCTCCGTGAACCTATTTGTAAGTGCCTCCGTGACCCTCTATGTGTGTGGTTCCGTGGCCCTGTATGTGTGTGTGTCTCGGTGCCCCTCTCTGTGTACCCCTCTAAGTCCTGGCGAACTTACCTTGGACTTGCTTCAAGTTCGCCTCGCTTTGCGCCGCGTTGCGCCACTCACCCAACCTCCGCGCGGCCCTCGCTGCCGGTTTAGTTGCGCTTGCCGCATTCAGGCGCATGCTGGTGGGAACGGCCCTGTACAGGGGATCACCCGACCTCCGCTCGGCCCCCGCTGCCGGTTTGATCGCGTTCATCGCATAGAGTTGCATGCTGGTGGGACAGGCCCTTAATTCAGGTATTCGGGGAGCACTGGACTTAATACCAGGGTACAGTTAGTAGTCCAGAAATCATGAAAGAATAACCAAGGTAAAAGCATCATAACTCTGTAGCATCAAATACATGTTGTTCTGCTATAACACACTAATTGTGTTCCTAAGAAACCCTGTGTTATAGAAAATTGCTTTGTAAAGACAATTGTGTCAATGGGGAAAAGAGGATTAGGGGCTAGAGATTCAGGCTGCCACAGCATTTTCAAAAATAAAGGCAAACATATTAATAGCTACACAAGTTTAGTTTTGTTACTGAAGCTAAAAATGCTAAAGGCTATATGTTACATTATTTAATAAACAGCATAGAAGCGATTCTTGTCAATTTCAAAGAACACGGAAAAACTGATAGACTACGCTCTGATGAGGCAATGCTGTTTGATTACTGCAGTGAGCTTACATGGAAATGTGTGAGACTTATTATTCCTAGATGGCGCTTTTTCTGCTTGTCAATTTTCAAAGTAACTTTTAAGTAGTTGTCTACTTTTCAACCGAAATCATGTTAGAACTGCTTTGGCCTATATAATACAAATAGAGATCCCTAATTCATCAATCGAGTTATGGAATTATGTGTTCATAAGCCATAGGAGCAGAATTAGGCCATTTGGCCCATCGTGTCCACTCCACCGTTCAATTATGGCCGATCTATCTTTCCCTCTCAACCCCATTCTCCTGCCTTCTCTCCACAACCGATGACATTCTTCCTAATCAAGAACCTGCTATTCTCTGCTTTAAAAATACCCACTGACTTGGCCTCCACAGAAGTGTGTGGCAATGGATTCAATTCACTATCCTTTGACCAAAGAAATTCCCCCTCACCTCCTTTCTAAAGGTATGTCCTTTTATTCTGAGGCTGCGCCCTCTGGTCCTCGACTCTCCTGCGAGTGGAAACGTCCTCTCCACAATCGCTCTATCCAGGCTTTTCACTATTGTGTAAGTTTTAAAGAGGGGGTCCCCCCCCCCCCATCCTTCTAAACTCCAATGGGTACAGGTCCAGAGCCGTCAAACACTCATCATTCGTTAACCCAATTATTCCCGTGATGACTCTTGTAAACGTCCACTGGACCCTCTCAAACATCCCTCCTCAGATATGGGGCCCAAAATCACTCGCAATACTCAAAATGTGGCCTGACCAGTGCCTTATAAAGCCTCAGCATTACATCCCTGGTTCTATATTCTAGTCCTCTCTAAATAAATGCTAACATTGTATTTGCCTTCCTTACTACCAAACCAACTTGCAAATTAACCTTTCGGAATCCTGCACCAGCACTCCCAAGTCCATTTGCACCTCCGATTTCGGAATCCTCTCCCCATTTAGAAAATAGCCTATGCCTTTATTCCTGCTGCCAAAGTGCATGACCGCACACTTTGTTACACTATATTCCTTCTGCCACTTCTCTGCCCACTCTCCCAACCTGTCCAAATCCTTCTGCAGAGTCCCTGCTTTCTCTACGCTACCTGCCCCTCCACCTATCTTCGTATCATCCGCAAACTTGGACACAAAGCCTTCAATCCCCTCACCCAAATCATTAATATACACCATGAAGAGTAGCGGCCCCAGCATCGTTGCCGACGCAACTCAGCTAGTCACTGGCAGCCAACCAGAAATAGCCCCCTTTATTCCCACTCTTTGTCTTCTGCCATTCAGCCAACCTGCTATCCATGCTAGTATCTGCCCGCTAATACCATGGGCTTTCTTCGTGTTTAGCAGCCTCATGTGCGGCACCTTATCAAAGGCCTTCTGAAAATCCAGGTAAAAAACACCCACTGACTCTCCGTTGTCTAGTCTGCTATTTACCTCCTCAAAGAATTCCAACAGATTTGTCAGGCAAATCTTCCCTTCATAAAACCATACCGACTTTGGCCTATTTTATCATGTGCTTCTAAGTACTTGGAAACCACATCTTTAATAATGGACTCTAACATCTTACTAACCGCTCAAGGAAGTCAGGCTAACCAGCATATAGTTTCCCCTATTTTACTTCGGAGTCACGTAAGTGACTTCGTGAAGACCCCGCCAGGCACGCATGCGCGACATATCGTCGACCGCATGCGAGCGACAGGCAGGGAGGAGCGTTGCTCCTCTACTGCAGGGACCTGCAGGTAGGGAAAAAACTAACCTGCAGTCTTTTTCTTCCAGGTGACCCTGTCGCTGGGTCTCGAGGCCGCCTCGTATCTGACTGCCGCGGCAGTCAGTGGCGGCACCAACAATCTGGAGTCGGGCAGCCCGTTGCCCAGGAAGGTCCGGGCTCACACACTCGCCGGCGGAGGACGGCAGAGGCAGCCCGACTCTACACCGCAGCCCGCAGGGGACGCCGTGGGCTGGCGGCGTGCATGTAGGAGTGGGGCTTGCAGGCTCGCCGTCAGAAGTTCGCAATGGCAGAGTGGCAGCCCCGACTCTACACCGCAGCCCGCAGGGGACACCGCGGGCTGGCGGCGTGCATGTAGGAGTGGGGCTTGCAGGCTCGCCGTGGGGAGCAAATGGAGCAGCAGCCCGACTATACACCGCAGCCCACAGGCGACACTGCGGGCTGCTGGCATTCAGGAAGGAGGGGGCTTGCAAGCAAAGGCAGAACCGCAGCCTGACTCTACACTGCAGCTGCAGGGATACTGTGGCCTCAGGTAAGATACTAACCTTGAATAGCTAAGCTTCTGTACTAGAGTTTGCTTACAGATGGATGGAGACCAGAATGAAGGCAGCGAAACATGCCTCCAAGGGCCATGCAACTTCAGATGGGAGTCAGCGGCCACCATTCCAGGAGCGGCTCATAACATCGGCAGTACCCGTTTTGCGGACTGGGATAAGAACGCGGAGATCGGAGAGCCCTGCGCAGCCAGGACCCGTCTCTCCACCACGGCTGACCATGGGGCCGCAAAGTGGTGGAGCACCGCGCGGGAGCAGGGTAGGCAAGACCCTGACTCCCTACCACTGTCACCTAAGCATAGTGACAGTGGAGCAAAGGTGCGTAAACATGTGACCCGCTCGGCGGCTCGTTTGTCTCCCCTACTATGCAGGTACCAGAGCAGGGGGAGAGCTGCGCACAGGTCATGCCCCGCTGCAGCGGGAGGCATCGACATACCGCCGGGGGTAACCTGCTAGATTGCGGGCCGGTGATGGACCTGCTGGAAGTCGGGGAGCCCTGCAGGAGCAGGAGGTACCGGCATTCCACCGGAACAGGCTGCCGGAGCGCAGACCGGTGGCAGCAGTTTACGGCTAGGCATCCCCGTTGCTACGGGTAAAGCCGGCTATGCGCCGTCACGGACCCGTGTGGTTAAGGGTGACGGCAAGCCTGCACGGACAGCGGAGCCGGTAATGGGGACCGGTACCGAACCTTCCCTCTGCCTTCCCACCAGGCAGAGGTGCCGCTTGGGTCTGAACGACGGCGGACTAGCGGTATGTCCGTGCAGGAGTCGTACAGCCTGCAGGAGCAGGAGGTACCGGCACTGCACCGGAACAGGCTGCCGGAGCGCAGACCGGTGGCAGCAGTTTTCGGCCAGGCATCCCCGTTGCTGTGGGTAAAGCCAGCTATGCGCCGTCACAGACCCGTGGGGGTGAGGGTGACGGCATGCCTGCACGGACTGCGGAGCCGGTAATGGGGATCGGTACCGACTCGTTTCCTCTGCCTTCCCATCAGGCAGAGATGCCGCTGAGGTCCGAACGACGGCGGACTAGCGGGATATCCGTGCAGAAGTCGTTCAACCCTGCAGGAGCGGGTGTTGACAAGTACCTGCCAGCGCATCTCGTGAAGGTGCGACCTACTGGCAGAAGCCCCAGCGACTCAGCGGGGCCTGGGGAAGTCGACTTGTTGTCCGTGTGTAGCGGCAGCGGTCGCATGGCTAGGATGGAGCTAATGGTGGGGCAACTATATCAGCAGGACCTGGATCGGCAAGAGCGGGAGTCTCAGCGGTCTGGGAGTTGGATCATGCCGCCACCTTCAATCTCACCTTCGTCCATCGGCAGTGCTAGGAGTCAACAGATGGCCGATTTGACGAAGAAGCGGCAGCAGAAGAGCCCACTGCTCGCGATCCAGAAGAAGAAATGCTGGAGGTAGTGTCGAAATTTCCGAAGCCTGTATCTTCAGGGGAACCGCTGCACCCTACACTGGCAGTAAGTATCGATTTCCTGTCAACACACCAGCTCCAAGACCAGGTGCTTTCAGAAACAATGGAGAAGTACAAGGATCCTGGAAATTGTGTTACCCTGAACGTCCTGAAGGTCAACTCAGCCATC
Source organism: Raja brachyura (assembly GCA_963514005.1). The sequence continues at coordinate 81,834,725 of OY740789.1, read as the reverse complement.
TGAGGGAATGCGAGGGCACAAGAGGTTAAGATGCAGAAAATTCTGAAGCTGTTGACGTTGCATCACGGCGCTCGCCAGGACCCTCGATGGGGCAGGTGTATCCGCAGAGCAGCAGGATGCTCTAGCCCTCCTGTGTAGCACACTTCGAAACACTGTTTTAGTCAGAGCTCCATCCGGCCCGACCTTAACCCTAAATTCGCTGGGTTGGGTCGTACCTCCACCACACCACCAAGGGTGCAGATTTACCGAAGACAGCCTTATCCTCCCTCCAAACCTCGGGGGGGGGGGGGGGGGGCAGCCGGAAGACCATCAAGAACATATCCAAACCAGAACGTCAGGCCCGCCGGTAACCATGGAGGTAAGGGGGTCTGGTTCTCTTGGAAGTATTGCATGCATAACCTCACAAGTAGGAGGGAGGTTACATACATTCTGGGGCTCTGTTTGTCACTATCCCAGGGAACAGAGCAATAGACATAATAGACGCATGTAACAGCCTTGCTTGCGCCAGGGAACCGACATTAGATATGCTGCTAAGGCAATTGGTAAATTTGGAGCTACATTCCAGCCACATAATTGGGCCGTTACGCTATCAAAGCTTGGGAAAAAGCAAAATCTCGGCATTTAACGCGAATGCTGGACATTTAAGAGCCTATGCAGCTGCCAATCGAAGCATAAATTGAGCTACAATGGTGGTTTAGCAATGGTTGTGATTGTTAAATCCCATCATTACATCAAACCCATTAGTCGCGTTACAAACCGACGCAAGCGCCAAGGGCGAGGGAACTACCGACACCATTCCAGTTGGGGCGGTAGATGGGATTTGCACGAGTCTACTTCTCTTCAACCACAAGGAATAAACTGTTTAGAAATGCTGGGAGCATGTCAAGGGCTGCAGGCTAATCTGCAGCATACATATGTTCGTCTTCAAAATGATACCACTGAGGTAGCATATTAAACCTTATGGGTGGTGTCAAGTCAATATCTTGGGATGTATTGGAAACATTAATTTGGCTCTGGTGGATTGAAAGAAATATTTGGGTTCAGCTACGTACCTTCTGGTTAAGCTCAATATAGTGGAGGACACCAGGTCACAAGTATTTAATAACAACATCAAGTGGATTTGAACCTCCAAATATCTGCTAAAATTATAGCCTAATATGGAACACCAGATATCGACCTCCTTGCGTCCAGGTTCAGCCATTGGATACCAACATATGTCTCTTGAGAACCAGATCCTGGGGCAGTGGCGATGGACGTGTTCTCACTACCTTGGGAGGGGAAATTATTTTTCTATGCTTTCCCCATTCTGCTTCATCAGACAGGTGCTGCAGGAAACGCATCCAGGCTCTGCGACATAAAGGACCATGGAAGTCAAACAGCATCGTGCAGAGAGTCCACTAGGAAGCAGTACCTCACCTACATAAGGATATGGGAGGTTTTCTGTAGTCAAACCTAGACCATCTACATATCTGCTACACTCTCCAAGGTGCTGGAATACTCACGGGTCTTCATTATGATGAGACCCTCAGTTACAGTGCTGTATACAGTGCCAGGAGTGCACTGTCATCCTATCGCAAGTTGGAGTGGGATCTCACCAGCTGGTGTCCAAACTATGAGGGGTATGGTCTATCCATCCCTCCCCGAACATGATATTATGTTACCTGAGATTGGAGGTAGTGTTGACCCTACTCAGGAGCTGGTCGCCTATGAAGGATTTACCACTGGACTTACTCACCGTCAAAGTGGTTATGGTAATGGCATTGAACACAGCACAACGGGTCATGACTCTACAGGAATTAAACCTTGATAGAATGACCGGACCATAATAAAGTAACTTCTTTATAGAAGAGTTGCTTAAACTACACAGACCTGGAATTACAGGTCTGAAAATGGGCATCAGGTATATGGAGACGGGTCTGTTTCAGCCATGGAAACCCACGTCACAGGGTGATCGTGCAGACTATCTCCAGATGACTCAAGGTGGTATTCGGTGCAGCAGGTAAGACACTACCATTTTAAATGTCATTCTACCAGGGCTGCATCCACATCAGTGGCAAGGACCATGGCGGTGTTCAGGGCTTATGGCCTCGCAATAGCGAGCTGGGCCAGTGAATCTACATTTCAGCGGTTTTATAACTGACTTGTAACCGCTCCCACAACGTTGGTGGATTCAGTTTTAAGTGCTGTTCCCTAAACGTTTGTCCCCGAGTTCAGGGGGTTATTGTTGTATTAACAAATGTTATTATTTTTCAGCTTGTTCAAGTCTGAAAAACGTTAACATACTTCCTCCATCAGAATTAAGGCAGTGTGTGAGCATGGGCGTGGTCCAAGGCATGTAATCACAGAGCTTTGAAATCTTCATGAAGTCACTCATGTGACTCCGAAGTAAAATAGTAAGATTAAACAAGAACTTACCAGTTTGAAGTTTGATCTTTATTTTATGAGGAGTTACGATGAGGGATTTCGTGCCCTCCGCTCCCAACCCTCTATCATAAGTTCAACTGGTGTAGTCAAGTTTTAATCTTACTATCTTTAGTCTTGTGATCTGTGATTCCACACCGCTGCTTTGAAGAATGTCGCGCATGCGTGCCTGGCAGGGTCTTCACGAAATCCCTCATCGTAACTACTCATAAAATAAAGATCAAACTTCAAACTGGTAAGTTCTTGTTTAATCTTACTATTTTGCTTTACTCCCTTCTTGAACAACAGAATAACATATGCAATTTTTCAGCCCATTGGGTCCACTCCTGAATAGTGATTCCTGAAAGATCAGCACTAAAGCTTATTTCAGTTTCCCTGGCACTTTCTCCTGAATAATTAATAGCAACTCCACTGACTTTCTTGAATTTCAGGCACGTTGCTGGTGCCTTCCGTTGTGAAGACTGATGCAATAAACGTATTCAATTCATCAAAAGGATGTGTAAACTTGGATATTCAGCTCCCAGCTGCGGTCCTCTTTCAGCCACATCTCCATGACGCCCACAGCGTCACATCTACCAATCTTTAGCTGTGCTATAAGCGCATCCACTTTGTTCTGTATACTGCGTGCATTCAAATATAACACATTTAGTTCAGTATTCACCATCTCTTCTCAAATTGGTCCCCATTTTGCCTTACCTTAGAATCTTATCCCTTCTTAAACTTTGTCCTATTACTACTATAGATTTCAGTAGCCACTCCTGCACTCTTCTTCCCTTTAACTACATCCATACATATCTAATTTATTTTCAAAGTGACCCTCCCCTCCCACCACTATTTAGTTTATAGCCCTATCTACGGCCCTCGTTATGCAGTTTGCCAGGACTCTGATCCCAGCATGTTCAAGTGGCATCTCTTCCTCCTCCGCCTCCCACAGCAATCTTTGAGCCACGCATTCAACTCTTTAATCTTCTTGACCCTGTACCAATTTGCTAATGGCTCAGATAGCAGCTCAGAGGTTATTACCTTTTTAGTTCTGATTTTCAATTTAATCCTTGCTCTGGGCTAGCCAGGTTGGCACTCTTTTCCTCAGCCCTTCCTGCCAAACCCCATTAAGTCAAAGTCTCAAATTGTATTTTTCCTCAACACGGCCACTCCCAACATGGCTGTTCCTCTGTACATGGCCTTCCTTTTATTCACTACTCTGTCTCCTGCTCAGACAATCAGATGTCAGCTTCGCTCTATGCCCCGCCTTCTCAATCAAGTACATGTTACACTAGTAGAAAAACAACTTTTTCCTACTTTAAAAAAACAAAAAAAATTCTAGCATGATGGCTGCTCTCCGACTCTTGTGCTCAACTTCTGATGTTATAACCGTACCACCTGTACTCCATTTGTAAAATTCTAAGATGAGGTTTACCGTATTAATAGCATCCTCCTCCAACATCTTCAATCGCTTTTCTTCCATTTCCCTTTTATTAATTGCCTCCCAGGTAAGAGGATTACAATTGTTATTTCCAGGTAATAGCCTGAAATATCTGTCCTTTTCTCGATCATAGTAGAATCCAGGTAGCTCTAGATAGATGAAAAGAGAGCATGTTACTTGTTACACAATGACATGAACATCACTAGGCCTGGCCTGCACTTCTGATGCTGACGTTACAACCGCTGGCACCAATCTGCTGAAGTTCCCCCCTTCAGTTTGGATGCCTTCCAAGCCTGGGTGCTGACCCACTGGTGTGCTCATTGACGATAGGGGACACTGCATTGCACTGCTGAACTCCTTGTTCCAGCATTAATACTGGCTGGACAGAGCCAAGTCAGCACACATGAAGAGCAGGGAATGAGATCGTAAATGACAGCAGTAAAATTGAGACACAAGAAACTGCAGATGCTGGAATCTTGAGTAAGGCACAAAGTTACACACAAAATGCTGGAGTAACTCAGTGGGCCAGGCATCTCTGGATGGAAGGATGGGTGACTTTTTGGGTTGAGACCCTTCTTCAGACTGAGAGAACACAAGGTGGTGGGGGAAATCAGTGGGTCAGGCAAACTCTGGCGCGGCTGGAAAGGGTCGAAGTTTGAAGAAGGGGCCCGACCCGAAACAGTGTCAATTCATTTCTTCCGCAGATACTGCCTGATGTACTGAGTGCCTCCAGCACTGTGATTTTCTAAAATATTAGTCGATCAGTTTGAATTGGGGAACGTGTTAGATCTTTTGTTCTGACTGAAAGGATTCATGGAAGATGACAAAAAAAATCAACGTTACTAAATGTTTGAGACCAGCAATGTCTGATTAATTTAATAGTTGTAATATTGATTGGCCAGAAATCCAACAAAAATGTTTGTTTATTGTTTAAAGTAAGTTCCACCTTTCCTCACCCCTATGGTCTTCCTGCCCATCACCCACCCCTAGAGGTCCTTGCCCTTTCTTTTCTCATCTACCCACCATCCCTCCCTTTGGTTCTACATTTCACACCTCACCTTCCTTGCTTATCAGATTCTGCTAACTCCATTCCTTTGTGTAGGAAGGAACTGCAGATGCTGGTTTACGCCGCAGATAGACACAGGATGCTGGAGTAACTCAGCAGGACAGGCAGTATCTCTGGATAGGAAGGGGTGACGTTTTGGGTGGAGACCCTTCTTCAGACCCTCTCTCCAGAGACTTCCCTCCAGATTTCTAACTCCATTCCTTTTGTCTTCTTCACTTTATCACCTTCACCCTTCTCTCCCCAACCTGACTCATTTTCCAATCAATCTCTCCTCACCTGGATCCACCCAACATTTGCCAGCTCTTGCCCAACTCATTCCAGCAGCTAGCAGATAGACACAAAATGCTGAAGTAACTCTGGCTCAGGCAGTCTCTCTGTAGAAAAGGAATAGGTGATGTTTTGGGTCGAGACTCTTCTTCAGAGTCATTTTGTGTTTATTTTTGGTGTAAACCAGCATCTGCAGTTCCTTCCTACACATTCCAGCAGCTGCCTCCACTATACGACTTTGGAAAGACTCCCTGTTCTTGTTCGGCACATGGGTGCCAGTCAGTGATGACCACAATTAAGATTCTTCTTGTTATCTCTTTGAATTAAAATATTTAGAACAAAAACCTGACGGAAATATTCATCGTTCCCAATTGGTGAAATGGGAGTTAGAAGCCGGTCGCTCAACACTGGTCACCCAGCTTCCAACATACTCATGTTGAATTGGGGCCATTTGAACATGGAAGGCATTGCTTTGGTGCCCTCTCCCAACCGTCTCAAGCCTGTAAATAAACATTTTTCAATGGGGGTGGAAAATGATTGGGAATGGAAACTCTGGCCATATTGCCCCTCCTCCTCTGTACATTATAGGGACGAATCTGAGCCTAGGTCTAACCAGGATGGATGCCAGGGCATTCTGGCTTAAAACATTCCAGCTCATGCCATCTCAGGTACTGTCTTCACTTAATGGTGTACAATTTCACCTGGTTCACAAATTGCCAAACACATGTATTACGTAATAGAATGGCATTTTCTGTGCAACACAACAGGAGTTCGGTGATATGTCAGCTGATTGGGAGGCTGGCGACTTTCACCTTTGCAAACCGCAAATGTGTTACATCTGTCTGTGGAGATGCATTTTATTTGAAAAAGGCTGTTGTAGGAACATGCCACATTGTGCTTTCCACTGCAATAGTTTACTGCTAGAGTGATTACAACTTCTGAGCCTCTGAAGAGTGTAAATACACAGCACTTGTTATTTTCTTTCCAGGAAAGGAAATCAAAGGGGCAGATTTCAAACTGAAACTCGTTTTACACAGCAACTCACCCATCCATTTTCACCATTTCATTTTGAGCTGTTGGCATTGGTAGAAAGATTACCATTTATTGTCTTCCCCAGTTCTCCTTCAGTAGATGGTGGCGAGTTGTCTTCTTGAACTAGTTCAGGCTTTAGAGTCGGAGAGTGATACAATACGGCAGGGATGGGCAGGTTCTGAATAGGGGCCGGGACGCATGTCTGTAAGCGGATGGTGGGCCACATCTATCACATGTACACAAGGGTCCAGCCCCCACCTCGCCCCGGATGGCAGGCATTAAATCACGTGTTCGCAGAAGGTAGACAAAAATGCTGAGGAAACCTAGCGGGTGAGGCAGCCTCATGCAATCCTTGCATGTCTCACCCGCCGAGTTTCTCCAGCATTTTTGTCTACCTTCGATTTTTCCAGCATCTGCAGTTCTTTCTTGAACGTGTTCACAGAAGGTGCACGGCCGTGCCGGCGGCTTTGCGCACGATGCGGTACAGCCAGAGCTCGGGCACGACTGAGCGCCGGCCAGACGATTACGGGGAAAAAAATCCGCCCGCGGGCCGGATGAGTTTGGGTTACCATAGGTTGCCGACCCCTGCAATACAGAAACAGGACCTTGGAGCCCAACAGGACCACACCACTGCTGATCAGGTACCCATACAAATACCTTGTTTCATTCTCCTCACATTTATCCCAGCCAAAGGGCAGCACTTACAGTTGTTGCCTTACAGCGCCAGAGATCCAGGAGTTTATACAGAATTTGTACATTCTCCCTGTGACCGCGTGGGATTTCTCCAGGTCCTCCAGTTTCCTCCCGCATCCCAAAGACATACAGGTTTGTAGGTTAATTAGCTTCTATAAATTGTAATTATCGCCAGTGTGTAGGATAGCCCCAACTTCTTTGGGAGGTGGGAGACAACAGGAGCATCGGGAGAAACAGAAAATATGTAAACTCCACATGGGCAGTGTTTGGATTGGGATTGAGCCTGGATGACTGGAGATGTGAGGCAGTGACTCCACAAACTGTGCCACTGTACCACCTGATGAAGGTTCTCCCGCTTGGCTGTTGACTTGGAGTTCCAGGATTTATATTTATTGACAATGAAGAGCTGGAGATATTTCCTGATCAGGATGACATTGGGAGAGTCTAGGACCAGAGGGCATAGCCTCAGAATTAAAGAACATTCCTTTAGGAAGGTGGAGGAATTTCTTAAGTCAGAGGGTGATGAATCTATAGAATTCACTGCCATAGAGGGCTGTGGAGGCCAAGTCAATGGATATTTTTATGGCAGAGATAGATTCTTGATTAGTACAGGTGTCAGGGGTTATGCGGAGAAGGTATGAGAATGGGTTAAAAGGGAAAGATAGATCAGCCATGATTAAATGGCGGAGTAGACTTGACGGGCCAAATGGCCTAATTCTGCTCCCATCACATATGAACTTATGACATTTGACTTGGAAAAGTTTCAAGGTGTGACGCTGCTATGTGATGCTGCCCTAGTGGTCAGGGTTTGAGAGAATGGGTCAGAATCATGGTAACAGTCCCCTGACTAGTCTGACCTTAGCACTCGTAGCTTCTTGTGTATCACACCAAAATTCTTTCTGATGGAGTATTAACAGAATACTGTACCCAAGGGGTTCCCCATCTTCCAAGAAAAATGGATGTAAGCGTCAACAAATCCTAACTGGCCAAGTCTCAGATAAAATCCTTAACTTATACAACACACTGTACTTTTGATTTCTCCTTGCAAATCAAAGTTACGCAATCCAAATTATCAAGAAATATATCGTTTTGACTACTGTTTCCCACTTGAATAAAACCCCCAAATGCAAGAAACTCTTGGTAGGTCAGGCAGCAACTATTTATAAAGAAATAGTCTGAGGCCTTTTGTCAAAACTGAATTCGTTTTCAAATTCTACTTGTGGTATTTAATATGAATAATTAGATACTTCCAAAGTTTAATGTAATTAAAAACGTATTTTGAAACATTAAGAATGAATGGCGTGAGATTAAGTGTTGTCAAAGTAATACTTGCCGGGAACATCAGATGGCACTGAAGTACTGCTAGTCGGTTCCCCCGCTGACATTCTGGAACTATTCTGTTCATTCGATTCACCAGCGTCATAATGCTGATTCCTAAGCATCATATTGAATTTAGGAGAGAAAATAATAAGTGCTGTGTATTCAAAGTCCTCAAATTTTCAGAAGCTGTAAAATGTAGTTATGGAGTCATGCAGCACAGAAACAGACCCTTTGGCTCCACTTGCCCATGCAACCAGGTTTTATAACTGAACCAGTTCCATTACAAGGTTAATTCCCTGGATGGCGGGACTGTCATATGCTGAGAGAATGGAGCAGCTGGGCTTGTGTTCTGGAGTTTAGGAGGATGAGAGGGAATCTGATTAAAACATATAAGGATGTTGGACACACTAGAGGCAGGAAACATGTTCCCGATGTTGGGGGAGTCCAGAACCAGGGGCCACAGTTTGAGAATAAGGTGTAAGCCATTTAGAACGGAGACGAGGAAACACTTTTTCTCACAGAGAGTGGTGAGTTTGTGGAATTCTCTGCCTCAAAGAGTGGTGGAGGCAGGTTCGCTGGATGTTTTCAAGAGAGAGCTAGATAGGGCTCTTAAAAATAGCGGTCAGGGGATATGGGGAGAAGGCAGGAAGGGGATACTGATTGGGGATGATCAGCCATGATCACATTGAAGGGCTGAAGGGCTTACTCCTGCACCTATTGTCTATTGCCTGTTTTGGCCCATATCCCTCCAAACGTTTCTTATCCATGTATCTGTTTAAATGTATTTTAAATGTCACTATTGTATCCACCTCTTCAGCTTCATTTCGTGGCCTCGTTCCATATATGCACTGTTCAATGTGTGAAGAAATTACCTCTCAGGTCTTAATTAAATCTTTCCTCTCTCACCTTACATCTATGCCCTCTAGTTTTAGAATCCCCTACCCTTGGAAAAGACTCACCATTCATCTTATCCAATGCTTTTCATGATTTTATATGCTTTAAGGCCACTCCTCAACCCCCTGTATTCCAGGTAAAAAAGTACCAGCCACATCCTATAAATCCAGCCTTCGAGCCCTGGTAACATCCTGGTGAATCTTTTCTGCACTCTTTCTGGATTAATGACATCCTTCCTATAGCAGGATGACCAGGACTGCATACAATACTTTTAAATGTGTCTTACCAACATTTTCTACAGCTATAAAATTACACCCAAACTCCGGTACTCATATCCTTACTAATGAAGGCAAGCGGTCACCATCCATCTTCTGGATGGCCGAGTTACTCCAGCACTTTGTATTTCACATTCTTCTTCACCACCCTGTCTACCTGTTGCACTGAACTACTGTCAGTATAAAGCACATGATAATCATTTTGCAACAATGGCTTTCAACTGAAACACACTTCCACGTAAATAACAAACTCATATAAAAAGTGAAGCAACTCATCTCCCTATCAACTAATACAGTCACAAATTACCAATTATTTGGATTCAGAAGACATCTTCCACATTTGACTCAGTTTCCACACAGATGCATTTTAATCACTGAAACTCTTTCAGTAATATGTCAAGTTTCGAACCCAAAGTATTCAATTTGAGAGGCAGCAAGAGAGGAGTACTCTTTCAACATAAATTTTCTCTTTACTCAACCAAAGGCTAACCGTCTGAAAAGGTGACAGAAACAGGTTCAATGCTTTTACAGGCAACATCACCAGCAATCGAGGAAAGACAAGGGGTGTAGGACCAACAGAAAAACCTTCAAAGGGCAAATCATATTGTGCTGTGTAGTCATGTCTCAGAGCAAATCATTCTATATTTATACGAATAATTTAATCAACCATTGAGGTACTGTCATGATTTAAGGAGGCAAGTCTTTCTTAAAATGTAAAATGTGAGACTAAAACAAATTTGTTGGCAATGACATAAAATTGTAATGATCACCTGTGACTATAATGCTCTCGGTATCGCCATTGGTTATGTTGTCGCCGATTGTGCCGTGCAGATTGCCTCCTGTCACGCCATTTGCTTCTTTCCATTTTTGTAACTGTAAGAAACCAGTTTTGATTATTTTTGAACTGGTCCAGCAGCATTGGGATTGGGATTGCATAAATATTCACCAACTAGCAGGAAGCAGAAGTGGAAGGTTGTTTTTCGGTCTGGAGGCCTGTGACTAAGGCCTCAGGGGGCGGTGTTGGGACCCATCGCTGTTTGTGGTTTACATCAACGACTTGGATGAGACTGTACTAGTAAGTTTGGAGATGACATTAAAGTCTGCGGTATTGTAGATATTGACGAAGGTTATCAAAAATTGCAGCAGGATCTTGTTGTGCAAGTGGGCTGAGGAATGGTTAATGGAGTTTAATGCGGGTAAGTGCAAAGTGTTGGATTTTGGGAAGTTAAACCTGGTCAAGACCATCACAGTGAATGGCAGTGCTCTGGGGAGTGTCGTGGAGCAGAGGGATCCAGGAGCGCAGGTATTGTGAGGAATCTAGGGGTGCAGTTCTGTGAACGTGGCGTCACAGGTGGATAGGTACTTAGGCATTAGATACATTGGCCTTCATCAGTCAGGGCTTGGAGTATGGAAGTTAGGATGTTATTTTATAATTGTACAGGACTTTGGTGGAGCCAAATTGGAGTATTGTGTTCAGTTTTGCTCACCTTGCTATAAGAATCATGTTGTTACGCTGGAAAGAGTGTGAGAAGACTTAAGGGCCTGTCCCACCAGCATGCGATTCCATGCGGTGAGCGCGACCAAACCGGCAGCGGGGACCACGCGGAGGTCGGGTGATCCCCGTACAGGGCCCGTCCCACCAGCATACGCCTGCATACGGCAAGCGCGACCAAACCGGCAGCAGGGGCTGTGCGGAGGTCGGGTGAGTGGCGCAATGCGGCGCAAAGTGAGGCGAACCTGGAGCAAAGTCTTAAAGGTAAGTTCGCCAGGACAGAGGGACACACTGAGAGGGGCACAGAGGCACACACAGAGAGGGCCATGGAGCCACACACAGAGAGGGTCACGGAGGCACCTACAGATAGGTTCACGGAGGCACGACGTCGAGGCGGTGTGTAATACGTCGAGGCGACTGCGAACCGACAAGCCGTTGCCGTGCGGAATTTTTGAACATAGTCAGTTTTTCGGAGCCCCACGCGGTGTCGGGACGAACTCCGCACAATTCCGCAAGGCTCCAGCGATCGAAGTGGGACCGGCCCCGCGACGCCGGACGGCTCATGCGACCACGTTAGGTCGCGCTCAGCGCATAGAGTTGCATGCTGGTGGGACAGGCCCTTTATTAGGATGTTGCCAAGATTTGAAGGCCTGTGTTTTAGGGAGAGGTTGGGCAGGCTAGGACTTTATTCCTTCGAGAGCAGGAGGATGAGGGGTGATCTTAGAGGTGCAAAGGTATATATTAGAATGGAAATGAGGTGGAATGTATTTAGCTGGAGGGTGGTAAATCCGTTTAGTTTAGTGATACAGCGCGGAATCATGGTCTTCGGCCCACCAGGTTTGCGCCAATCAGCGTAACACTATCCTACACACAGTAGAGATCATTTTTACAATTACCAAGCCAATTTACCTGCAAAGCTGTGCGTCTTTTGAGTGTGGGAGGAAACCGAAGATTTCGGTGAAAACCCATGCAGGGCACGGGGAGAGCGTACAAACTCTGTACAGGCAGCACCGGTACTCCGGATCGAACCCGGGTCTCCGGCCCTGCAAGCCCTGTAAGGCAGCAACTCGACTGCTGCACCACCATGCCGCCCTTAAACCTGTTTCACACTCCACAATAAGAGGAGAACAGGCAGTTATAGAGTCATACGGTATTGACATGGATAGAGCTGGTTGGCAGACAGGAAACAAAAAGTAGGAATGAACGTGCTCTTTTCAGAATGACAGGCAGGGACTAGTGGGGTGCCGCAAGGCTCAAGACTGGGACCCCAGTTATTTACAATATATATTAACGATTTAGACGAAGGAAGATGTAACATATCCAAGTTTGCGGATGACACAAAGCTGGGTGGCGGGGTAAGATGCGAGGAGGATTCCGTGAGGCAGCTGGGTGACTTAGATAGGTTGGGTGAGTGGGCAGATGCATGGCAGATGCAATATAATGTGGATAAATGTGAGGTTATACACTGGTGGCATGGACAAGGACTGACATATGATGAAAGAATGGATCGACTGGGCTTATATTCACTGGAATTTAGAAGGATGAGAGGGGATCTTATAGAAACATATAAAATTCTTAAGGGATTGGACAGGTTAGATGCAGGAAAAATGTTCCCGATGTTGGAGGAGTCCAGAACCAGGGGTCACAGTGTAATAATAAGGGGTAAGCCTTTTAGGACTAAGATGATGGAAAACCTTTTCACCCAGAGAGTTGTGAATCTGTGGAATACTCAGCCACATAAAGCAGTGGAAGCCAATTCACTGGATGTTTTCAAGAGTTAGATATAGCTCTTTGGCTAACAGAATCAAGTGATATGGGGAGAAAGCAGGAACAGGGTACTGATATTGCTTGATCAACCATGATCATATTGAATGGCGGTGTTGGCCCGAAGGGCCTGCTCCAGCACCTATTTTCTATGTTTCTAAAATGTTGGAAACAGTTGGAAAGTTGGGCTGCACTTGTGGAAAGTGAATCAGAGTTGACACTTCTCAATATTTCCAATAAAGGGACTTCAATTGGAAGCTTTAACTGCTTCTCATTCTATGGATGCTGCCCGACTGAATGATTTCAGTAAATAGAGCACAAAATATAGAGCAGTCAAAGAGCACAGTCTATAGAGCATGAAACAGCCCCTTTGGCCCAACACATCCATGCAAGCCAAGATAACACTTTGCAGCTCACATCCAAGATAACCACTCTAAACTTTTCATATCCATGTACCTGCCCAAATGCCTTTTAAATGTCGCCACTGTATCAGCCTCAACTATCTCCTCTGGCAGCTTTTAACAGCTCATGTCTTCAGAGGCCTGGTTCACTTTTCAAAACATCAACCGACACCTATGCATTAAAAAACAGTTGAAATTGATTTAAATTTGTAATTTTTAGTATTGATTGTTTATATTGAGCTCATCGAGCTACTGTTAACCTAAATCAGGTCATACAGTGATGCAAAAAATAAATTACAGATGAAATTACTTTTTCAAATAAATGGGTCATGGGAAACATCCCTTGCTGAGCCAGACACCAAACCAAGGGATTTCTGGAGTTATTCTGTATTATTGAACTGCATTCAGGCATATCAATGAAGGCATCATACATTAAATTTGGCCTAATATATGCAAGGCAGAGAATGAAACTCAATATGAAGATGTCTCATTAAAGAATACATTTTGAACCTCACTTCATTAGACATCAGATCTGTTGTTTAATTAAAGATAAGTAATCCACTTTAGCAATTCAGATAGGTTTAGTTCGAAGTGTGAAGTACAAGTTATGTCAATTATCAAGAACTGCTGTATTATTAAGCTATTTATACATTCTTTTGCCAGTTTATTTATTGGTGCGTTGGTTTACTACCATCATGTGTACCAAGGTGCTGGAGTATCTCAGCGGGAAAGGAAGCATCTCCAGAGGGAAGAAATGGGTGACGTTTCGGGTCGAAACAATTCTTCAGAGTCAGGGAAAAATGGAAACGAGATAATGGAAGGGTAGTGTGTGAAAATGAGAGATCAAAGGGGACCATTAACTCAGCAGGTCAGTCAGCATCCCTGGAGAAGGGTCTCGACCCGGGACGTCATATAATCCTTTTCTCCAGAGATGCTGCCTGACCCGCTGAGTTACTCCAGCATTTTGTGTCTGTCTCGGCAGTTACTCTAGCTTTGTTTGTCTATCGCCAATATTTTGTTGGGTTAATACTAAAGAGGGACACAAAATGCTGGAGTAACTCAGCGGGGCAGGCAGCATCTCCGGGGAGAAGGCTTCGTATCGAGACCCTTCTTCAGACTGAAAGTCAGGGGAGAGGGAGACATGGAGATAAGGAAGGGTAAGGTGTGAAAAGGGCGGATCAAAGTGGACGCAGATCAACAAAGGGTTTAATTGAGACATTCACTTTCAGCAGCTGCAGATTGCTGTGTGCAGCAAGTGAACTGCAGCCACAGGGTGTACAGGCTGGTTTACACCGAAGAGAGACACAAAATGCTGGAGTAACTCGGCGGGACGGGCAGCATCTGTGGAGAGAAGGCACAGAGGGGGGGGACGTGGACGTTTCGGGTCGGCTCGAGAACATTCTTCAGACTGGGTGGCGGCGGCGGTGGCGGTCAGCTCCCGTCGTTGTCGGTGTTACCTCACCTTGTCGGTATAAACACACACACACACATGTGTGTCCGTCCGTCTGCGAGGCGGCAGCGCGGGCTCTCCGGCCACTCCGGCCACTCGGGCCCCGACAGCTCCACTGAGGCCTACTGAGGCCTACTGAGGCCTACAGCCCAGCGCGCATGCTCAGAGGGCCCGGCCCGGCGTTGCTAGGAGACACAGGCAAGAGTCAAGGGTGTCTCATTATCCTTCATATCTCCCAGATACAACAATGACATGCTTCCCTTGCAGCAGCACAACGGAATACAACAACAAACATAACCTGAGGTGGAGTCTCGACCTGAAACGTCTATGTAGGGAGGAGCTACAGATGCTGGAAGACAGACAGACAGACACACACCTACACAAAGCTGCAGTAGCCCAGCGGGACAGGAGGCAGCATCTCTGGACAGAAGGAATGGGTGCTGTTTCAGGTCGAGACCCTTCTCCAGTCTGATTCAGCCAGTCGCCCTTTCCTCCTCTCCAGCGATGCTGCCTCCTGTCCCGCTCAGTTACTCCGGCGTTGGTCTGTCTCTCTTCGGTTTAAACCAGCATCATCTGTAGTTCCTTCCCACACATGGAAACATAGCAGACAGACACAAAAAAGCTGGAGTAGCACAGCGGTGCAGGAAGGAATTACAGACGCTGGTTTACATAGAAACATAGAAAAACAGGTGCAGGAGGAGGCCATTCGGCCCTTCGAGCCTGCACCGCCATTCAATGTGATCATGGCTGATCATCCAACTCAGTATCCTGTACCTGCCTTCTCTCCATACCCCCTGATCCCTTTAGCCGCAAGTGCCACATCTAACGCCCTCTTAAATAGAGTCAATGAACTGGCCTCGACTACCTTCTGTGGCAGAGAATTCCAGAGACTCACCACTCTCTGTGTAAAGAACCGAAGATCGACACAAAATGTTGGGGTAACTCAGCACGACAGGCAGCATCTCTGGAGAGACCCTTTTTCAGATTGAGACGTCGCCCATTCCTTCTTTCCAGAGATGCTATAATGCTGAGTTGCTCCAGCATTTTGTCTCTTATCTGTGTGTGTGTGAAGATAAGAGACAAAATGCTGGAGAAACTCAGCACTATAGCATCTCTGGAAAGAAGGAATGGGCGACACACACACACACATATATGTGTGTGTATATAAACATAAAAACAAACAATAATAGTGCAAAAAGACAAAATCAATGCCTCCAAGTCTATGTCGTTCAGAGGTTATTTGAAGGCTGTAGTGTTTAATAGCCTGATTGCTCTAGGGAAAAAGCTGTTCCTGAACCCTGTTGTTACAGGGAACTGCATATGCTGGTTTACATAAAGAAGTCACAAAGTGCTGGAGTAAAGGTCCTGCCCCACTTGGCCGTCATTTGCAGGCCATTTACGTGACCTCATTGGCGCGTTGAGACGCATACGTAGCGTGTGGGCGGCACAGGACGGTCGCATGGAGAAGCGCGGAGGAGTATGGAGTTGCGTGCGGTATCGCGCGGCGCTCCAGGATTTTGTGGATCACAAAATCTTCTTGCGCCACCGGCGTGAAGTATCGCGTACGCACACGGACGTATTGCGGTCGCACGCTAACGTCCTGACTTCGTACGTGCAGT
Organism: Raja brachyura; assembly: GCA_963514005.1. The sequence goes on along the minus strand of OY740789.1, from coordinate 81,818,608 downwards.
ACTGTAGTATACGAATCAACTATCACGAATATCTTGATTGTACACGCTTTTAATGGTGGAATGTAGGTGCATTTTACGATGGAGTTTGAAATCAGAAAGTCCCCAGAGAATAAGTCATCTCTATTGAGTCATTTGCCTGCATACATGTAGGTGATATATTGCAGTCGGCAGATCTGCAACGTTTGATGCTGATGATGATTCTTTAAAAATTGTGAATATTCAGACACTTGACACTGTTTTATAGAGTTTAAAACATTCTGCTCAACGGGCAGCTGCACCGATAATTGAGTTCGCAGCGCAAGGTTCAATGTTAATGCAAAGTCAGGAAGTCAAAGAACAATATTCGGTATTTTGCTGATACGCTGAGTCGGCTCTGATTATTTTACCTGTTTATTTATTTTTTTGTTCCAGCTTCACTCACAATATGTCAAGTCCTCGTCATTTCGAACCCTAATCCCACACCCCCAAGGGAATGCGCAAAAGTCACTCACTGAATAGGTACTTCGGATCTGTCTTCACTAAGGAGGACACAAACAATCTCCCAGATGTACTGGAGGACAGAGGATCTAAGGGGGTAGAGGAACTGAAAGAAATTTTCATTAGGCGATAAATAGTATTGGGAAGGCGAATGGGACTGAAGGATGATAAATCCCCTGGACCTGATGGTCTGCATCCCAGGGTCCTCAGGGAGGTGGCTCTAGAAATAGTGGACGCATTGGTGATCATTTTCCAATGTTCAATAGATTCAGGATCAGTTCCTGTGGATTGGAGGATAGCTAATGTTATCCCACTTTTCAAGAAAGGAGCGAGAGAGAAAACGGGGAATTACAGACCAGTTAGCCTGACTTCGTTGTTGGGAAAGATGCTGGAGTCAATTATTGATGAAGGGGTACCAGTGGATGTAGTGTATCTAGACTTTCAGAAAGCCTTTGATAAGGTCCTGCACGGGAGACTGGTGACTAAAATTAGAGCACATGGTATTGGGGGTAGGGTGTTGACATGGATAGAAAATTGGTTGGCAGACCGGAAGCAAAGAGTAGGAGTGAACGGGTCCTTTTCAGAATGGCAGGCAGTGGCGAGTGGAGTGTCGCAAGGCTCAGTGTTGGGGCCGCAACTGTTTACCATATATTTATATTAATGATTTGGAAGAGGGAACTAGGAGCAACACTAGCATGTTTGCGGATAACACAAAGCTGGGTGGCAGTGTGAACTGTGAAGAGGATGTTAGGAGTTTGCAGGGTGACCTGGACGGGTTGCGTGAGTGGGAAAATGCGTGGCAGATGCAGTATAATATAGATAAATGTGAGGTTATCCACTTTGGCGGCAAAACAAGTGGGTAGATAATTATCTCAATGGGGTTAGGTTAGGTAAGGGGGAGGTACAGCGAGACCTGAGCGTCCTTGTACACCGGTCACTGAAAGATGGCTTACAGGTACAGCAGGCAGTGAAGAAAGCTAATGGAATGTTGGGCTTCATAACAAGAAGATTTCAGTATAGGAGTAAAGAGATTCTTCTGCAGTTGTATAGGGCTCTGGTGAGACTACATCTGGAGTATTGTGTACAGTTTGGGTCTAATTTGAGGAAGGACATCCTTGTGATTGAGGCAGTGCAACGTAGGTTCACGAGATTGATCCCTGGGATGGCGGGACTGTCATATGAGGAAAGATTGAAAATACTAGGCTTGTATTCACTGGAGTTTAGAAGGATGAGGGGGATTTTGTAGGAACATATAAAATTATAAAAGGACTGGACAAGTTAGATGCAGGAAAAATGTTCCCAATGTTGGGCGAGTCCAGAACCAGGGGCCACAGTCTTAGGATAAGGATCATTTGGGACTGAGGTGAGAAAAAACTTTTTCACCCAGAGAGTTGCAAATTTATGGAATTCCCTGCCACAGAGGGCAGTGGAGGCCAAGTCACTGGATGGGTTTAAGAGAGAGTTAGAGAGAGCTTTAGGGGCTAGTGGAGTCAAGGGATATGGGGAGAAGGCAGGCACGGGTTATTGATAGGGGACGATCAGCTATGATCACAATGAATGGCTCAAAGGGCTGAAAAGCCTCCTCCTGCATCTATTTTCTATGTTTCTATGTGATTTTTGGCCATCTTAGAGTCCCCCTCCGCTGCGCAGGACAAAGGGATTTTTCCCATCGATGAAAAATAAAAGAGTTATTAGTGTTTTAAATATGTTGCGTTCTCTCTCCTGAAGGCCACGCCCCTTCCTGAGAGACTACAAACCTGGAAGTGTTGAGTGCCTCAGTCAGTCTCTGCAAGATGCGTGAACGTGAGGGTCACGTCTCTCAGTCCTAGTTGTGAATAACACTGAACACATGTCTACTAAACTGTGAGTAGTTTTACTGAGCTGTCAATGCCCTTAATGTGATTTGAAAATATAGTTTGGAAATGCTAAAGCTGTGTTGCCTTTAGTTTGGAAATGCTAAAGCTGTGTTGCCTTTGGTTTGGAAATGCTAAAGCTGTGTTGTCTTTGGTTTGGAAATGCTAACGTTGCGTTGCCTAATTAAAGTTGCGTTGCCTAATTAAAGTTGCGTTGCCTAATTAAAGTTTCCTTGCCTAATTAAAGTTTCCTTGCCTAATTAAAGTTGCCTTGCCTAATTAAAGTTGCCTCGCCTTCTCTATAATTAAAAGTCAAATCTTGATCACTTCCTGTTGCGCTTTATATTGATTTTAGAAAAAATGCTACGGCTGTGATTTTTGGCCATCATACTCAGAGTCCCCCTCCGCTCATCAGGTGCCGAGGATTTTTCCCATCGATGAAAAATAAAAGAGTTATTAGTGTTTAAAAAATGTTGAGATTCTCTCTCCTGTCAATCACAACATGAAGGCCATGCCCCTTCTGGTGGGAGGGAGTATAAAACCCAGAAGTGTGGGCGTGGCTCAGTCTCTGCAAGATGGAGGAGGAAGAGGTCATGACTCGCTGTCTTTAGCGGCCTTGCACCCTGCTTGAAATGGTATGAAACTGCACTTGAATATGGTGGCCTTGCACCCTACTTGAAGTGGTAAGAAACTGCACTTGAATTTGGTGGCCTTGCACCCTACTTGAAATGGAATTTCAAGGAATAGCTGTGAGTTAACTTCCACCCTACCAGCCCTGAGTGAGCTGCCACCACCACGGGCTTGAGTGACTGAGCCGCCAGCCCAAGAATCCATTCAGCCCACAATATCCATACTAGCCCTCTGTAAACCAGTCCCTTCAGCCCACAACACCCATACTAGCTCTCCAGAAAGCCCCCCCCCATCCACTGGCTACTAATATTAGAATTGGTGGTGAGGTGGAATATTGCATTGGGGGACCAGCCCTCCCATGTGATGCTGGGACCTAATGGGTCCCACTTAGTCTAGCAATGTTACAAAATTTTGAGATTAAAAAAATCAAGTCTGCAATTTATCCCATCAAATAAAGCATAAAAAGAAGTTTAATTTGACACCTAATTTACTTTCATATCTTCAGTATTAAGAAAGTTTTGGCCATTTTCATACTTGGAAATTAGCATCTTGCTCCCCATTGCCTTTCAATTGACTTAACTCAAAAGCTGTGATCTGGAAAAGTTAAAAGCCCATAACTTTCTTAAAAATTAAGAGAACTCAATGAAATTTTCAGTTATTATAGATTGAAGCATTCTGAAACAAATATCAAACAATCGTACTTGGATGACCTGAAATTAAAGCATATAATTAGTTAGTTATCTAATTGTAGCTAATTACAAAATTCAATGAGTAGATCTAAACATCTATCCATTTCTTAAGAAAAGATAAACTTTTTTTTAATTGCCTAAGTTTCCAAATAACATTCACACAATAATCCACAATATAACATAATTTTTAAATCTCATTTTCACGTATTTCTGGGCCAAATGGAAGGAATTTAGTGTTTGATTCCTGTAAATTAATGGCCATTTAAATCAACTAGCGAGTGGGTTTTAGTGGAATGCGGTGGATTGGAACGTTGCGGTTAGCGGTGAAGTCGGGAGGAAAAATACTGTTTGTTCATACATTTTTTGGGACCCCATTTCGCAACGTAAAAATATTATTAAAGCCTCCCGAAAATCCAACTTTTAACATAAAAATAAACTATTTTCCATTTCTTCTCCCCTACGCAAAATCCTTCCGGTTCTCGGTGCTCACGGCTTTTGAAGGTGATTTTTAAATTACTCTAGTTAATAAATAATCTAGAGTAATTTAAAAATACCTTCATTAATGAAATGTCGGAGCGATTTTTCTTCCGCAACCAAATCGCCCGACATTGATCGATTTGTCCTGCCTGTTGAAAAATGGCACTTTAAGCCCGCCCCCCTCTGAAAGGCGCCAAAGTCGCGCACACGGGGAGCGGCAGAACTGCAGCGCTGCTCAAGGTAACTTTTGCAACATACCTACTTGGTCTAGTATATTACTAAAACTCTCATCTTGACCAATTCCTGTCTGCATTGCAAAAAAAGTTGCACAAAACCGATCCCCCATAGCGCTATGATTTTTTGCCACCTTACCATTCTCCTCTGCTGCAAGTCAAATCAGTTTTGTTCCGATTGGTGAAATAGTACAAAAGTTATGAAGGTTTTGAAGGTCCCCCACCTCCCCACTGCCCCCCACCACATCCCCACCCCCCTTCCCCCTCCCCCAGCCCCCCTCCACCACATCCCCACCTCCCCCAGCCCCCACCCCCCCTCCCACATCCCCCCTTCCCCTCCCACATACCCCCCCCCCGCACATCCTCTCGTCCCCGACATCCCCTCCTCCCCCACACCGCCTCCTCCCCCCCCCCCCAACCAGGCACGTGCCGTGAGTAATTACTCAGGGTAGGCACTCAGTCCGCTTTTAAAAACAATATTAAACCACGCATGCGCAGATTGTTCTCTCCGTTAAATAAATAAAAACAGTGACATTTCAATTTGCCCAAGGCTTCCTAGTCCTAGACCAATTGGGGGAACAGTTCCTTTCACAGCGTGTGGAGAGTCTGTGCCAGGGGTAAAGTTGTGGGGAGGGCACGAGTGTTGAGAAGGAGGGTGTCGGGGATACTGCCAGTAACTCATTCACTCACCGCTACCGCAGCTCTCCGGGCGTAAAGCCACGCACTGTAGCTGGGGATATAAGCAGCTTGGGGAGCGGCAACCGGGACCCGATAGCAGAACTGGCCGCCACTTCAGCACCTTCTGCCGGCCCACTCACCTTTGGCCGTGCTCTCCGTCGGAACACCTGTCACCTGCCGTTCGCCGACTTCGCTCATGTCAGCGGTTTCCTGCAAATCCTTAAATTCCCACAGCCGAGTAACCTCAATCGCGCTGTCGGAATTTAAGGACATGAGTGAGGCCAGCGAGCGGCAGGAGAGAGGTTTTTAGACGGAGAGCTGCCAGAGGTGAGCGGGGACCGGCAGAAGGAGCTAAGGTGCCGGCTGGTTCCGCTGTCCGGCCCGGCGGCCGCTCCCCCCCCCCCCACCACCGGCCTCAGAGCGGTGGCATTCCACACCTCCGTGCAAGGAACGTCGCAAGTGGATGCTCCCGACCCCTCATTCATAGCATTCGTGCCCTCCCCGCAACTTTACCCCGGGCCAGACTCCCCAAACGCTGTGAAAGGAGCTCTCCCCCCGCCCCCACACCCCGGGAAATACAGTATTTAAAAACATAAACACAAAATGTACTTACCACATTATTGGTACACGACAAACCATAGTTGAAAACCCCGCCAAGAAACTTGCGCTGCGCATGCGCAGTAGACTGATGCGCATGCGCAGTGCGGCAAAGGCAGAATTTTTGCTGCATTCAGCCCCGATTGAAAGTGACGGCTTCAGGCAGCGCTGACGGCACTTGGGCTGCACAGACCTTCCCGTGTCACAAGCGCTGCAGATGAAAGGCACGGAGAATTATGCCTACCTAAGAGATCGGTCTCTTACATAGGCATCATTCTCCCATGCCTTTATTATTTATATTTAGTTATTACTATGTTATAATTTTAATCGGGGTAGGCAGTGCCTACCTTGCCTACCCTGACGGCACGTGCCTGCCCCCAACCCACCCCCACAGCCTCCCGTGTGACTGGGACCCAACAGGTCCCACCTAGTCTAGTTGATATTAAGTTGGAGTGGGTAGGAAGGAACTGCTGATGTTGGTTTAAACTGAAGATCGTCTCGACCCAAAACGTCACCGATTCCTTCTCTCCAGAGATGCTGCCTGTCCTGCTGAGTTACTCCAGCTTTTTGTGTCTAAAGTTGGAGCGGGAATAATATGGAGGATTAAAGTGGCAGACAACATGAAGCTCGAAGTTGCTCATGCAGAATGGATGCAGCTGCTCCAAAACACAAACAGTGTACAGGTGTAAGGGATTACTTAGCTGGAGGAGCAAGTAAGTATTTCTGTAGTTATAGACGAGATTCCAGGATGGTATGTTTCTTCCCTGAAGCCAGGGCTAACAATATTGAAAGTTTGTGGAGCATTTGTGTAGTGGCACGGTGGTGCAGCGGTAGAGTTGCTGCCTTACAGCACAAGAGACCCGAGTACGATCCCGACTACGGGTGCTTTTGTACGTTCGACCCGTGACCTGCGTGGGTTTTCTCCAAGATCTTTGGTTTCCTCCCACATTCCAAAGACGTACAGGCTTGTAGGTATAAATGTAAAATTGTCCCTAGTGTGTGTGTAGGATAGTGTTATGGTCCGATCCGCTGGTTGGTGCAGACTCGGTGGGCTGAAGGGCCTGTTTCGGCGCTGTCTCTTAGCTAAACCAAAGGACGATGAATGGTTAGAGGTTGTGGTCCATGTTGGCTCCAACGATGGAGGTTTAAAAACAAAAGCGTGAGGTCCTGCAGATAGATTGTAAAGTGTTAGGCAAGGGATTATGAAACTGGATTTCGTTATCTTTAGAATACTCCTCTTGTCATGCATCAATGAAGATGGAAATGGGAGAACATGTGGGTGGGAAGAGTGTGCAGGAGGGAAGATTTTAGATTCCTGAGTATTGGGACTCGTGGGACCTGTGTGCAGATCAGATGAGTTTAGCTCAACAGGACTGGCATAAACACACTCAGGAGAATGACTCCTGGTGCTGTGTGTAGAGGGATTAAACCAGCTGCTCAGACAAATGGGAAACAAGATTCAGAAAGAGAAAGGCAGAACTAGAAATGGAAGGCAGAAAAATGATGAGAGAGTTTGAAAGGAGGTATATGGATAGGTATGTGGACAGGAAGGGAATGGAGGGGTATGGCCTGAGTGCAGGTAGATGGGACTAGGGGAAAATAAATGGTCGGCACGGACTGGAAGGGCCGAGAGGGCCTGTTTCCGTGCTGTAATTGTTATATGGTTATATGGAGAGGAAGCAGATTATAAAATGGACAAAAAAGGCGATGCTTTTTTTGTGGAGGGGAGAGGAGTGAAGGTGGAAGTTACTTATAAAGAAAGAATTCAACGTTCATAACGCTGGGTTGTAAGCTATCCAAGCCTGATCTCCCGGTGGCTCAGCACTTCAACTCCCCCTCCCATTCCGAATCCGACCTTTCTGTCCTGGGCCTCCTCCATGGCCAGAATGAGGACCACCATAAATTGGAGGAGCAGCACCTCGTATTTCGCTTGGGCAGTCTGCACCCCAGCGGTATGAACATTGACCTCTAATTTCAGGTCATCCTTACTTTCTCCTCCCCTTCTCAGCTCTCCCTCAGCCCTCTGGCTCCATATCTTCCTCTCTTCCTCCCCCCCCCCCCCCCTCACATCGGTCTGAAGAAGGGTTTCGAACCGAAACATTGCCTATTCCCTTCACTCAGATGGCTGCCTCACCCGCTGAGTTTCTCCAGCAATTTGTCTACAAGCAAAATACGAGATGCTCGTGTCTCGACCTGAAAAGTCATCCATCCGTTTTCTCCAGAGATGAGGCCTGACCGGCTGATTTACTCCAGCACCTTTTGTTTATCTATGCTTGGTACTGTTTACCACAATTCGGGGAGTTTAGCGAATAAGGAGCCATAAGATACTGGAGCAAAATAAATCTGTGGGATGAACGAGCAGCATCTGTGATAGGAAATGGATAGTCAATATTTCGGGTTGGGACCCTCGTTTTGGATCTGGAGTTCAGTGAATAAGGCCATTGAACTGAAGATGTGGAGATATGATATTTTAGAGAAGACTGAAAATGGTTAAATGGGGTTAGAATGGTCATTTAGCATTCCTGGATATATAGTTTTCAAATTAGGTGGGAAGGGAATAGCAATTCTGTGCAAAGTGATGATAAATTTTTCAAATGAGGAGCAGCACCTCATATTTTGCTTGAGCAGCTTGCAACTCAGCGGTATGAACAATGAGTGTGTAAGAAAGAACTGCAGTTGAGGGTTAAAATCGAAGGTAGGCACAAAATGCTGGACTAACTCAGCGGGACAGGCAGCATCTCGAGAAAAGGAATGGGCGACATTTCGGGTCGAGACCCTCCTTCAGACTGATGTTATGGGAGGGCCAAAGATAGAAAGTCGGAGACAGTAAGACCGGTGGGAGAACTGGGAAGGCGGAGGGGATGGAGAGAGAAAGCAAGGGCTATCGAAAGTTAGAGAAGTCAATGTTCATACCGCTGGGGTGTAAACTACTCAAGCGAAATATGAAGTACGGTTTGAATATTGACTTCTCTAACTTCAAGACACTCTTCCTTTCCATCTCCCTCCATCCCATCCCCATCCTAGTTCTCTGACCAGTTCTGATTGTCTTCCTGATGAAAATTTAATTTTGGTATGCTTTGTTGTCACCTTCCCCTAGCTAACAATGATTGACATTTTCCTTGATCATCGTCCCCGTTGAGGTCTCGTTTTCATACCTTATGCTCCTGTCCCACTTTGGTGATTTTGTTTGGCGACTAGGCTGTCATCACATGGTCGTGGGGTGTCGTGCGTAGTCTCCTCAAGTCGCCTAAAGAGTCGTAACGTTTTTCTGCTCACCGGTGGATAATGAAATGTTCAATACTTTTTGGCGACAGTGGGCATGACGTGGCTTTTCTTCTCCTGTCCTAGGTGCTGTCGTAGGTTGTCACCAGGATGTCAGCAGGTGGCGTAGGTTGTCGCCGGGTGCTGACTTCAGTGAATTCCATTGGCGACTACGTAACGTCAACCGGCAACAGGTACCACCGACTGAATTGTCTTCAGTTGTCGCTGACAGGGTCATTGCTTGTCGAAGCTTGTCGCAGGTGGACGTAGGTTGACTTTGGTTGTTGCCTTTGTGGTTGTAGGTGGACGATTGGGTTGTTGGTAGCTTGCCGTAGCTTGACGTCAACTAGGTGGTAGGTTGTCGTAGACATTGCCGTGGGGGGGGGGGGGGGTACAGTCGCTGCTTTATCGGCAACTTGCTACGACTCTGACTGTCGCCGGCAGACGCCGACACAATCGCCTAAGTGGGACAGGCCCATTACCTTCCCATATCTCTGTGACTCCCTCTCCCCTGACTCTCAGTCTGAAGACGGGTCTCGACTCAAAACATCACCCATTCCTTCTATCCAGAGATGCTGCTTGTCCTGCTGTGTTACTCCAGCATTTCTTGTCTATCTTCAATGAAAGCCAACATCTGCTGTTTTTTCCTACTCAAATGAGGCCAAATGGATTGAACTGAAGAACAAACAAAGGGCAGTCACACTATTATGGGTGTACAACAAGGATCCAAACAGTGCAAGAAAGATAGCCGGAGCAGATGACCTAGCAAGCAGCTGACATGTGCAGAGCCATAAGAGCAGGACCAGTGGGGGTTTTAGTCACCCAAATATTAACTGCATCTTCTAGATATTAGAGTGCCCAGAAGTACGAAGCTACGGCCAAAAACTCTTAATGCTCAGTGGGTCAGGTAGTATCTTTGGAGAACATGGGTAGGTGACGTTTTGGGTTGGGACCCTTCTCAGACTAATTGTAGCATGGGGCAGAAAGATGGAAGAGAAAAGGGCAGGCCAATAGGTTTATACAGGTGAGGAGGGTTTATGATAGATGGTGGGGAAAGGCCAGAGATTTAGGGTGGTGCAGTGGTAGAGTTGCTGCCTTACAACACCAGAGACCTGGGTTCAATCCTGACAAACAGGTCAAAGGACATTTATTGTCACATACACCAATTGGTGTAGGGAAATTTGAGTTGCCATTGCAGCACACCAATAAAATAAACACAACATTAAAGAATTTAACATTAAACATAAAAACATCCCCCCACAATTTGCCCACTGTGAGAGAAGGCAGCAAAGTTCAGTCCACTTCCTCTATGGTCAGGGCCTATTGGGGCCTCCGCAGTCGCCGCTACGGGGGCCCGATGTTTCAGGCCCTCTCGCCGGAATGATGGAACTCCAGCATCGGAAAAACACTCTTGGGCGGCTTGGAGTTCCGAAACGGCCGTTTGCTACTGGAAGCGGCCGTTTGTCTGTATGGAGTTTGTCCATTCATCCGGCGACCATGTGGGTTGTCAATCGGAAACATTGACTCTGCTTCTGCTTCCACTGATGCTACCTGACCTGCTTGAGTGTTTCCGGGATTTTCTGTTTTTATTCCGTATTTCCAGCATCTGTCGTTCTTATGACTTTAAATGGAATGAGGATTTCAGCCTCCACCATTACTTCAGGCAAGAGTCCCAGGTCCCCTCCATCTTCTAGGTGAAAAACAGTATTTCCTTATAGAACACAGAATAGTTCAGCACAGGAACTGGCCACAATGTTTGTGCCAAACATGAATCCAAATTAAACTGCCTGTACATGAGTGATATCCCTCTATTCCCTGCACTTCCGTGTGCCTATCTAAAAGCCTCTTGAAAACCAATATCATAACTGCCTCCACCACCAACCCTGGCAATGTGTTCCAGACCGCACTTGTGTAATAAAACCTGCCCCTCACATCTCCATTAAACTTTCCCCCTCTCAGTTTATAGCGATGCCCTCTAGTGGTGGACATTTCCACCCTGGGGAAAAAGGTTCTGACAGTCTACCCTATCTATAGAAACATAGAAATTAGGTGCAGGAGTAGGCCATTCGGCCCTTCGAGCCTGCACCGCCATTCAATATGATCATGGCTGATCATCCAACTCAGTATCCCGTACCTGCCTTCTCTCCATACCCTCTGATCCCCTTAGCCACAAGGGCCACATCTAACTCCCTCTTAAATATAGCCAATGACTGGCCTCAACTACCCTCTGTGGCAGAGAGTTCCAGAGACCCACCACTCTCTGTGTGAAAAAATTCCTTCTCATCTCGGTCCTAAAGGATTTCCCCCTTATCCTTAAGCTGTGACCCCTTGTCCTGGACCTCCCCAACATCGGGAGCAATCTTCCTGCATCTAGCCTGTCCAACCCCTTAAGAATCCTGTAAGTTTCTATAAGATCCCCTCTCAATCTCCTAAATTCTAGAGAGTATAAACCGAGTCTATGCAGTCTTTGTTCATAAGACAGTCCTGACATCCCAGGAATCAGTCTGGTGAGCCTTCGCTGCACTCCCTCTATGACAATAATGTCCTTCCTCAGATTTGGAGACCAGAACTGTACGCAATACTCCAGGTGTGGCCTCTCATCTATGCCTCTCATCAGTTTATACACTTCTATCAAGTCTCCCCTCAACCTCTGAAGTTTCAGAGAAAAACACCCAGCTTTATCAAGCCTCTCTTTGTAGCTGAAATCCTCTAATCCAGACAGCATTCTGTCATTCTCTCTCCACACCCTTCCCACAGTCTCCACACCCTTCCTCTAATGGGGCGACCAGAATGGCACAATCTACTCCAAAATATTATCTCTGCTCTCATGTTTTCTTTAATCTCAAGTCGGTGTCCCAGGTTTCTGTGCCTTATGCTGAGGGGTGTAAAAGCCCTGTCCCACGGTACGAGTTCATTCCTAGAGTTCTCCCGAGTTTGCCCTGATTGGAACTCGGAGATTTACGGTAATAGCCGCTTGTCGGTACTTGGGGCTCTCGTGGACATTTTTCAACGCTGAAAAATCTACACGAGTCTTCCTGAGCTTACCAGCCGTTAGCGAGTCTTCCCGAGTACCTGCCGTTAGCGTTGCGAGCCGGCGGAGCCGCTAAGAGACATCCCTGAGCTCCGACGTTCATTCTCTGTGCTTAAACCCCTGTCTCACGGTGCGAGTTGGCTCACGAATGACCCCGAGTTTTCACTCGTGGTGATCACGTACAGCCAACGTAGCGGGAACGTCGGAACTCGCGCGATCAACTTGTCCACTCGTGGCGCTAACGGCAGGTACCCGTGAAACTTGTGAACTCGTGAAAAAAGTCAAACATGTTTGACTTTTTCCACGAGTCAAATTTCGTGGTCAAGTTTAAAATTGAAACATTTAAACTCAGAGTTATATCGTAGTGGCCCGTGCGTTAACTTTAGTGATCCGTGCGTCTACCGTGGGAACTCTTTAATAGACACAAAATGCTGGAGTAACTCAGCGGACCAGGCAGCATCTCTGGAGAGAAGGAATGGAGTCGAGACCCTTCTTCAGACTTACCCAAAACGCCACCCATTCCTTCACTCCAGAGATGCTGCCAGTCCCACTGAGTTACTCCAGCATTTTGTGTCTATCTATACTTTAGTTTCGGATATGATCAAGTGTAAGAAACGCAAACCAGACTACCTTCACATCAGAGAATCCTAATGTTCCTAATTTGGCCGAGGCACTTCACTGTCGGTGTGTAGGAAGGAACTGCAGATGCTGGTTTACACCGACAATAGACACAAACATGCTGGAGTAACTCAGCGGGACAGGCATCGCATCTGGAGAGAAGGAATGGGTGATGTTTCGGGTCGGGACCCTTCTTCAGACTCCCCGCTCATTCTTCCCTCGTCGATGTGAACTTGTGGGGGTGCGAGGAATCGGGCGTCGCTGGGTAAGGGGAAGAGAGGTTTTACTGCTGAATTATGCACAACAGAAGCATGAAGTGGGGGTAAGGTCCGTTTAAACTATCTTGTCGTCCCCCCCCCCCCCCCTAATGTTGGGAGAGAGAGGGGAGAGAGTTGTGCAAACAAACCACGGGAGACTGCATCTTTGGAGGGAAATCATAAAATGTATAGGGATGTTTCGGGCCGGGACCCTAACTACCCGTTTCGCAGATGCCGTTCCTAGCCCCCCTCTCACTCCTCCCCACCCATAGTCTTTGCCTTCTCCCAATTCCACCATCCCTCGCCCCCCCCCCCCCCCCCCCCCCACCCCCCCAAATCTGTCCTCGCCTGAACTGCTGAAGATAACCGAGTGCTTTAAATGCGAATCCCGGACTGCAGCAACAACACACGCCCTGAGCGGGAGAGGAACTTGGTAACTCAAGAGCAAACGGGAGGGGAACTTGGTAACTCTGGAGACGATCTCGGAACATCGCAGATTACCATACCCGTGGGAACTCGCCACAAACACTTGCACATCAACTTGGAATATTGTACACAACCACGAGTCTGTCACTCTGGGTCACTCGTGTGTCAACTCGCACCGTGAGACAGGGCCTTTACCACGAGTTAGATTTTTTTGTAAACTCGGGAGAGCTCTCGGGACAGGGCCATGAGTCTTTCCTATCATCTGTTTGTCCTCTCCTAATTTTATACACCTCATTTAAGTCTTCCCTCACCTCTTCTGTTCCAAAGAAAACTACGCTGTCCTCCCAATCTTTTCTAAAAGCACCAATTAAACATAGCCCTTTGTTTCCCTTTTGGATCCAATTTGCCGCTCTTTTAGACGCCAAAGGTTTCTATTCTTTGACCAAAGATGTACAGGTTTGTAGGTTAATTGGCTTGGTAAATGTAAAACTTGTCCCTAGTGGGTGTAGGATAGTGTTGATATGCGGGGATCGCTGGTCGGCGCAAACCGAGTGGGCCGAAGGACCTGTTTCTTCACTGTACCTCTAAACTAAACCTACTTGCCATGTCTGTTCTTGCCGAAGCTTTGCTAAACTCCATGCAAACTTCATAGTGTGTGGCCCTCCTTGAACTTCCTTGTAACCTCCTCAAATAATGTAATCGTTAGTCAGACACCAGTTTAACAAATCCCTGTTAACTGTCCCTGATGAATCTTTGCCTTTCTAAATAAATCTTTATAGTGCTCATTAGAATGACCCAATAAATAATTTGATGAACAAATTGACCTGTACTTTTAGTTCTGATGGATGGTCATTGACCTGAAATGTTAATTTCTCTCTCTGCCCAACCTGATGTATATTCATTAAAAATGCTTTTATTTCAGATTTCCAGCATCTGCAGTGTTTTTTTTGTTTAATTACTTAGTTTATTGCATCATTTTGAAACCAATGTATACTTTTAGCGATATTCCAGTTTTGCATTGCCAGCGTTTTTGGATTGCATACTGCCAGCAATCTGGTAAGTAAGGAGGGTTTCAAAGTTCTTCACACAGCCTTTGCTATTGTCTCATGGACTTCTCTTAGCAGCCTGAGATAGATTTCATTTGGGCCCAGCAATTTATCCAATCTCAGAGCTAGTAAGTCTGAAGAAGGGTCTCAACCCAAAACATGACCTATTCATTTTCTCCAGAGATGCTATATGACCCACTGAGTTACTTCAGCTTTATGTGGCTATCTTCGGATTAAATCAGCATCTGCAGTTCCTTCCTATACAGATCTCCTTACTACTTCCCTCTCTCTCCCTCCCATCCTTTATTTTCTATCTGTCCTAATGCTCCCTTCTCTCATCACTCTCTCCATTCATCTCCCCCTCTTTTCCTTATCACTTTCCCTCATCTATCACTTCTCCTTTCTAGCTATTACTATCCCATGCCATCCACTTCCCCTAATGCCTGGCTGGGGTGTGTCCCCCTCCCCCTGGTGAAAACTGCCCCTCTATCTATTCTCTAACTTTGTGATAAGCAGTATGTGAGATGCTGCTCTCAGGAGACAGGCACGCTGAAGTAATGGGCAGCGCTACTACAGCAGTTCCTGACGCTGTCATTTCTTCTTGCTCTTGACATGTCTCTGGGAGCTGCTTTGGGGCAGTAAGTGGCAGCTCAGGGCTCCCTTCCCTGTCTCGGAGGAAAGACTACAACGCAAAGGAACGAGAGTCAGGGGTTATGGGGAGAAGGCAGGAGAATGGAGTAAGGAGGGAGAGATAAATCTGCCATCAGTGAATGGTGGAGTAGATTTGACAGGCCGAATGGTCTAATTCTGCTCGTATTACTTATGAACATGAAGGAATAAGTGTCAGGCTTTGCTGCAGATATTACATATTTGTTAGAAAATATTTCATCACCAAGCTCTTAATTATGGATGTACTTTCTGCAGGTAAAGACATACATAACAATGAATGAGGTTGTGCTACGAGGATGAGGTTTTGAAAAACAAAATAATGCTTACTGCTCCAACCAATGGCATAAGATCATAAGTGATAGGAGCAGATTTAGGCCATTCGGCCCATCAAGTCTATTCCATCATTCGATCATGGCTGATCTATGTCTCCCCCTCAACTCAATCTCTTGTCTTCTCCCCATAACCCTTGACACCCATACTAATCAAAACAAAATGATTGGCAGTGAACTATCCAGAGCTTAATATTTTATGCTAAATCTCTTATTTAGCCAGTGAATTGAAAGCATGAAACGCAGTTATATTTCTTGAGTTTTGATACGACATTAGAAAGATTATCTCCATTGGCTATCAATCAAACACAAATTGTTGTTAATATCATCTTATAAATATCTCAGTAAAGGCTAGGATGAATAAAATCACCTACAGTGCCCTCCATAATGTTTGGGACAAAGACCCATCATTTATTTATTTGCCTCTGTACTCCACAATTTGAGATTTGTAAAAAAAAATCACCTGTGGTTAAAGTGCATGCTGTTAAATTTTAATAAAGGCCATTTATATACATTTTGGTTTCACCATGTAGAAATTACAGCTGTGTTTTTACATGGTCCTCTCATTTCAGGCACCATAATGTTTGAGACACAGCAAAGTCATGTAAATGAAATTATAGTCATGTTTAATATTTTATTGCATTTCCTTTGCATGTAATGACTGCCTGAAGTCTGCGATTCATGGACATCACCATATTTTGCTCTTGCCATCACTCTGATATGTTAATCTTCGTCTCATCTGACCACAAGCCCTTTTTCCAGAACTGTGGCTGCTCTTTTAAGTACTTCTTGGCAAACTGTAACATGGCCATCCTATTTTTGCAGCTAACCAGTGGTTTGCATCTTGCAGTTTAGCCTCTGTATTTCTGTTCATGAAGTCTTCTATGCACAGTGGTCATTGACAAATCCACACCTGACTCCTGAAGAGTGTTTCTGATCTGTCGGACAGGTGTTTGTTTTTTTTTAATTTATTATAGAGAGAATTCTTCTGTCATCAGCTGTGGAAGTCTTCCTTGGCCTGCCAGTCCCTTTGCAATTAGTAAACTGACCAGTGCACTTTTTCTTCTTAATGATGTTCCAAACAGTTGTTTTTGGTAAGCCAAAGGTTTGGCGGATGTCTCTATAACAGTTTTATTCGTGTTTCTCAGTCTCATAATGGCTTCTTTGACTTTCACTGGCACAACTTTGGGCCTCATGTTGATAAACAGCAATAAACATTTCCTAAGGTGATGGAATGACTGGAGGAAAGACTAGGTGCTGAGAGCTCTCATACCTGTTCAGGGAAGCATTTAAACACACCCGAGCAATTACAAACACATGTGAAGCCATGTGTCCCAAACATTATGGTCCCCTGAAATGGGGGGGACTGTGTATAACCACAGCTGTAATTTCTACATCGTGAAACCAAAATATATAAAAATACCCTTTAATAAAATCTGACAAGGTGCACTTTAACCACATGTGATTTATTTCTATTACAAATCTCAAATTGTGGAGTACAGAGGCAAATAAATAAATGATGGGTCTTTGTCCCAAACATTATGGAGGGCACTGTATACCTCTTGTTCCCCTTTCCCCTGACTCTCAGTCTGGAGAAGGGCTTCGACCCGAAACATCACCTATTTCTTTTCTCCCAAGATGCAGTCTGACCCGCTGCGTAACTCCAGCTTTTTGTGTCTATCTTCCACATGAACTATAGAGAAGGACTCTAACAACCTGTGCCCATTGTGATATCTATGAAAGTACAAGTTTCAAGTTCAAGTTCACATTTATTGTCACATGCACCAATTGGTACAGTGAGATTTGAGTTACCACACAGCCATACGAATAAAAAGAACACAACACACAATAGAATTTAACATAGACATCCCCACACAGCAGAATCACCATTTCCCACTGTGAGGGAAGGCAATAAAGTTCAGTCATCTTGCTCATTGTTCATCCGTGGTCGGGTCCTCCCGAGACCTCCGCAGTCGCCGCTACGATGGCCCAATGTTCCGGCCCTCTCGCCGGGATGATCGAAACTCCGATTTTGGAACAGAAGAACACTCTCAGCGGCTTGGAGTTTCCGAATCGGCTACTTCTTACCGGAGACCACGGCTCCCGAAGTCTACAGGCCGAGCTGGGCGGAGATTCAATGCTGGCGGCCCTCGGCAAAGGATCACCAGGACTCAGCGATGTTAAAGCCAGTGCCGTCCACAACCACAGCTCCACGATGATAAAGCAGCAGGCCCAACACTCCGGAGCTTCAACAAGCCATCTCCGGTGAGGCATCGCCCGCTCCGCGATGGTAACTCAGTGCTGCCCAGCTGCTGAAACTCTGGCTGGTCTCCGGCAGGAAAGGCCGCGCCAATCAGATGGTAGGCCGCGAGGGGGGGGGGGGGGGGGGGGCGAAGACGTGACTCGGAGAATAGACGCACCCTCGCCAGGAAGTGACTGAGAAACGGTTTCCCCCTTACCCTCCCCACCTCCCCCCACATAAGAAGACTAAGAAACCTCCAAAACATACTTTGTAAACAGACTCAATCACAAAAAGATGAAACAACAGACAGGCTGTGGGCGGACCTGCCTTCATACGTCACCCCTAGTGATCAAGTGTAAGCCTTGCACTAAGTATACAGAAGACCAGACGAACAACACCACCCAAACAATTAAAATCCACACCAAAACCGTGGGCAATGTGGGATCAAGTTCCACATTTTGGTAGACAGCACTTGGCAGCTATTGAAATTAATAACTGACCTGATTGTGTCACCTTAACCCCTGTCTCAATACAAAGGTGATCATTTGAAGGTTTAAACCTGGCAGCTCAGTGTCTACCAACCAGCAGTAATCCTTAACCTTCTGATTGCATCAGAGGCATTGAGAAGTAAGGTCCTCAATGCACCGAACAGGGCTACCATCAACACTACTTCTGCAAATTCCTCCAGATCCTTGGGTGGGATAGATAACATAGCTTCTTCAGCTTCCTCTCCCAATCCAAAATCACCATCAGAAAGGTTGTGTCCCTCCTGTACCAGTTTCAATCAGCAGGCCAGATCACCGGTACCATCCCTGGTACCAGACTTGAAACCCTCAGATAGACACAAAATGTTGGAGTAACTCAGCAGGTCAGGCAGCGTCTCTGCAGAAAAGGATTGGGTGCTGTTTCGGATCGGAACCCTTCCACAGAAAGGAACCCTTCCCCCCCCCCCCCCCCCCCCCCCCCCCCCACGCAGTAATTCTCAGGAAAGCAGTAAACAAAATCAAGGACCAATAACACCACAGTCACTCCCTCTTCTCCCCTCTCATGCCGTGCAGAAAATACAAAAGCTTGAAAGCATGTACCACCAGATTCAAGAACAGCTTCTGCCCCTGTGTTATCACTTCCCTGAACAGTCTTCTAATGCTACCAATGCATTCCTGAACTAATCCACCTTATTGCAGCACTAGCACTTTGTTTCATCTGCACTTTCTCTGTTGTACTAATACTATATTCTGCATTCATTATCTTCTCTTCTGTACTATTAAACATACTCATGCATGATATGGTTAGCATGCAAACTAAAGTTTTTCACTGTATCTCAGTGCATGTGAAAATAATAAACCAAGCCAAACTCAAGACCATTGACAAAGGAGCCTTAAGAGCCTGTCCCACATACGCGACCTTTACTGGTAACTGCTGGCACCCGTGATAGGTCGCCGAAATTTTCAACATGTTGAAAAATCAGCGGTGACCAGAAAGGTGCTAAGATAGATGCTACCATAGGAGACCTCTCACGACCATACAGGCGACCCCTGGCGACATGTCGCGGGTGACTTCTCACGACCATAGGAGACCTCTCACTACCATACAGGCTGTATGGTCGCGAGAGGTCTCCTATGGTTGTGAGAGGTCTCCAAAGTGTCGTAGCGTCTTTCTGGTCGCCGCTGAATTTTCAACATGTTGAACATTTCGGCCACCTATCATGGGTGCCGGCATTCGCCTGTAAAGGTCGCGTAAGTGGGACAGGCCCTTTAGGAAGACACTGAACACCACGAGTCTCTCTGATAGGAGTAGTGGAGGCCACATGCAAACAGTGGAAGAAGTCGGCAGAATGGCTGTCATCCCCTCTACTCTATAAACTCCACCAGACCCACCTCTGGCAGAATCTGTGGCCCCTTCAGGAGCCCACAGAACTGGAATTGAAGCAAGTCTTTCTTAACCCCAAGGAACTCACCCAAAATAAAATCTCATACACCATAGAGTGATGAAGTTGACTGATATTTTCCACTCAATGGAGAGGGATATTGTCTCCTTTTCCCTAAGTAATTACCATGAAACCTATCTGCATTGCATGTTTGTGCGATGGATAGACACAAAATGCTTGAGTAACTCAGCGGGACAGGCAGCATCTCTGGAGAGAAGTTATGAGTGACGTTTTGGGTCAAGACCCTTCTTCAATGGAGGGTTTTTTTTGGAAGTCCAAGAAGTGATAGACCGCACCAGGTGATGCTCAGACACCACATGGTTCCACAAGGATCACAAAAACGAACATGGTCTAAACCTATAATTTAAATACAACCACGAGTAAAAATACGTCTTGGTTAATAGCATGCACCTGGGGAGCAGAGAGGAAGGTGTAAACACAAAAACAGCTCCAGGAGCAAGATGATAAATCAAACAGCCCCACTAGTTAGGACAGTAATCCACACGCCAGCTGCACTAGTTACAATAGTACTCCACACCAGATCCACTAGTTACCATAATAATCCACACACCAGCTGCTCTAGTTAGGATAGTAATCCACACACCAGCTCCACTATCCAGAGGGGTAATCCACACACCAGCTCCACTATCCAGAGGGGTAATCCACACACCAGCTCGAGGGTTGTACTGCAACTACTCCCCAATGTAGCATAAACCAGAGCAAGGCAGACATTGGAATGAAACTACAACAGGTGCTTGAGAACACCACTATCTTTAAATTCTGGTGTTTCGCCCTTGCTGGGTTTAATTCCTAGAATCCCACTACTTTCCGGGTAACTGCAAACGCCTTTTCTTGGCCTTTGAAAACGTGGTTGCAGGTGTGAGGTTACATCTGCGTGGAAACAATGTGATTGCGGGAAGCTTCGCAGCCAGCTGTGCTGTAGATGGTATATGCTAAAGAGGCTGGGACAGTCACAAAAAGCTGGAGTAACTCAGCGGGACAGGCAGCATCTCCGGAGAGAAGGAATGATGGGGTAGCGTTTCGGGTCGAGACTCTTCCTCGGGCTGGGCTGCAGATCCTGCACAGGGCGAGGAGGTGGCAGGAGTTTTCCTGATGCAACCTGCAACTATGGTGGACCAATGATAATAATAAACGTATAATGATCGTTGAAATCTCGCACTGTTCGAGTGTGATCAGCAACATCTGGGCTGACATCTAACTGCGGTTTCACGGGGAAGTGATGTGACAGGCAGGAAATAATTACCGTCTGCTCCAACCTCACAATGTTACCAATATGTTCCTGGCATGTTGTCACATCTTGTGCATTTCATAAGATGAAATGCATTGGATAAACCATTAAATAAACAACGAATCAAATTGTATATATGAAATCTGAAAGATTCGCAACACGGGAAGTGCACTTGATACATGCTGTTTGCATTACTGTTTTACACCGGGGGCGGGCAGAGATACGGGGTAAGTGGCAACGGGAAAGGCGAACAACAAGAGTTTTAATTCCTGAACCCTGTGTGTGGACATGCGGGGAGAGACAGTCAGTGAACCGCTCACTCTTCACCAGCCTGTCCAGACTCACCGATGAAGAAGAATACTGGAAGGTTGCCATAGATATCTCAGCGAGCGTTATCGGGAAAGGGAGAGAAACAATGTCAAACAGGACAGGCTTTCTTTGTACCGTGCAGGTTCACGGACTAGACAAACCCCTACTCTGCCTGTCATCCAGACCAGTGTTCGTGTAAGGATGGCATATTGAAACATAAATATATACATAGAAACATAGAAACATAGGTGCAGGAGTAGGCCATTCGGCCCTTCGAGCCTGCACCGCCATTCAATGTGATCATGGTTGATCATCCAACTCAGTATCCCGTACCTGCCTCCTCTCCATACCCCCTGATCCCTTTAGCCACAAGTGCCACATCTAACGCCCTCTTAAATATAGCCAATGAACTGGCCTCGACTACCTTCTGTGACAGAGAATTCCAGAGACTCACCACTCTCTGTGTAAAGAATGTTTTCCTCATCTCGGTCCTAAAGGAATTCCCCCTTATCCTTAGACTGTGACCCCTTGTTCTGGACTCCCCCAACATCGGGAACAATCTTCCAGCATCTAGCTTGTCCAACCCTTTAAGAATTTTGTAAGTTTCTATAAGATCCCCCCTCAATCTTCTAAATTCCAGCGAGTACAAGCCGAGTCTATCCAATCTTTCCTCATATGAAAGTCCTGACATCCCAGGAATCAGTCTGGTGAATCTTCTCTGTACCCCCTCTATGGCAAGGATGTCTTTCCTCAGATTTGGAGACCAAAACTGTACGCAATACTCCAGGTGTGGCCTCACCAAAACCCTGTACAACTGCAGTAGAACCTCCCTGCTCCTATACTCAAATCCTTTCGCTATGAATGCTAACATACAGATAAACATCCCTGGTCTGAAGAAGGATCTCGACCCGAAACGTCGCCTATCTCCTTCGCTCCTTAGATGCTGCTGCACCCGCTGAGTTTCTCCAGCTTTTTGTGTAACCCTCCCTGGTAAACAGCCCGCCTGCCTGCTCCATTCGTTCACCCGTGTTTGCTGCATTCACTTGCGTTCCTGCTGTAAAATGGGAATGTCAGAAATCTGTGTCGTGGCTTGTCACCTCCAGCTGATGCCCGGGGAAGGTTGGGGGGGGGGGGGGGGGGGGGGTGGATGGAGGTTGGAGACGGCTGGGGGAGGGGAGAGGGGGGTGGGCGAAGGAGGTGTAGATGGACAGTGGCTAGGCAGCTCGCAGGTCCCAAGGCGCTGGGTAAACAGTGCCGAGGGAGGCGAGCACGTTGCCGGGCCGGGGAGGAGAGGAGAGGAGAGGGGGCGGGTTGGTGGGTGGGTGGGTGGGTGGGTGTGACAGCCTTGCTCGGCCCGGCCACGGCGGCCAATGGAGCGGGCCGGCCCGCCCTCCCCGCCCGGCTCCTCGCCCATTGGCGGTGGCGCTGTCCTCGGCAGCTCCGGCTGGAGGCGGCTACACTGTAGCGGAATGGCGGCCGTCATTCACAACCCCCTCAAATCGTAAGTAAGCAGCTGTTGCACCGCTGCCCAGCCGCGGAGCCGCGGGCACTGCCTTCCCTTTGGGCGCTGGGGGGGGGGGGCACCGGGCTGCGGAGCGGGGTAGGTCCCGGTGCACCGGTGGCCGGGGGCGGCTGGGCTAGGCTGGGCTGGGCTGGGCTGGCCCGGCGCCCCCTTTGACAGATGCATAGCTCGCAGTGCCGGGCGAACGTATATCTCCGCTCGCCTGCCGTCTGATGCACCGGGCGACACCTCCCTCCCTCCCTCCCTCCTGTAGCTGGCCGGGCTCCGAGAGGAAGCCTCCGAGACCAAGGGAAGGGATACACAATCCCAGCTCTCACCCCCTCTCTCTCCCTCTCTCTCTCTATCTCTCTCTCTCCACACTTGCTATTCACCTGCTGCAACCACGGTCTTGCTGCTTGTTTTTTCTTGACACACACACACACACACACACACACACTCACACTCACACTCACACACACACACACACACACACACACACACACACTCACACTCACACACACACACTCTCCACATCAGAGAGAGCAAAATGTATTTGCGATTAATTGAACCCACGTGGAATTATTCCCGTTTATCTTAATATACAGCAAGCTGCAATGTGCCCGTTTTTCTATAACGGCCCCTTCGGCGCTTGGCATTTCTCACGCGATGATGTGTAGTATTTTTTTAAAAAAGTAACAAACTTTGAATGAGTCTTGTCATTTTGCTGCGAACTTTTGAAAGAATGTGTTTTGCAGAGCGTGCATGAGCAGTTCCGTATTCCACGTATGTTGTCTTCAGACAAGTTACCTTTCAAATTCGATCCAGCTCTTCATTGCGTTAGTTAAAATCCACACAATTGCGTTTATGTGTTTCAACACTGCAGGGCATTCGGGGTGTGTGTGTGTGTGTGTTTATATGTTAAATAGTTGGAGCAACATATCACACAGGTTTTTGTACAGTTGTTTTGACTGTATTGCGGGATTTTTAAACAATGTGTCTACTTTCTACCAATTATATACAAAATACAACACGAATTGTTGCATTTTGGAGCTCAATGTTATTTGTTGCACATTGCTGAAAATTGCCTTATCGCGGTTGCGTGCCCTCAGTGTTTTTAGGGATGAGTGTGGACCTCTTCAATCTTTATTAGCGCATTACTAATTCATTGGTCTGCGTTTAAGATTTACAACACACCCGCTGCAAGTCGCCGTTTTAACCGCCCCCCTTCAGATCTCGGGAGAGTCTCTGAAGAAGGGTCTCTACCCGAAATGTCGCCCATTCCTTCTCTCCCCCAGAGATGCTGCCTGTCCCGCTGGGTTCCTCCAGCTTTGTGTGTCTCTCTTCAGAGCCTTTTATCTGTCTCAATTGACAACATGCCTTCTTCCCACGTCTGTGGAGGAGGCAGCCGAGCCAGAATCCTATCGCGTTCCGCTGTGCGCTCTGATCGTAACTGCTGCAATCTCCCAATTACTTTGTTACACTCAGACAGACGGGCAAGGATCCCAGCAATCAGCTCACCCTAACCCTGCCCATGCCCATGTTGGCATCCCATTGCATTTGCCCCCCCACCCCCGTTCACCACCCTAAATTGGTACTTTAAATTGATTTTAAAATCTCCTTGTTTTTAAATGCCTGCATCGCTTCATCCTCCCCTTTATGTAACTTCCTGCAGCCCTCCGATATTTGGTGCCCTGCCCACTTCCAATTCAGCCACCTGAGCATCCCTTTATTTTCATTGTGCCTTCAGCTGCCAGCTCACAAGCTCTGGAAATCCTCCCACGTCGCAGAAACGGCCCCTTCGCACAAATCCCCCCCAAAAAAATCCTACCGAAGATAAACACAAAATGCTGGAGCAACTCAGCGGGTCAGGCAGCATCTCTGGGGAGAAGTAATAGGTGACGTTTCGGGTCGAGACCCTTTTGCAGACCCACTCCATCCAGCTCTTTGTGTCGATCCTTCGGTTCAATCCAAGCACCTGCAGTCCCTTCCTACGCAGCCCAAAATCTACCACTCGCCTACAATCTCCAGTTACTCGCCCACGAATGTTTTGGATGTGGGATAAACAGTCTCGCCTCCACAGGGGGATTGTGCAGGCTGCACTCGCACAGCACCCGAGGCCAGTCAGCATTGCTGGCAATAATACGCCTCTTAAAGCATCTTTCTTTGTCCAAAACCTTTTGATCGCCTGCCTCATTATGGCGGCTTAGAGTTAATTTCTGCTTTGTTTTAATTGGACCCTGGCAAGTGATATTAGCACCCCCTGATGTCGTGAAGTATCCTCCGTACTTTGAAATCGCTGTTGACTCCAGAGCTGTCACGTTACTGAAATGCTGTTTCATTGTTCGACCGTAATTTGAATGCTTATGAGTTCAATGTTATCCCAAGAGGCTAATGGATGCAGATACAACACATTGCATCTTTAAATATGCAGTTTTAAGCTGGCGGCAAGCACGGAAAAAACGTTTGTTGTGGTTTTTTTCCCCCATGCTCCGTATTCTCAAGATGTTTTGAAGTGCGTGGTTGTGTCAGAGTAGGGCTATGCATGTGAGAGGCCACTCATGCCTTGCGCTGTAACAAAGCTCTTGCCCAATGTGTGGGCATTAGTTCCCATTTAGCACTCGACACGGTGGTCGAGCTAGGTATTGATTGGGGCAGGAAGGGACTGCAGGTGCTGGTTTAAACCGAAGACAGACACAACATGCTGGGGTAACTCAGCGGGGCAGGCAGCTTCTCTGGAGGGAAGGAATGGTGAGAAGTTTCGGGTCGAGACCCTTCTTCAGTCTGATTCAGCCAGTCACCCATTCCTTCTGGCTGGCTGTTGGCTACCCCGCTGAGTTACTCCAGCATTTTGTGTCTGCATTCCAGCATCTGGAGTCCCATCCTACATAGATGGTCTGAGCAGCAGGCTCAGCACCCAGGGCGATGGAGTGAGTGCAGGGTCAAGTGGATCTGGTTCACAGCCTGCGATTCCAGGGTGGGCTGTGGTTTGGGGCTGGATTGCCATTTGGGACAACCTGGAGCACTGGCAATAAAAGTGCTTGGGTGCCTCTAACCCACAGAAATCGCCATTGAGGCCCTATGTTCTCGGTGGCGAGTCAAGCACCAACCGCTGCCTCTGCAGATGCTGCCTGACCCGCTGAGTTTCTCTGGCAGTTTGCTTTTTGTTTGCATCACTACAACAACCTGTCCTTGCCTTTATTGCAGATTGCAACGTTTCCTGATGCTGTGATCTTTATCTGGCCGTTGAAAAACCAGCATAGCAAATTAGATCAGAGCTTGAATAGCTGGGCTGTCCCCTGGTTGTCCAGCTGGTGCACCTTTTGAAGATCCAGTGTCCTAATTTTAATGACTTGACATGAATGAAACCCACCTATCTGGGGGGATGGTGCTGTCACCAATGAACATGTCAAATTATTTTTTGGCTCCTTTTGTTTAACTTATGCTGAGAATTTCTGAAAATTGCTGTTTATTGTCTGGTGTATCCATTTACTCTCTGCGAGGCCAAATCATGGATAGAGAATCAGGTTTGTCCTAATGGACAAATATGAACTTTTTGAACAAATATGGTCTCCATTCACTGACTATATGAAGGGGTAGCTGACTTGTTACGGCATTGTAACTCAATAAATACCCAGTGGTAGGATTAGATGAAAAGATGTATTCTGAGATTTGTATACACGTCTCTATAGATATTGTTATGCAAAATTGTTCCATTCATTGTTAAGATGTATACTTTATTTTTTTTAAATTATTTGTTTAAGTATAATTGTTTGCTTGTATTTTTTATTATATATATATATTTTTTATTGTGTTTTCTTTGTATTTCTTTTAATTTAAAAAAAAAAAAACCATAATCAATATTATTTAATCACACTCCTCTTTGATCACACCTACTCTTTCACTTCTTTTACTTTCTTTACTTTCTAAAAAAAAATGGAAGCTTATATAAATCATTCCGTAATATTTGTATAACTTTTGAAACAAATGTGTATTTGAAAAACTGTTATATCATTGGCAATATGTATTGCTTCTAATAAAAATATTAAACAAAACAAAATCATGGATAGGAAGGAATATGTGTAGGAAGGTTCAAACCGTAGACACAAAAAGGCTGGAGCAACTTAGCAGGTCAGGCAGCATATCTTCAGGCTCAGTCTGAAGACGGGTCTTGACCCGAAATGTCACCTATTCCTTTTCTGCAGAGACGCTGTCTGACCTGCTGAGTTACCCCAGCTTTTTGTGTCTATCATGGATCCTTATGTTGTAGTTATCCTAATACTCTTCAGTAAAAGCACTGATAATAGCTGGGATCACAGCCTCTGAGTGTGCATCCATCTGCCTACTGCTTTACTAATAATTCTACTAATAGTCCTACTAGTTCTGAAGATTAGCTTCTTTCCCAGAGGAGGTTTATTGATGCTGAGATGCAATATTGGAGCAATGACACAGCCTTGTTAGCGACCTGTCTTCTTGCATGGAAACAGTTCTGTTGCAGACGTTTTGCTAAAATCACGTCTTGCACATGCTGTCGTGAAGCACAGAAGATGGAGCTGATTCTTTTGGGCAGCAAAATTAGAGAAGGATGTTCCGCAGTCCAGGCCTACTGGTGGCTTTGTGGTTGAAAGTAGCCATGTACAGCTGCAGGTGCTGTCATTGTGGTGAAGGACGTTTCCTTTGTGCCTCTGTATGGGCAAGATCAGCACCGTTTCCAAGAGCAACTCTTGGCCACTAAGTGTTGAAGAGGACTTAAACCTTCCGTGTAGCAGCAGACCCTTCTGCAGTTACCAGTGGGTGTGGAGAGGATGTTTCCACTGGTGGGAGAGTCTAGGACCAGAGATCATAGCCTCAGAATTAAAGGACTTTCCTTTAGGAAGGAGGTGAGGAGGAATTTCTTCAGCCAGAGGATGGTGAATGTGGAATTCTTTGCCACCGATGGCTGTGGAGGCCAAGTCTGGCAGAGATAGTAGGTATGTTACAAAACTTACCTTGAGCAGCGCTGCAGTTCTGCCACTCCCCGTGTGCACGACTTTGGCGCCTTTCAGAGGGGGGCGGGCTTAAAGTGCCGTTTTTCCACAGGCAGGAAAAATCGATCAATGTCGGGCGATTTCGTTGCGTAAGAAAAATCGCTCCGACATTTCATGAATGAAGGTATTTTTAAATTACGCTAGATTATTTATTAACTAGAGTAATTTAAAAATCACCTTCAAAAGCTGTGAGCGCCGACAAAGGGAAGGATTTTGCGTAGGGGAGAAAAAAAATTCTACTCATTGAATTTTGTAATTAGCTACAATTAGATAACTAACTAATTATATGTTTTAATTTCAGGTCATCCAAGTAAGATTGTTTCAGAATGCTTCAATCTATAATAACTGAAAATTTCATTGAGTTCTCTAAATTTTTAAGAAAGTTATGGGCTTTTAACTGTTCCAGATCACAGCTTTTGAGTTAAGTCAATTGAAAGGCAATGGGGAACAAGATGCTAATTTCCGAGTATGAAAATGGCCATAACTTTCTTAATACTGAAGATATGAAAGTGAATTAGGTGTCCAATTAAACTTCCTTTTATGCTTTATCTGATGGGATAAATTGCAGACTTGATTTTTAAAATCTCAAAATTTTGTAACATTGCTAGAGATAGATAGATTCTTGATTAGTACGGGTGTCAGGGGTTGTGGGGAGAAGGCAGGAGAATGGGGTTAGGATGGTAGGAGAGATCAGCCATGATTGAATGGCAGAGTAGATTTGATAGGCCGAATGGCCTAATTCTGCTCCTATCACTTATGACCTGGGTCTAACTTGTATCCTTTCTTGAAGATGGTCATGGCTACAGCATCTTTGATGTCCCCTGGTAGATCATCCTCTTTCCAGAAGTGGATGATAAGTAAGTAAGTTTATTGGCCAAGTATTCACATACAAGGAATTTGCCTTGGTGCTCCACCCACAAGTAACAACATGACATACAGTGACAGTCACGAATGACTCAGAAAAAAATGAACATTAATAATAATAATAAGACATTAATGATAAAACACCATTGATCAAGCATGTGAACCAACAAAATACCAGATCAAAGGGAGGCTACAGATTTTTGGTTGTTGAGTAGAGCAACTACTCGTGGATAAAAACTGTTTTTATGTCTGGCTGTGGCAGCTTTGACAATCCGGAGTCGCCTTCCAGAGGGAAGTGATTCAAAGAGTTTGTGGCCAGGGTGAGAGGGGTCAGAGATGATCTTACCCGCTCGCTTCCTGGCCCTTGCAGTGTACAGTTCACCAATGGAGGGAAGGTTGCAGCCAATAATCTTCTCTGCTGATCGGACGATTCACTGCAGCCTCCAGGTGTCATGCTTGGTGGCTGAGCCAAACCAGACCATGAAGGAGAAAGTGAGAACAGACTCTACGATGACCGTGTGGAATTGGACCATCATTGCCTGTGGCAGATTGTGCTTCCTCAGCTGCCGCAGGAAGTACATCCTCTGTTGTGCCTTTTTGACTGTGGAGTCGATGGTAGCCCCCCACTTAAGGTCCTTAATGAGTGTGGATTTGTGCCTGAAGCTCTTCATTGCTGGGGGTTTTACGATTTCAGCAGTAATAGCATCTGCTCCCAGGACCTTGTTGTTATTATTGAGTTAGATTTGGGCTTCTCAAATGCCTGTTGGTGAGGAGTGGCAACAAGCCGGGCCTGTTCATGTGGGATAGAGTCAAGGCTGCGATGCCAAGTCAGGCAATTGTCATATGCACCAGTGTTTTTTCAACCTGAGGTGTGGGTACAAAGGAATCCTTACTTGCAGCAGCATCTCGGGTACCTAGACTCAGACAGAACACAAAAACATATTATGCAGGAAGAAACTGCAGATGCTGGTTTTCACCGAAGATAGACACACAATGCTGGAGTAACTCAGCAGGACAGGCAGCATCTCTGGAGAGAAGGAACGGGTGACTTTTTGGGTCGAGACCCTTCTTCAGATAGTCTGGACCCAAAACAACAACATATTGCACATTACACAAATTGTACAAGACTGTGCACAAGTCAAGATATTAATCAAAAATACAATTGTAAAATGACTCCATGGTGGTGTGAGAAGTGGCCCGTAGTGTGATATGACCAAGGTGGAATTAGGTTTGTTCAGGTCAGTGCAAGGACCTGATAGTTGTCGGAAAATAGTTGTTCCTGAACCTATTGGTGCAAGACGGCAACAGTGAGGAAGTGGCTTGTCCACCGCCTTGAGGCAGTGTCTCATATCAAGGACAGTCACAGTTAAGGAGGTCCTCAATGCATTTCATTGGACAGGTATTGACTGTCTCTCTGTTCTTAATGAGTCCACCCTCATTCCTCCTGTGTAGGGGCCTGGAATATCAGTGTGCCCTTCTATCCTCTGCTCTGTTCTTGAGCTTCGTGCTTTTCTGTTGGACCTTTGCCTTCAGGCGTGTGAAATCTCTTTCTCTTCCCTCGGGGTGGAGTGGATTTCCCAATACAGGACCGTCTTGTGCTTCTGGTTTATTAACTCCCTGGTCTCCTGCTCGTGCTCACTGAACTGATCGCGTTCCCCCGTGGAAATGAAAGCAGGAATGTCTCCACTGGTCCAAATTGTGGTTTAGTTTCCAAACTCAAGCACGTTAGATGGAGCAAAGTGCAAGTACAGAGTGCAGAATCAAGTTCTCAGCATTGTAACGCGTCAGTTCTAGCGACAAATTTTAATGATCGCAATGGGGTAGATGTGAATCAGGCAGTACCCTGGCTTATGGAAGGACTCTTTAGAAGCCTGATTATAGGGGGAAGAAGCTGAATCTGGTGATACGGGCTTTCAAGCTTGTATACCTTCTGCCGGACAGGAGCAGGGAGAAGATAGAATGACCAGGGTGGGACTTTGTTGATGATATTGACTGCTTTTCCAAGGCAGCGTGGTGTAGATGGAATCAATAGTGGGCAGCCTGGTCTGCGTTATGGACTGTGCTACATCTAGAGCTCTGCAACCACTCACACACTTGGGCCGAGCTGTTCCCAAAGCCAAGCTGTGAAGCTACCTGAGAGAAGGCTTTCTGTGGTGCATCTGTAGAAGAGTCGTTGGATACATGCCATATTTCCACAGTCTCCAAAGGAACTAGAGGTGTTGATGTGCTGCTTTCTTGGCAGTGGAAGCAGTGTGGTTGGTCCAGGACAGATCTTTGGTAATATTAACGCCAGGGAACTTGAAGATCTCAACCATTTCCACAGGTATCATTGACGTTGATTGCAGCATGTACACCACGCTCCTTGAAGTCAATAAGCTCCCTCATCTTCCTGACATGGAGCAAGAGGTTATTGTCCTGACACCATGTTACTAACTTCTCTATCTCCTTGCTGTACTCTATCTCATCACTGTTTGGGATCCAGCCCACCACAAACTTGTAGATGGATTTAAAGGCCGGTCTCACTTGGGCGTCATTTGCTCGTCACGCAGATGGCGCGCGAAGATTTTGTACATCCCAAAATCCCTGGGAGCCCGAGCGCGACCGCGCGTCACTGCCTACGACACCATGCACCATGCGCGCGTAATGCGCACCATGCACGCGTGATGCACACCATGCACGCGTCACGTGTGTGTTGTGATGCGTAAAATATGTCACGTAAATGATGTACAAATGACGCCCAAGTGGGACAGGCCCTTTGGAGCCGCATTTGGCCGTACTGCCGCGAGCGTGTCGGGAGTATAGTAGGGGACGCAGAACGCACCCTTATGTGGAATGGGCGTTGAGAATTATTGAGGAGAAGGTGTGGTCACGTCACAGTGTCCTCACCGATTGTGTGGTCTACACATCAGAAAGCCATTGATCCAGTGGCAGAAGGGTGTGCTGATTTCTAGGTTCGCGAGTTTGGAGAATAGTTTGGATGGGAATTTGGCATTGAAGACTCGGGCCAGGGAAATGTGTTTTGGGCCAGGGAGAAGCTGTTTGCTGCGAACCCGTCGTGATGGTACGCAAACCGCGGCGGTCCAAGGGTGGCCGGGAGGCTGGAGCTAACACACGCCATCAGAAGACCTCGGGGCTGCCCTTGACTGCGGGCATTCTGCGTCCCCTGCGTGCAGGATTTGGCAGGTTGCCCAAGACGCACTGTCTGAGAAGGGCTGTCTTAGTAGATTAGTTTAGTTTCGAGATACAGCACGGAAACAGGCCCTTCGGCCCACCGAGTCCGTGCCGATCAGTGTTCCTCGCACGCTAATGCTATCCTACACGCACTAGGGACAATGTTATATTTTCTGCAGTGCTGCTTCAGTTAGCGGGGCCTGTGATTTTGGTGGTGGTTAGTCCAGCACTCATTGGTTCCTGGCTTGGGGAAGGAAATGGGGACTCCTTTTCAGTCCCTTGCTTGTGCAGTGATATCCTAGCAGGTGAGGGGAAGGGCAGTGTTGACATGGTGACTCGGGCTTGATCATGGAACAGGGTGAGATGCACCTCCTGGGATACAGGCTTTATTAGTCCTTCCTTGTAGCAATGTTACAAAATTTTGAGATTTAAAAAATCAAGTCTGCAATTTATCCCATCAGATAAAGCATAAAAAGAAATTTAATTTAACACCTAATTCACTTTCATATCTTCAGTATTAAGAAAGTTATGGCCATTTTCATACTCGGAAATTAGCATCTTGTTCCCCATTGCCTTTCAATTGACTTAACTCAAAAGCTGTGGTCTGGATCAGTTAAAAGCCCATAACTTTCTTAAAAATTAATAGAACTCAATGAAATTTTCACTTATTATAGATTGAAGCATTCTGAAATAAATATGAAACAATCTTACTTGGATGACCTGAAATTAAAGCATATAATTAGTTAGTTATCTAATTGTAGCTAATTACAAAATTCAATGAGTAGATCTAAACATCTATCCATTTCTTAAGAAAAGATAAACTTTTTTTTTAATTGCCTAAGTGTGCAAACAACATTCACACAATAATCCACAATACAACATAATTTTTAAATCTAATTTTCATGAATTTCTGGACCAAATGGAAGGAATTTAGTGTTTGATTCCTGTAAATTAATGGCCATTTAAATCA
This sequence comes from Raja brachyura, assembly GCA_963514005.1. The sequence continues at coordinate 81,786,080 of OY740789.1, read as the reverse complement.
ACTAGCGAGTGGGTTTTAGTGGAATGCGGTGGATTGGAACGTTGCGGTTAGCGGTGAAGTCGGGAGGAAAAATACTGTTTGTTCATACATTTTTTTGGACCCCATTTCGCAACATGAAAATATTATTAAAGCCTCCCGAAAAACCAACTTTTAATATAAAAATAAACGATTTACCTCTTTTTCTCCCCTACGCAAAATCCTTCCGGTTGTCGGCGCTCACGGCTTTTGAAGGTGATTTTTAAATTACTCTTGTTAATAAATAATTTAGAGTAATTTAAAAATACCTTAATTCATGAAATGTCGGAGCGATTTTTCTTCCGCAACGAAATCGCCCGACATTGATCGATTTTCCCTGCCTGTGGAAAAACGGCACTTTAAGCCCGCCCCCCTCTGAAAGGCGCCAAAGTCGCGCACACGGGGAGCGGCAGAACTGCAGCGCTGCTCAAGGTAAGTTTTGTAACATACCTATTCCTTGGTAATTAAACCTTGCCAGAGGTCGTATATTTTTCATTCCTGCGTTGAAGTCAACCAGGTGGATCAATTTGTTTCCATTTGGGACATGGGGGGAAAAAACTCCAGCCCTAAGTCGGAAAAAATCATAGATAGACACAAAAAGTTGCAGTAACTCAGTGGGACAAGCAGCATCGCTGGAGAAAAGGAATGGGTGGCGTTTCCTGTCGAGGCCCTTCTTCAGACTGGTTAAGGATAAGGGAAACAAAAGATATAGACGGTGATGTGGAATGATGAAGAGCAATGAATGAAAGATATGCAAAAAAGTAACGACGGTAATTTATAAGCTGCATGTAGGGTGAAAATGAGAAGCTGGTGCGACTTGGGTGGGGGAGGGATAGGGAGAGAGAGTGAATGTCGGGGCTACCTGAAGTGAGAGATATCAATATTCATATCACTGGGCTGTAAGCTGCCCAAGCGAAATATGAGATGCTGTTCCTCCGATATGCTCTGACAATGGAGGAGACCTGGGACAGAAAGGTGTGTGTAGGAATGGGAAGGAGAATTAAAGTGTCCAGCAAGCGGGAGATCAGGTTGGTTCACGTGGGCTGAGCGAAGGTGTCCGCGAAACGATCGCACAGTCTGCGCTTGGTCTCGCCAATGTATAAGAGTCCACATCTTGAACAACGAAGACAGTAGATGAGGTTGGAGGAGGTGCAAGTGAACCTCCGCCTCACCGGAAAGGACTGTCAGGGTCCGTGGACAGAGTCGAGGGAGGAGGTATAGGGGCAGATGTTGCATCTCCTGTGGTTGCAGGGGAAGGTACCTGGGGAGGGGGTGGTTTGGGTGGGAAGGGACGAGTTAACCAGGGAGTTGCGGAGGGAACGGTCTCTACGGAAGGCGGAAAGGGGTGGAGATGGGAAAATGTGGCTAATGGTGGGATCCCGCTGGAAGTGGCGGAAATGTTGGAGGATTTCGTGTATCCTGCGATGGCTGATGGGGTGCAAGGTAAGGACCAGGGAGATTCTGTCTCTGTTACGTCTAGGGAGAGGGGGAGCAAGGGCAGAGCTGTGGGGTACCGAGGAGACACGAGTGAGGACCTCATTTATGATGGGAGAGGGGAACCCCCGTACCCTAAAGAATTAACACATCTCGGATGTCCTAATATGGAACACCTTATCATTGGCGCATATGTGGAGTAGACTGAGGATTAAGGAATAGGGGATAGAATCTTTGCAGGAAGCAGGATGTGAAGAAGTGTGATTGAGATAGTTGTGGGAGTCAGTGGGTTTATAATAGACGTCAGTCAATAGTCCATTTCTTATGATGGAGATTGTGAGATCAAGAAAGGGGAGGGAGGTGTCGGAGATGGTCCAAGTAAAATTGAGTGCAGGATGAAAATTGGTGGTGAAGTTGATAAAGTCCATGAGTTCTGCATGGGTGCAGGAGGTAGCACCGATGCAGTCACCAATGTTACAAAGTTAGAGTTTGGGGATAGGGCCAGTGTACGCCTGGAACGGGGATCGTTCAATGTACCCTACAAAGAGGCAGGCATAGCTGGGCCGAAGCGAGTGGTCATAGCTACGCCTTGGACTTGAGAAAGAGGGAGGAGTCAATGGAGAAGTTGTTGAGGGTGAGGACCAGCTCCGCTAGGCTCCATTAGAGTGTTAGCAGAGGGAAATTGGATGGTTCTGCGGTCAGGAACAAACGGGCTTTAAGCTTTAACGAGGTGTAGAGTGACTGGACGTCCAAACTAAAGATGAGGGAGTGGGGGCTCGGAAAGCGGAAGTCATTAAAGAGACGAAGGGCATGTGAGGTGTCTTGAACATAGGTCGGGAGAGATTGGACCAGGGGGGATAAGATGGAGCCGAGGTAAGTGGAAATAATTTCCGTGGGACAGAGGCAGGCAGAAACAATGGGTCTGCCAGGGCTGTTGTGTTTGTGGATTTTGGGGAGCAGGTAAAAGCGGGCTGTGCGGGGTTGGGAAACTATAAGGTAGGAGGCTGTGGATGGTGAGACAGCCAGAAGTGATGGGATCAGTTATGGCGTTTGAAATTATGGCCTGGTGCTCATCTGTGGGATTATGGGATCAGATTGAGACCCTTCTTCAGACTGAGAGTCTGGGGAGAGGGAGTTTAGAGATATGGAAGGGTAAGGTGTGAAAACGATAGATCAAATTAGATGGTACACAAAAGGCTGGAGAAACTCAGCGGGTGCAGCAGCATCTAAGCAGCGAAGGAGATGGGCGACGTTTCAGGTCGAGACCCTTCTTCAGACTGGTCAAATTAGATGATGATCAAGAAAGTGTGGAATGGTTCACTGTTAGCTGAGGGGAGGGTGACCACGAGGAATACAAACAGTAAGATTAGTCAGGAGGACAGTGAAACTAGTTGGCGAACTAGGGTGTGGGAGGCACGGTGAGAGCGGACGCCTTTGTTGGAAACTTCCATGGTTGGGACATGTGCCTGCAAGGTTTCCTGATGCTGGGATCTTTATCTGGCTGTTGTAAAACCAGCAAAAGCAAATTAGATCAGAGCTTGAATAGCTGGGCTGTCCCTGGTTGTCCAGCTGGTGCACCTTTTGAAGATCCAGTGTCCTAATTTTCCCCCTGATTCGAACTCAGAGAATGTCCGTAGCGGGTCTGTAGGAGTTCGTGGATGTCTTGTAGCGGCTCGTGCGAGTAACGGTGTCCATATACCATTACATAAATATATACACACATGAATAAATAAACTGATAAAGTGCAAATAACAGATAATGGGTTATTAATGTTCAGAGTTTTGTCCGAGCCAAGTATACTAGCCTGATGGCTGTGGGGAAGTAGCTATTCCTGAACCTGGACGTTGCAGTCTTCAGGCTCCTGTACCTTCTACCTGAAGGTAGCGGGGAGATGAGTGTGTGGCCAGGATGGTGTGGGTCCTTGATGAAGTTGCCAGCCTTTTTGAGGCAGCGACTGCGATCGATCCCCTCGATGGAAGGAAGGTCAGAACCGATGATGGACTGGGCAGTGGTTACTACTTCTTGTAGTCTCCAGGGCACTCAAGTTGCCGAACCAAGCCACGATGCAACCGGTCAGCAAGCTCTCTACTGTGCACCTGTACATGTTCGAGAGAGTCCTCCTTGACAAACCTCGTAACAGTGGGACAGGCCCTTAAGACATTTACTAATTCGCTGAGACACAAGACCAGCTCCCTCTTGATGTGGAAGTTTGCTTCATGAAGGCAACCCTTCCTCTGGTGGTGTAACCTCCAGAAGGTGAGGTGCCAATAGCCATGTTGTTTGAACTGGCCACCCATTGCTCAGTGTGTCTGACTCTGTTCAGCAATATTGAAGTCAACGTTTCTGAGTTCTCCAGCTGTTTCCCCAAGAGGATAAATTTAGAAAGTCTAAGAGAAAGTGATATTTATATGCTCTAACAAACGCCTTTTGCTTCCAGTGAATTGATGTGTATTTTTGGGACAGGTCGGTAATAGTATCAGGCAAGAAGTTATTGTATTCTCCTTCTGCAGTGAACTGTAATAGCTAATTAAATGGAGGTTGCTAGAATATATCATCGTTTATTTTACTGTGTGCGTAGATGGAGATGAAGGCATGTGCAGCATATCTTCTGGTTCTGTTTTGAATGAATTAATTATTGACCAAGTACGTACACATACAAGGAATTTGCCTTGGTGCTCTGCTCGCAAGAAACATGACACACAGTAACAATTAGGAATGACACATAAAACATTAAACATTAATCAGAAAAAATTATAGTTTAAACATGTGAATGCAATAAAACACTAGAGCAAAAGGAGGCTACAGACTTTTTTGGTTGTTGAGTAGAGCTACTGCTCGTGGGGGGAAAAAGCCGTTTTTATGTCTGGCTGTGGCAGCTTTGACAATCCGGAGTCGCCTTCCAGAGGGAAGTGATTCAAAGAGTTTGTGGCCAGGGTGAAAGGGGGCAGAGATGATCTTGCCCGCTCGCTTCCTGGCCCTTGCAGTGTACAGTTCGTCAATGGGTGGGGGGGGGGGGGGGGGGAAAGCTTGCAGCCAACAACCTTCTCGGCTGATCGGACTGATCGGATGTCGTGCTCGGTGGCTGAGCCAAACCAGACCATGATGGAGAAGGTGAGCACGGACTCTACGATGGCCGTGTAGAATTGGACCATCATTGCCTGTGGCAGATTGTGCTTCCTCAGCTGCCTGTACATCCCATGGACTTGCACATGTAACTATATATGGTTAGGTCATCAGGTCACAATTGATAGGAGCAGAATTAGGCCATTCTTCTACTCCGCCATTCAATCATGGCTGATCTGTCTTTCCCTCCTAACCCCATTCTCCTGCCTTCTCCCCATAACTTGTGAAACCCATCAAGATATTGTGTGCACAACACCCTCTCAGTGGCTGCTTGGTCTAATAAACTCCCGGAGTGATGAAGAAACAGCTAACCTTGACATTCTTGTTCAGGATGTAATGATTTTCTGTTGGAAAATGCACATAGAGGTCTGGATAGAGCGAACACGAAGAGGATGTTTCCACTAGTGGAATAGTCTAGGACCAGGGACCATAGCCTCAAAATAAAAGGACGTGCCTTTAGAAAGGAGATGAGGAGGAATTTTGTTAGTCAGAGGGTGGTGAATCTGTGGAATTCATTGCCACAGAGGGCTGTCATTGGATATTTTTAAGGCAAATTTGATGGATTCTCGATTGGTAAGGTTGTCAGGGGTTATGGGGTGATGGCAGGAGAATGGGGTTGAGAGGGATAGATAGATCAGCCACAATTGAATGGTGGAGTAGACTTGATGGACTGAATGGCCTTATTCTGCTCCCAGAATTTATGAGAGTATAATAAGAGGCAGAAATGACCAAAGATAAACTTGAAAACAGCTGACATTCATCAATTTACCTGATTTTGTGGAGCAAAATGGCGCAAGCAGAATGCTGACCTGGAACAACGAACAGTTTAAGAAGGAGCTGCAGATGCTGGGAAAATCGAAGGCAGATAAAACTGCTGGAGAATCTCAGCGGGTGAGTCGGTATCTATGCCTCACCCGCTGAGTTCCTCCAGCATTTTATCTACCTGCAACAACGAACAGTTGATTTAGCTGTTTGGTGAATTCTGTGCCTGTTGCTGCACAGTGAGGTGTAGCATAGTGGCGGAAAAGGACTTTTGTGCTTCATGAAAAGCCGAAAAAGCTGCAGATGTTGGAAATGTAAAATAAAAACGGAAGGTACTCCAAATACTCAGCAGGTCAGGAGAAACTGAGTTAACGTTTCAGGGCAAAGACCATTCATCGGAACTGGTCTAAAAATGTTAACCCTGTTTGTCTTCCCACTGATGCTGCATGTTTTTATAGCCATAGAGGGAGTGCAGCGAAGGTTCACCAGTGATTCCTGGGATGTCAGGACTGTCTTATGAACAAAGACTGCATAGACTCGGTTTATACTCTCTAGAATTTAGGAGATTGAGAGGGGATCTTATAGAAACTTACAAGATTCTTAAGGGGTTGGACAGGCTAGATGCAGGAAGATTGTTCCCGATGTTGGGGAGGTCCAGGACAAGGGGTCACAGCTTAAGGATAAGGGGGAAATCCTTTAGGACCGAGATGAGAAGGAATTTTTTCACACAGAGTGGTGGGTCTCTGGAACTCTCTGCCACAGAGGGTAGTTGAGGCCAGTTCATTGGCTATATTTAAGAGGGAGTTAGATGTGGCCCTTGTGGCTAAGGGGTCAGGGGGTATGGAGAGAAGGCAGGTACGGGATACTGAGTTGGATGATCAGCCATGATCATATTGAATGGCGGTGCAGGCTCGAAGGGCCGAATGGCCTACTCCTGCACCTAATTTCTATGTTTCTATGTTTTAGCATTTTATGCATCAGGAATGGTTTTTGAGGTATTGTCCAGAACAGGCAGCTTTGGGTTTGCAAGAACATGAGGTGAATGGAGGTGACAGTAGAATTGAGGAATTGGTCTTTCATAGACAGATGTGAATTTTGGAAAGTTTATTAAACAGGCAGTGAATTTCTAGATTGAATAACCTTCTCAAAGCAGTGGCTTGTCATGAAGGGAAAGTAGGGCTCTTTATAGGTGAGCTAAATCATTCATGTGCCTTCATGGCTTAAGCCAGGGGTTTGACCAGGGTACTGGAAATGGGAACGGGCTCAATGCTAGCATTTATATCAAGAGGACTGGCATACAAAAGCAGAGATGCAATGCTGAGGCTCCATAAGGCACAGGTCAGGCCGCATTTGGAGTACTGTGAGCAAATTTGGATCTCATATCTGAAGAAGGATGTGCTGGCTCTGGAGAGGGTCCAGACAAGGTTTACAAGAATGATTCCAGGAATGAGTGGAACATATGATGAGCGTTTGACAGCACTGGGCCTCTACTCGCTGGTGTTTAGAAGGTTGAGGGGGGACCTAATTGAAACACAGAATAATGAAAGGCCTGGATAGAGTGGATGTGGAAATGATGTTTCCACTGGTGGGAGAGTCTAGGACCAGAGGTTATAGCCTCAGAATTAAAGGGCACTCTTTTAGAAAGGAGGCGAGGAGGAACTACTTTAGTCAGAGGGTAGTTAATCTGCGGAACTCATTGCCACAGAGGGCTGTGGAAGCCAAGTCAGTGGATATTTTTAAGGCAGAAGATAGACAAATTCTTGATTAGAACGGGTGTCAAGGGTTATGGGGAGAAGGCAGGAAAATGGGATTAGGAGGCAGAGATCTATCATAATTGAATATGGAGTAGACTCGATGGGCCGAATGGTCTGATTCCACTCCTATAACGTGAACTTGTGAACAAGATAATAAATAAACAAAATACCAATAAATTAATAACCCCTATACCAGTGCAAAAAAAAAAAAATCCTGGTCCTGAGGCATAGACTGTGAAAGACAGTCCATATTTCATAGCTTCAGGTTTTGAGAATAACATGAAATGAGAGTGTGGCCAGGGTTTTTGTGGGTCTTCATGTTGGCTGCCATTTTGAGAGGACGCCACCATTCGCTCCCTTCGATGGTGGGGAGGTCAGTGGGGGTCCACCATTCTCTGTTCCCTCCTTCATTCCCAGGTCATTCGAGTTGCTAAACACATAAATATACTCTCTACCAGTGCCAATGGTGCATTCCAACATTAAGAGCCATGCTCAATCCCACTGAATAACAGAAGATCCCTGAGAGCAGCACCAGCTCATTGTGGCAAATTATCCCCTGTCGCTGTGAACATTCCACAGTGCAAGGCCTTGCAGCCTTATATACGTCAGCTCTTTAAGAGGGCACTTTGAAATTGCAATTAGTGTCACTAAAATAGTGACAGTGGAGATGATTATCAAAAATTACATTGGGAATCTACATCATCTGAGCATGTGGGCTGAGGAATGGGTGATGCATTTTAATTTGGATGTTTAAATGTTACGTTTTAGTCAAACCAGGACAGGACCTTCATAATAAAATTAGGACCCTAGAGGGTGTTGTTGAGCGGAGGGATCTCGGAGACCAGTGTTTAGTTCCCTGGAAGTGGTGTCACAGGTTGATAGTGTGGTCAAGATGGCTTTTGTAATGTTGGCCTTCAGTCAGAGAATTGAGTATAGAACTTGGGACATTACACTGCAGTTGTACAAGACGTTGGAGAAGCCACACCTGGAGTCACAAACTGCTGAAGGAGCTCAGCGCATCAGGTAACATCTCAGGACAACATTGATTGGTGACGTTTTGGGTCGGGACCTTTCTTCAAAAAGGTACAAGTTCTAGCTGTTATTGGCATCTATAGTACTTAATGTAACTAGAATTAACCAGGTCTAAAGCTACATGTCCTAATAAACTTTAGTTCCACCTCATCAACTTGGAGATGAACCTCCACTGTTCCATTTCCCTGAACCCGTTTCTACATGGTAAGATGTTTTTGCCTCTCACTGGTACATTTCCAGTTGACCTGTTTGCAAATTTGTGAGGATGGGAAAGGACAACAGATTAGAGTTACCTAGAACATAAGAATGCCTGTTCAACCATTCAGTAACATAAATCCTGTTGCTCATATCTGCACCACTTCCTTGCACTAACTCCATCATTCTCTTAATATCCAAACATCTATCCATCTCTGGGTGAATATACTTAGTAACTAAGTCTCTCCAGCCCTCTTGAATAGAAATTCCCAAACATTCCCAAGCAATTCCCAAGTATGCTTAGGACTAAAGACATTTCTTCAGTCCTAAATGGCAGTCTCCTTATTTTGAGATTAAGTTTCCTTGTTCTCAAACCCCTAGCTTGGGAAAACATTTTCTTTGTGTCTACCCTGTCAAACATTTGCATTTCTCTGAAATCATCTCTTATAAACTCACGAGTAAGATTCATTCCATTTAACCTGTTAATATTATCCCCAACTCCTTGTCAAATTACTTCCTGCAGAGCACATAATTTAGCAATGTTACAAAATTTTGAGATTTAAAAAATCAAGTCTGCAATTTATCCCATCAGATAAAGCATAAAAAGAAGTTTAATTTGACACCTAATTTACTTTCATATCTTCAGTATTAAGAAAGTTATGGCCATTTTCACACTCGGAAATTAGCATCTTGTTCCCCATTGCCTTTCAATTGACTTAACTCAAAAGCTGTGATCTGGAAAAGTTAAAAGCCCATAACTTTCTTAAAAATTAAGAGAACTCAATGAAATTTTCACTTATTATAGATTGAAGCATTCTGAAACAATTATGAAACAATCTTACTTGGATGACCTGAAATTAAAGCATATAATTAGTTAGTTATCTAATTGTAGTAATTACAAAATTCAATGAGTAGATCTAAACATCTATCCATTTCTTAAGAAAAGATAAACTTTTTTTTAAATTGCCAAAGTGTCCAAATAACATTCACACAATAATCCACAATATAACATAATTTTAAAATAATTTTCATGAATTTCTGGGCCAAATGGAAGGAATTTAGTGTTTGATTCCTGTAAATTAATGGCCATTTAAATCAACTAGCGAGTGGGTTTTAGTGGAATGCGTGGATTGGAACGTTGCGGTTAGCGGTGAAGTCGGGAGGAAAAATACTGTTTGTTCATACATTTTATGGGACCCCATTTCGCAACATAAAAATATTGTTAATGCCTCCCGAAAAACCAACTTTTAATATAAAAATAAACTATTTACTTTTTTTTCTCTCCTACGCAAAATACTTCCCGTTGTCGGCGCTTACGGCTTTTGAAGGTGATTTTTAAATTACTCTAGTTAATAAATAATTTAGAGTAATTTAAAAATACCTTCATTCGTGAAATGTCAGAGCGATTTTTCTTCAGCAACGAAATCGCCCGACATTGATCGATTATCCCTGCCTGTGGAAAAACGGCACTTTAAGCCCGCCCCCCTCTGAAAGGCGCCAAAGTCGCGCACACGGGGAGCGGCAGAACTGCAGCGCTGCTCAAGGTAAGTTTTGTAACATACCTACATTATTGAAGGAATTCTGCACTTCCAAATGCATTGCATCAAGCGCTTCTTCCCTCAACCATCCTAGTTACAACCTCAAGAAACTTTGATTTGTTAACCGTGATTCCTTTTTTGTAAATTAACTTGTCGTTTTCCAAGCTTTCTACTGCAACTGCAAAATAGTTTTTAACGTTTGCTCTACAGCTGATAACAGACCAGACTTTTTTAAAATCTATTTTTCCCTTTATGTAGTGATATTACCTTTTCAATTTCTGGGAACTGCTCCAGAATTTATGGAATTTTGGAAATTGATAACAGTGCAGGACTATTTTCTCAGCCACCTCTTGAGAACTTTACGATGCATGTTATCAGGGCCTGGAGATTTATAATGGACAGCCCCATTTACTTCTCTTTTTTAACTTGTGGTCATTTAATTCAGTCTTCATTTTATCACCTTCATTATTTCATCTACTATTTCTGCGAAGGATTTTATGTCCTTTACAAAGGTGGATTTAAAATATTTGAATCATTTCTTTGACCATTCCTTTGCCCAGTATTTTCCTGTAAAGTATTTTCCCACCGAGTCCGCACCAACCAGCGATCCCCGCACATTAGCACTATCCTACACACACCAGGGACAATTTTACATTTATACCAAGCCAATTATCCAGTGATGCTGCCTGTCCAGCAATTTGTGCCTATCTTCAACCTACAAATCTGTACGTCTTTGTAGCGTGAATATCTCAGAGAAAACCCACACAGGACACGGGGAGAATATACAGACAAGCACCCATATCCAGAATTGAACCAAGGCCTCTCGGAGGCTGGAAGGCAATAACAATTCTACTGTTGTACCAAAGGGTAGATGTGATAAATTTTTGAGTTGAATGTTAAGGACACTTCTAAAGAATGGACCACTTCTAAAGGTGGTCCATTGTAGAGTGATTAATGTCAATGGAAATTCCTTGTCCTTGTTTCATTATAATTGATGGTCACTAATTGAGTTTCAATTTTTAAACCTTGTCTGCTTTCCTGTACCAGTCTGTGGCCCTTTGCTGTTAAAGAAGGAACTGCAGATGCTGGAAAATCGAGGGTACACTTTGCTGTTGCTTTGCCAACTGCTGCTGTCAACCTTGCCGTAGGCAGGTCAGGCTGATCTGTTTCCCTTTGGCTTTCCTCACTGGTAGGAGCTGGATCAGCGCGGAACCTTATCCACTTGACACTATTCACCCCACTGCTAAGGCAAAGCAACTCAAATTGCTCCCTCTGTCCTTTCGCATTCTGTGGAGCAGTTGTATTTCAGCAAATATATATCCTCAGTCGCTGCTTCCATCTACATTACAGATAGTGTCTTCCAGATCACAATTTAATCCAAAAGTAATTGTGTATGAACCAACCGCAGATGCTGGTTTAAACCAAAGACAGACACAAAATGCTGGAGTAACTCTGCGGGGACAGGCAGCATTTCTGGAGAGCATCCCCAGAGATGCTGCCTCTCCCGCAGAGTTATGGGCCTGTCCCACTGTACGAGTTAATTCGAGAGTTCTCCTGAGTTTCCTCTGATTCGAATTCGGAGAATTACGGTAATGGCCGCTCGTGGCACTCGGGGCTCTCGTGGACATTTTTCAACATGTTCAAAAATATTCACGTGTCTTCCCGAGCTTACGGCGTTCCCCGAGTACCTGCTGTTAGCGTTACGAGCGGCTAAGCGACATCCCAAGCTCCGACGTACCCGCTACGTACATTCCACGAGTTTGATTTTTTTAAATCTGGGAGAGCTCTTGAATTAGCTGGTACAGTGGGACAGCCCCATTCCTCCAGCATTTTGTGTCTATCATTAGCTCTCTTAATCCCCTGCGTTTTTGTTTGCTAATCACCTTCATACTGTCATCTCTGATGTCCCGGCATTTCTCCGTCTCTGCTTTCCATTCCTTTATCAGCACTGTGGCCAATATTAATTGCATGTCCCTAAGTGCTACGGGGGAAGTGATAGTGAACTGCCTTTGTAATGCCCCAACCCTCTTGGTGAAGGTGCAGGAGTTCAAACATTAAAAACAAAAACAACTCCCACTCTCACTCTTTATGTGGCCTCTTGAAGGTGAAACAGAATAACAGCAAATAGATGCAAATTGCTGGAGTAATTCAGGGGGACAGGCAGCATCTCTGGAGAAGCAATGTTAGAAAATTTTGAGATTTTAAAAATCAAGTCTGAAATTTATCCCATCAGATAAAGCATAAAAAGAAGTTTAATTTGCCACCTAATTCACTTTCATATCTTCAGTATTAAGAAAGTTATGGCCATTTTCATACTCGGAAATTAGCAACCTGTTCCCCATTGCCTTTCAATTGACTTAACTCAAAAGCTGTGATCTGGAACAGTTAAAAGCCCATAACTTCCTTAAAAATTAATAGAACTCAATGAAATTTTCACTTATTATAGATTGAAGCATTCTGAAATAAATATGAAACAATCTTACTTGGATGACCTGAAATTAAAGCATATAATTAGTTAGTTATCTAATTGTAGCTAATTACAAAATTCAATGAGTCGATCTAAACATCTATCCATTTCTTAAGAAAAGATAAACTTTTTTAAAATTGCCTAAGTGTCCAAATAACATTCACACAATAATCCACAATATAACATAATTTTTAAATCTCATTTTCATGAATTTCTGGGCCAAATGGAAGGAATTTAGTGTTTTATGCCTGTAAATTAATGGCCATTTAAATCAACTAGCGAGTGGGTTTTAGTGGAATGCGGTGGATTGGAACATTGCGGTTTGCTGTGAAGTCGGGAGGAAAAATACTGTTGGTTCATACATTTTTTTGGACCCCATTTCGCAACATGAAAATATTATTAAAGCCTCCCGAAAAACCAACTTTTAATATAAAAATAAACTATTTACCTTTTTTTCTCCCCTACGCAAAATCCTTCCGGTTGTCAGTTCTCACGGCTTTTGAAGGTGATTTTTAAATTACTCTAGTTAACAAATAATTTAGAGTAATTTAAAAATACCTTAATTCATGAAATGTCGGAGCGATTTTTCTTCCGCAACAAAATCGCCCGACATGGATCGATTTTTCCTGCCTGTGGAAAAACGGCACTTTAAGCCCGCCCCCCTCTGAAAGGCGCCAAAGTCGCGCACACGGGGAGCGGCAGAACTGCAGCACTGCTCAAGGTAAGTTTTGTAACATACCTACTCTGGAGTGAAGGAACGGGTGATGTTTCGGGTCGAGACCCTTCTTCAGAGAGACTGCCTGTCCCGCTGAGTTACTCTAGCACTTTGTGCCTTCCTTCAGTGTAAACTAGCTTGTGTGCAGTTCCTTCCTACACCAAATAACAACAGATGCTGCTTAAGGCGTCTGGCTGAATGGCCACTGAGGATCACAAATAATGAAGAATGTCAAAGATATGAAGTGCAGGGCTGTAGGAAATGAGCAGCTCTGAGAGGTACAAACTGTTAATATCCCGCAGTAATGCGGAGGACAAGATCTTCCCAGTTCTGATACAAATGGAGAAAGTAAGTTACAGGAAACCGTAGGATTTATCGTCGAGTCCAGAAGCCACTCCGTCCCTGGATGGAAAAGGAGGGACTGTTCCTCAGGCTTAGGGTGGTGAATCTGTGGAATTCTTTGCCACAGAAGGTTGTGGAGACCAAGTCAGTGGATATATTCACGGCAGAGAGAGATAGATTCTTGATTAGTACGGGTGCCAGAGGTTATGGGGCAATAGACAATAGGTGCAGGAGTAGGCCATTCGGCCCTTTGAGCCAGCACCGCCATTCTATGTGATCATGGCTGATCATCCACAATCAGTACCCCATTCCTGCCTTCTCCCCATATCCCCCGACTCCGCTATCTTTAAGAGCCCTATCTAGCTCTCTCTTGAAAGTATCCAGAGAACCGGCCTCCACCGCCCTCTGAGGCAGAGAATTCCATGGGGAATTCCACAGAGAAGGCAGGAGAATGGGGTGAGGAGGGGGAGTTAGATCAGCCATGATTGAATGGCGGAGTTGACATGATGGGCCAAATGGCCTAATTCTGCTCCTATCATTTATGATTCACCTCCAAGAGGCCAGTTAAGGAGTGGGTGTAGGTGGGCAGTGATTGGCAGGCAATAAGCTCACCCTAGGGATTGAATGCAACCGTTCTGCAGAACAGTTGTCCTGTTTGCATTTTGGTTCCTCTGGTGCACAGATACATACCCGAGGACAGAGGTACATCAGCCCAACTAGTCCATGGACCAAGTTACCTGCCAGACCTAGTCCCACGCGCCTGTGCCTGGCCTACACCCCTCCAAACCTTTCCTATCCAAGTACCTGTTTAATTTTCATTTCAATGTTGTAACTGTATTTTTGAACTATCAGTTCCTCATGTATTGACATTCCGCTGACGGGTTAGCACGCAACAAAAGCATCTCACTCTACCTGGGTACACGTGACATTAAACTAAACTGAACTCTGGCAGCTTGTTCCATAAACCCACCATCCTCGCTGTGGAAAAAGTTGCCCTTCAGATCCCCTTTAAATCTTTCCCCTCTCGCCTTAAGCAGCGGTGGAGTTGCTTTCTCGCAGCGAATGCAGCGCCGGAGACCGGGATCGACCCCGACTACGGGTGCTGTCTGTACGGAGTTTGTATGTTCTCCCCGTGACTTGCGTGGGTTTTCTCCGAGATCTTCGATTTCCTCCCACACTCCAAAGACGCACAGGTAAGAAGGTTAATTGGCTTGGTAAATGTAGAAATTGTCCATTTCATGTGGAGGATAGTGTTAGTATGCGGGGATCGCTGGTCGGCGCGCATCTGGTGGGCCGAAGGGCCTGTTTCCGCGCTGTACCACTAAACTAAACTATGCCTTCTAGTTTTAGGCTTCCCAAGTCGGGGGGGAGGGGGAAAACTGGCTATTTCATTATCTATGCCACTCAAGATTCAATTCAAGGTCTTCCTTCAACCTTCTATATTTCAGAGGAAAAATACCCAGACTTTCCAGCCTTCCAGACTTGTAAATCTCTCTTGCACTTTCTGCAGTTTACTAATATCCTTCCTATAGCAAGGTGGCCAGAACCGTACACAGTACTCCAAAGGTGGCCATGATATTTAATACAGTGGTAAGGTGATGTCCCAACTCCTGTACTCAATACAGTGACCGATGAATGTAAGCAGCAAAAGGTTGCCTTCATTACCCGATCTACTTGTGTCTCCACTGTAATGGAATTATGTGCCTGCATTCTAGGTCTCTCTGATCTACAACACTCCCCAGAGCCTTACCATTGTACCCTGGTTTGTCTTGCTATAATGCAGCACCTCACATTTATTTGAATTAAACTCCATTTGCCATTCCTAGGCCAATTGGTCAAGTTGATCAAGACCTTGTCGTAATCTTAAAAACTTTCCCACTGTCCACTTTACGACCAATGTTAGTGTCTTTGTATGCTTCCTTGCCATCCTCTCCGAGCTAACGATGATTTATTCAACATTTCCCTTGAGCTTCATCCTGTTTGATGTATTGTTTTCACACCATACCCTTCCATATCTCTGTGTCTCTCCTCCCTTGACCTTGACGATCAGTCTGGAGAAGGGCATTTTGTCTCTTTCTTCAGTGTAAACTAGCATCTATAGTTCCGTCCTACACATACACGCGACCTGGGTGTCATGGTACACCAGTCATTGAAAGTAGGCATGCAGGTACAGCAGGCAGTGAAGAAAGCCAATGGTATGTTAGCTTTCATAGCAAAAGGATTTGAGTATAGGAGCAGGGAGGTTCTACTTCAGTTGTACAGGGTCTTGGTGAGGCCACATCTGGAGTATTGCGTACAGTTCTGGTCTCCAAATCTGAGGAAGGACATTATTGCCATAGAGGGAGTGCAGAGAAGGTTCACCAGACTGATTCCTGGGATGTCAGGACTGTCTTATGAACAAAGACTGCATAGACTCGGTTTATACTCTCTAGAATTTAGGAGATTGAGAGGGGATCTTATAGAAACTTACAAGATTCTTAAGGGGTTGGACAGGCTAGATGCAGGAAGATTGTTCCCGATGTTGGGGAGGTCCAGGACAAGGGGTCACAGCTTAAGGATAAGGGGGAAATCCTTTAGGACCGAGATGAGAAGGAATTTTTTCACACAGAGATTGGTGGGTCTCTGGAACTCTCTGCCACAGAGGGTAGTTGAGGCCAGTTCATTGGCTATATTTAAGAGGGAGTTAGATGTGGGCCTTGTGGCTAAGGGGATCAGAGGGTATGGAGAGAAGGCAGGTACGGGATACTGAGTTGGATGATCAGCCATGATCATATTGAATGGCGGTGCAGGCTCAAAGGGCCGAATGGCCTACTCCTGCACCTAATTTCTATGTTTCTATGTTTCTATCAGAACATTTTCAATATGCAAATTAATTGACTGGAAGTTTTAGCTGTGTTGGAATTTTGAATAATCTGGAGGACCAAGAGCCAAGATGCGGACTGACCTACTGAGCATCTCCGGCATTATCTCATTTTGTCGGATTTTCAGTATCCGCAGAGTATTCCCCCCCCCCCCCCCCCCGGCCTTCAAGATGTTGCTCTGATCCCTATCACCAGCAGATATGCCAAGGGAGGTCAAGCCTTAGCAGCATTGAGCTGAGACCACAGCCAAATAAGTAACAGTTGTGTTCATTATTATGTCGTGTGCCATGGTTCGGTCAAAAGTTATTTGTTGCTGCTGCCCAGTCAGAGAAAGAGATGATTAGATTCAAGCCGCTCACAGTGTACAGATACAGGATAAAGGGTCTAACGTTCAGTGCAAGATAAAGTACAATAAAGTTCGATTAAAGATATTCAGAGGGTCTCCAATGAGGTAGATAGTAGTTCATCACCGCTCTCTGGTTGTGGTAGGATGGTTCAGTTGCCTGATAACAGCCGGGAAGAAACTGTCCCTGAATCTGGAGGTGTGCGTTTTCACAATTCGATACCATTTGCCCGATGGGAGAGGGGAGAAGAGGGAGTGGCCAGGGTGGGACTCGTCCTTGATTATGCTGCTGGCCTTGCCGAGGCAGCGTGAGGCATAAGGGGCTCAGAGGATATTGTCAGGGATCTCCCAGGAAAAGTTGTTCACCTGAGCTAAGTAATTGAAGGGAATTTTGTTCCTGGGCAGTGCAAGGTTTCCCTGTGAGAACTAAAGGGCCTGTCCCACCAGCAGGCGACTCCATGCGGCGAGCGCGCCCTAACGTGCTCGCTTGAGCTGTCCGGCCTCGCGGGGCCGGTCCCACTTCGATCGCCGGAGCCGTATGGAGTTGTGTGGAGCTGGTCTCGACATCGCGCGGGGCTCCGAAAAACTGACCGTGTTCAAAATCCCGCGCGGCAACGGCTTGTCGGCTCGCAGCCGCCTCGACGACGTGCGCACCGCCTCGGCGTCGTGCCTCCTTGACCCTCTCTGTGTGCCTCCGTGACCCTCTCTGTGTGCCTCCGTGACCCTCTCTGTGTGCCTCCGTGACCCTCTGTGTGTGCCTCCGTGTCCCTCTCTCTGTGTGCCTCCGTGTCCCTCTCTGTGTGTGCCTCCGTGTCCCTCTCTGTGTGTCCCTCTCTGTGTGCCTCCGTGACCCTCTCTGTGTGCCTCCGTGACCCTCTCTGTGTGCCTCCGTGACCCTCTCTGTGTGCCTCCGTGACCCTCTCTGTGTGCCTCCGTGACCCTCTCTGTGTGTGCCTCCGTGACCCTCTCTGTGTGTGCCTCCGTGACCCTCTCTGTGTGTGCCTCCGTGACCCTCTCTGTGTGTGCCTCCGTGACCCTCTCTGTGTGCCTCTGTGACCCTCTCTGTGTGCCTCCGTGACCCTCTCTCTGTGTGCGCCTCCGTGACCCTCTCTGTGTGCCTCCGTGACCCTCTCTGTGTGCCTCCGTGACCCTCTCTGTGTGCCTCCGTGACCCTCTCTGTGTGCCTCCGTGACCCTCTCTGTGTGTGCCTCCGTGACCCTCTCTGTGTGCCTCCGTGACCCTCTCTGAGTGCCTCCGTGACCCTCTGTGTGTGCCTCCGTGACCCTCTGTGTGTGCCTCCGTGACCCTCTGTGTGTGCCTCCGTGACCCTCTGTGTGTGCCTCCGTGACCCTCTGTGTGTGCCTCCGTGACCCTCTGTGTGTGCCTCCGTGACCCTCTGTGTGTGCCTCCGTGACCCTCTGTGTGTGCCTCCGTGACCCTCTGTGTGTGCCTCCGTGACCCTCTGTGTGTGCCTCCGTGACCCTCTCTGTGTGTGCCTACGTGACCCTCTCTGTGTGTGCCTCCGTGACCCTCTCTGTGTGCCTCTGTGACCCTCTCTGTGTGTCCCTCTCTGTGTGCCTCCGTGACCCTCTCTGTGTGCCTATGTGACCCTCTCTGTGTGTTTCTCCATGACCCTCTGTGTGTGTCCCTCTCTCTGTGTGCCTCCGTGTCCCTCTCTGTCCTTGCGAACTTACCACGGACTTCACTCCACCTTCCCACCTCTCACCCGACCTCCGCACGGCCCCCGCTTCCGGTTTGGTCGCAGTCGCCGCATGCAGGTCGCACGCTGGTGGGACCGGCCCTTAACAGAGCATTGCTTATCAGGTTACTGGACCATGTTTGGGCTTGGCTGCAGCTCGCGGCCGGTTCTGTGAAGAGTTTGCCTCTAACGCAATGCTGCTGTCCTTAAAGCCCAATCTTCATACATGGGCTGGATGCCCTCAATAACTAGGTTAAGATTGGGTTACAGAAACTCACTTGTCCACTGGCAGATGTAATAGTGCTTTCTAAATACAGCTTGTTTAAGTAGAGTTGGTGAACGATGTTTTAGTTTTAGCTGTTTTTAAGTTAGCCTGAAAACTTCTGTGAATGTGAACTTATCCTTGCTATTGCTAGTGACCTTGCCAAGGCAGCGTGATGTGTAGATGGAGTCAATGGAAATGGTGATGTTTGACATAATGGCCTGGGCTATGTCTGCAATGCTCTGCAATTTCTTGCGGTCTTCCATGGAGCTAGTCCCAAACCGAGCTGCGGTGTATCCCAATAAAATGCTTTCTACCATGTAGTTGTAGAAATTGTGAGGGTTGTTGGGGACATGCCAAACTTCCTAAGCCTTCTAAGAAAGTCGAGGCGTTGTGTTGCTTTCTTGGCCATTGCTTCAATGTGGCTGGCCAGGATACATTGCTAGTGATATTTACTCCTAAGCAATTGAAGAGCTTGCCTTCTACTTCAGTCTTCCTCCTCTTCTTCTTCTTCTTCTTCTTTTTGTGTCCGTCTTGTTACAAATGTTGACCTCGCTGTCATCGTCCGTCCTGAAAAGGACGCAAGCGTCCGGCGACAATCAGTGGGAGCCGTCACTTGTCGCAATCGATGATGGTGGTAGCAGAGTTAACTCGGGATACTTCCCAGTTTCCAGTCCCGCGACGTGGTCGCTTCTGCTATGGGGCCATTCTTCAGTGTCATCAATGTGAAAATAGGTGCAGGAGTAGGCCATTCAGTCCTTCGAGCCAGCACCGCCATTCAAAGTGATCATGGATGATCATCCCCAATCAGTACCCCGTTCCTGCCTTCTCTCCATATCCCCTGATTCCGCTATCTTCAAGAGTCCTATCAAGCTCTCTCTTGAAAGCATCCAGAGAACCGGCCTCCACCGCCCTTTGAGGCAGAGAATTCCACAGACTCACAACTCTCTGTGAGAAAAAGTGTTCCCTCATCTACGTTCTAAATGGCTTACCCCTTATTCTTAAACTGTGGCCCCTTGTTCTGGACTCCCACAACATCGGGAACATGTTTCCTGCCTCCAGCGGGTCCAAACCCTTAATAATCTTATATGTTTCAATAAGATCCCCTCTCATCCTTCTAAACTCCAGAGTATACAAACCCACCCGCTCCATTCTCTCTGCATATGACAGTCCCGCCATCCCGGGAATTAACCTTGTAAACCTACGCTGCACTCCCTCAATAGCAAGAATGTCCTTCCTTAAATTAGGGGACCAAAACTGCACATAATACTCCAGGTGTGGTCTCATTAGGGCCCTATACAACTGCAGAAGGACCTCTTTGCTCCTATACCGAACTCCTCTTGTTATGAAGGCCAACATGCCATTCGCTTTCTTCACTGCCTGCTGTACCTGCATGCTTACTTTCAATGACTGATGAACAAGGACCCCCAGATCCCGTTGTACTTCCCCTTTTCCCAACTTGACACCATTTAGATAGTAATCTGCCTTCCTGTTTTTGCTACCAAAGTGGATAACCTCACATTTATCCACATTAAACTGCCATGCATCTGCCCACCCACCCAACCTGTCCAAGTCACCCTGCATTCCCTGTGTTCTGGGGTATGTGTAGCTCTTCGCATCCTGGCACCAGGTTCTCAATCTCCTTCCTGTTCTCCGTCCCATCACTATTTTATATCATGCGAAGTATGGTGGTCAACTTGCCAATTGAGTTGGATTGGTATTTGACGCTCAGTCATGTGTATAAAGAGTACAGAAGGGGTTTGAGGACGCATCCTTGCGGAGCAGCAGTGTTGAGGCTTGTCGTAGCAGATGGTTTGTCACCTTTCGTCACTGATTGGGGTCCGTTGGTCAGGAAGTCAACGCCAAATTTCAAACATTTGGAGATGAGTTTGGATAGAATAATGGTGTTGAAAGCAGAGCTGTAGTCTATGAATAGGCCCAACGTTGGTGTCCTCCTCATCCAGGTGTTCCAGGGATGAGCGTAGGGCCGGGGAGATGGCATCAGCCGTGGACCTGTTGTGGCAGTAGATGAACTGCGGTGGATCAAGGTTGCTTGGTAGGTAGGCTGGATTTATCGTGTTCCATAACCAGCCTCTCGAAGCACTTCATGATGAGGGATGTCAAGGCCAGTGGACGGTAGTCATTAAGCCATGAGATTGGATTGGATTAGCTGATATTGGATTGTCCCTTTTGAACCTCGTCAGCCCACTCCTTATAAAGCCAGGTTTAGTTTAGAGATGCAGCGTGGAAACAGGCCCTTCGGCCCACCGGGTCCGCGCCAACCAGCGATCCCCGCACATTAACACCATTCTACACCCACTAGGGACAATTTTTACATTTACCAAGCCAATTAACCTACAAACCTGTACATATTTGGAGTGAGGGAGGAAAGCGCAGACCTCAGCAAAAACCCACGCGGGTCAAGGAGAGAACATACAAACTCCGTACAGACAGCGCTCGTAGTCGGGATTGAACCCGGGACTCGGGCGCTGTAAGGCAGCAACTCTATCGCTGCGCCACCGTGACAACCCAGGTGTTCTAACCAGAGGAGGGTGGAAAGGGTGAGCGAAGAAGAGGAAGAGGAAGAGCCAGTTGCTAGTTATGTTCCCCTGTTACAGGGAGGGCAGGCGGAGGCAAGAGTGAGTGGTTGTTTGTCGGAGAATTCATTGTTTAGGTTGTAAGCTACCCAAGCAGAATCTGATTCTTAATAGTGGCCCTGTCCCACGGTACGAGTTAATTCCAAGAGCTCTCCCGAGTTTGCCCTGATTCGAACTCGGAGATTTACGGTAATGGCCGCTCGTCGGTACTTGGGGCTCTCGTGGACATTTTGCAACATGTTGAAAAATCTTCACGAGTCTTCCCGAGCTTACCTGCCATTCGCGCGTCTTCCCGAGTACCTGCCGTTAGTGTTACGAGCCGCTAAGAGACGTCCCCGAGCTCCGACGCACCCACTACGTTCATTCTCCGTGCTTACCACGAGTTTGATTTTTTTTTTTAACTCGGGAGTGTTCTTGGAATTAACTCGTACCGTGGGGCAGGGCCATAAAGATTTTTTAATAAAGATTGGATGAACGGTAACCAGAGTTGACAGGAATGCAGAGCTGACGTGTTGAACAGCGCAGTGGTGATTATATTGAATAGCGGAGCAGTGATTTAATCAACTGCTCATAACGTTTATTTGTTCTTCCATTTGACAGATTTACTTTATTTGGAAAATGCTGATATGTGAGCACTGGGGAGGGGTTGTATTTTGTTTAACTTTGTGAAACGTGGGGAATGAAGATGCGTTGCCTCTCACAATTTGCGCTATCCACCATCGGGTCTGAAGAAGGGTCCCGTCTCAAAACATCACCTATCCATTCCTTGCACATGTGCTGTCCGACCCACAGGGGTGGAAATCCCGGGGGTGCCCCCCCCGCACCCCCCACTGTTTTGAGAGGTGGGGGACGATACCCCCCCCCCATTTTTTGGAATCCGGATTTTAAAACCCGGTGAAATCTCCGCTTTCCGTGAGGCAGTGGGGGTGGGACTGCTGATCGAGGGCGCCAATTGGACAAGAGAGACGTCGGTCGGCAGGCAATGGGGGCGGGATATGATGATCAACGCAATGATTGGAGGAGGGAAGTGTCGGTCAGAGGCGGAAGTAGGGGAGTGGGTCTGAGGATAGAGCGCGGTGATTGGTGGAGGGAGACGTCCTGGTGGGAATGACGGCCCACGCTTGCAGCCAGCGCGGAGAAGCAGCACTAGCGCCACGGCTCCGGACTGGTGTCCCGTCTGTCCAGGCAGGGCTGTAGGTTAACCCGGCGAGACAGGCAGGGTTGAGCTGAATTTAGCGGCGCTTCTCCGCGCTGGCCGTAAGCCTGGGCCGCCATTCCCGTAATTACCGTCCACATGGCCCACGGCTGAAGCCTCCGAAGCCTTGCGTGTGAGTGTGTGCGTGCGCGTGTGGCCGCAAATAAGTTGTGTCCCCCCCCATGTTTTGATAGCGATTTCCATGTCTGCGCTGAGTTACTCCGGCACTTTGTCCTTTGATAGAAAGCTAAAAAACTGGTAGCTGCAGAGTGGTTTCACAGTGGACATGAAGTTTGCTTCAGATCACCAACTTTGCTGAAATACTAGCACAGAGTCTTTTGCCCAGAGTAGGAGAATCGAGGATTACACAAAAAGCTGGAGAAACTCAGCGGGTGCAGCAGCATCTAAGGAGGAAGGAGATAGGCGACGTTTCGGGTCAAGAGAAGGGTCTCTCCAGCAACTGCAGTTCCTTCTTTAACACTAGGTGAATCAAGGACCTAGGTTGGACATAGGTTTAAGGTGAAGGGGAAAAGATTTAATAGGAATCTGAGGCGTAGCTTTTTCACGCAAAGGGTGGTGGGTGTATGGAACAAGCTGCCAGAGGAGGTAGTTGAGGCAGGGACAATCCCAATGTTTAAGAAACAGTTAGACAGGTACATGGATAGGACAGGTTTGTGAGGGATATGGACCAAACGTGGGCAGGTGGGACTAGTATAGCTGGGACATGTTGGCCGATGTGGGATTGAAGAGCCTGTTTCCACTCTATGACTCTCTCCCCAGTACTCTCCTTCAATGCTTTGAGATGGCAGTTAACAATAATCTGAAAAAGTCCTTGGCTGCCCAGGTTGCAGAGTCTGTCTGCCTTTACATTCATTTTGCACTGGAGTTATGGTGGGTAAGATACTGAACCATTGCAACACGAGGCACTCTTTACCTGGAGTACGGGATCACATGGGGCCTGATGTTGCACTTGTACCATGTCTCTTGTCTGTTGCTTCTTGTCAGAAGAAGGGTCTCGACCCGAAACGTCACCTATTCCTTTCTTCCAGAGATGCCGTCTGACTCGCTGAGTTACTCCAGCATTTTGTGTCTATCTTCTGTTGCTTCTTGAAGCTAGCTTCTGATTTGAACTCTCCAAGCACATGCAAGTGTTACTGAGTGATAGAAGTTGAATCTATTAACAATTGTGAACCTATGAATAGATTATTTGTGTGTGGAGAGAACAAACGTAGAACAATTAAGTCTGAAGAGAGGGTCTCGACCCAAAACGTCACCTATTCCTTTTGTCCAGAGATGCTGCCTGTCCCGCTGAGTTACTGCAGCCTTTTGTGTCTGTCTTTGTTCCTTCCGACACAAATAATAGAGCCCTCGAGTTAATTGTCATATGGTGACCAGTGGAGCTATTGTAAACATGCAAAGTGCAACACCTAACATTCAATTGTAAATGTGCAGGAAGGAACTGCAGATGCTGATCTAAACTGAAGGTAGACACAAAAAGCTGGAGTAACTCAGTGGGTCAAACTGCATCTCTAGAAAAAGGAATAGGTAATGTTTCGGGTCGAGACCCTTCTTCAAGGGCCTGTCCCACCAGCATGCAACTCTATGCGATGAACGCGATCAAACCGGCAGCGGGGGCCGCGCGGAGGTCGGGTGATCCCCTGCACAGGGCCGTTCCCACCAGCATGCGCCTGCATGCGGCAAGCGCAACCAAACCGGCAGCGAGGGCCGCGCGGAGGTTGGGTGAGTGGCGCAACGCGGCGCAAAGCGAGGCGAACTTGAAGCAAGTCCAAGGTAAGTTCGCCAGGACTTAGAGGGGTACACAGCGAGGGGCACCGAGGCACACACACATGCAGGGCCACGGAGCCACACACATAGAGGGTCACGGAGGCACTTACAAATAGGTTCACGGAGGCACGATGTCCGGGCGGTGTGTAAATGTCGAGGCGACTGCGAGCCGACAAGCCGTTGCCGCGCGGGATTTTTGGACATAGTCGGTTTTTCGGAGCCCCGCGCGGCGTCGGGATGAACTCCGCACAATTCCGCACGGCTCCGGCGATCGAAGTGGGACCGGCCCCGCGACGCCGGACGCCTCAAGCGACCACGTTAGGTCGCGTTCATCGCATGGAGTTGCATGCTTGTAGGACAGGCCCTTTAGGCCTTTAGACTTTAGCTTAGAGATACAGCGCAGAAACAGGCCCTTCGGCCCACTGAGTCCACACTGACCAGTGATCCCCACACACTGACACTAGTCCTACAAACACTGGGAGCAATTTACATTTATACCAAGCCAATTAACCTACAAACCTGAAGAAGGGTCTGAAGTCTGAAGAAGGGTCTCGACCCGAAACGTCGCCTATCTCCTTCGCTCCTTAGATGCTGCTGCTGCACCCGCTGAGTTTCTCCAGCCTACAAACCTGTATGTCTTTGGAGTGTGGAAGGAGACTGAAGATCCTGGAGAAAACCCATGCAGGTCATGGGGAGAACGTGCAAACTCCATACAGACAGCACCCGTAGCCAGGATGGAACCCAGGTCTCTGGGCGCTGTAAGGCAGTAGCTCTACCGTTGTGCCACCGTGTCGTCCTTAAATACTTAAATACATTTTGTAAATTAACAAATGCAAGCCAGCCGTTAAATAATATTTTTCAATGATACTTTGTTCATGTTACTACAATGGAAAACGTTGACAGAAGTATTTTGTTCGGGAATATAGTGAACAGGAACTGACCAATTCTTCTGCACCAGGCAACTGAATCACCTCCCAAGGGCCTTGATGGTATTTTGAGAGATTTGGATGTCTTATCTAATATGTTTGAAGAGGTGAATTCAGAAAGCAATTACATGGCTTTTATTGATAGGTGAGAAGAGCCTTTTTGGAGGACAAGATTTTTGCCAGAAATATTGAATCTTTCAGTAGATACTTTGAGCGTGCCCTTGTTTTAGAAGGAACAGCCTAATACTAAATTGATTGTCATCTGGTAACCGGTGAAGCTTCTGTAAGCATGGTTTCTGTGTTATTTTTAGTTACTCTGTTACTAGATTGAATACATTTGGCCTTGTGATTACTCTTTTCATAAATTATCGGAGTAGAATTAGGCCATTCGGCCCATCAAGTCTACTCCGCCATCCGATCATCAATGATCTATCTCTCCCTCTAATTCTCCTTTCTCCTGCTTCTCCATAACCCCCTGACACTCGTCCTAATCAAGAATGCATCTATCTCTGCCTTAATAATATCCATTGACTTGGCCTCCACAGCCTCGTGTGGCAAAGAATTCCACAGATTCACCTGAGGAATGAAACCTTACTTTAGATATAATTGGAGGTGTGAATTTAACTGGAGAATTTGGAAAGATGTTAACAATTCAGCTTGTCCTCCTCTTTGACATGCTGTGTGCTGTATTAATTACCAGAAAGTACAATTCATAAGTAGATTTTGGTGAGGTATGATATTGTCATTTGACATTTTCGAAACCCATATTTGTTTGGACTGAAAGACTTGGCAGTGCAATTATAGATTTTTTTTTGCTTCAAATCCGCTTTGTGTTTGAAGAGAGCAAGTTTAACTGTTCTAATTGATCATTACGGCATTATTCATGGGTGCAGTGGAATTTTTCAAGGCTGTGACATTTAATTGCTGAGCGTAGTATATTTGTGGAACTGCAATGATTGCCCATGGAATTGATGAGATTGATGGGAGATTGAATCAACTTCTCTAGTTTGCCGACTGCTTGTAAATTCCTGTCACTTTCGGATGAACTGTACAAAGATTTAATCATCGATGACATCCCATTGTTAAACTTACACCGAATATTATATAGGATGGGTTTATAACTTTCCAATTAATAAAACTCCTTGGAGACAATAGACAACAGACAATCTACAATAGGTGCAAGAGTAGGCCATTCGGCCCTTCGAGTCAGCACCGCCATTCAATGTGATCATGGCTGATCATCCCCAATCAGTACCTTGTTCCTGCCTTCTCCCCATATCCCCTGACTCCACTATTTTTAAGAGCCCTATCTAGCTCTCTCTTGAAAGCAACCAGAGAACCTGCCTCCA
Source organism: Raja brachyura (assembly GCA_963514005.1). The sequence goes on along the minus strand of OY740789.1, from coordinate 81,759,686 downwards.
CCGCCCTCTGAGGCAGAGAATTCCACAGACTCACCACTCTCTGTGAGAAAAAGTGTTTCCTTGTCTCCGTTCTAAATGGCTTACTCCTTATTCTTAAACTGTGGCCCCTGGTTCTGGAGTCCCCCAACATCGGGAACATGTTTCGTGCATCTAGCGCGTCCAAACCCTTAACAATCTTATGTTTCAAAAAAACAGAAACAGCATTGCATTCCAATTTTCACTGTGAAAATGGAACCAAGGACATGCCTGTAAATATATTATTAGTAGATGGTCAACACCCAACCCCAATGATCGACTTAAATGGATGAATGTTGAGTGACCATTACACCGATGGTATATTTATCTCCCAAGGGTGCTAAGGTCTCTAGGGAGAAGCCTGAGATTATCCCATGCTTAGTTTAGAGATACAACATGGAAACAGGCCCTTCGGCCCACCGAATCCATGCTGACCAGTGCTTCCCCTCACGCTAAAGGCCCTGTTCCATGGTACGAGTTCATTCCAAGAGCTCTCCCGAGTTTAAAAAAAATCAAACTCGTGGTAAGCACGGAGAATGAATGTAGCGGGTACGTCGGAGCTCGGGGACGTCTCTTAGCGCTAACGGCAGGTACTCGGGAAGATTCGCTAACGGCAAGTAAGCACGGAAAGACTCGTGAAGATTTTTCAACACGATGAAAAATGTCCACGAGAGCCCCGAGTACCGACGAGCGGTCATTGCCGTAAATCTCCGAGTTCGAATCAGGGCAAACTCGGGAGAGCTCGTGGAATGAACTCGTACCGTGGGACTATACTTCACACACTTGGGACAATTTCCAATTTTTACCAAAGCCAATGAGCCTACAAACCTATACGTCTTTGGAGGGTGGGAGGAAGCCAGAGCACCAGGAGTAAACCCGCGCAGGTCACGGGGAGAAGATACAAACTCTGTACAGACAGCACCCGTAGTCAGAATCGAACCCGGGTCTAAGGCAGCAGATCTGCGCCACCATGCTACCTGCTTTTTTTTTTTGGCAAGCGAGAGAATTTTTTCTTTGTTGGTTCAATGCCCACCGGGATTCATGGAACCCAAAAAAGATATGCACCTACAATTAAATGAGTTTGTCTTGTATAACGGAGAAAAATAGATTTTGCAACAAAATAACAGACTTTCCAGGGGGGGGGCACTGTAAGTGGAATAGTTTATCGCTCAATATAGAAAAAAGGGAGAAAAGTCTGAAGAAGGGTCTCGACCCGAAACGTCGCCTATTTCCTTCGCTCCATAGGTGCTGCCTCACTCGCTGCGTTTCTCCAGCATTTTTGTCTACCTTTGATTTTCCAGCATCTGCAGTTCCTTCTTAAACAAAAATTTGTGCACATGTTTATTTAAAAAAAAAAGAAAATCACTCTCTCATTTCTCCATCTTCTTCTTCCTAATGTTTGTCACTGCACCGGACACGCATGCTTTAGGGGGTGTAGCTCCCTCAGGGGGTTAGAGTTAGTGAGGCAGGCCATCACAGGCATAAATGGAGAAGGACTCTCAGCTAAAGGACATGTCCGCTAGGGTTGTCAAGGTGCAATTCCGGTACTTGCGCCTCCACAAGGAGTGTGTAGGAAGGAACTGCAGACGCCGGTTTAAACCCAAGACAGACACAAAATGCTGGAGTAACTCAGCGGGACAGGCAGCATCTCTGGAGTGAAGGAATGGGCGAGGTTTCGGGTCGAGACCCTTCGTCAGGCTACAAGACTACGAGTAATGGGGAAGCACCAACACTCGGTAAAGATCACCCCTGTGGACTTGTGCATTGAACTTGTCCCCAGCTCCAACAGTAGAAACATTCCAGGACCACTTTGAGGTAGCTGGCTAGGTGTAGTGGTCATTACATTCTACACATTTGGCTCATTGTACACTTAGCATGAAGGTAATTGTATTGCAGTTTGCCATATCCTGTTGTGCATTGGAGCTCACAATTCCTTCTAAGCACATTAGACCCTTTTACCAAAGGCAAGCAATGTGACATGGATTTGCACAAATTGCAGAATTCCCCATGAAACGGTATTCCAGATGTTTTGGCATTACAGATGTTTAGTCAGGTAGTGAAGCACAGAGTTGCACTTGGCTAATTGTCCATAAACCTTTATTCAAAGAATAAACTGGAAAAAAACCCCACTCAGGACACGGGGAGAATGTACTAACTCCATACACACAGCACCTGTAGTCAGGATCGAACTCGGGTCTCTGGCACTGTAGACCCGGGTCTCCGTATTGTGCAAGAAAGAACTGCAGATGCTGGTAAAATCAAAGGTAGACACAAATTGCTGGAGTAACTCAGCGGGTGAGGCAGCATCTATGGAGAGAAGGAACGGGTGACGTTTCGAGTCGAGACCCTTCTTCATTCCTTCTCTCCATAGATGCTGTCTCACCCGCTGAGTTACTCCAGCATTTTGTGTCTACCTGCTTATTATGCACCTGCCTCTCTCCTTAGCAAGATTAAAATACACACAGATTAATTCACTTGGATGCAAAAAAAGATTCCATTCTCTTTCTTAAAATGCACATTACTGTCTTATCGTCCTCCATGCAACTTTCACAACATGAAAGCTCTTCAGAAGCTGCCTCTTTGGGATCTTCAAATATTTCATAGAAACATAGAGAGAAGGCAGGTACGGGATAGAAACATAGAAACATAGAAATTAGGTGCAGGAGTAGGCCATTCGGCCCCTTCGAGCCTGCACCGCCATTCAATATGATCATGGCTGATCATCCAACTCAATGTCCCGTACCTGCCTTCTCTCCATACCCTCTGATCCCCTTAGCCACAAGGGCCACATCTAACTCCCTCTTAAATATAGCCAATGAACTGGCCTCAACTACCCTCTGTGGCAGAGAGTTCCAGAGACGTTTCTATAAGATCCCCTCTCAATCTCCGTGAGTATAAACCGAGTCTATGCAGTCTTTGTTCATAAGACAGTCCTGACATCCCAGGAATCAGTCTGGTGAACCTTCTCTGCACCCCCTCTATGGCAATAATGTCCTTCCTCAGATTTGGAGACCAGAACTGTACGCAATACTCCAGGTGTGGCCTCACCAAGACCCTATACAACTGCAGTAGAACCTCCCTGCTCCTATACTCAAATCCTTAACATTTCCCTTAAAATTCAGTGAAATAATCTGTTCACTATTACAATTTGTTCTCCCCAATAATAGCTTCAGCCGGGTAAGGTACCTTAATAATCTTTTCTCTCTCAGATTATTCACAAATGTACAGTCTCCCACAGTGATCAAATTTGGACAAGTTGTCCAAATGTGATTTAAGGGCCTGTCCCACCTTCACGACCTTTTTTAGTCGTGGGCATTTTTCATCATGCTAGAAAAAACACCCCGACCTACTTGATGCCACGTGTACCTACGACTAGCATCACGGCCTGCTACCACCTACCCACGACCTCCTATGACCTCTTACGACCTCGTGACGACCGTGCTGCGAGTATGAGTCAAGGGCAAACTCGGCAGAGGTCGTGTATTAGGTCGTGAAAGTGGGACAGGGCCTTTAGTGCTCCCAATCTGCAGAATGTAATTCAGGTTGAAGATAGACACAAAATGCTGGAGTAACTCAGCGGGACTGGCAGCATCTCTGGAGAGAAGGAATGGGTGACGCTTTGGGTCGAGACCCTTCTTCAGACGACCCAAAACGTCACCCATTCCTTCTCCCCAGAGATGCTGCCTGTCCCGCTGAGTTACCCCAGCATTTTGTATCTATCTTTGGCTTAAACCAGCATCTGCAGTTCCTTCCTACACATGTAATTCAGGGCACTGGCCAAATAAAGTCCCATGTCCACTATGTATACGAGCACCGGTATTTCAGCAGCTGGAGTATGTTAACAAACCTTTTTATTTTCGTAGTTTCACAAGCTAGAGGACAACATTTACCATTCTCGCCCATAAGAATCCAGCTGCACTAGGGAAGAGTAGCATGTGAAGCATCACTAAAGGTAACTCGCTTCATTTTCCTTGGTTCGCATAAGCGAGCATTTATCTAACTTTAAATTTCATTAGTTTCTTCTTTTTTTCCCTTTAAAACATTCCCCAGTTGACCTTAACACATCAAAACTAACAACTAGCCTAATCCTAATTGTACATCCAGTTTGGCAGTCTAATCAAAGTTCACATTCATTCTCTTTAGGTATAACATCATCTATTAGTAATAACCTAGCTGAATTAATCGGAATGCAACCCATAATCTTTAAATAGCAATGTTGATGTTAGTTAACACCGTTCTCTCGTTAACCTTATCTAATATATTCAAATGTCACACATTTCTAATTTGAAATTCTTCTTTAAAAGTCAAGAGAGTCAAGACTGCGACATGCACTGAAACGGAACAATGATATTCCTACTCGCCAACAGTCTGTCTGTCCTTTCTTCTTTTTTTTTGTTAGTTTTAGTATGTATCAAAAGTATGTTTTAGTGGTCCTTGGTTTGTTTAATGTGGGGGGAGGTTTGGGGAAAACTTTTTTTCAATCTCTTACCTCGACGGAGATGCGATTTTTTTTTTCCATATCGTATCTCCAGCCCCACTGCGGCCTAACATCGTGGAGTTCCCGGCCTTTGCTGGAGACCGGGAGTCTGCGGCACTTTAACATCGCGGAGCTTGCTATCCCTTTGCCGGGGATCGAAGCTCCAACCCAGGGGCCTGGGGACTTTAACATGGTGAAGCCCGCGGTCTCTGGGAAGAAGAGGCCGACTCGGGAGCTCCATGCCGGGGAGAGAGTTTCAACCGCCCTGACGCGGGAGTTTCAATCACCCCGACGGAGGCTGCGTAGGCTTTGATCGCCCCGACTGCGGATGGTTTGACTGCCCCGAACACGGGTGAACAAGGAGGAAGAAGATTAAACGTTATTGCCTTCCATCGCAGTGAGCAATGTGGAGTCCACTGTGGTGGATGTTTACGTTAACTTTTATGTGGTTGTGTGTCTCGTTGCTTTTCACTTAGTATGGCTGAAATTCAAATTTCACTGTACCTTAATTGGTACATGTGACAATAAACTGACCTTGAACAAGTTTGTAAACCGTACTTGATAGATAACGTAATAACCAAAATACGTTCAATACATTAAAAAATAAAACCCTATACGATATAAACAAAATAAAAGCCCAAAGTCCCTAGTTTGTAGTTTGTCCCTCAAAGTTTAGTTGGAGTTTGTAGTGTTTCTATTGCCCAATGATCAGTTTAGGTATGTGTCATTAGTACCAAAGTATGTCCAGTCAGCAGAAAGACAATACATGATTACAACCGAGCCGTTTACAGTGTATAGATACATGATAAGGGAATAACATTTAGTGCAAGGTCCGATCAATGATAATCCGAGAGTCACCAACAAGGTAGATAGTAGTTCAGCACTGCTCTCTGGTTGTGGTAGGATGGTCCACTTGCCTGATAACAGCTGGGAAGAAACTGTCCCTGAATCTGGAGGTGCGTGTTTTCGCATTTCTATACATTTTTCCCGATGGGAGAGGGGAGGAGAGGGAGTGGCCAGGGTGCGACTCGTCCTTGATGATGCTGCTGGCCTTGCCGAGGCAGCGTGAGGTATAAATGGAGTAAATGGAAGGGATGGTCTGGGCTGCGTCCATGATTCACTGCAATTTCCTGCGGTCTTGGATGGAGCTGTTCCCAAACCAAGCCGTGATGCATCCTGATAAAATGCTTTCTACGGCGCATCTGTAGAAGTTGGTGAGAGTTGCAGAGGACATGTCGAACTACCTAAACCTTTTAAGAAAGTAGAGGCGTGGTGCTTTTTGGACGTTGCTTCAATATGGGTGATCCGGGGGAAGTTGTTGGTGATTGATGGCTTTCAGCCATCTTTAGTTCGGCGCCATCAATGCAAACTGGGGATGTGTACCTCTACACTTCCTGAAGGCGTTTACTATCTCCTTTGTCTTGCTAACATTGAAAGAAAGATTGGCATCGCGACACCAGGTCACAAGGTTCTTGATCTCCTTCCTCTACTCCGTCTCTCCGGGGTACAAGTGCTTCAGGAGGGACGGGGGTGAGGGTAAAAGAGAAGGTGGGGTTGCGTTATTGGTTAAGGAGGACGTCAAGGCAGTGGTCAAAGGTGACATTACGGACAGTTCGTCTAGTGGGGCTATATGGGTGGAGCTGAGGAACAGGAAAGGGACAATCACCTTGTTGAGGGTGTGAATGAAGTGTTCGTGGAGGAGCCTTTTGAGACCAGTGAGTTTGATTAGGGTTAAGAGTTATGGATAGGGACAGAGAGGGCCCACTTGTTAAAATGCTAAATTGGGGTAAGGCCAACTTTGAGGGTATGAGAAAAAGTCTGGCTCAAGTTGACTGGGGCAGGTTGTTTCAGGGGAAAGGAAATCAGCCAAATGGGATGGTTTTTGAAAGTGCTGACAAAAGCTCAGGATATGCACGTCTCTGTCCGTGAAGGGCAAGGCAGGAAAATGTAAGGAAGCTTGGCTGACGAGAGAAAAAGTGGCATTGGTCAAGAATAAGATGGGACAGGTATTGGCAGCTGGGATCGAGGAGTTTCGGGAACTAAGCAGCAGTGTAAAAAAGGAAATCAGAAGGGCTAAAAGGGGCCAGGAGATAGCTCCTGCAGATAGCATTAAGGACAACCTCAAGAGATTTTATAAATACGTAAGGGTAACTAGAGAGACAGTGGGACCCCTCAGGAATCTGGGCTAGAGATGGGCAAGGTCCTCATTGAGTATTTCTCCTCTGTATTTACCGAGGATGATTCTCTGAGTATTATTTGATATCTAGCCCACAATGGTAGTGTTGTCTGCGAATTTCAAAGGTTTTGAAGGTCTCTTATTGTCACGTACCAATTAAAGTGCAGTGATACGCGAATTACCATACAGCCATACGGGGGGAAAAAGCAAGACACACAACTGCATAAAAGTTAACTTAAACTTCCACCACAGTGGATTCCCCACATTCCTCACTGTGATGGAAGGCAACAGAAGTCCAATCTTCTTCTTCTTTGTTCTCCCACGGTCAGGACAATCGAAGCGCCTGCAGCCAGCGGTCAAAGCCCCCACGAAGGGGCGATCGAAGCTCCCGCGTCAGGGCAATCGAAGCTCCTGCATTGGGGCGATCGAAGCTCCCGAAGACCGAAGACTTTAACATCCCAGAGACCGCGAGCTCTGTGATGTTAAAGTCCGCAGGCACCCACGGTTGGAGCTTCGAGGTCGATCCCTGGCATCGAGGTCGTCCGCGCTGAGGCCTCCATGTTAGGCCTCAGCGCGGACAGAGATACAATATGGAAAAAAAACACTTCTCCGTCGAGGTAAGAGCTTAGAAAAGGTTCCCCACAACCCCCACAGAAAACTATCTAAAGGGACACTAAAAACATACATTTAACACATATTATTTAAACAACAAGGAGGATGGGACAGACAGACTGTTGGCGGAGAAGATTTGCACAGGACTGCACAGCCATAGGTTGTACAAGGAATAAAGAAGGGGGTTGAGAAGCTGTTCCTGAACCTAGAGCTCACTGTTTACAGACTCCTTAACCTATACAATGCCAGTATTCGTGATAGACCAGCAGTTTTTGTAATCTGCTTTGTTCCTGGACATTTACGTTGCCACAGCAGGCTGTGATGCAACAGTCATAGATGGTCATACAGTGTGAAGACAGGCCCTTCTGCCCCATATGCCCCACCTACACTAGTCCCACCTGTCCATGCTATGCCCATAATCCTCTAAACCTGTCCGATCCATGTACCTGTCCAATTGTCTCTTAAATGTTATGATAGTACCTGCTTCAACAACCTCCGCCGGCAGCTCATTCCATATACCTACCATTCTTTGTGTCAAAAAAAAAGTTACCCCTCAGTCTGAAGAAGGGTCTCGACCCAAAACGCCACCTATTGCTTCGCTCCATAGATGCTGCCTCGCCCGCTGAGTTTTTCCAGCATTTTTGCCTACCTTTGATTTTTCTAGCATCTGCAGTTCTTTCTTAAGCAACCCTCAGTCAATATGCTCTTGACCGTATACCTGTTCAAGAAAGTAGTTGTCATAAGTTAATGTGATAGGAACAGAATTAGGCTATTCGGCCCATCAAGTCTACTCCGCCATTCAATCATGGCTGATTTAACTCCCCCAACCCCATTCTCCTGCCTTCTCCCATTAACCCCTGACACCTGTACTAATCAAGAATTGATCTATCTCTGCCCTAAAAAATATCCATTGACAGCCCTCACAGCCTTCTGTGGCAATTAATGCCACTGATTCACCAGCCCCCTGACCAATGAAATTCCTCCTCATCTCTTTCCTAAAGGAACGTCCTTGTATTTGTCATATTGAATCTCCTCAATCTTCTAAGGAAGTTGACGTGTGGATGGGCTTTCTTGATCATTGCATCAATGTGCTGGGTGCAGGACAGATCTTCAGAGATATGCATGCCCAAGAACTTGACGCTGCTGACTTGCCCCACCACCGACTGTCGATGAAGACAGGTTTGTATTCTGAAGTCAACAATCTGCTCCTTGGTTTTAGTAACATTGAGAGCAAGGTTGTTGTTTTGGCACCATTCAATAAAACTATCTCCCTCCTATACTCTGACTCATCATTACCCGCAATCCGCACAACAATGCGTGGTGTCATTGGCGAATTTAAAGATGGAGTTGGAACTGTGTCTGGCTACACAGTCATGGGTATAGAGTGAGTATCACGCTCGTGCTGTCAGGGTAGGTATGTGCATCTCACGCGCCGTCGACGCTGCTTCAAGTCTTCAATGGCAATGGTCTATACAGGCAGCTGAAATTCTGCCCTTGCACCGTGGACTGCGTGCGTGTGCTGCGCAGCTGCCTACTTGGCATGCGCAGCGCAAGTTTCTTGCCGTGGTTTTCAAATAGATAATGGATTGTCATTATCTTAAGAGTATCTTAAGAAATAAAGAGAGAAGAATGGAGTTTGTGTACAAATAATGTGGTAAGTAAATTTCTTTGAGCTATATGTTTTAAAATACTTTATTATGAGATAAGACTTTTGAAGGGTTAAGGCATTTGTGTGCAGTTTTGGTCCCCCAATTTGAGGAAGGACATTCTTGCTATTGAGGGAGTGCAGCGTAGGTTTACAGCGTAGGTCATATGCTGGGAGAATAGAGCAGCTGGGCTTGTACACTCTGGAGTTTAGAAGGATGAGAGGGGATCTCATTGAAACATATAAGATTATTAAGGGTTTGGACACGCTAGAGGCAGGAAACATGTTCCCGATGTTGGGGGGAGTCCAGAACCAGGGGCCACAGTTTAAGAACAAGGAGTAAGCCATTAAGAACGGAGACGAGGAAACACTTTTTCTCACAGAGAGTGGCGAGTCTGTGGAATTCTCTGCCTCAGAGGGCGGTGGAGGCAGGTTCTGTGGATGCTTTCAAGAGAGAGCTAGATAGGGCTCTTAAAAAATAGCGGAGTCAGGACATATGGGGAGAAGGCAGGAACGGGGTACTGATTGGGGATGATCAGCCATGATCACATTGAATGGCGGTGCTGGTTCGAAGGGCCGAATGGCCTACTCCTGCACCTATTCTCTATTGTCAATTGTCGAAGACAAATTGCTTTTTTAAAAGCCGACTGACTGCCTACCCTGAGTAATTACTCACGTCACGTGCCTGGTGAGTAGAGCAAGGACTGAGCACACAGCCTTGAGGTAATCCTGAGCTGATGGTTATCGAGGTGGAAGTGTTGAGCATTCAACTATTTATTCTCATCGTCTCTATTTAGGATTTTTTAAAAATACTGTGATGTTACCTCACATGAAACCATGATGTATTGTGATGCTGCCTGGTTGGTATTGATAAAATGTGATGTGACCTGAATTTAATTGAACATCACAGCAAAACTGATCCCACATCCCAGAAGTGGCAATGTTACAACATTTTGAGATTTAAGAAATCAAGTCTGCAATTTATCCCATCAGATAAAGCATAAAAATAAGTTTAATTTGACACCTAATTCACTTTCATATCTTCAGTATTAAAAAAGTTATGGCCATTTTCATACTTGTAGATTAGCATCTTGTTCCCTATTGCTTTTCCATTGACTTAACACAAAAGCTGTGATCGAGGACAGTCAAAAGCCCATAACTTTCTTAAAAATTAAGAGAACTGAAATACATTTTTAGTTATTATAGATTGAAGCATTCTGAAACAAATATGAAACAATCTTACTTGGATGATCTGAAATTAAAGCATATAATTAGTTAGTTACCCAATTGTAGCCAATTACAAAATTCAATTACTAGATCTAAACATCTATCCATTTCTTAAGAAAATATTAACATTTTGTTTAAAGGCCAAGTGTCCAATTAACATTCACACAAGAATTCACAATATAACGTGATTTTTAAATCTAATTGTCATTAATTTATAGGCCAAATGGAAGGAATTTAGTGTTTAATGCCCGTAAATTAATGGCCATTTAAATCAACTTGCGAGTGGGATTTTCTGGAACGCGATGTATTGGAACGTTGCGGTTGCGGTGAATTTAAACCCGATATCGGCAGGAAAAGTACTGCCGGTTCGTATGGGGAATAAATCACCATTTCGCAACATGAAATATTGACTAAGCTCATCTAAACAAGCAAGTTTATATGAAAAAAATAAACAGCTTTTCTTTATCTGTCCCCTACGTAAAATCCGTCCCCGTTGTCAGCGTTCACGGCATTAGGAGCTAATTTTAATTTTACTGCAGCGATGAAATAGTCGGGCGATTAAAAAAAGAAAAGTCACTTACCGGCAGTCGGAACGAATCTTTAGCAAAAGCTCACACTACGAGAAAATATAATTCCGGATGGCATTGGAAAACTGCATTTAACCCCGCCCCCCCCTCAAAGGCGCCAAAGTCGCGCACACGGCCAGTGACAGAACTGCAGCGCTGCTGAAGGTAAGTTTTGTAACATACCTACCAGAAGCTTCATTCGGGCTATGAGAAGCATTTGGCTTGTATGAATTTTCTTCTAGATTTGTTAAGGGGAACTTGTGACTATCTAATGAGTAAATTCTTTGAGAAGGTAACAAGGTGGGCCAAGAAGGCAGTGCATCTCATAGCGTACATGGGTTTATGCCAGTCCTTTGAGAAAGTCACAAAGTCACCAACTAAAGGCCGCCAACTCCTCGATGTTAGGCCGCAGTGCGATACGATACGGAAAAAAATCGCTTCTCCGTCGAGGTAAGACATTAGAAAAAGTTTCCCCCAATCCACCCCACCCTCCTCTCCCCACCCCCACATAAGACAAACTAATCTGAGGAAAGACATCCTTGCCATAGAGGGAGTACAAAAGGTTCACCAGACTGATTTGTGGGATGGCAGGACTTCCATATGAAGAAAGACTGGATAGACTCGGCTTGTACTCGCTGGAATTTAGAAGATTGAGGGGGGATCTTATAGAGACTTACAAAATTCTTAAGGGGTTGGACAGGCTAGATGCTGGAAGATTGTTCCCGATGTTGGGGAAGTCCAGAACAAGGGGTCACAGTTTAAGGAAAAGGGCAAAGTCTTTTCGGACCGAGATGAGAAAATCATTTTTCACACAGAGAGTGGTGAATCTGTGGAATTCTCTGCCACAGAAGGTAGTTGAGACCAGTTCATTGGCTATATTTAAGAGGGAGTTTGATGTGGCCCTTGTGGCTAAAGGGATCAGGGGGTATGGAGAGAAGGCAGGTACGGGATACTGAGTTGGATGATCAGCCATGATCATAGTGAATGGCAGTGCAGGCACGAAGGGCCGAATGGCCTACTCCTGCACCTATTTTCTATGTTTCTAACGAGACACTAAAAACATGCATTGTAAAAACATCTAGTAGTGCGGTGAAAAAGGTCAAAACCCATTGGGTTCAAACTTGATTCAGCAGCAGAAATCGGAGGACAATGGGCGATGGGTATTTTTGCTGCCAGTGAGTTTCCTCAGGGATCTGTGCTTGGTTAGTTGAGATTTGTAGCCTATATATTTATCTTTATTTTATCATCATAAAGAAGATTACAGATAACACAAAAACAATGGCCATCGCATAAATCAACCTCCCTCCCTTCCTGAAGAAGGTTTCGACCTGAAACGTCACCCATTCCTTCTCTCCAGAGAAGTTGCCTGTCCCGCTGAGTTACCCCAGTATTTTGTGTCTGTCTCGTGAATCTTCCCCACTGTTATCAGACACTTGAGCGGTCCTGTCATCTGCTCAGGGTGAATTTGCCTTCCATCACAGTGAGGAATGTGGAGGGGTCACTGTGGTGGATGTTTATGTTAAAATGTGTTTTGTGTGTCCTGTTGCTTTTTACTTGGCAAATGAAATTCCTCGTATACGTTACTTGGCTAATAAAGTATTATGGTGATTGTGATTCTCAATTTTCCAGTCTTAATTTGTCCCGGCCCATACATTTTTTCTTATCTGTACTTTCTTTGTGGCTGTAGTTACTTGTAGCATGTAACACTTGTAGCACTTACCATCTCATCACTTTACTCATTGAAAGTGGGCTGGACTCGTCCTTGCTGTTGTGAAGAGAAATGGTTTTCCCAAATCGCAAGGATCGATGATTTGGACTTGTACTGGTTGAGCTTAACGAGCGACATCGCTGGTTTTGGAGCACAGTTCTTGCACAATTCTCGAAGAAGAGTCTAAAGAAAGATCTCGACCCGGAACGTCACCCATTCCTTCTCTCCAGAGATGCTGCCTGTCCAGCTGAGCTACCCCAGCATTTTGTGTCTGTCTTCAGTGCAAACCAGCATCTGCAGTTCCTTCCTACACAATTGAAAACTGACCGTTGTTATGGAATACAAAGGTTTAGAAAATGTGTCCTATTCAGGCTGGAGGAACGTAACTAGTGGAGTTCCCCAGAGACGGTCCTTGAACAACAGTTGTTTGCTGCTTACATTAATCAACCTAAAGGAGGAAACAATACATAAGGTTACCAAGTTTGCTAATGATACAAAAGTAGGTGGGAAGGCAGGTGTGATAAAGACTTAACGATTTTTCACTGGGATATACTAGGTATGTTGCAAAACTTACTTTGAGCAGCGCTGCAGTTCTGCCGCTCCCCGTGTGCGCGACTTTGGCGCCTTTCAGAGGGGGGCGGGCTTAAAGTGCCGTTTTCCACAGGCAGGAAAAATCGATCCATGTCGGGCGATTTCGTTGCGGAAGAAAAATCGCTCCGACATTTCATGAATGAAGGTATTTTTAAATTACACTAAATTATTTATTAACTAGAGTAATTTAAAAATCACCTTCAAAAGCCGTGAGCACCGACAACCGGAAGGATTTTGCGTAGGGGAGAAGAAAAGGTAAATAGTTTATTTTTATATTAAAAGTTGGTTTTTCGGGAGGCTTTAATAATATTTTTATGTTGCGAAATGGGGTCCCAAAAAATGTATGAACAAACAGTATTTTTCCTCCCGACTTCACCGCTAACCGCAACGTTCCAATCCACCGCATTCCACTAAAACCCACTCGCTAGTTGATTTAAATGGCCATTAATTTACAGGAATCAAACACTAAATTCCTTCCATTTGGCCCAGAAATTCATGAAAATGAGATTTAAAAATTATGTTATATTGTGGATTATTGTGTGAATGTTATTTGGACACTTAGGCAATTTAAAAAAAGTTTATATTTTCTTAAGAAATGGATAGATGTTTAGATCTACTCATTGAATTTTGTAATTAGCTACAATTAGATAACTAACTAATTATATGCTTTAATTTCAGGTCATCCAAGTAAGATTGTTTCATATTTGTTTCAGAATGCTTCAATCTATAATAACTGAAAATTTCATTGAGTTCTCTTAATTTTTAAGAAAGTTATGGGCTTTTAACTGTTCCAGATCACAGATTTTGAGTTAAGTCAATTGAAAGGCAATGGGGAACAAGATACTAATTTCCGAGTATGAAAATGGCCATAACTTTCTTAATACTGAAGATATGAAAGTGAATTAGGTGTCAAATTAAACTTCTTTTTATGCTTTATCTGATGGGATAAATTGCAGACTTGATTTTTTAAATCTCAAAATTTTGTAACATTGCTAGATGTAGAGAGATTGAGTTGAGTTGAGTGAAAACTTGGCAAATGGAGTTTAGTGTGAGCAAGTGTGACATCATGCAGTTGGGTTACAGCGATCAAAAGGCTGATCATTATCTAACTGGAGAGAAACTGCAAATACATTTGAGGGTGTAGGAAGGACGTGCATATGCTGTTTTAAACCCAAGATAGACACAAAACGCTGCAGTAAAGGGCCTGCCCCACTTTCACAACCCAATTCACGACCTCTGCTGAGTTTGCCCTTGACATACTCGCAGCATGGTTGTCACAAGGTCGTAGGTAGGTGGTAGGAGGTCGTAGATAGGCCGTAGCAGGTCGTGATGCTAGTCGTAGGTGCTCGTGGCATCAAGGAGGTCGGGGCGTTTTTTTCAACATGATGAAAAATGTCCACGAGTTAAAAAGGACGTGAATTAGGTCGTGAAAGTGGGACGGGCCCTTTACTCAGCATGTCAGACAGCATCTCTGGAGAAAAGGAATCGAGACGCTTCTTCAGAATGAAGGTTCAGGTGTTCTAGTGCAGGAAGCACTAAAAGTCAACAGGCACCTCCAAGTAGTTAAGAATGCAAACAGCATGTTTGTCTTTATTGTTAAGTGGGTGTTCAAGAATAGCAAGGTTTGATTGAATTTGTACAGGATGTTGGTGAACCCGTACCAGGACAGACACAAAATGCTGGAGTAACTCAGCCATGACAGGCAGCAACTCTGGAGAGAAAGAATGGGTGACGTTTCGGGATGAGACCCTTCTTCAGACTGAGAGTCAGGGGAGAGGGAGACACAGAGATAAGGAAGTGTAAGAGATCAAAAGAGATGCAGATCAAGGAGAATGTAGAGTAGAGCATTGTTAGCTGGGAGAATACCTTGGAGAATGTGGGGTAACCTTTCCAGACATAGAAGATCCTAAGGTGGCTTAACAGGGGAGTTCCTCTGTCTCAGTCTGCAAGAACATCTTGAGATGTGGTCAATAGCTCTAGCCACTAAATAAGAGAGAGAAACCACTTCAGAGGATCTAGACTGACCAAATGGGGTAGAGAAAGTAGAACTGGGGAGAAAGGCGTCTGAAGAAGGGTCTCGACCCGAAACGTCACCCATTCCTTCTTTGCAAAGTGTCTGCCTCTCCCGCCGAGTTACTCCAGCATTTTGTGTCTATTGACAGGGGAGATGTTGGGATGTTCTTGTGGATGGGAGGACTGCGAAGAAGAGGACATAGCTACAAGATGAGGGACTGATCATTTAAAACTGAGAAGGTGCATAGAAACGTCTTCTCACAGAGGAAAGTGAATCTTTGCAACTCTCTGCCCCCAATGCTGATCGTGTTACTAGATATAATTAAGATGACAACAGATAAGGATAGGAAAGTTTAAGGGTTCAGGGGACCTGGCACAGGAGATAAGTTGATGCCAGCATGGATCAGCCACAATCTTATTGAATAGTTTAGACATACATAGCTCAACGAGTCCGCACTTAACATAGCAATGTTACAAATTTTGGAGATTTTAAAAATCAAGTCTGCAATTTATCCCATCAGATAAAGCATAAAAAGAAGTTTAATTTGACACCTAATTCACTTTCATATCTTCAGTATTAAGAAAGTTATGGCCATTTTCATACTCGGAAATTAGCATCTTGTTTCCCATTGCCTTTCAATTGACTTAACTCAAAAGCTGTGATCTGGAACAGTTAAAAGTTCATAACTTTCTTAAAAATTAAGAGAACTCAATGACATTTTCAGTTATTATAGATTGAAGCATTCTGAAACAAATATTAAACAATCTTACTTGGATTACCTGAAATTAAAGCATATAATTAGTTAGTTATCTAATTGTAGCTAATTACAAAATTCAATGAGTAGATCTAAACATCTATCAATTTCTTAAGAAAAGATAAACTTTTTTTAAATTGCCTAAATGTCCAAGTAACATTCACACAATAATCCACAATATAACATAATTTTTAAATCTCATTTTCATGAATTTCTGGGCCAAATGGAAGGAATTTAGTGTTTTATGCTGTAAATTAATGGCCATTTAAATCAACTAGCGAGTGGGTTTTAGTAGAATGCGGTGGATTAGAACGTTGCGGTTAGCAGTGAAGTCGGAGGGAAAAATACTGTTTGTTCATACATTTTTTGGGGAACCCATTTCGCAACATGAAAATATTATTAATGCCTCCCGAAAAACCAACTTTTAATATAAAAATAAAGTATTTACCTTTTTTTCTTCCCTACGCAAAATGCTTCCGGTTGTCTGCGGTCACGGCTTTTGAAGGTGATTTTTAAATTACTCTAGTTAATAAATAATCTAGAGTAATTTAAAAATACCACCATTCATTAAATGTCGGAGCGATTTTTCTTCAGCAACCAAATCGCCCGACATTCATCGATTATCCAGGCCTGTGGAAAAACGGCACTTTAAGCCCGCCCCCCTCTGCAAGGCGCCAAAGTCGCGCACACGGGGAGCGGCAGAACCGCAGCGCCGCTAAAGGTAAGTTTTGTAACATACCTACTTAACAGCGACCCACCGAACGCTAACACTATCCTACACACACTGGGGACATTTAGTACATTTATACGTTTATACCAAGCCAATTAAACTACAAACCTGTATGCCTTTGGAGTAGAAACATAGAAAATAGGTGCAGGAGTAGGCCATTTGGCCCTTCGAGCCTGCACCGCCATTCAATATGATCATGGCTGATCATCCAACTCAGTATCCCGTACCTGCCTTCTCTCCATATCCCCTGATCCCTTTCGCCACAAGGGCCACATCTAACTCCCTCTTAAATATAGCCAATGAACTGGCCTCAACTACCTTCTGTGGCAGAGAATTCCACAGATTCACCACTCTCTGTGTGAAAAATGTTTTTCTCATCACGGTCCTAATAGACTTCCCCCTTATCCTTAAACTGTGACCCCTTGTTCTGGAGTTCCCCAACATTGGGAACAATCTTCCTGCATCTAGCCTGTCCAACCCCTTAAGAATTTTGTAAGTTTCTATAAGATCCCCCCTCAATCTTCTAAATTCTAGCGAGTACAAGCCGAGTCTATCCAGTCGTTCTTCATATGAAAGTCCTGACATCCCACGAATCAGTCTGATGAACCTTCTCTGTACCCCCTCTATGGCAAGAATGTCTTTCCTCAGATTAGGAGACCAAAACTGTATGCAATACTCCAGGTGTGGTCTCACCAAGACCCTGTACAACTGCAGTAGAACCTCCCTGCTCTTATACTCAAATAATTTTGCTATGAATGCTAACATACCATTCGCTTTCTTCACAGCCTGCTGCACCTGCATGCCTACTTTCAATGACTGGTGTACCATGACACCCAGGTCTCGTTGCATCTCCCCTTTTCCTAATCGGCCACCATTCAGATAATAGTCTACCCTCCTGTTTTTGCCGCCAAAGTGGATAATCTCACATTTATCCACATTATACTGCATCTGCCATGCGTTTACCCACTCACCCAACCTATCCAAGTCACCTTGCAGCTTCCTAGCATCCTCCTTACAGCTAACACTGCCCCCCAGCTTCGTGTCATTTGCAAACTTGGAGATGTTGCATTCAATTCCCTCATCCAGGTCATTAATGTATATTGTAAATAGCTGGGGTCCCAGCACTGAGCCTTGCAGTACCCCACGTCACTGCCTGCCATTCTGAAAAGGACCCGTTTACTCCTACTCTTAGCTTCCTGTCTGCCAGCCAGTTCTCTATCCACATCAATACTGAACCCCCAATACCGTGTGCTTTAAGTTTACATACTAATTTCTTATGTGGGGCCTTGTCGAAAGCCTTCTGAAAGTCCAGATATAACACATCCACTGGTTCTCCCTTAACCACTCTACTAGTTACATCCTCGAAAAATTCTATAAGATTCGTCAGATATGATTTACCTTTCATAAATCCATGCTGACTTTGTCCAATGATTTCACCACTTTCCAAATGTGCTGATATACCATCTTTAATAACTGACTCTAGCATTTTCCCCACCAACGATGTTAGACTAATTGGTCTATAATTCCCCGTTTTCTCTCTCCCTCCCTTTTTAAAAAGTGGGGTTACATTAGCTACCCTCCAATCCTCAGAGATACAGCACAGAAACAGGCCCTTGGAGGCCACCAAGTCTGTGTCCATTCACATTAATCCTGCTTTAATTCCACTTTTTTAATTTCAAAAATGTCTATTTGCACTAATCCTGCATTAACTCCGCTTTTTCTTATTAACCTCCTAGTCCTGTCGACTGCCCCCTATCATCCACATACACACTGGGAGCAATTTACAGGGGCCAGTTAACCCACCCACCACGTCCTTGGGATACAATAGACAATAGACAATAGACAATAGGTGCAGGAGTAGGCCATATGGTCACAGGGAGAATATGACGATTCTGCACCACCTGAGGTCAGGATTGAACCTGGGCCTCTGGAACAGTGAGGCAGTAACAGCACCACTGTACTCTCTCCTGTAGGAATTTTATTCCTAATCAATTTTCTCTTCCATATGTAAAGCAGCCAGAGATTAATTAATTGTCAGCATTTATTTCAAGAGGACCAGAATACAAAACTGTGATGTGATGCTGGGGCTCTTTAAGACGCTGGTCAAGCTGCATTTGGAGTATCATGATCAATTTTGGGACCCATATATGGGGAAGGATGTGCTGGCCCTGGGGAGAGTCCAGAGAAGATTTATGAGAATGATCCCAAGAATGAGTGGGTTAACATGCAGTACGATGAGTGTTTGCCGGCACTCGCTGGAGTTTAGAAGGATGAGGGGGGACCTTATTGAAATGTATCTAATAGTGAGAGGCCTGGAGAGGATGGATGTGGTGAGGATGTTTCCACTCATGGGGGAGCCTAGGACCCCAGAGGTGATAGCCTCAGAATTAAAGGACGTCCCTTTAAGAAGATGAATAGGGATTTCTTTAGTCTGAAATCTGGTGGTGAATCTGTGGAATTCTTTGCCGCAGAAGGCTGTGGAGGCTATGAATGGATATTTTTAAGGCAGAGATAGATAGATTCTTGATTAGTACGGGTGTCAGGGGTTGTGAGGAGTAGGCATGAGAATGGGGTTAGGAGGGAGAGATAGATCAGCCATGATTGAATGGCGGAGTAGACTTGATGGGCCGAATGGCCTAATCCTGCTCTGATCATTTATGAACAAGAAATTACTGTTGTATTGTGGTTATGGTAAAATGATGGGCATTGCTATTTATCTTTGGAGGTGGTGGATATCTGGATTATTTCACAACACACCTCATTACAAGGAAAGAGGTCTGTCCTTTTTCCCTTGTCTTCCATGCAATTTTGGATCTTGATATTGTTAAATTTTAGAATTCCACATTCTGGTGGTCAACGCTGATGGAGACTGGGGGCTCGCCCGCCTTGGACGGAGGATCCACCCAGTAGGCCCGACTTGCCCGCCACGGTTAAAGAACTTGTATCGTAGACCGGAACCCATCCCGGAAGGCCCGCTACGGATCGGTGGCCCGCGCTGCGGACTGTGAACCCACCTGGTATACGAACGGCTCACACACCTAGGCTGGAAATGGAGTCAAACGGAGGGCCGGTAAGCAGACCGGCTGTGGGAGGCAGCACAACGAGACGGGGGGGGGTGGGCCGCTGGAGGCCCTGCAGCTGCCTGGGGCTCGCCTAGGGTGGGCGCCACTCCAAGATGCCAAGCACATGGAACAGACGCAGCATACAGCGGTGGAGCAGCGGCAGAGAACACCAACAGCCACGCTTGGCCAGACTGACCCAGGCAACCCCGCCAGGACAACGGGCTTTCATGGCCAGGTCAAGAACCCTGCACTTACAACAACTGGCACTTGAAAATGGCGCCAAGCTGGTGAAGCTCTACACTGTCACAGTGTATTACTGTCATACACTTGTACTGTACCTGAGATGCTTATCCAAGATGTATCTGAGTGCTTAGTGTATACCAAAATACATTTCACTGTACCTCAGTACAGGTGACAAAGTACTGTACAATACCATACCATACCATGCTGCTTGCTCACAGTTCCAGACCATGCAACAATTCCCATCTGTCTGATTCACTTTTGTTTGAGTTAGTTTCTCTCGATGAATGTACTGTCTAGTTATTGCTGGCTGTATATACGACCAGTAATGTAGGTATGTTACAAAACTTACCTTTAGTGGTGCTGCAGTTCTGCCGCTGGCCGTGTGCGCGACTTTGGCGCCTTTAAGGGGGGGTGCGGGGTTAAAATGCGGTTTTCCCCTTGCCATCCGGAGCTTTCTGTTGTCGGAGTGCGATCTATCTCTGGAGATGCGTTCCTACTGCCGGTAAGTCTGTTTTTTTAAATAAATAGCCCGATTACCTCATCACTGCAGTAAAATAAAAATTAGCTCCTAATGCCGTGAACGCCGACAACGGGGACGGATTTTACGTAGGGGACAGGTAAGTGAAAGCTGTTTATTTTTACATATAAACTTGCTTTTTTAGGGGACTTTAATCAATATTTCATGTTGCGAAACGGTGATTTAGTCCCCATACGAACCGGCAGAAAATATCCTACCGATATCGGGTTTAAATTCACCGCAACCGCAACGTTCCAATACATCGCGTTCCATAAAATCCCACTCGCAAGCTGTTTAAAATGCCCATTAATTTACAGGCATTAAACACTGAATTCCTTCAATATGGCCTATAAATTAATGACAATTAGATTTTAAAATCATGTTATATTGTGAATTATTGTGTGACTGTTAATTGGACACTTAGGCTTTACATTAAAAAAAAATGTTGTTAAGAAATGGATAGATGTTTAGATCTAGTAATTGAATTTTGTAATTGGCTACAATTGGGTAACTAACTAATTATATGCTTTAATTTCAGGTCATCCAAGTATGATAGTTTCATATTTGTTTCAGAATGCTTCAATCTATAATAACTGAAAATTTCTTTCAGTTCTCTTAATTTTTAAGGAAGTTATGGGCTTTTGACTGTCCTCGATCACAACTTTTGTGTTAAGTCAATGGAAAAGCAATAGGAAGCAAGTTGCTAATTTCCGAGTATGAACATGGCCCTAACTTTTTAAATACTGAAGATATGAAAATGAATTAGGTGTCAAATTAAACTTCTTTTTATGCTTTATCTGATGGGATAAATTGCAGACTTGATTTTTTAAATCTCAAAATTTGCTACAGTAATGCATGGCCATTTCTCATCATCATTTTATATACGAGATCCAGGTGTAAGTGGCACTGCCAGCCCTGAGTGAATATCCCTACACTCTGAAGGGGTAGCAAGAACAGCCAGAGGCAAGAGCACACATTCTTTTCAATGACTTGGGGAGAAGGAAAGATGAGGTCTTGCCAAAGACCTTCAGGAAGAAGGATTATAACATGGGGTCTGAGGCTTGGAATTACTCCCCATTGCTAGCGAGGAGCAAATTGGAGGAGAAGGCAGAGCAATATGAGGCTAAAGAGCTGGTGCAGTATTGGAGGCCCCAGGTTTAATGGGATCAGCTCTAAGGAAGGTGGGAGCTATACAAGAAGGTTGCACCTTAGTTAGAGCAATTGATTGGAAGGTGATCGCTATTTGTGCATGTTTCTTCGCAGGGTTTAAGGTAATTTGACGGGTGAAAGGGTGTGGGTGGGAAGCATCAAAGCCTGGGATGTCAGGACTTTCATATGAGGAAAGATTGGATAGACTCGGCTTGTACTCGCTGGAATTTAGAAGATTGAGGGGGGATCTTATAGAAACTTACAAAATTCTTAAGGGGGTGGACAAGCTAGATGCTGGAAGATTGTTCCCGATGTTGGGGGAGTCCAGAACAAGGGGTCACAGTCTAAGGATAAGGGGGAATTCCTTTAGGACCGAGATCAGGAAAACATTCTTTACACAGAGAGTGGTGAGTCTCTGGAATTCTCTGCCACAGAAGGTAGTTGAGGCCAGTTCATTGGCTATATTTAAGAGGGCGTTAGATGTGGCACTTGTGGCTAAAGGGATCAGGGGGTATGGAGAGAAGGCAGGTACGGGATACTGAGTTGGATGATCAGCCATGATCATATTGAATGGCGGTGCAGGCTCGAAGGGCCGAATGGCCTACTCCTGCACCTATTTTTCTATGTTTCTATAAGAGCAAGGGGTAGGTGGGTGGGTGAGGGGAACTGACTCCAAAGGTAGAGGGTAAATCCAGCAAGTCCATTGAGCAGTTATACTGAGTAACCTGACCATAATAATGCAAACTTATACAAAATCCATAGTGGTTTGCAAGTAGCATTTAGGAAATTCAAACATGCATTGTCTATATGTTCCTCCAAATCCGCTCTATCCGTTACATCCTCAAAGCACTCTGATAAATTTGCCTAATGTGATTTTCCTTTTATGAAACCCTGTGAATTCAGCTGAATTACGATTAATTTTCTTTTTTTTCCAATCCACTGGGACGTTTGCAGGTGCTAGTACATTTGAGAAGATTACAGTAAATGCATTCGCCATCTCTGCTGCTATTATTTTGAAGACAGCATGATGCAAGCCATCAGGTTCAGAGGACTTGTCAGAATTTGATTCCATTCATGTAGTACATTCTCTTCAGTTAAAGCAGTTTTTAGTTCTTCCCTCCCCTTTGCTCATCGATTTTCTACTATTTTTGGAGTGTTTCCAGCAGTGAAGCTAGTTGGAAATTTGTGGAGTGTCACTGTCATTTTCTTGTTGAGTAGGAAGTAACTGCAGATGCAGTAAGATTGAAAAGACTAGGCTTGTATTCACTGGAGTTTAGAAGGATGAGGGGGAATCTTATAGAAACATATACAATTATAACCAGATGCAGGAAACATGTTCCCAATTTTGGGCGAGTCCAGAACCAGGGGCCACAGTCTTAGAATAAAGGGGAGGCCATTTAAGACTGAGGTGAGAAAAAACGTTTTCACCCAGAGAGTTGTGAACTTGTGGAATTCCCTGCCACAGAGGGCAGTGGAGGCCAAGTCACTGGATGGATTTCAGAGCAAGTTAGATACAGCTCTAGGGGCTAGTGGAATCAAGGGATATGGGGAGAAGGCAGGCACGAGTTATTGATTGGGAACGATCAGCCATGATCACAATGAATGGCGGTGCTGGCTCGAAGGGCCGAATGGCCTCCTCCTGCACCTATTTTCTACGTGTCTATGCTGGTTTACACCAAAAATAGACACAAAATGCTGGGGTAACTCAGCGGGACAGGCAGCATCTCTGGAGGGAAGGAATGAGTGACTTTTCGGGTTGTGACCCATCTTCAGTCTGAGCGTCAGGGGAGAGGGAAACTGGAGATATGGAAGGGTACAAAGCAAACGTAAGGTGTGAAAAGGACAGATCAAGGCTGACAATGTTCGGGGAAATGTAGAATGGTTCTTGTTAGCTGAGGGGAACGAGGCATACAATCAGCAATATTTAATAATGAGGGCATTGAAACTAGTCAGATAACTAGGGTGGGGGAGGGATGGAGAGAGGGGGAAAGCAAGGGTTGGTTGAAATTAGAGAACTAAATATTCATACTGTTGGGTGTTTTCATTTCCTTTTGAATTATTTTTATTGGGTCTTATTTTTCTTCAGTAAATTCCAAGTTTCATCCTTGGTTGCTCCCATTTTTTAAATCTCCCTCGAGAAACTCTTGATTTGTTTTTGTTTTGTACAAGTTTATTCTCAGTGTCTTTGCTCTCCTTAAAATCATTTTCGTCATTCTCTGCAGGCTTCTAAAATTTCTTCTGGTCTACCATTCAAATCGAAAAAAAAATTATGTTTACTAATACCATCCTCAACTTCCTTAAGGGGCTGTCCCACTGTACGAGCTAATTCTACTCCCCTGATTTGAACTCGGCGAATTAAGGCAATAGCTGCTCATAGGTACTTGGGGATCTCGTCAACATTTTTCAACATGTTGAAAAATCTTCACGAGTCTTCACGAGCTTACAGCGTTTCCTGAGTACCTGCCGTTAGCGTTACGAGCTGCTAAGAGACGTCCCGAACTCCGACGTACCCGCTACGTACATTCTACGAGCTTACCATGAGCTTGATTTTTTTTTAAACTAGGGTGTGCTCTTGAATTAGCTCGTACAGTGGGACAGACCCTTTAGTTAGGTCCAAATAGATTATTCCTTGACCTGAATATTTCTCAGTGGAATGTATTTTTTTAAAAGAGTTGGGAAATATTTCCTTAATGTCTGCCATTGATTATAGACCATTTTATCTTTTCTATTTTTCCAGTCAACTTTAGCAAGCTGCTAAAGTTTCAGACCTTTGTAATTCCCTTTATTTCAATTTCAGGCATTAACTTCAGGCCCAATTTCAAAATTTCAAAATTTTCGAACATGAAATTATCATGTTATGATCACTCGTCCCACAAAGGGCACAATTGAATTGGCCTGAGCAGAACACAGTGTGAAGGGTCTCGACCCGAAACGTCGCCTATCTCCTTCGCTCCTTAGATGCTGCTGCACCCGCTGAGTTTCTCCAGCTTTTTGTGTACCCTCGATTCTCCAGCATCTGCAGTTCCTTCTTTAACACAGTGTGAGAGTAACTCAGCAGGTCAGGCAGCATTTGTGGAGGGAATGGACAGGTGTCATTTAAATTGCCCTGTCTTGTAACACTTGTCTAGTTTTTAAATTTTTTTTTTCAGTTAATTCTGTAATGTACTGTTCCAAGAACCTGTACTGAATATGCAGGGAATTTGTTGTCATGCCTAGCCACGCCAAGTTGTCTAATGTATAGTAAATTTGCAGTTGCTCAATTATTGCAGTACATTCGGAGGTGCAAGGGGACTTGGGGGTGCTGGTGCAGGATTCCTAAAAAGTTAATTTGCAAGTCGAATCAGTAATAAGGAAAGCAAATGCAAATTTCACGAGGGCCGCATTTGGAGTATCGTGAGAAATGTGGGGCCCCATACCTGAGGAAGGATGTACTGGCTGGGGAGAGGGTCCAGAGGAGGTTTACAAGAATGATCCCAGGAATGAGCGGGTTGTCATACGATGAGCGTTTGACAGCACTGGGCCTGTAATGGCTGGAGTTTAGAAGTACGAGGGGGGACCTCATTGAAACTTACTGAATAGTGAAAGGTCTGGATACAGTGGATGTGGAGAGGATGTTTCCACTAGTATGGGAGAGTCTAAGACTACAGGTCATGGCCTCAGAATTAAAGGACGTTCCATAAGGAAGGAAGTGAGGAGGAATTTCTCTAGTCAGAGGGTGGTGAATCTGTGGAATTCTTTGCCACAGAGGCTGTGGAGGCCAAGTCAATGGATATTTTTAAGGCAGAGATAGATAGATTCTTGATTAGGACAGGTGTCAGGGGTTGTGGGGAGAAGGCAGGAGAATGGGGTTAGGAGGGAGAGATTGATCGGCCATGATTGAATGGCGGAGTAGACTGGATGGGCCGAATGGCCTAATTCTGCAATCACTTATGACCTTATGACATTTGTTACAAGCCGCTGTTCTTTCTTAGTTTATATTCTGTGCTGGTGGGAAGCTCCTGTTTAACATCTCACACCGATGCTTTCTCTTCTTTGAATTTTATTATCTCCACCCAAACCGGTTTAAAATTCTCTGCACCTAGGTCCTTTCTCTTTGATCTTGTTCTTTCTCAACAGAGCTGATCATCTCCTATTTTTTCCTATCTGCCTCTCCTTCTATAGCATCAAATGCGGCTTGTGTGCTGAGATTCCATTATTAAAGGCAGACACAAAAAGCTGGAATAAAAGCCCTGTCCCACGGTACGAGTTTATTCAAAGAGTTCTCCCGAGGTTCCCCTGATTTGAACTCGGAGATTTACGGTAATGGCCGCTCATTGGCACTCGGGGCTCTCGTGGACATTTTTCAACATGTTGAAAAATCTTCACGAGTCTTCCTGTTTTTACCTGCCGTTAGCGAGTCTTCCCGAGTACCTGCCGTTAGCGTTGCGAGCCACTAAGAGACGTCCCCGAGCTCCGACGTACCCGCTACGTACATTCGCCGTGCTTACCACGAGCTTGATTTTTTTTTTAAACTCGGGAGAACTCTTGAATGAACTCGTACAGTGGGACAGGGCCATAACTCAGTGGGACAGGCAGCAGCTCTAGATAGAAGGAATTGGGTCGAGACCCTTCTTCAGACTCTGTGTGACATTTTGTGCCTATCTGCAGTTCCTTCCGACAGAATAATCTGGTTTTAAACTGTTCTTCGAAGGATATGAAATGTGGAGTATATAATTACTCCCTTTCTCTTCTTGTATAATACCATGATATTCTAAAGGGCCTGTCCCACTTTCATGACCTAATTCACCGACCTTTTTTACTTGTGGACATTTTTCATCAGGCTAGAAAAACGCCCCGACCTACTTGATGCCACGAGTACCTATGACTAGCATCACGGCCTGCTACGTCCTCGTGACGACCATGCTGCGAGTATGAGTCAAGGGCAAACTCGGCAGCGGTCGTGAATTAGGTCGTGAAAGTGGGACAGGCCCTTAACACAGCTCAACCGTAGGAAGTGGGACCCTGAGTAACCTCTGTTTAGCCTCTCCTCATCGTGATAATATGGATCTTAACACAGGAGACCATTGAAGGAGCAGTGCATGCTCCTGTTCTTTGGAAAGACTATAATCTATATCTGGGGAGGTCCAGGACAAGGGGTCACAGCTTAAGGATAAGGGGGAAATCCTTTAGGACCGAGATGAGAAGGAATTTTTTCACACAGAGAGTGGTGGGTCTCTGGAACTCTCTGCCACAGAGGGTAGTTGAGGCCAGTTCATTGGCTATATTTAAGAGGGAGTTAGATGTGGCCCTTGTGGCTAAGGGGATCAGAGGGTATGGAGAGAAGGCAGGTACGGGATACTGAGTTGGATGATCAGCCATGATCATATTGAATGGCGGTGCAGGCTCGAAGGGCCGAATGGCCTACTCCTGCACCTAATTTCTATGTTTCTATGCTAACTTATTGTGCCTGTATTATGCTGACATCGTTAACCCGTCTTCACTAATTTGTTACATGCAGTCTGATTGCCTGATGTTTGCGTGTGTGTGCGCATGCTCATGTGCACCATTAGCGACTTTCCCCATTGCAAGAAATCCCTCTGTGTTTCCACAGGCTGGGCGAGCAGTTCTACAAGGAAGCCATCGAACATTGCCGTAACTACAATGCCCGCCTGTGTGCCGAGCGCAGTGTGCGGCTGCCGTTCCTGGACTCGCAAACCGGAGTGGCTCAAAACAACTGTTACATCTGGATGGAGAAGAGACACCGGGGCCCGGGTAATGTGCTGGTGTGAATCTGGGTGTTCTCAGAGTTAAACATAGAAATATAGAAAATAGGTGCAGGAACAGGCCATTCATTCGGCCCTTCGAGCCAGCACCGCCATTCAATATGATCATGGCTGATCATCCAAAATCAGTACCCCGTTCCTGCTCTCTCCCCATATCCCTTAATTCTGTTAGACCTAAGAGCTATATCCACAGTGCATTCAGAAAGTATTCAGACCCCTTCACTTTTTCCACATTTTGTTACATTGCAGCCTTATTCTAAAATTCATTTTTTAAATTATCAATCTACACACAATACCCCATGATAAAAAAGCAAAAACAGGTGTTTAGAAATTTTTGCAAAGTAATTAAAAATAAATAACTGAAATATCACATTTACATAAGTATTCAGACCCTTTACTCAATACTTTGTTGAGGCACCTTTGGCAACGATTACAGCCTCAAGTCTCCTTGGGTATGACGCTACAAGCTTGGCACACCTGTATTTGGGTAATTTCTCCCATTCTTCTCTGCAGATCCTCTCAAGCTCTGTCAGGTTGGATGGGGAGCGTCGATGCACAGCTATTTTCAGGTCCCTCCAGAGATGTTCGATCGGGTTCAAGTCCAGGCTCTGGCTGGGCCACTCAAGGACATTCACAGACTTGTCACGAAGCCACTCCTGCGTTGTCTTGGCTGTGTGCTTAGGGTCGTTGTCCTGTTGGAAGGTGAACCTCCGTCCCAGTCTGTGGTCCAGAACGCTCTGGAGCAGGTTTTCATCAAGGATCCCTCTGCACTTTGCTCCGTTCATCTTTCCCTCGAGCCTGCTAGTCTCCCAGTTCCTGCCGCTGAAAAACATCCCCACAGCATGCTGCTGCCACCACCATGCTTCACCGTAGGTATGGTATTGGCCAGGTGATGAGCGATGCCTGGTTTCCTCCAGACGTGACGCTTGGCATTCAGGCCAAAGAGTTCAATCTTGGCTTCATCAGACCACAGAATCTTGTTTCTCATGGTCTGAGAGTCCTTCAGGTGCCTTTTGGCAAACTCCAAGCGGGCTGTCATGTGCCTTTTACTGAGGAGTGGCTTCCATCTGGCCACTCTACCATAAAGGCCTGATTGGTGGAGTGCTGCAGATATAGTTGTCCTTCTGGAAGGTTCTCCCATCTCCACAGAGGAACTCTGGAGCTCTGTCAGAGTGACCATCGGGTTCTTGGTCACCTCCCTGACCAAGGCCCTTCTTCCCCGATTGCTCAGTTTGGCCGGGCGACCAGCTCTATGAAGAGACCTGGTGGTTCCAAAGTTCTTCCATTTAAGAATGACGGAGGCCACTGTGCACTTCGGGACCTGTAATGCTGCAGAAATTGTTTTATACCCTTCCCCAGATTTGTGGCTCGACACAATCCTGTCTCGGAGGTCTACGGACGATTTCTTCATCTTCATGCCTTGGTTTTTGCTCTGACATGTACTGTCAACTGTGGGACCTTGTATAGACAGGTGTGTACCTTTCCAAATCATGTCCAATCAATTTAATTTCCCACGGGTGGACTCCAATCAAGTTGTAGAAACATCTCAAGGATAATCAATGGAAACAGGATGAACCTAAGCTCAATTTTGAGTGTCATAGCAAAGGGTCTGAATACTTCAGTTATTTCTTTTTAATTACTCTGCAAACATTTCTAAACATCTGTTTACGTTCCTTCATTCTGGGGTATTGTGAGTAGATTGATGATTTAAAAAAAATTGTTTCATCCATTTTAAAATAAGGCTGTAACGTAACAAAATGTGGAAAAAGTGAAGGGGTCTGAATACTTTCTGAATGCACTGCAGCTCTCTCTTGAAGAGATCCATTGAATTGGCCTCCATTGCCTTCAGTGGCAGAGAATTCCACAGCTTCACAACTCTCTGGGTGAAAGCGATTTTCCTCATCTCAGTCCTAAATGACCTACCCCATATTCCTAAACTGTGACCCCTGGTTCTGGACCTCTAACACCGAGGACATTTTACCTGCATCTAGCCTGTCTAATCCTCTAAGAGTTTTATATGTTTCTATAAGATTTCCTCTCATCCTTCTAAATTCCAGTGACTATAAGCTCAGTTGACCCATTCTTTTGTTTCCATTGCTGGAAGGACCGCTCTTAATCATGCTCCCAATCATACTACTTCCTCCCACAAAATGTGTAATTACTATCCTTCATATTACGACTTGGGAGAGGTTCGAAAAATACTAAAATTACTAAAAGCCTGATCTTGACCATTTCCTGTTGTTCTGTATATTGATTTTAGAAAAAACTATGCCACTTACGGCTGTGATTTCTGGCCATCTTACTTAGAGTCCCCCTCCGCTGAGCAGGGCAAGAGGATTTTTCCCATTGATTAAAAATAAAAGAGTTATTAGTGTTTAAAAAATGTTGAGATTCTCTCTCCTGAACGCCGCGCCCCTTCTGAAGGAACTATGAAGCCTGGAAGTGTTGAGTGCCTCAGTCAGTCTCTGCAAGATGGGGGAGAGAGAGGGTCACGTCTCTCAGTCTGAGCTGTGAATAACACTGAAAAATAAAAGTGTTATTAGTGTTGAAAAATGTTGAGAATCCCTCTCCTGTCAATCACACCATGAAGGCCATGCCCCTTCTGGTGGGAGTGGGGAGGGATTATAAAACCCAGAAGTGTGGGCGTGGTTCAGTCTCTGCAAGATGGAGGAGGGAGAGGTCACGACTCTGTCTGAGCTGTGAATCAATTGAACACACTGAATGTCTATTGAACAGTGAGTGTGGTGTTTTGTGTGGTTTTATGGTGGTTTCACCGTGCTTGAAATGGTATGAAACTACATTTGAATTTGGTGGCCTTGCACCCTGCTATATATATATGCTTCGATATATATATATATATATATATATATACACACACACAGAACTTTTTTTAAAATATGGTGTTGTAGTCTGGTTACATATTCTGTGTATATCTGTGTGTGTGTGTGTATATATATAAACATATATGTATATATATATATGTGTGTGTGTGTATATATATATGTGTGTGGGTATATGCATGTATATGTGTGCATATATATATGTGTGTGTGTATATATATGTATATGTGTGCATATATATATGTGTGTGTGTATATATGTATATGTGTACACATACATAAACATAAAAACACAAACAATAATAGTACAAAAAGACAAAACCAATGCCCCCCAAGTCTATGTAGTTCAGAGCTTATTTCCAGGTTGTAGTGTTTAACAGCCTGATATCTGTAGGGAAGAAGCTGTTCCTGAACCTGGATGTTACAATTTTCAGGCTCCTGTATCTTCTTCCCGATGGCAGGGTTAAATGAGTGTGTGGCCAGGATGGTGTGGGGCTCTGATGATGCTGGCTGCCTTTTTGAGGCAGCGACTCCTGTAGATCCCTTCGATGGTGGGGAGGTCAGAACCCGTGATGGACTGGGCAGAGTTCACATCTTTTTGCAGTCTTCATCGCTCCTGGGCATTCAAGTTGCCGAACCAGGCCGTGATGGAACCAGTCAGTATGCTCTCTACTGTACACCTGTAGAAGTTCAAGAGAGTCTTCTCTGACCAACAGAACCACTGCAATCTTCTCAAGAGGTAGAGGCTTTCTTTATGATTGCGTTAGTGTTCTGGGTCCAGGAAAGATCTGGTTAAAAAAGTGGTTTAACATGTAGCTGCCAATATTGTGTGTTGGGTGCGTCTTTGCGAGCCATGAGGACAATCTGTGTACAAAATCTCCTAACATTAAAGAAAAGTTTGTGTTCCACAGAGTTTGTAATGGACTGCCTACAAGCTGCTGCACTCTAATTTAGTGGCTGTCTCTTGCAGGCTTGGCTCCTGGTCAACTGTACACTTACCCCGCCCGCTGTTGGCATAAGAAGAGGCGTCTGCACCCCCCGGAAGACCCCAGGTTGAGACTTTGTGAAATAAAACTCGGTGAGTTGTTCTTCCGCCCGCCCAGGAGCCTGACACCGTTAGAAGAACGGCACTGGAGGTTTCCTGTACAAACCACACTTTAGCAAAACAAGCCACGAAGTGCTTCAAATCGTACATTGTATGCGTTGGAATTAGCTGCTCAGTTAACTTCGAAGGAGGAAGTGGTGAGGAGGACAGTTAATATGAATTAAATTATAGAAACATAGAAAATAGGTGCAGGAGTAGGCCATTCAGCCCTTGGAGCCAGCACCGCCATTCAATATGATCATGGCTGATCATCCAAAATCAGTATCCCTTCCGTTCCTGCTTTTTCCGCATATCCCCATATCCGTTGATTCTGTTAGCCTTAAGAGGTATCTCTCTTGACTATATCCAGTGAATTGGCTTCCACTACCTTCTGTGGCAGAGATTTCCACAATCTGGGCGAAAAGGTTTTTCCTCATCTCAGTTCCAACATCAGGTATCAGTGTGGTTCCAACATTTTCAACGGATATCAGATTATAAGAAACTGTGGTAGGAGCTTCCTACCTCCCTCCCCTTCAGCCAGGACCTATCAGAAGGGGAGGGGCACCAAGTGCCATTTGGCATGGGCCTCATGCCTGCCTGAGGGCTTCAAAGGGATTTTGATTTTGGGGGCTTCTAAAATTGATGGGCCTCTGCTTGATCTTGGTTTGGGGCCTCTAAAATTGAAATTGGCCTGGGCCTCAGTTCATCTATGAGAGGGCCTGCCTTCAGCCTGCTCTGCCTTCCAACCAAGATGGCAGTCTTCTACCCCCATGCCATTGTCTTGCTCTCCCCATTTGATCAAGCAGTTCCTTGTTTGAATGAACTCTGGCTGACTGAGCTTTCATGGCCTTCTGGGGTGAAGAATTCCATGGATTCATCACCCTTAGAGGGATGAAGAAAATCCTCACCCTCTCACTGTTTCGATTACTTTAGTTTGGTGGTAGAGCGCAGAAACAGGCCCTTCGGCCCAACCGTTTCCGCACTGACCAACGATCCCCACACATTAACACTATCTTACACACACTAGGGAGAAAGTTAAACTTACACCAAGCCAATTAACCTACAAACCTGGAGTGTGGGAGGAAACCGAAGATCTCGGAGAAAAACCTAAGCGGTCACGGCGAGAAGGTACAAACTCTGTTCAGACAAGCGCCCGTGGTCGGGATGGAAACCGTGTCTCCGGCGCTGCAAGCTCTGTAAGGCAGTAACTCTACCGCTGCGCCACCGTGCCACCCCAGGCGCACAGCTGAAAGACCTCCCACTCTCTGAGGCTTTGACAGGTTGAGCACACTTGCACTGTTTCTCCAGTGTTTCTGCAGGATGTAATAGGTGTGAAAATTAACTTGTATAATCTGGATGTAACGTGTCCAGAATATATCCATAATACTTGGCGGCAGAGTGGATGACCTATTGCCCGCAACTATCACCCAAACTGGCCCTTCACCCCATCGTCTTATGCTGGCCACCCACAGAGCAGTTCCATTCTCCCCTCTATTATTTAGCTGCAGCCCTACGGTATGGTACTTTGCTCCTTAACTTGTCACATGCACTGAGATACAGTGAAATTCATTTTTGTACACAGTGTTGTACAAGTATCACTATCAATAAGCACTTAGATACATCTTGATTAAGCATCCCTGCAGCTTATACATCCTAACACTTGCCCAGTTCACAGCCGTCTGGTAATGACGAGGTTAGATTTGTTTCAACTCATGGAAGGCTTTTGATAGAATAAATAGAGAGATAAAGGGTTGCCTCTGGATTAGGGTCGGGAGTGAGAGTCACGGACCAGCTGTGGAGAACAGAGGTAGCAGGGTGCTGATGATCATGGACCCTCTGATCTCACAAGCCAATACAGCAGCACCTTTCAACTTGGTTAAAGACCATCCCGGGCAAAGCTCATAGGATGTCGGGACTTTATTGGGACTTTATTGGAATAGCTGTGGGTTCGAATCCCACTTCTGACACCACGTAAAGAATTGCCCCTTACACATGGAGTCTTTACTGCTACTTTATTCAATAAAAACATACATCACTGCCCTAGCTGTACGCGGGCTGTCACGGATGCTAGAGAGAGAGCTAAGGGTGGGAAGGTCACAGTTATACTGAATGACAAGGGGAGTGGTTAGAAGTGGTTACATCACTATATTTAAAGGTGTAGACACATTTCATCTACAATAGCTATCTAGAAGAGGTGAGAATTGTGCCATCAACTGACCCTGAATAAGTCGGTAAAAATGGTTACGAGCACTTATTTTGGTATAATTAAAACTAATTGAGAACGTAGAACTGTAAAGGACAGGAGCATGCCCTTTGGCCCACAATGCACATTTAGAGCATGATGCCAGATTAAAATAATCATTTCTGCCTGTGTGTGATCTATTAAATTCCCGGTATATCCATGTGTCCAAAAGCCTTTCAATGCCACTATTGTGCCCGCCTCCACCACCTACCCTGGCAGCGCATTCGCCCAGGCACCCACCGTTCTCTGTGTGGGGAAAAACGTACTCTGATGAAAAGATTCTGACTCTCTCTGCCTCTCATAAGTGTTTATGCTTCTATCATGCCTCCTCTCAAACTACATTGCTCCAAAGAAAATATTCCAAGTTTGTCCAACCTCCTTATAAGATAATAACCTCTAATCCAGGCAGCATTAAAAGCCTCTTCAGCACCCTCCCCAATGCCTTCACATCTTTTTACTGATGGGGATGAACAGAACTTTGTTAAAAGCTTTGTTAAAGCTGTTTGTGACTTCCTGACTCAATGTATTATCCGACGAAGGCAAGCATACCATATGTCTACTTCACCATTTTATAAGCTCGAGACCCTTCTTCAGACTGATAGTCAGGAGAGAGGGAGGCACAGAGATAAGGAAGTATAAAGTGTGAAAATGAAACATCAAAGGGGATGAAGTTCAAAGAAAATGTAGAGTAAATCATTGTTAGCTGAGAGAAGGTGACAACAAGGCAAACAGGTAAAATGTAATCGGGGACAGTTAGACTTGTTGGAGAGCTGGGAAGGGGGAGGGATGGAGAAAGAGGGAAAGCAAGAGTTCCTTGAAGTTAGAGAAGTCAATATTCACAACACTGCGGTGTAAGTTGCCCAAGCGAAATATGACGTGCTGTTCCTACAATTTGCGCTGGGCCTCACTCTGACAGTGGAGGAGGCCCAGGACAGAAAGGTCAGTGTGGAAATAGGAGGGGGAGTTAAAGTGTTTAGAAACCTGGAGATCAGGTAGGTTTAGGCGGACTGAGTGGAGCTGTTCGGCGGAACGATCGCCGAGCTTGCGCTTGGCCTCACCAATCCATAGGTGTCCACACCTGGAACAGTGGATACAGTAGATGAGGTTGGAGGAGGTGCACGTGAACCTCTTCCTCACCTGGAAAACAAAAATATTGCTAAGATATTTGGAGTCTGGAATTCTTCGTGTGGTAATTTGTGTGCTAATTGGCCATGGTTAAAAAATATACACCCTAGTTCTAGGTATGTTACAAAACTTACCTTGAGCAGCGCTGCAGTTCTGCCGCTCCCCGTGTGCGTGACTTTGGCGCCTTTCAGAGGGGGGCGGGCTTAAAGTGCCGTTTTTCTACAGACTGGGAAAATCGATCAATTTCGGGCGATTTCGTTGCGGAAGAAAAATCGCTCCGACATTTCATTCATGAAGGTATTTTTAAATTGCGGTAGATTATTTATTAACTGGAGTAATTTAAAAATCACCTTCAAAAGTCGTGAGCGCCGACAACGGGAAGGATTTTGCGTAGGGGAGAAAAAAAGGTACACAGTTTATTTTTATATTAAAAGTTGTTCTTTTATGGAGGCTTTAATCATATTTTCATGTTGCGAAATGGGGTCCAAAAAAATGTATGTACCAACAGTATTTTTCCTCCCGACTTCACCGCAAACATTCCAATCCACCGCATTCCACTAAAACCCACTCGCTAGTTGATTTAAATGGCCATTAATTTACAGGCAGTAAACACTAAATTCCTTCCATTTGGCCCAGAAATTCATGAAAATGAGATTTAAAAATTATGTTATATTGTGGATTATTGTGTGAATGTGATTTGGACACTTAGGCAATTTAAACAAAGTTTATCTTTTCTTAAGAAATGGATAGATGTTTAGATCTACTCATTGAATTTTGTAATTAGCTACAATTAGATAACTAACTAATTATTTGCTTTAATTTCAGGTCATCCAAGTAAGATTGCTTCATATTTGTTTTAGAATGTTTCAATCTATAATAACTGAAATTTTCATTGAGTTCTCTTAATTTTTAAGAAAGATATGGGCTTTTAACTGTTCCAGATCACAGCTTTTGAGTTAAGTCAATTGAAAGGCAATGGGGAACAAGATGCTAATTTCCGAGTATGACAATGGTCATAACTTTCTTAATACTGAAGATATGAAAGTGAATTAGGTGTCAAATTAAACTTCTTTTTATGCTTTATCTGATAAGGGGATAAATTGCAGACTTGATTTTTAAAATCTGAAAATGTTGTAACATTGCTACTAGTTCTGTTGGAACATTTTCTAAGGATTTAGATTTCTTAACACTTTTTATAGTATATACAGCAAATGTAACAGAATCTGCACCCACCTCTGGATGTGTCATCAAGTCAATACATTCTATTGGGCTTTAGTTCAGTTTAGTTTATTGTCACATGTACCGAGGTACAGTGAAAAGCTTTAGTTGCGTGCTAACAAGTCAGCGGAAAGCCAATACATGATTACAATCGAGCCATCTAAAGGACTTACCGTGCTCTGTGGCAGCCGTTTACTTTCCTCTTCAACACGCAGAAAGCGCTCCTCCGCTGTCCCTGGCCCCACCTTCGCGATGTGTGCGTGTGTGTGCGCACGCATGGTCGGCAGCAAAGACCTTTAGGATCTTTGGTCAGTAGATGCAGCTCACGCTTTGGTTGAGGCTTTCCAGGCAATTGACCAGAACCTCTGGTGACTCATGGAGAGTGACCGGAACCTCATGGGAACCTCACGGGAACCTCACGGGAACCTTGGGTGGGGCACACGGTCTCCAGAGGTTTGCGTTCCGGTTTCCTAAGTGGGACAGGGGCTTTAGTTCTTAACTCCCTGCCAATTGGAACAATTTTTCTCCCTCTAATTTAGTTTAGAGATACAGCGCGGAAACAGGCCCTTTGGCCCACCGAGTCTGCACCGACCAGCGATCCCTGCACACTAACACTATCCTACACACACAAGGGACAATTTTTGAAACACATTTATACCAAGCCAAGTAACCTACAAACCTGTACGTCTTTGGAGTGTGGGAGGAAACTGAAGATCTCTGAGAAAACCCACGCAGGTCACGGGGAGAACAAATAAACTCCGTACAGACAGCACCCGTAGTCGGGATCAAACCCGGGTCTCTGGCGCTGTAAGGCAGTAGGTCTACCGCTGTGCCACAGTGCCACCCTCCTCTGTCTACACCTAACATAGTTTTAAGATACTCTATCAGATCCCCTTCTAACCCCGAAGCACCCCAAACTCGCTTCACCATTCTCTCTATGTAACTAAAATCCCTCAACATTGGAATCATTTTGGCAAATCTCCTCTTTGCCTCCAAAGCTTTCATATATTATACAAATTGTAGTCTCTGGAACTGGACACAGTACTCCAGTTGTTTTTTTTTTAAACTTTTTTTATTAGAAGTAAGTACATAATAAAAACATTTTATATGTAACAGTCATACATTATTAATATTGTCAATATTATCAGTTATTTAATAGCTATTATATATATATATTTTTTTTTAAATAGATAGAAAATAATAGAGAGAGAGAAAAAACAAAAAAAACAAGAAGGTATAATTAAAAAGAATGGAATAATGAACTAATAATACATCATTGGAGATATGTTCGTAAATTATAAAATGTAACTCTTCATCCAATCCTTAATTCGAGTTTCAGTCAGGTTCTTGTGCCGAACCAGTTTGCCCCTTCAGATAATCAATAACTGGAGACCATATTCTGATAAAAAGTTATTGTTTGTCCATTAAGACAAGTCTGATTCTTTCCAAATGTAGGGTCTCCGACGTTTCCATAATCCATATTTTGATATTTCCAAAATGTGAATATTAATTTTTTCCCATTTATTATACTGTAGTTGATAAAGTTTCTTTGGCTTGTAGTAAGTATTTGACTTTGCTCCAGTTGTTTTTTAAAGGTTTAAACACCACCAGGTATATTAAATCTATCCCCTCTTGCCTTAGACCTGTGCCTTCTTGTTCTTGATTCCCCTACTCTGGGTAAAAGATTCTGCATTCACCATCATGATTTTATACGCCACTATAAGATCATGCTTCAGCCTCCTGCGCTCAAAGGCGTAAAGTCCAAGCCTGTCCAGCCTCTCCCTACAAACTCAGGAGCTCAAGTCCTGGCAACGTCCTAGTCAACACCCTTCTCTGCTCTCTTTCCAGCTTAATAACATACGTCCTAAAACACGGTGACCAAAACTGAACACAAAACACCAAATGAGGCCTCAACAACATCTTGTACAGCTGTAACATAACATCCTCAACATCGTTACTCCATACCCTGACTGATGAAGGCCAATGTACCGGAAGCCTTCTTGACCACCTAATCTATCTGTAATGCCACTTTCTCAAGAATCTATCTATCTCTACCTTAAATATATCCACAGCTTTCTGTGGCAAAGAATTCCACAGATTCATCACCTTTTGACTAAAGAAATTCCTCTTCACCTCCTTCCTAAAGTTTGCGGATGACACTAAGCTGGGGGGCAGTGTTAGCTGTGAGGAGGATGCTGGGAGACTGCAAGGTGACTTGGATAGGCTGGGTGAGTGGGCAAATGTTTGGCAGATGCAGTATAATGTGGATAAATGTGAGGTTATCCACTTTGGTGGCAAAAATAGGAAAACAAACTATTATCTAAATGGTGGCCGATTAGGAAAAGGGGAGATGCAGCGCGACCTGGGTGTCATGGTACACCAGTCATTGAAAGTAGGCATGCAGATACAGCAGGCAGTGAAGAAAGTGAATGGTATGTTAGCTTTCATAGCAAAAGGATTTGAGTATAGGAGCAGGGAGGTTCTACTTCAGTTGTATAGGGTCTTGGTGAGGCCACACCTGGAGTATTGCGTACAGTTCTGGTCTCCAAATCTGAGGAAGGACATTATTGCCATAGAGGGAGTGCAGAGAAGGTTCACCAGAGTGATTCCTGGGATGTCAGGACTGTCTTATGAACAAAGACTGCATAGACTAGGTTTATACTCTCTAGAATTTAGGAGATTGAGAGGGGATCTTATAGAAACTTACAAAATTCTTAAGGGGTTGGACAGGCTAGATGGAGGAAGATTGTTTCCGATGTTGGGGAGGTCCAGGACAAGGAGTCACAGCTTAAGGATAAGGGGGAAATCCTTTAGGACCGAGATGAGAAGGACTTTTTTCACACAGAGAGTGGCGGGTCTCTGGAACTCTCTGCCACAGAGGGTAGTTGAGGCCAGTTCATTGGCTATATTTAAGAGGGAGTTAGATGTGGCCCTTGTGGCTAAGGGGATCAGAGGGCATGGAGAGAAGGCAGGTACGGGATACTGAGTTGGATGATCAGCCATGATCATATTGAATGGCGGTGCAGGCTCGAAGGGCCGAATGGCCTACTCCTGCACCTAATTTCTATGTATCTATGTAAAGAAACGTCCTTTAATTCTGAGGCTACGACCTCTAGTTCTAGACTCTCCCACTAGTGGAAACATCCTCTCCACATTCACTCGATCCAAGCCTTTCACTTGGGAGAGCTTTGGAAGTCTGACTGCATTGGAGAAGAGAGTGATTGACAATTCTTGCGGCAGGGGTGGGTAACGAGCAGGAGCAGTGGAAGGCTATCGTGGCTGGGCAGGACCGACTGCAGAGTGGAAGTCACAGTCAGATCACTCATGGGCTTGTCTGATGGTACAGCCGACACTGCCAGCTCCTAATTCTTTGTATGCTCATGTTTACAACATTAACACGGAAACAAAATGCAGAAAATGCACGGCCTGCCACCGGGCATCTATGGAGAGAAAAACTGAGTCGGGTTTAGTTTAGAGATATAGCGTGGAAACAGGCCCTTCAGCCCATCGAGTCCGCACCGAAGGACGATCCCCGCACACTAGTGCTATCCTGCACACAGTAGGGACAAGTTACAATTATACCAAATCAATTAACCTACAAACCTGCACATCTTTGGCGTGTGGGAAACCGAGGAAAACCCATGTGGGTCACTGGGAGATCCGTACAGACAGCACCCGTAGTCAGGATCGAACCTGGGTTTCTGAATCTGCAAGGCAGCTGTGCCACTATGATGAAAGGTTAATGTCTTTCATCAGCTAATGTATATTTGTATCCAGTTTCCCATCCGGAAAGCACATTCGCTGTGAGACCAGCTTTAAATCAGGGAAGGAGTGGGAACGTTAAATAGCTTTGTAGCTGGGCCTGATCATATATATTCGAGGACACTGTGGGAAGCTAATGAAGAAACGGCAAGCGCCGTGGCTGAGATTTATGAACTATCATTATGCGGGGGGGGGGGAGGGGGAGGGGGAGGGGGGGGGGGTGTCGGAAGACGAGGGTAGCTCGTGTCGTGCCCTACTTAAGAAGGTCTGCAAGGGAAATCCTTGGCACAATACATCAGTGATAGGCAAGTTAATGGAACGTATTCTGAAAGATAAGACATAAAGACATTTGGCAGTCTGAACACAAAACATCACCCATTCCTTTTCTCCAGAGATGCTGTCTGACCCGCTGAGTCACTCCAGCTTTTTGTGTCCCTCTTTGGCATTTTGATAGTCTGGGGCTGATTAGGGATAGTCAGCATGGTTTTGTATGCGGGAGATTGTTTTTGAATGGTAACCAAAAAGATTGATGTGGGCAAAGCCGTACATGTTGTCCATATGGAAAAGCCAGCAAAGTCCAATCAAGGATAGTCCGAGGGTCACCAATGAGGTAGCTAGTAGTTCAGTACTGCTTCAGCGCAAAGTGCTGGAGTAACTCAGCAATGTGGTGAGCAACTTGCTACTGTGTGGAACCATGTCTGCTGTCACATTGGCATCTCTGGGCCCCCTTCTGTTTTGGGTGAGGGGGCTACAGCAGACAGACAGGCACGGCTGCTCCAGACTCAGCCATTCCCACTTTACATGGCTAATTATGTCCCTTTTAAATACAAGTTTATTATGAGGATGTTCTGCGGCATAATTTGCCTCTGGCAAGGAATTGACATCATTAAAAACTAATTGCTAAAGTTGCCTTCTTCCATAGACCCTGCTGGAAGGAAAAGACACAGGCTTATTCTTGGCCTAAACCAGAATTTGATGCAGAAATGTATTTGCTGTGGTTATTCCATTTAAACAGTGTAATTGTTCCCTGTTTTGTCAACTGTGACTTTCAGATAAAGAATGTGTAAAGGATAAAGAAAGATGCTATCAGATTAATGAAGAAGGGTCTCGACACGAAACGTCACCTATTTCCTTCGCTCCATAGATGCTGCCTCACCCGCTGAGTTTCTCCAGCATTTTTATCTACCTTCAGATAAAGCAAAGTCTTTGTTCAGACATTGACCACATGCTCTGGCCTTCCTGCCACCAGCGGCCGAGGCTCTTGTGCTCAGCAAAGATAGTGGGTTGTTTAGGAAGGAACTGCAGATGCTGGTTTGAACCGAAGATAGACATGGAGTACGCTGGATTAAGTCAGCGGGACAGGCAGCATCTCTGGAGAAAAGGAATTGGTGACATTTCGGATCGATACCCTTCTTTTCAGGTCTGAAGGGTCTCGACCCGAAACGTCACCCATTCCTTCTCCCCAGAGATGCTGCGTGATCCGCTGAGTTACTCCAGCTTTTTGTGTCCATCTTATATTTAAACCAGCACCTGTAGTTCCTTCCTACACTTTCTCTCAGTAATTCCCGTGCTCTTGTTGTCATGGTTTTAGCTAGTTATTTTTGCAGATGTTGAGCAGAATGTTTGAAAGTCTTGAACTTATGTCAGGCCGGGGACGGGAGAGGCAGCTTTAGGCTGCAATTCCCTTAATTAGTTGCAGCAAGTGAATCTCAGGTCGATGCAGTAGCGTGAACATCAATAAATCAAGTCTATGGAGATGTTTTGGCTGGCACAGTGACAAAGAACACAGTAGGACTGCGGCCTCACTGCGCCAGAGACCCCGGTTCGATCCCGTCCCCGGGTGCTCTCTGTGTGGCGTTTGCACCTTCTCGCTGTGACCACATGGGTTTCCTCTGGATCTTTCGGTTTCCTCCAACACCGCAAAGATGTGTGGGTTTGTGGGTTAATTTGCCCCCAGTGTGTAGGAGGTAGATGAGAAAGTGATCTAACATAGAAACAGGTGATCGATGGTGAGCATGGGCCCGATGGGCCGAAGGGCCTGCTTTCATGCCGTGTCTCTAAAGTGAAGAAAGTTAATTCCGCGTTGTTGCAGGAGTGGCAGGTTTCAGCAGCAAGCCCGTTGATTCACCAAATTGTATCCACATTGGCTAACTGAGCAGCTGATAAAAGCAACGCAAGGTTCTGTTCAGTCCATTGTCACGTGTACCGAGGTACAGTGAAAAGATTTTGTTGCGTGCCAACCAGCTAGCAGAAAGACAACACATGATTACAATCGAGCCGTGCACAGATACACGATAAGGGAATAACGTTGCCAGGTAAAGCCAGTAAAGTCCGATCAAGGATAGTCCGAGGGTCACACCACCCCTCCCCCCTCCCCCACATCCACCCCTCCCACACATACCCCTCCCCCATCCCCCAGCCCTACACCCCTCCCCCACACCCCCCTCCCCCACACCCCTGCTCCACATCCCCCCTCCCCAACACCCCCTCCCCCTCCCCACACACACCCCCTCCCCCACACCCCCCTCCCTCACATCACCCCTCCCACACACACCCCTCCCCCATCCCCCTGCCCCACACCCCTCCCCCACACCCCCCTCCCCCACACCCCTGCTCCACATCCCCCCTCCCCAACACCCCCTCCTCCTCCCCACACAAACCCCCTCCCCCACACCCCCCTCCCCCACACCCCTGCTCCACATCCCCCCTCCCCCTCCCCACACACCTCCCCTCCCCCACACCCCCCTCCCAATACACCACCCTCCCCCCGACACACACATCCCCCCACCCCCTCCACACACCCCCCAAAACACACACCCCTTCTCCAAACCCCCATCCCCCACACCCTCCTCTTCCCCCTACCACCCACTCCCCTCCCACATACACCCCCTCCCCTAACCCCACAACCCCACTAACCCCACAACCCCTCCCCCACACGCACTCCCTACCCCACACACAGCCCCTCCCCACACCACCTCCCCTCCCCCACCCCCCCCACCACCCCCCTCTGCCACCCCCCCCTGCCCCACACCCCCCCCCTGCCCCACACACCCCACCCTCCCCCACACCACCCCCCACAAGCCCCCAACAGGCCCCGCCTGAAGCCGTCCCCATCCCCCGGCTACAGAACACTCCCACCGTTGCATTGGGGGAACAGGTGAGTGGTGGAATATTGTACTGGGGAATGGGATGCATTGGGGGGGGGGCAGGCCTCCCATGTGACTGGATCCTAATGGGTCCACTTAGTCTAGTTGGATCCCTAAATGCATAAATCCATTCCTGCCTGGACCTGTTAGAGCAGCAGATCTTTGATCTAATCTGATACGTTAGTTGCGGGATAACACACCTTTGTCAAGGAGAAACAGTTTTTCTGTTTGGCATGTGTCTAGCCTTTGTGTTGCAGCTTCACCTCGTTAAGTGCGGCACGTTGGCACAGCGGTAGAGTTGCTTCCTTACAGCGCCGGAGACACGGGTTCAAACCTGACTACGGGTGCTGTCTGTGTAGAGTTTGCACGTTCTCCCCGTGACCTGCGTGGGTTGTCTCTGAGATCTTTGCTTTCCTCCCACACTCCTAAGACCAGGACCGGATTTACGTATAAGCATCACAAACTTAAGCTTAGGGCCTCGAGATCTAGGGGAGCCTTGGCTAGGCCGGATTTACCTATAGGCTTCATAGGCTGAAGCCTAGGGCCTCAAGATCTAGGGGGGCCTTGGCAAGGCCGGATTTACCTATAGGCTTCATAGGCTGAAGCCTAGGGCCTCGAGATCTAGGGGGGCCTTGGCAAGGCCGGATTTACCTATAGGCTTCATATGCTGAAGCCTAGGGCCTCGAGATCTAGGGGGGCCTTGGCAAGGCCGGATTTACCTATAGGCTTCATAGGCTGAAGCCTGGGGCCTCAAGATCTAGGGGGCCTCCGGCCAAGGTGTTTTTTTTTCCCCAGAGTAAAAAAAATTCTGAGAAAAAAAAAATTGGAGCGCTATGAGCGTTTCCACTTTAACGGAAATTACCCGAAATTCTGGTTCCGGCCCGCTGGAAGGTTTGGGGTAAAAAATTGCACAGTTGGGGGAAGCCGGTGACACGGTAGCAACGGCAAAAGACGCTGTCTCTCCGCGCGTGCGCAGTGGCCCCGGGCGGTTTCCGTTCTCCATTTGCACTCCACACAATCACCTCGATGCCTCGTGTCTACCAAAGTTCCTAGGTGTCTACACCAGGGAAGTAGTGGAATATTGCGTTGCAGGAATGCCCGTTTCTCCGGGCCGGGGAGGGCTGCGGTGTTTGTGGCGTGGAGTCGGAGCCTCGCTGCATGGGAGGGAGAGAGAGGGGGAGATGTGAGAGAGCGGGGAAGGGGGGTTGAGAGAGAGGGGGGGGAGAGAGGGAGGGGAAGGGAAGAGAGAGAGGGAGGGGGAGAGAGAGATGGGGAGTGAGAGAGAGATGGAAGGAGAGGGAGGGGGAAAGAGGAGGGGGAAGAGGGAAATGGGGATTATCTTCAGTGAGATTGCAAAATTAAGGTAGATTTAAGAGCAATT
This sequence comes from Raja brachyura, assembly GCA_963514005.1. The sequence goes on along the minus strand of OY740789.1, from coordinate 81,715,641 downwards.
ATATTTTCTCCTCCATATGAATAATATCAAACAATTGGAACTGCTTTCTTTTCCATGGTAACAATACTGAAAAATATGTATTCCATAGTTTGCGACTTTAATTTTGCATATTATTTTTAATGTGCACACACTAACACAGTCGAACAGTAACAGGCAATCAAATCAACACACACAACATTTTTTTAAAAAAGGTTTTATTTACTGCAAAATTATTTTATTTGCAATGTTTGCTTGCTCCTTTATGACATTTTACATAACATTTTACTGCACAACTTGATTATTAAAACAAGGACAACTTCAATTCTTGATTTAAAAAAATGTATACAACAATGAGCCCAATCATCCCATTCCAACCACTCATTACACTTGACTCAACCAAAATTATTTCTGAAATATTGGTAATAAACTTTGTGTACAAATGCTCTGAAATAAGGCTCAGAATGCACCAGAGAGCATCTAAAACCCCAGAGCTTCCAGGGCCCTTAAGTGAACCCTGGACCCCAGCCGCCATGCCCTTTGAGCTTCGTGCTTCCTGTATGTGCTGCGTGCACTTATTTCACATCACATTTTTGTAATCCTGCCATGCCACCCCCCATTTTGAAAAGCTTTGTACGGGCCTGGTGTATAATATTTTTGACATATGCTGTCAAAATGCACTGTAGTCTCTAAACAACAGTTCAGTAATTTTCCTTGCCTTCCCTTTCAGAATAAGTGTTTTAAGCCGATAACTCAACACTAGCACTGGCAATAAATAAAAAGCGCAGCTTTCCAGCCCTTATCTCATTGGCCACGCTCGGCTGCACAATGGTGTCAATCTGGTGGACTCTTCCATCTCCCTCTCGTCGTGGGGGTGGGGGATTGGGAGGGGACTCGCAAGTGAAATAGCCTAGGGCCTCTCTTCATCCAAATCCGGCCCTGGCTAAAACGTACAGGTTTGTAGGTTAATTGGCATGGTACATATGTAATTTATACCTAGTGTGTAGGATAGTGTTATTGTGTGGGGATTGCTGGTCAGTGAGGACCCGGTGGGCCGAAGCACATGTTTCCGCACTGTATCTTCAAACTAAAATAAACATGTAGGCACATGTGGTGCAGCGGTAGAGTTGCTGCCTTACAGCACCAGAGACCCAGGTTCAATACTGACTACGGGTACTGTCTGTATGGAGTTAGCACGTTCTCCCCGTGACCACGGAGGTTTTCTCCTGGTGCTCCGGTTTCCTCCTACATGCCGAGGATGTTCAGGTTTGTAGGTTAATTGGCTTCTGGAAATTGCCCTTAGTGTGTAGGATAGAACAAGTGCAGAGGTAATCATTGGACAGACTCGGTGAGCCAAAGGGCCTGTTTTCATAATGTATTTTTAAACCAAACTAGACTAAAATAAACTATCTGGTGCTGCTCCCAACATGTCCTTCTGCATAGACACAAAATGCTGGAGTAACTCAGCGGGTCGGGCAGCATCTCTGCAGAAAAGGAATAGGTGAGGTTTCAGGTCGAGACCCTTCTTCAGGCTGTGTCAGGGGTGTGGGAGTCTGGAGATATGGAAGGATAAGGTGTGAAATCGACAGATCAAAGCACTTGATGATAAGCAAATGTAGATGGTTCATTGTTAGCTGAGCGAAAGGTGACAAGGAGGCATACATTCGATACATTTGTCAGGACAGTGAAACCTGTTGAAGAACTAGGGTGGGGAGGTACAGAGAGAGAGGAGGGGTGAAGGTCCTTCTGCATACCCAGGTTGTCCCTGGCTTGTGTAATGGTGGACTGGCATGTGGCAGGTGATCAGGTGGCAGATGGTGGTGGAGTACATTTCTGCTGCTACTAGTAGAAACATAGAAATTAGGTGCAGGAGTAGGCCATTCGGCCCTTCGAGCCTGCACCGCCATTCAATATGATCATGGCTGATCATCCAACTCAGTATCCCGTACCTGCCTTCTCTCCATACCCTCTGATCCCCTTAGCCACAAGGGCCACATCTAACTCCCTCTTAAATATAGCCAATGAATTGGCCTCAACTACCTTCTGTGGCAGAGAGTTCCAGAGACCCACCACTCTCTGTGTGAAAAAATTCCTTCTCATCTCGGTCCTAAAGGATTTCCCCCTTATCCTTAAGCTGTGACCCCTTGTCCTGGACCTCCCCAACATCGGGAACAATCTTCCTGCATCTAGCCTGTCCAACCCCTTAAGAATCTTGTAAGTTTCTATAAGATCCCCTCTCAATCTCCTAAATTCTAGAGAGTATAAACCGAGTCTATGCAGTCTTTGTTCATAAGACAGTCCTGACATCCCAGGAATCAGTCTGGTGAACTGATTAGTCATCAACGTTGCCTCATGGACACCTTTTCTGAGCTGCTAGATCTGCTTCGGGTCTGTCATAAGGTCATATGTGATACAAGAAGAATTAGGCCATTCAGCCCATCAGGTCTACTCCACCATTCAATCATGTCTGATCTATCTCTCCTTCCTAACCCCATTCTCTTGCCGTCTCCCCATAGCCCCTGACACCCATACTAATCTAGAATCTATCTATCTCTGCCTTAAAAACATCCACTGACGTGGTTGCCGCAGCCTTCTGTGGCAAAGAATTCCACAGATTCACCACCTTCTGGCTAAAGAAATTCCTCCTCTTCTCCTTCCTAAAGGAACATCCGTTAATTCTGAGGTTATGACCTTTAGTAACCAAGAACCAAGTACTAGACTCCCCCACTATCCTCTCCACATCCACTATATCCAAGCCTGTCACTATTCGATGAGTTTCAATGAGGTCTCCCCTCATCCTAAATTCCGCAGAGTACAGGCCCAGTGCTGACAAACGCTCATCATATGTTAACCCACTCATTCCTGGGATCATTCTTTGTAAACCCCCTCTGGACCCTCTCCAGCGCCAGCACATCCTTCCTCAGATATGGTGCCCAAAATTGCCCGCAATACTCCAAATGTGGCCTGACCAGCGCCTTATAGAGCCTCAGCATGACATCCCTCTGCTGCATCTATGGAATGCATGGTCATTGTTAACTGGGTAAAGTTTCTGTCCATTTTGTCACGATGGAATTGCTATTATAAAATGGGGTCTAGAGCTGAAGGAAAACAGTTGCAGGCAGGCAGGGCTGTGGATTAGAGCAGGAATCCTGGACTCGTTAGACTATTCTTTCACAGAGCCAGCATAGGCATGATGAGATGAATTACTTTTTCTGCTGCATAATTCTATTATACCAGCATGATAACTGCTCGCATTTATTTAAAGAGGAATAGAATACAAAAACAGCAATGTAATGCTGGTCAGGCCATTTTTGGAGCATTGTGAGCAATGTTGGTCCCCATATCAGGAAAGATGTGCCGGTTCTGGAGGGGTTCCAGAGGAGGTTGACAAGAATGATCCCAGGAATTAATGGGGTTAACCTATGATGAGCATTTGTCGGCATTGGGCCCATACCCGCTGGAGTTTAGAAGAATGAGGGGGGGACCTCAGTAAAACATACAGAATAGTGAAAGGATTGGATAGAGTGGATGTGGAGAGGACATTTCCACTAGTGGGGAAAGTCTAGGTCAAGAGGTCATAGCTTCAAAATTAAAGGATGTTCCTTTAGGAAGGCGATGAGGAGGAATTTCGATAGTCGGAGGGTGGTGAATCTGTGGAATTCATTTCCACAGAAGGCTGTGGAGGCAAAGTCAATGGCTATTTTTAAGGCAGAGATAGATAGATTCTTGATTAGTACGGGTGTCAGGGGTTATGGGGAAGAAGGCAGGAGAATGGGATGAGGATGGAGAGATAGATCAGCCATGATTGAATGGCAGATTAGACTTGATGGGCTGAATGGCCTAATTCTGCTCCAATTACATGACATTAACTTTTTCTTTGAGGGCCACGTGTACTCAAGGCCAATCGACGACCAATTGGCAGCTGAAGACTGTTTGTGTTTGTATCTTGCTGGGAAAGGACATGGTGTGTGTGTGTGTGTGTGTTATCACTGCTCAGTCATATCCACTGAGACCAAACGAAGACGGGGCGACCATTTTGCTGAATTCAATTCAATTCAATCCAACTTTAATGTCATTGCACAAATACAAGTATAGGTACAACGAAATGCAGTTTAGTGTCGGTTCGTAGTGATAGCAATAGAAACATTAATACAGAATACAGACAATGTAGACGGAGAGACTGGAGAAATCTATCGGCGGGACTCCGAGTTCAGCAGTGTGATGGTGTTGTTGTATAAGCTGTTCCTCATCCTACTGGTGCGGGACCTGAGGCTCCTGTACCGCCTCCCTGATGGTAGGAAGGGAAACAGTCCATGGTTAGGGTGTGAAGGGTCTTTGATGATCTTCCCAGCCCGTCTCAGGCACCGTTTTCGGTGGAGGGCATCCATGGCAGGGAGCGGGGCACCGATGATGTACTGGGCGGTTTTCACCACCCGTTGTAGTGCCTTCCTGTCTGCCACGGTGCAACTGCTGTACCATACCGTAAAGCAGGTGGTCAGGATGCTTTCGATGGTACAGCGGTAAAAGTTGGTCAGGATCTGGGGGGACAGGTGGGCTTTTTTGAGCCTCCTCAGGAAGTAAAGGCGCTGCTGTGCCTTTTTGATCAGCTTGGAGGTGTTGAGGGACCAGGACAGATCCTCCGAGATGTGTACCCCGAGGAATTTGTAGTTGGAGACCCGCTCCACCTCCGTCCCGTTTATATGGATGGGGTGTGTCTGCCCCCTCTGTTCTTCCTAAAGTCAACAATGATTTCCTTCGTCTTCTGGGAGTTGAGGACGAGGTTATTGTTGGCACACCAGGTAGTCAGGTGCTGGACCTCCTCCCTGTAGGCTGACTCATCGCTTTCGCTCAGCCCGCGTGAACCAACCTGCTCTCCCAGTTGCCGGATACTTTAATTCCCCTTCCCATTCCTACACACACCTTTCTGTCCTCGGTCTCCTCCATTGTCAGAGTGAGACTAAACACGAATTGGAGGAACAGCGTCTCATATTTCGCTTGGGCAGCTCACAGACCAGTGGTATGAATGTTGATTTCTCTCACTTCAGGTAGCCCCGGCATTCCCTCTCTCTCTGTCCCTCCCCCAACCCAAGTCGCACTAGCTTCTCATTTTAACCCAACAAACAGCTTACAATGTTTAGGAAGGAACTGCAGATGCTGGAAAATCGAAGGTGGGCAAAAATGCTGGAGAAACTCAGCGGGTGAGGCAGCATCTATGGAGCGAAGGAAATGGGCAACGTTTAGGGCCGAAACCCTTCTTCAAACAGCTTACAATGGCCTGTTTCCTTTATCATCGTTACTTTTTTGCATATCTTTCATTCATTGTTCTTTATCTCTCCACATCACCGTCTATATCTCTCGTTTCCCTGATCCCTGACCAGTCTGAAGAAGGGACTCGACCCGAAACGTCACCCATTCCTTCTCTCCAGAGATGCTGCCTGTCTCGCTGAGTTACTCCAGCTTTTTGTGTCTATCTCCCATTTTGAAGGTCAGTCTCTAACCGCAGCCTGGAGAATTTGTATTCCAACTCGATGCCCGCGGACAACCCTCCCTGTTTGCATTTCCGATGGAATTCACGGCTATTATTAACTGAATGAAGTTTCTGTATTAATGATCTAGGGAGGGACGGTTCCGCTGTCTCCGGCTTCTGTCAGTGTGTCGTGTAATTAGCTGCTTGTGTTGTGTTGATCTACCTTTTGTTGTGCACGGCCCATTTGAGTCGCACTCTGAGCAAATCCATGCTGCGATCAGAAGACAGATCGGTCTCCTACAGATGGGTTATTCTAACACTGAAACCCCAGGGAGATAGAGATTTGTCAGGAACGGCACAAAAGACGGCAGGGGCCGGGGGGGGGGGGGGGGGGGGGGGAGAGAGAGCCTGAAGGTGGAGGCTGCATCCTTCAATTAAATTCACTCTCCTCTGACATCAGGGCTTTGGCAATTCCCCCGCAATTATTTCAACGTTGCAATTGCTGAGCAAACTCTCCTTTGGAAGCTGTACGTTTATAGCCTCCTTAAAAACGCACGCAACATATACATCACTGTTCGTTAAATACTACACATTCTTTAATACAATTTAAAGTATTACATAGATTGCATTATTCAAAAACAAAACTGAATAGAATCTTTCCAAGTGTTTCCCCTATTTGTGATAAATGTCAACACTTCGAGGCTAACCTAATGCACTCATTCGTAAGTTGTATAAGAATTAATAATTTTTGGATGGAAGTTTTTAACATAATCTCAGAAGTCGTCGATACCAAACTGGCTCCTGACTCAAAATTAATAATATTAGGAATAACGGAACCAAATCAATTCATTACTTCGAATCAAAGAATTTTTATTGATTATAGTTTAATAATTGGGAACAAATTAATATTAAAATTTTGGAAAGGCTCTATAACCCCCACAATTAAAATGTGGACTACAGAAATGTCGGAGACCCTATATTTGGAAAGAATAAGATTTGTCTTAATGGATAAACAAGAACTATTTAAAATAATATGGTCCCCATTTATTGCATATTTGAAGGGGCAAACTGGTTCGGCACGAGAACCCGACTGAAACCAGAATCCAAGAATAATGAAGTGGTACATTTCATAAAACGCGGATATATCTCTAACGATGTACAATCTGTAGAAAATTCCGTTCTTTCCCAACTTTTTTTTGTTTAACCTTACTCTACTATTTTCTATCTTTATAAAAAATGGAAAAAATATGCACAGAAGCACAATTATTATGCAATTGTTAATATAAATAATACTGATAATGTATATCTACAAAGAACAAAATGCTTTTTATCATGCTTTCGACAATGAACAAGCACCTTTTTAATTATGTAATTGCTTCTAATTAATAAAAAAATGTAACAAAAAAAAACCGCACACAATACAGCGCCCAACAGCATGAGGAAGTTGGGGCACGGATGTCAAGGATTTCTTTTCAGGGTACAAATGAGGAAATCATTGCCCTGAAGGATGAAAAATGTTGTATTTACGTTTTTGACCCTTTCCTGAAGCATAGAAACATAGAAAATAGGTGCAGGAGGAGGCCATTCGGCCCTTTGAGCCAGCTCCGCCATTCATTGTCATCATGACTGATTGTCCCCAATATAGAAACATAGGAAATAGGTGCAGAATAGGTGCAGCATTACTCCGCTTAGATGCTTGAAAATAATACGCACAGTGCCTGTGTTTAGATTTGTACTGATTATCAATAATAGCATGCTTTGAATAAAATATGCAAAGCAATCTGCATGGAGTCACAAGGAACTGCAGGTGCTTGAATCTTGTGTACAACACAAAGTGCTGGAGTAACTCAGCGAGTCAGGCAGCATCTTTGATGGGTCATAAGATCATGTGACAGGAGCAGAATTAGGCCATTCGGCCCATCAAGTCTACTCCGCCATTCAATCATGGCTGATCCATCATCCCCTCCTCACCCCATTCTCCTGCCTTCCCCCCAGAACCCCTGTCACCCGTGCTAATCAAGAATCTATCTATCTCTGCCCTAGAAATATCCATTGACTTGGCGAGTTAGAGATGCCAAAAAATGATCCAAAATGGTGTTCCGTAAGGATCGGAAACGGATAGCACTGACTGGATAGCACACACAAAAGATTTTCACTGTACCTCGGTCCACTTGACAATAGACTAAACTGAAGAAGGTATATTTATATTGGTTTATCTGCCAATCACAAACTCAATGTAAAGTGCATTTTCATAAAAAAATATATTAAAAATATGTGCAGATTCATGTGGAATAACATACATGGTTTTTTTTAAGTCAGCAAAATTTCTGATTTTTCCATCGCCAGAGCGTTCCAACTTTTTTGCTCCCTTGTTCTTAGTTTCTTGAGGAATAAGACCCGTGGAAACTGAGGTAAACGGTGACCCTTATTTCATTGCAAAAAACGAAATGTAAGGTGCATTTTCAAATATATATAAATATATAAAGGCTGTATATAGCTTGCAAAGTGGGGTCATAAGGAGCCGAGCTCAGTGGAGGCCAGTCTGTGCGTAGACGTGTTGGTAATGTTGGCACTGCATGTTTCCAGTCGTCAAATTGTGTCATTAATCAATGTGCCACTGATTTTACACAGACCTTGCTGAATGCTTCAGTGACACAGCTAATAGCAAGCATAAAAAAATCTAGATCCAGTATCTAACAGCAAGAACATTTCTCTCGCCTCCACGTTCGGTTCAGTTTCGTTTATTGTCACGTGTAGCGAGGTACAGTGAACAGCTTTTGCTGCGTGCTATCCAGTCAGCGGAAAGACAATACATGGTTTCAATGGAGCCATTTACAGTGTATAATGATACAACACAGTTACATGATGAGGAAATAACATTTAGTGCAAGGTAAAGCCAGCAAAGTCTGTTCAAGGATAGTCCGAGGGTCACCAACGGGGTAGCTGGTAGTTCAGCACTGCTCTCTGGTTGTGGTTTTGTGCACCACCTTACATTTCTCTGTATTAAAGTCCATTAAACCGTATTAAACTCATGAAACTATGCCTTGTGATTATGGCGTAACCAGCACCAACTGGTCACTGGGAAAGGACTCAGCCTCCATTCTACAGCAAGTTAAAGGGGGTGAATAAGCATGATATCGCAATGCCTGTTTGCCAGCTGGTTCCAATGTAGCTCCCTGCCGGCATCAACTGAGTAGAGAACTGAGTTTAGGCAGCACAGTGAAGCAGCAGTGGAGTAGCGGGCTCGCACCACCAGAGGCCTGTGTTCAATCTTGGTCTCTAGTGCTCTCTGTGTGGAGTTTGCATTTTCTGCTGACGACTGCATGCGTTTCCTCCTGGTTCCATGGTTCCCTCGCACATCCCAAAGTAATATGGGTTTGTAGGTTAATTAGCTGCTGTTTGTCCGCCCCTCCTGTGAAGGGAGCGGATACCAACATGGAATATCGTAGAAGTAGTGTGAGCGGGTGATCGATGGTCATTGTAGACTCGTGAGCCAAAGGGCCTCTTTCCACGTTGTATCTTTAGTAATTAATAATAAAATTAGAGCAAACTGACAATGCTGGAAGTTAAATTGCTATAAGTAGCTGAAAGCTAAAGTAACTCAGTTAAAAATAATAACGCACTGGGATCCATTTCTACCGGGATAGAATCAACAAAGAAGAGATGTGTGTTGATTTTGAACAGAATACTGGTTATACTGCATAGTATGAATGTGTAAAAAGATAAAGGTGATTTAATTCTCACAAGCCTGCTCTGCTACTGAATAATCTAAAGGCTGAACCCAGACTAATTCCATCTATCATACCAACCCCATTGTCCCACACCCTGGAGTTTCTCTGCATGATGAAAGTCATAGATTTTAAATCTCACAAATTATCTTAACACTGCTTCTTGGGATTGTATAGGGCCTGTCCCACTTGGGCGTCATTTGCGAGTCACGCAGATGGCGCGTGAAGATTTTGTGAATCCCAAAATCCTGGGGTGCCGCGCGCCACTGCCTACGCCACCACGCCTCACCACGTGCCATGCGTGTGCAATGCATGCCATGCGCGCGTCCCAACGAATGTGACACGTAAATTATGTCGCGTAAATGACGAGCAAATGACGCCCAAGTGGGACAGGCCCTTAAGTCTCTAATTACGCACAATCATGGTATGTCAAACTCTTTCCTAACGTTCCTCTTGAAATGGTTGGCTTCAACTTTAAGACCAAGTTCACTTAGTCCTGGGTTCCACAACCAGTGGAAATGCCTTTGTCGCCTCCCAAACTCCTGAAGAAGGGCCTCAACCCGAAACGCCACGCATTCCTTCTCTCCAGAGATGCTGCCTGTCCCACTGAGTTACTCCAGCATTTTGAGTCTTCCCCATAAGTGGTTCTCCTTCTGCAACAAGAAAGTGGAGAGGTGAGCTGTTGGATCTCTTTATGGTAAGGAAAGGGCTGCAGTGAGTTTTTACCATTTGCAGAGGAGCTTGAAGCTAGAGTTACTAAATTCTGGCAGGTATCTGGGCAGCAAGCTCATTACCCAGTGAATGGTCAGAGTGTGGAACTTATTTCAGCAAGTAGTTGTCAAGGCATGAGTTTAGTTTAGTTTCACACGGAAACAGGCCCATCGGCCCACCGGGTCCGCACCGACCACCGATCCCCGCACATTAATACAAGCCTACACACACTAGGGACAATTTACACTCTTACCAAGTATATAAATCTGCCAATCTACCTACAAACCTGTACATCTTTGGAGTGTGTTGAGGAAACCGAAGATCTTGGAGAAAACCCACTTGGTCACCGGGAGAACGTACAAACTCCGTACAGACAGCAGCCGTAGTTGGGATCGAACTCTTCCTCTGTGAAGCGTTGTAAGGCAGCAACTCTACCGCTGTGCCACCGTGCCACCCATGCGTTCTCCCATGCCTCGTTGTCACCTTCCCCCAGCTAACAATGATCTAGTCTACATTTTCCTGGATCGTCGTCCCCCTTGATCTCTCGTTTTCACACCTTGCCCTTCCATATCTCTGCGCCTCCCTCTCAACCTGACTTTCAGTCTGAAGAAGGGCCTTGACCCAAAACGTCACCCATTCCTTCTCTCCAGTTTGCTGCCTGTCCCGCTGAGTTCCTCCAGCATATTGTGTCTACCTCGGGAATTACGACATCTCATGAAATCAGCCCCCTAATTTGTAATTAACGTTGTCTCAGTTTAATTAAGGGCATTTATTTTTGCTGCATTGCTGTTTTCCCTTGGCATGTTATTTAGTCTCTTTTGCAGTCATTTTTTTGGAGTGAGATTGCGAGCAGTCTATTGCAGCTCTGTTGATCAGAGGTCTCACACTGCTTGTTGTTGCTCCAACTAGCACCAATCTGACGGGCTAAATGCCTTCTAAGTCTTCCGTCATCAGTCATGTTACAGAACGAGCGCAAGGCAGATTTTGTGGTGGTTCTCAGCCACAGGTTAGGGATGCTTCTCACAGTCCTCTGGAACTTCCTCTGCTACCTTTACCCTCTCTGAGAATGCACGAACCATTACGTCAAAAAGAAACCTCACTATTTGCGCCCTAATTTTGCCTCCTTTTTTTTACTCTTTTTAAAAAATAAAAGGTAGAGAAACATGTGATATATAGTGTTTGAGAAAGAAAAAAAGTGTGAAAGAATAAAGTTGAAAAAGAAAAAGAAAAAAGCAAGGAAAAGAGGAGAAAGTAAGAGATTAAGGAGATCGTTATCTATATTCTTGATCATCCCTCACCCAATCCTGAAACAGTTCGCTTCTACGGTTTTGTTGCACTATATGCTTCCAAAAAATCGATAAATGGAGACCAACTCGTTAAGAATTGGTCTGATTTATCTATTATGACGAATCGCATTTCCTCAAGATGTGCGGTGTCCAACATGTTTGAAATCCACATCTTAAGCATTGGTATGGATGTATTTTTCCAAAAGTTAAGTATACGTTTTTTTTGCCGTTATTAACCCATAATTAAAAAATAAATTTTGAGATGAGTCCCTTCTGCCATTACTCCAAATATAATAATTTCAGTATTAAGTTCCATTTTAATCTTAAATAATTTTGTAAATATTTCAAAAATATCACTGCAGAATTTATAAAGTTTTATGTAGGAGACAAAAGAGTGTGTGATAGTTGCACTTTGAGATAGACATTTATCACAAATGGGGGAAGTATTTGGATAGAATTTATTCAATCTAGTTTTTGAGTAATATAATCTATGTAAAATTTTAAATTGAATTAAATTATGTCTTACATTAATCAAACATTTGTGTATGTATATTAAATACTTTTCCCATGTTTCCTTCATAATTTTTATCATTAATTCTCGTTCCCACTCTTCTCTAAGTGCCTCTGTCGATGGTAAATCTATGATATTAATTTCTGTGAGTCAGCCTTAATGTTCATTACTTCTTCCAGTGGATCTAAAGTTATGTTTTGATATCTTTGTACCAGGCACGTGCCATGAGTAATTACTCAGGGTAGGCACTCAGTCCGCTTAAAATAAAATAAAACCGCGCATGCGCAGACTGTTCTCTCCGTTAAAATAAATAAATAAATAAAAACAGTGACATTTCAATTTGCCCTTCCTAGGCTTCCTAGTCCTAGACCAATTGGGGGAACAGTTCCTTTCACAGCGTGTGGAGAGTCTGTTCCAGGGGTAAAGTTGTGGGGAGGGCACGAGTGTTGAGAAGGAGGGTGTCGGGGATAATGCCAGTAACTCACTCACTCACCACTACTGCAGCTCTCGGTGCGCGAAGCCACGCACTCTAACTAGGGATAGAAGCAGCTCGGGGAGCTACGAGCAGCCACCGGGACCCGACAACAGAACTGGCCGCCACTTCAGCGCCTTCTGCCGGCCTGCTCACCTTTGGCAGTGCTCTCCGTCAGAACACCTGTCACCTGCCGTTCGCCGACTTCACTCATGTCAGCGGCTTCCTGCAAATCCTTAAATTCCCACAGCTGAGTAACCTCAATCGCGCTGTCGGAATTCAAGGACATGAGTGAGGCCAGCGAGCGGCAGGAGAGAGGTTTTTAGACGCAGAGCTGCCAGAGGTGAGTGGGGACCAGCAGAAGGAGCTAAGGTGGCGGCTGGTTCCGCTGTCCGGCCCGGCAGCTGCTCAGTCACCCGAGCTACTTCTCCCCCCCCCCCCCCCCGGCCTCAATATGGTGGCATTCCACGCCTCCGTGCAAGGAGCGTCGCAAGTGGCATTATGCCGATCCCCTCCTTCATAACATTTGTGCCCTCCCCGCAACTTTACCCCGGGCCAGACTCCCCAAACGCTGTGAAAGGAGATCTAACCCCACCCCCACACGTACGGTATTTAAAAACATAAACACAAAATGTACTTACCACATCATTGGTTCACGAGCTCCATTCTTCTCTCTTTGTTTCTTAAGATACACTTAAAATAATGCCAAACCATAGTTGAAAACCCCGCCAAGAAACTTGCGCTGTGCATGTGCAGTAGACTGATGCGCATGCGCAGTGCTGCAAAGGCAGAATTTCTGCTGCCTTCAGCCCCGATTGAAACTGACGCTTGAAGCAGCGCTGACGGCACGTGTGCTGCACAGACCTTCCCGTGTTACAAGCGCTGCGGATGAAAGGCACGGAGAATTATGCCTACCTAAGAGATCGGTCTCTTACATAGGCATAATTCTCCCATGCCTTGATTATTTATCTTTAGTTATTACTATGTTATAATTTTAGTCAGGGAAGGCAGTGCCTACCTTGCCTACCCTGACGGCACGTGCCTGCTTTGTATGTATTTCTTCATGAAGTCGCAGATCTGAAGATATTTAAAATATTGGTTATTTTTCAATTTAAATATTAATTGTAATTGTTGGAATGATAACAGATTTCCCATGTCGTACATATCACCGATCCTTTTAATTCCCATTCTTTCCCATTGATTATATGTTTTATCAATAAGAGATGGTTTTAATAAAGGATTATTCACTATTGGCATTAACAATGATAGGTTTCTTAATTTTAAGGATAATTTTATTTGTTTCCACATTCTTATTGTATCATGTATAATTGGGTTATTCTTATATATTGTGTTGTTCAGTTTTATCAGGGAGAAGAGGATCGCTCCTATATTACAAGGAGAACAGTCCTCTTTTGCCATTCTTATCCATTCTGTCTGTTGGGTAGAACTGCCAAACCAGTAAATTATATTCTTAATATGCACTGCCCAATAATAATACAAAAAATCTGGAAGTGAAAGTCCCCCAATGTCTTTTGGCTTGCACAGATGTTTTCTTTGATCTATATGGTTTGTGTGATTTATAATCCCAGATAAAATTGGTAATATTAGAGTCTAGTTTTTTAAATAAGTTTTATTGGTATATATAATGGTATAGATTGAAATGGGTATAATATTTGTGGTAAAAAGCTCATTTTGATAGCATTTATTCTGCCTATTAATGATAACGGAAGTGTTTTCCAGAATTTAATCGACGTGTTGAGTTTATTTAATAGAGGCACAAAATAAGTTTGGTATGCTCGTTTGTGAGTTTGTAATATATAAAAGTATATCGTCTGCATATAATGAAATTTTATTATTTGAGTCCCTAGTCTTATATCCCTGAATATTCGGATGACTTATACTTTCAGCCAGGGGCTCTATCATAAGGGCAAATAGCAGAGGTGATAAAGCACATCCCTGCCTATTGCCCCTCGATAAATGAAATTTTGATAACATATTATTGGTTAATATTCTTGCCGTCGGTTTATCATATAGTAATTTTACCCATTCAATAAAATTCTCCCATATTACATTTTTGCAATATTTATTAAATACTGCCACTCTACCTGATCAAATGCTTTCTCTGCATCCAGAGAAACAATTGATATATCTTCTTTCTCCGTTTTATGTGAGTACATTATATTAAACAGGCGTCTCAAATTATTAAATGAATGTCTTTTGGGTTTTAACCCCGTTTAATCAGGAATGATCAATTTACTAATATATTTACTCAATCTTCTTGCTAAGGTCTTTGCTAAGATTTTCTGATCTGTATTTAAAAGTGATATAACTCCATATGACCTCGGTTCATCTAAATCTTTATTTTTTTTGGTATAAGCATAATAGATGATTCAGCTAATGTTTCTGGTAATTTATTTTCTTTAATGGCATGAGTATATAAATTAAGTAAGCATGGAGCCGTTATCTCATGAAATCTTTTATAAAATTATTTTGCCTCCTGACCGTCAAATCTTTTGTTAATAATACCCTCCTTAAATATAAACAGTATAAGGTCAAAAGTGATAGGAGCAGAATTAGGCCATTCGTCCCATCAAGTCTACTCCGCCATTCAATCATGGCTGATCTATCTCTCCCTCCTAACCCCATTCTCCTGCCTTCTCCCCACAACCCTTGACACCCGTACTAATCAAGAATCTATCTATCTCTACTGTACAAATAACCATTGATGGCCTCCACCGCCTTCTGTGGCAAAGAATTCCACAGATTCACCACCCTCTGACTAAAGAAATTCTTCCTCATCGTCCTATAGGAACGTCCTTTAATTCTGAGGCTATCACCTCTGGTCTGAGATTCTCCCACTAGTGGAAACATCCTCTCCACATCCACTCTATCTAGGCCTTTCACTCTTTAAGTTTCAGTGAGGTCCCTCCCCGCACCCTTCTAAACTCCAGCGAATTCAGACCCAGTGCCGCCAAACAATCATCATATGTTATAAGCCTTGACGTCCATGTTCTTGCAAGCTGCCACACTCCTCTCAAGTTCTGTCTCCCCATTCCATGTCTATTTACTTTGGAACTCCATAATTTTGAATCCCAGGTTGGAGTATGTTCATTTTCCCTCTGCAGAAGGAGAGATCACTTTGAAACGAGATGGCGTGTCGGCGGAAGGGACCACTTTGGAAGCCCTACTGCGCGGGGAAGCGCTGGAGAAAAGAAATGATCCTAAAGAAGATGAAACACTTAATGAGATTCAGGTCAGTCCTTTTACCTCTTTGGAGAATTGTCATTTTTCACTCTTTAAACCATGATGCTGTTAATAATCATAGCGTTTCGTTTAGTTTAGGGATATAGCGGGGAAACAGGCCATTGGGCCCACTGAGGCAACACCGACCATCGACCACATATAGGCACTATTTCTATGTTATCCCACTTTTGCATACACTCCCTACACATTAGGGGCAATTTTGCAGATTGACCTGCAAACACGCACATCTTTGGGATGTGGTCGGAAACTGGAGCATCTGGGAGAAAACCCATATGATCACAGAAGGACGTGCAAACTCCATATGGACAGCAGGTGAGGACACAGCTCCTCACCTGCTCTCTTGTCTGGGTCAAATCACTTTCTTTTTGAGAGCATCCTTACCAACTGTATCAAAGTATGGTATGGCAACTGCTCTGTCTCAGACCGGAAAGCACTGCAGAGGGTGAGTGTTTCAACCCCCCCATTATTCTATGTTTGCTCTTCTGGGTGAGATGCTAACTGCATTTTGTTGTCTCTGTACTGTACACTGCTCTTATACCAAGCCAATTAACCCACGCACCTGTACGTCTTGGGAGTGTGGGAGGAAACCGTAGATCTCGGAGAAAACGCACGCAAGTCACGGGGAGAATGTACAGGCAGCACCCGTGGTCAGGCTCGAACCGGGGTCACCTGGACTAACACTTTAGCTCTCCCTCCCACCCTCCCATTCCCACACTGACCTTTCTGTCCTGGGCCTCCTCCACTGTCAGAGTGAGGCCCAGCCCAAATTGGAGGAACAGCGCCTCATATTTCGCTTGGGCAGCTTACACCCCACCGGTATGAATATTGATCTCGCTAAATTCAAGTGGCCCATGAATGAGTAGGTTAACATATGATGAGCATTCAATGGCGCTGGACCTATAATCGTTGGTGTTTAGAAGATTGAGGGGGGGGGGGGGGGGGGGGGGGGGGGGGAGTTCATTGAAATGTACCGAATAGTGAAAGGCTTGGATAGTGTGGATGTGGAGAGGATGTTACCACTGGCTGCGGAGGCCAAGTCAATGGATATATTTAAGGCAGAGATAGATAGATTCTTGATTAGTGCGGGTGTCAGGGGTTATGGGGAGAAGGCGGGAGAATGGGATTAGGAGGGAGAGATAGATCAGCCATGATTGAATGGTGGATAGACTTGATGGGCTGAATGGCCTAATTCTGCTCCTATTACTTACGACCTTGTGACCTTGCATCCCCCCTGTCTCCATCGCTTGCCCACCCTAGTCGTTATACTAGTTTCACGGTAGTTCTGGTGAGTTTCATTGTCTGTATTAAGGGCCTGTCCCATTTAGGTGATTTTTTTTTTTAGGCGGCGAGGCTGTCGCCTGTATGGCCGTATGTAGTCTCCTGAGTTGTCCAAAGAATTGTAGCATCTTTCTGGTCGCCGCTGGATTTTGAAATGTTCAAAACTTTTCGGCGACAGTCGGCGACCGTGGGCTTTGCGTAGCTTGTCTTCTCTTGACATAGGTGTTGCCATAGGTTGTCGCCAGGATGGCGTAGGTTGTCGCCGGTGCTGACTTCAGTGAATTCCATTGTCGTAGTTGCCGGCATATCCCTCCATATCACCGCCTACATCTCTCGTTTGTCTTTCCCCTGACTCTGAGTCTGAAGAAGGGTCTCGGCCCGAAACGTCACCTATTCACTTTCTCCAGAGATGCCGCCTGACCTGCTGAGTTACTCCAGCTTTTTGTGCCTATCTTAATATTAACTGTGATATGCCCTTTTAATATTGCAAGCCCAGATTTGATATTGACAATCTTGTGTCTGGTGAGCTGGTTTTCTTAAAATAAAAAAAGCACCGTTGCCACAAATGTGAATCTACCAACTAAAGTAAATAAGTTGGGGGTTACACAAAAAGCTGGAGAAACTCAGCGGGTGCAGCAGCATCTAAGGAGCGAAGGAGATAGGCGACGTTTCGGTTCGAGACCCTTCTTCAGACGGGTTCAAAGTAAACAAGTTTCCTTGATTGCTACACTGGGGGATGCGACATCAGTGTACTGCCATTATTGCCCTCTGACCGTTAATATAAGTTTTAACTTATCATTCACCTTCGTGAGAGAGCGATCCTGAAAATGAAACAGACTATGACAAAACAAAACCAGCAGCAATGCATAGGAAGGAACTGCTGATCCTGGTTTCCACCGAAGATAGACACAAAATGCTGGAGTAACTCATCAGGACGGGCAGCATCTCTGGATAGAAGGAATGGGTGATGTTTTGGGTCGAGACCCTTCATCAGTGGGAGTCTGACTCTCAGTCTGAAGAAGGGTCTGGACTCGAAACGTCCCCCATTCCTTCTCTCCAGAGATGTTGCCCGTCCCGCTGAGTTACTCCAGCATTTTGTGTCTGTGCCACTGGACTGGAGGCGTTTTGAGTAATTGGATTTTTTTGTTGACCGCAGAGAGTTCTAAACAACGAGGAGAACGTGGAAGACTTAGAGGAGGAAGAACTTGAAGATGAAGTGCCAAAGCGCAAAAACAAGCCGCGAGGAAGGGTAAGCATGATGCAGGAAAGCAAGAAGTACACAGAACACGTTCATTCCCAAACTGTTGAGAAACGGCTACACCTTAACCTGCAAAACTATAATTTGATAGAAATTTAAAATAAGCTGAGTGATGCATGCATTTTGTTTGTACGCTCGGTGCAGATTTGCTTCTTGATTTTTGGTGGTGGACGGGTGCAATACGAACAACCTGATCCTGAATGTCGGAAAAACAAAGGAGGTCATCGTCGACTTCAGGAAAACCCGGCACAGTCCCACACCACTTCACATCAATGACAGCGATGTGGAGGTGGTCAGTAGCACTAAGTTCCTGGGGGTGCAGATCACTAACAGTCTGACCTGGTCGAATAACATCTCATCAACTGTTAAGAGAGCGCAGCAGCGGCTGCACTTTCTGCGCCGGATGAGAAGAGCTCACCTCCCCCATCCCATCCTCACCACTTTCTACAGGGGCACCATAGAGAGTATTCTGACCAGCTGTATCTCTGTCTGGTTTGGGGACTGTAAAGCCTCCGACTGGAAGTCCGTGCAGAGAGTGGTGAGGACAGCGGAAAAAATCATCGGGACCTCTCTCCCCTCAATCGGGGATATTGCGAACAAACGTTGCGTGTCTAAGGCCAGCAGTATTATAAAAGACCCCACACATCTCCATCACGGACTGTTCACTCTGCTGCCCTCGGGAAAAAGATATCGTAGCATAAGGAGCAGAACATCAAGGTTCCGCAACAGCTTCTTCCCACGAGCCATCAGACTCCTGAATGCCATGTAATGGGCTGCCACCATTGTCTATTTATCCTTTTATCCATTTTATCCATGCCTATCCTTCTGTTAATTTATTGTGTTGCACAGGGAGCCAAATGCAACGGAATTTCGTTTGGAACTGCATATATCAATGTATTTCTAAATGACAATAAAGTTTGTTTGACGTTGACGTTTGACGGAACATTTTTAACAGAGTATGATTAATACTATTCTGTGTTAACTCCTGCAAAAGAGAGGACAGATTGACAGTGCCTAAAATAACCTTGCTATATATACCTCTGAAAACGAAGATCAAATTGCAGTTATTCCCTTGTTCATAGAGGCATAGTGTGGAAACAGTCACTTCGGATCACCGGCCAGCATGTCCCAGCTACATGAATCCCCACTGCTTGTGTTTGGTCCATATCCCTCCAAACCTGTCCTATCCGTGTCGCTTGGGCGAAGATGCCAATAAGGAAATATTTGCCTGGGAAATCCAAAAGGAAACTGCAGATGCTGGAAATCTGAAATCAGAAAATGTTGCAAATACTCAGCAGGTGATGGAAGGAGAAGCAGAGTTAATATTTCAGGTTGAAACAGCTCAGTCCGAGCAGAATAGAATCACCAAGATGTTACCGAGATACAAGCAGAGATTGAACTGGCTGCGGCTTTTTCCCCTGGACTATAGGTGGCTGAGAGATAACCTTTTAGCGGTATATAACATTATGAGGGGCTTAGAGAAGGTAGGTGTCTCACAGTCTTTTTCCCAGGGTAGAGGAGCCCAAAACTATAGAACATAGATTTAAGGTATGAGGGGAAAGATTGTAAATTGACCTGAGTGTAATTTCTTCACATATGATACAAACTTGTATGATACAGAGGGACCTTGGCCTAATGCAGACAAATGGGACTCAGCCAGTTATAAAACCATGTCAGGATGGGCCAAAGGGCATGTTTCTGTATGGTATGACTCTGTGATTCTGCAACTGGTAACGTTTTTAGTTTTAGTGTAGGGATATAGCGGGAAACTGGACCTTCAGACCACTGAGTCCACGCTGACCATCGATCATCCTTTCACACTGGTTCTATGTTATCCCACTTCCTCATCTAGTCCCCAGGAGCAAAGTACAAAGGCCAATTAACCACACGTCTTCGGGGTCTAACAATTCTGGACCTATTAACTTGAGGTGGAATTAAAGGTGCACCGTAATATCATATTATACTTCAATCAAACCCTGTACTTCATTCACAATAATGTGCACTACAAATGGTGAAAGTGGTCAGACTTGATACCTGAACCCACGTGATCAGCAGTGTGAGGTGAGTTTACCTGCGTACAGGTGATCGGCCATGTCCACAGTGCCCCCAAAACTGATTACTTCCTCATCTCCTCGTACTGCATGTTCGATACTTCAAAACATCACTGGTAGTTTTGTTGCGTCCACTTAGAGCTGTGGGCTGGAATTTGCTGTGGTTGTCCCAGACACCCCATCAATCTGGTGATGGCCCTCTCACCTACTGGAGTGCTAGCTGGTCCTCTCATCTGATCTTGCCTTTGGTTTCTGCAGGGACCCGGCGTGGGGAGACCACCGTGGGGGAGGGGGAGCTGGGGGGGGGGGGGGTGGGGGGAGAGAACAAAGGACGCGAGATCCTTTGAAACTCTCCAAAGATGCAGGTTAATTGGCTTGGTATAAATTGTCCCTCATGTGTGCAGGATAGTGTTAATGTGCGGGGATCGCTGGTTGGTGCGGACTGTTTCCGCGCTGTATCTCCAAACTAAATTTTCTCAGCGACCTTTATGTGGCCACTATTTGCACGCCTTGGGTACGCAAAACAAAGAATCTCACTGTGACTTGTCACGTGTGACAATAAGGTATTAATTCATTCATCCATTCATCCATTCATTCATGAGTCCATTCTGAAGAGGCACATGTGCAAAGCTTAACAGCGATGTGGATTTGTGCCTTGGCACAACTGTCCCTTGCTTAATTCTTAACCATGGAAGCGCTAGCTATCGTCAGCAAATTTACAAACGTTAGACGCAATTCCTTGTGAAGATCAGCGACATTTTTGGAGTGGGCTCCACATTCTCACGGTCGAGTGCTTATGGAATTTCTGGCCTATGACTACTCACTGAGCTGTGTTTCGATTTGAGTATAGGAGCAGGGAGGTTCTACTTCAGTTGTATAGGATCTTGGTGAGGCCACACCTGGAGTATTGCGTACAGTTCTGGTCTCCAAATCTGAGGAAGGACATTATTGCCATAGAGGGAGATCAGAGAAGGTTCACCAGACTGATTCCTGGGATGTCAGGATTGTCTTATGAACAAAGACTGCATAGACTCAGTTTATACTCTCTAGAATTTAGGAGAATGAGAGGGGATCTTATAGAAACTTACAAGATTCTTAAGGGGTTGGACAGGCTAGATGCAGGAAGATTGTTCCCGATGTTGGGGAGGTCCAGGACAAGGGGTCACAGCTTAAGGATAAGGGGGAAATCCTTTAGGACCGAGATGAGAAGGAATTTTTTCACACAGAGAGTGGTGGGTCTCTGGAACTCTCTGCCACAGAGGGTAGTTGAGGCCAGTTCATTGGCTATATTTAAGAGGGAGTTAGATGTGGCGCTTGTGACTAAGGGGATCAGGGGGTATGGAGAGAAGGCAGGTACGGGATACTGAGTTGGATGATCAGCCATGATCATATTGAATGGCGGTGCAGGCTCGAAGGGCCGAATGGCCTACTCCTGCGCCTAATTTCTATGTATCTATGTTTCTATAGCTGGATTTGAAATGATGTCCCCAGTTCTGGCAGCTTATCACTGAAGCTATTTGCTTCATGCTGCTTGTTTCCCTACAAAGGGTAAAAAAGATTGATTGAGTTGGAGTCGAGCGTCGTGGTGGCTGGTCAGGAAAGTGTCCAATTTGATCCATGACTTTGAAAGTTGGACCAGTGTTAAGGGGAGAGATAGCTGTGGACGATGTGGCGGCACGGTGGCACAGCGGTAGAGTTGCTGCCTTACAGCGCCTACGGCACCAGAGACCCAGGTTCGATCCCGACTACGGGTGCTGTCTGTACGGAGTTTGTACGTTCTCCCTGTGACCGCGTGGGTTTTCTCTGAGATCTTTGGATTCATCCCACACTCCAAAGACATACAGGTGTGTGGGTTAATTGGTTTGGTATGAGTGTAAATTGTTCCTAGTGTGATAGTATTAGGATAGTGTTAGTGTGTGGGAATCGCTGGTCGGCGCGTACTCGGTGGGCCGAAGGGCCTGTATCACTAAACTAAACTAACTTACTTACTGCCCATTATACCTCCTGGCATGTAAGGCAGCAACGAAGGTCCTCCACTCCTGTCTGTCCTGGGCTAGCTTCTGGACACTACCCTAGGTCAGGTCCACTGTTTTCATTTCCTCCTCGACAGTTCGACGCCAGGTTGTTTTGGGTCTCCCTCTTGGTCTATTCCCTTCCGCTATTCTTGGGATGCTGTCTGCTTCTCATCTCAGTATATGGCCAATCCAGTTCCAGTGTCTTCTCATGATGTTGATGTCCATGCTCTCCTGTTGGCATTGCTTATGTTTGGCATTTAGAACTTCCACCTTCCTGCCAGTGGCTTCCTTTCGGCTTTCACTATTGACATTCATCCTCGCATCTGTCGATAGCCCTGGAAGTCCAACACGCCCAGTAGTGTTGATTCCTTCAGTTGCTGTTTCCGTAACATATTTGTTTTACGAGACAGGGTTGTTAGCTCTGTGCTCAACCCCCAACCTGGAGGACCAGTGGATCGCTCTTCGTCTCGCCTCTACCCTTCGCCCTGTCCAGCATGGGAGACCCTAACAGGAGACGAATCTCCCGCTGGCATAGCTCTAGGGGTCACTGAGACACACAAGCTCCCCGACCACGACAAGGTTGCAATCCAACGGGGAGAAACTAAACTAAACAAACTCCTATTTAGGCTCATGGCCTGAGACACCACAGTCATCAGCCCTTCTGTCGCCATGGGTGGAGGGGCTTTCGGGACAATCTTTCCACCCGCCTTATCTAGGTATGTTACAAAACTTACCTTGAGCAGCGCTGCAGTTCTGCTGCTCCCCTTGTGCGTGACTTTGGCACCTTTCAGAGGGGGGCGTGCTTAAAGTGCCGTTTTTCCACAGGCAGGGAAAATCGATCCATGTCAGGGGATTTTGTTGCTGAAGAAAAATCGCTCCAACATTTGATTTATGAAGGTATTTTTAAATTACACTAGATTATTTATTAGCTAGAGTAATTTAAAAATCATCTTCTAAAGCCGTGAGCGCCGACAACGGGAAGGATTTTACGTAGGGGAGAAAATAAAGTACACAGTTTATTTTTACATAAAAACGTGCTTCTTAGGAAGCATTTAATCACATTTTCATGTTGCGAAATGGGGGCAAAAAATATATACGAACCGGCAGTATTTTTCCTGCCGACTTCACCGCAAACCGCAACGTTCCAATCCACCGCATTCCACTAAAACCCACTCGCGTTGATTTAAATGGCCATTAATTTACAGGAATTAAGCACTAAATTCCTTCCATTTGGCCTATAAATTCAGGAAAATTAGATTTAAAAATCATGTTATATTGTGAATTATTGTGTGAATGTTATTTGGACACTTAGGCAATTTAAAAATGTTTATATTTTCTTAAGAAATGGATAGATGTTTAGATCTACTTATTGAATATTGTAATTAGCTACAATTAGATAACTAACCAATTATATGCTTTAATTTCAGGTCATCCAAGTAAGATTGTTTCATATTTGTTTCAGAATGCTTCAATCTATAATAACTGAAAATTTCTTTCAGTTCTCTTAATTTTTAAGAAGGTTATGGGCTTTTGACTGTCCTAGATCACAGCTTTTGAGTTACTAGATCTAAACATCTATCCATTTCTTAAGAAAAGATAAACTTTTTTAAAATTGCCTAAGTGTCCAAATAACATTCACACAATAATCCACAATATAACATGATTTTTAAATCTCATTTTCATGAATTTATAGGCCAAATGGAAGGAATTTAGTGTTTAATGCCTGTAAATTAATGGCCATTTAAATCAACTAGCGAGTGGGTTTTAGTGGAATGCGGTGGATTGGAACGTTGCGGTTGGCGGTGAAGTCGGTATGAAAAATACAGCCGGTTCTTACATTTTTTTTGTCCCCTTTTCGCAACGTGAAAATGTGATTAAAGCCTTCCTAAGAACCAAGTTTTAATGTAAAAATAAACTGTGCACTTTAGTTTCTCCCCTACGTTAGGTCCGTTCTGCTGTCGGCGTTCAGAGCTTTAGAAGATGATTTTTCAACTACTCTAGTTAATAAATAATCTAGCGTAGTTTAAAAATAGCTTCATGAATGAAATGTCCGAGCGATTTCTCTTTAGCGACAAAATCGCCCGACATGGATCGATTTGGACTGTCTAGGGAAAAACAGTATTTTAAACCCGCCCCCCTCTGAAAGGCGCCAAAGTCACGCACACGGGGAGCGGCAGAACTGCAGCGCCGCTAAAGGTAGGTATTGTAACATACCTACAGATATCTCTTCGTTATCACCTCTTCCACAGCCAACAATGGACCATTGTGGGCTCCACTTTTCCTTGGTCATCGGCGCCGACTTATTTGTTCTGAATGTTTTCATACCTCTGGTTTCCCTCTCCCTGACTCTCAGTCTGAAGAAGGGTTTCGATTTCAAATGTTGCCTATTCCGTTTCGCAAGCAATGTTGCCTGACCTGCTGAGTTACTCCAGATTTTTGTGTCTATCCTCCGTGTAAACTATTTCAGTGTATTGTGCTGGGAGCCATTGGTGTGGAATCCTGAACATCACATTGTCCTTTGAGGACCTCTTTTTAGTTTTGCTTAGTTTTGAGATACAGCGCGGAAACCGGCCCTTCGGCCTAACGAGTCCGTACCGACCAGCGATCCCCGCACACTAACACTATTCCACACACACTGGGGACAATTTTTACATTTATACCAAGCCAATTAACCTACAAACCTGTACGTCTTTGGAGTGTGGGAGGAAACCGAAGATCTCGGAGAAAACCCATGCAGGTCACGGGGAAAACTTACAAACTCCGTACAGACAGGCACCCATAGTTGGGATCAAACCCAGGTCTCTGGTGCCGTAAGGCAGCAACTCTACCGCTGCGCCACCGTGTCACCCCAGTGTATTGTATTGTGTGTATGTCTATCGTGATAGGAGCCATTGGTGTGGGATCCTTCAGGGACTTTGAACATCACATCGTCCTATGAGGACCATTCTTTGCCAGCACCCCTCGATGGCTACAGTCCCCACTTCTCTTTCTTTGGAGAGGTAGAGCAAGAGCCGGCAGCCAGTGTGAAAGTATATGACGGTCCCGATCGAAAGCACACAGAGCTGGGCAGACACTGAGTTGTATCTTGAGGGCCCTGACACCACTCCTCACAAAGCCCCTGGTGGCCCTGCGTCCATTTTCACACAGGTAGTCCTGCCCCAACAGCAATTGGATATGAATTGGGGATTGCTATTGCTATTCTGCGGGCGGAATTGGTCATAATCCAGTTTCAATCAGGAACTAGAGAACCACTTCAGAGTTGCTTCAGAAATTGACAAGCAGAAAAAAATCGTTCTCCGAAAGGGAAAAACTGTTTCCATGTAACCTTCCCGCAGTAATCAGACACAATTGTCTCTTAAGCAATCAGTCTGTCATTTTCACTGTGGGTGACCATAGAAATTGACAAGTAATCACTTGTGCAATCATTCGCTTGGGCAGCTTACAACCCAGCAGTATGAATATTGATTTTTCTCTAACTCCAAGTAATCCTTGCTTTCCCTCTCTCTCTCTCCATTGCTCCCTCACCCTAGTTCTCCGACTAATTTGTCTGTCCTTCTGATTAACTTTACTCAGTGTATGCCTCATTGTCACTTTCCCCTCAGCCAACGATGAACCATTTTACGTTTCCTTATCGTCATCCCCTTTGATCTGCCCTTTTCGCACCCTACCCTTCCACATCTCTGTTTCTCCCCCTCCCCCGACTCTCAGTCTGACGAAGGGTATAGCATTTTGTGTCTATCTTTTGTGCGATGATTTGACTGGATGTCAGTGAAATTCAGACTCGCTGAGCCGAAGGGCCTGTTTCCGCACTGTATATTTAAACTAAACTAAACTAAATTGGCTGGTCTTCGCCCCATCACATTCCCATGGTGACTTACACTGTAGTCCTTTACAAGACTGTTAGTCAATCATATGCACACATTTCATAAAACATACATTGGATGCAATGGTGGCCTCCTAAGATAGACACAAAAAGGCTGAGTAACTCAGCAGGACAGGCAGCATCTCTGGAGAGAAGGAATGGCTGCTTCCTGTCCTGCAGTGGCAGGGTTCCTTCTAGGGAACTCCAGTCCCAGTAAGATCTGTGCAGCCACCAGTATTTTTAGCTTGCAGTTGCAAAAATAAACATGCAGCTATTAAAATAAGTTTTATATTGTGGGTCTGAAACCTTGTATTCCATAAATCCCCTTTCCCCCAATGGCACAAATTATTTTTGTAACGCGATGCTCTACAACACTGCTTCCCACCCTGCTTCCTGTAAGGACTCTATCCCCTATTCCCAATTCCTCCGTCTACACCACATCTGCACCCAGGATGAGGTATTCCACACCAGGGCATTGGAGATGTCCTCGTTCTTTAGGGAACAGGGGTTCCCCTCTTAAGACTGTAGATGAGGCTGTCACCAGGGTCTCCTCTATACCCCATAACTCAGCTCTCACTCCCCATCCCCCCACTCATAACAAGGACAGAGTCCCCCTTGTCCTCACCTTCCACCCCACCAGCCGTCCCATACAACAGATAATCCTCCGTCTTTTTCGCCCACTCCACCAGGATCTCACCACTGGCCACATCTTCACGTCTCCTCCCCTTTCGGCTTTCCGCAGAGACCGCTCCCTCCGTAACTCCCTGGTCCATTCGTCTCTTCCCACCCGAACCACTCCCTGTCCGGGCGCTTTCCCTTGCAACCGCAAGAAATGCTACACTTGTCGCTTTACCTCCCCCCTCAACTCCATCCAAGGACCCAAGCCGTCTTTCCAGGTGCGGCAGAGGTTCACCTGCACCTCCTCCAACCTCATCTATTGCATCCGCTGCTCTAGGTGTCAGCTGCTCCACATCAGTGAGACCAAGTGGAGGCTTGCCGATCGTTTCGCCCAACACCTCCGCTCGGTCCCCAACAACCAACCTGATCTCCCGGTGGCTCAGCTCTTCACCTCCCTCTCCCATTCCAAATCCGACCTTTCTGTCCTGGGCCTCCTCCACGGCCAGAGTGAGTCCCACTGCAAATTGGAGGAGCAGCACCTCATATTCCACTTGGGCAGTTTACATTGAGTAGTATGTAGTATGAACATTGACGTCTCTAATTTCAGGTAGTCTTTGCTCTCTCTCTCTTTCCCCTCCCCTCCCAGCGCTCCCATAGCCCACTGTTTCCGTCTCTTCCTTTCTTCTTCCCACCCCCTCCCACCCCCACATCAGTCTGAAGAAGGGTCTCGACCCAAAACGTCACCTATTTCCTTCGCACCATAGATGTTGCCTCACCCGCTGAGTTTCCCCAGTATTTTTGTCTACCCTCTCGAACACAAGATTTCTTAGTAAAGCAACTGTCATCTGTAGCAGAACTCCTTGTAACAGCTGCAGCACAGATCTGACTTGGATAAGACAAAATATGTAGGAAGGAACTGCAGATGCTTGTTTAAACTAAAGATAGACACAAAAAGCTGGAGTGAAATCAGCGGGACAGACAGCATCTCTGGAGAGGAATAGGTGACGTTTCGGGTCGAGACCCTACTTCAGACTGAGAGTCAGGGGAGAGGGAAACGAGAGATATAGATGGTGATGTGGAGAGATAAGCAATAAAGTAACGATGATAAAGGAAACTGGCCATTGTTAGCTGTGGGGCTAGGTGAAAATGAGTTGCAGACAATGAGACTCAACAAGACGACTTGGAGAATCCAAATCTGGGAATGCAATTGTCCCTGAGAGCTGGAGATGGAAGTGTATTCCATGGGAGCGATGTGGATGGGGGCACAGGGGAATGGCCCCTCTTTTCCGCCTTTGCTCCACGTCCATTCTGCAGGACCAACACTGGTGTGCGTTGCTCAGTGGATCTTGCAACTCAGTGCAAATCCTCCATGGATCCTTTGTGAACGGGTTCAATTCTATGTATTGGTTGCGAGCTGCGATTTGCTCACACAAATATCTAACTTCTGTGGTCACAGCGCAGTGGTGCATGGCTCAGTGTACAGGCATGTTATGGTTAATTTTAGACTGGTGACCTTTTCTACAGGAGCTTGTTAATTATCTGAATCTTGCACCTTTCACCCTGCGAGTACACAGTTAGTATAACTCTGGACCGTAATTGGTAGCAATACTTTGCAGAGAACTTGCAGAGAATTTAGGGGCGGCACAGTGGTGCCCTGGTAGAGTTGCTGCACTTACGGTGCTCGCAGCGCCAGAGAACCGGGTTTGAGGGAGAGCAGCGTTGGTTCACAAGGTTAATTCCCGGGATGGCGGGACTGTCATATGCTGAGAGAATGGAGCGGCTGGGCTTGTACACTCTGGAATTTAGAAGGATGAGGGGATCTTATTGAAACATATAAGATTATTAAGGGTTTGGATACGTTAGAGGTGGTAAACATGTTCCAGATGTTGGGGGGAGTCCAGAACCAGGGGCCACAGGTTAAGAATAAGGAGTAAGCCATTTAGAACGGAGATGAGGAAACACTTTTTCACACAGAGAGTTGTGAGTCTGTGGAATTCTCTGCCTCAGAGGGCGGTGGAGGCCGGTTCTCTGGATACTTTCAAGAGAGAGCTAGACAGAGCTCTTAAAGATAGCGGAGTCAGGGGATATGGGGATAAGGCAGGAACGGGGTACTGATTGGGGATGATCAGCCATGATCACATTGACTGGCGGTGCTGGCTCGAAGGGCCAAATGGCCTACTCCTGGACCTGTTGTCCATTGTCTAAAGTAAGCTAAACTAAATTGTCACTTTATTTTTCTCAGTCTGAAAGTCAGATAATATTAAGTAATAAACCAAATGTATTTGAATTGTAACAGCAATTTGCATTTCTCGCTGATTATATAAAAATACACACAAATGAAATGGGTCACAAGTCATGTGGGTGCTTTTTATTGGGGGAGTTCTCTTAAAGTGACAATTCATTAAGAAATAGTTAACTCACCAAACTTGGTACACGTTTATTGTCACGTGTACCAAGGTACAGTGGAAAGTTTTTATAGCGTGCTATCCAGTCTGTGGAAATGCAATACATGATTACAATCGAGCCATTTACAGCGTACAGCTACAGCTGAGAAGGGAATAATATTTAGTGCAAGGTAAAGCCAGCAAAGTCTGATCACGGATAGTTGGAGGGTCACCAAAGAGGGAGATAGTGGTTCAGCACTGCTCTCTGGTTGTGGGAGGATGGTTCAGTTGCCTGATAACAGTTGGGAAGAAACGGTCCCTGAATCTGGAGATGGTGCAGCGGTCGAGCTACTCCTTCAGGGGCCCGGGTTGCATCCTGACTACGGGTGCTGTCTGTACGGAGTTTGTGTATTCTCCCCATGGGTTTTCTCCAAGTTCTTTGGTTGCCACCCACACTCCAAAGGCGTACACGTTTGTCAGCTAATTGGCTTGGTATAAATATAAATTGTCCCTAGCGTGTATGTAGGGTAGTGTTAGTGCTCGGGGATCGCTGGTCGGTGCGGACTCGGTGGGCCGAAGGGCCGGTTTCCGCGCTGTATCTCTGAATAAATCTAGCTATGGGGAAAATCGGATAGGCTGGGTTTGTTTTCCCTGGGACAATAGGGTAGATGGTCAGAATCCTTCTCCCGTATTGGGGATATCTGAATCAAGCGGGCATAGGTTTAAGGTGCAGAAAAAGGAGTTTGAAATGAGATCTGAGGAGCAAGTTGTTTTTTACACAGTATGGTCGATGCCTGAAACGCACTGCGAGAGGTAGAGGGTGGGATTAGATACAATCACTGCGTTTCAGAGGCATTTAGACAGTCACTCAAAAGCGTTGAAGATTGTAAACACCATGCAGGCAGATGGGGATAGTGTAGATGGAAATAAAGAGCTCCAAGCTGCACAAAGGCTTGGAATAGTGTGGATGTGGAGAGGATGTTTCCACTAGTGGGAGAGTCTAGGACTAGGGGTCGTAGCCTCAGAATTAAATGATGCTCTTTTCAGAAGGAGATGAGGAGATATTTCTTTAGTCTTAGGTGGCGAATCTGTGGAATTCTTTGCTGTGGCGGCTGTCAGTGGGTATTTTTAAGGCAGAGATTAGTTATGTTACAAAACTTACCTTGAGCAGCGCTGCAGTTCTGCCGCTCCCCGTGTGCACGACTTTGGCGCCTTTCAGAGGGGGGCGGGCTTAAAGTGCCGTTTTTCCACAGGCAGGGAAAATCGATCAATGTCGGGCGATTTCGTTGCGGAAGAAAAATCGCTCCGACATTTCATGAATGAAGGTATTTTTAAATTACTCTAAATTATTTATTAACTAGAAGTAATTTAAAAATCACCTTCAAAAGCCGTGAGAACCGACAACCGGAAGGATTTTGCGTAGGGGAGAAAAAAAGGTAAATAGTTTATTTTTATATTAAAAGTTGGTTTTTCGGGAGGCTTTAATAATATTTTCATGTTGCGAAATGGGGTCCAAAAAAATGTATGAACAAACAGTATTTTTCCTCCCGACTTCACCGCTAACCGCAACGTTCCAATCCACCGCATTCCACTAAAACCCATTCGCTAGTTGATTTAAATGGCCGTTAATTTACAGGCATAAACGCTAAATTCCTTCCATTTGGCCCAGAAATTCATGAAAATGAGATTTAAAAATTATGTTATATTGTGGATTATTGTGTGAATGTTATTTGAACACTTAGGCAATTTAAAAAAAGTTTATATTTTCTTAAGAAATGGATAGATGTTTAGATCTACTCATTGAATTTTGTAATTAGCTACAATTAGATAACTAACTAATTATATGGTTTAATTTCAGGTCATCCAAGTAAGATTGTTTCATATTTGTTTCGGAATGCTTCAATCTATAATAACTGAAAATTTCATTGAGTTCTCTTAATTTTTAAGAAAGTTATGGGCTTTTAACTGTTCCAGATCACAGCTTTTCAGTTAAGTCAATTGAAAGGCAATGGGGAACAAGATGCTAATTTCCGAGTATGAAAATGGCCATAACTTTCTTAATACTGAAGATATGAAAGTGAATTAGGTGTCAAATTAAACTTCTTTTCATGCTTTATCTGATGGGATAAATTGCAGACTTGATTTTTAAAATCTCAAAATTTTGTAACATTGCTACAGAGATAGATAGATTCTTGATTAGCACAGGTGACAGGGGTCATGGGGAGAAGGCAGGAGAATAGGGTTGGGAGGGAGAGATTGTTCAGCCATGATTGAATGGCGGAGTAGACTTGATGGGCCGAATGGCCTAACTCTACTATCCCTATGGCCGTGTGACTATGACTCCGTTTCAATATCACAACACGGCATTGCTTGGCCATTGTCTCAGCCAACATCTTGGGTGTGTGGAAGAATGAACAGGCTGTTGTTAGTGGGAACCTGCTGTACATGGCTGTCTGCCCTGCTCCAGTACTAATGCTTGACGGCCAATGGAGGGGCGCTGAAGTTGCAAAGGAAGGAACTGCAGATACTGGTTTAAACAAACATCGACACAAGATAGACACAAAATGCTGGAGTTACTCAGCGGGTCAGACAGCATCTCTGGAGTAAACAATAGACAATAGACAATAGGTGCAGGAGTAGGCCTTCAAGCCAGCACCGCCATTCAATATGATCATGGCTGATCATCCCCAATCAGTACCCCGTTCCTGCCTTCTCCCCATATCCTCTGACTCCGCTATTTTTAAGAGCCCTATCTAGCTCTCTCTTTTAAAGCATCCAGAGAACCGGCCTCCACCGCCCTCTGAGGCAGAGAATTCCACAGACTCACCACTCTCTGTGAGAAAAAGTGTTTCCTCGTCTCCGTTCTAAATGGCTTACTCCTTATTCTTAAACTGTGGCCCCTGGTTCTGGACTCCCCCAACATCGGGAACATGTTTCCTGCCTCTAGCGGGTCCAGGAAAGGAATAGAGTGGAGTAGGGTAAAGGAATAGGTGTCATTTAGGGTCGAGGGCTGCTCATAGTACTGTATGTTTCTATCTTAATTTCCTCGTAAATTTCAGATAGTTGTAAATGTCAGTGATCATTGGAGTGAGTTAATGTGAATTTTTGTTTGTTCCATTGGACTGGAAGAGTAGGTTTTCCAACATCGATGATGGTTATTAAAGGGTTTATTGAAAGCAGTCAATTGTTTGATTTTGCTTCTAAGTTTGGAGACAGTTTAGTGTACAGTTCAACTAAAATGTCTAAATTGACGAAGAAACAGTTTTGTATTCACGTTTAGTTTAGTTTAGTTTAGCGACACCGAGCGGAAACAGGCCCTTCGGCCCATCATGTTCACGCCGGCCAGCGATCCAAGCACAATAGCACTATCCCGCTTGGGCCAGTTTGCAATTATACCAAGCCAATTAACCTACCAAACCTGCACGTCTTTGGAGTGTGGGAAGAAACTGCAGATCCCGGAGAAAACCCACGCAGGTCACGGGGAGAACGTACAAACTCTGCACAGACAGGATTGAATTTGGACTCTGGCGCTGTAAGGCAGCAACTCTACCGCTGCGCCAACGTGCCGCCCCCATCTAAGGTAGCAGGGTGTCAACTATAGAATTTAGATGATAATGAAAATATTATAGACTCCTCCAAAATTGATTCAAAGCCTGAAATGTTTTGAACATAACGCCTAAAGGGCCTGTCCCACTTGGGCGCCATTTTGCATGTAATTTACGCGGCATCATTTACGTGTCACGACGAGCACGTGTTGCGCGCATGGTGCGGGGTGACATAGGCAGTGAGGCACGGTCACGTGCGGCGCCCCAGGATTTCGGGATGTACAAAATCTTCGCGCGCCATCCGCGTGACGCGCAAATGACTCCCAAGTGGGACAGGCCCTTAAGACTGCACTGATACCCAGCTGGTATGTAGTTTAGCTTAGAGATACAACATGGAAACAGGCCCTTCGGCCCACCGAGTCTGCACCGACCAGCGATCCCCGCACATTAACACTATCTTACACACGCTAGGGACAATATATATTTACACCAAACTAATTAACCACAAACCTGCACGTCTTTAGAGTGTGGGAGGAAAACGAAGATCTCGGAGAAAACCCACGCAGGGTCACGGGGAGAACGTACAAACTCCGTACAGACAGCACCCGTAGTCAGGATCGAACCCGGGTCTCGGGCATTGAAAGTGCTGTAGGACAGCAACTCTACTGCTGCGCCACCGTGCCACCCAGTATATCGGTGCAGACGACAGTATATCTTTTAATTTGTTCCAGTCAGTAAATGGGTTTCACGGTGCCTTTTCGTCCTTTTAACTGTCACAGCGAGGTTATTCGGCATTAACCTTTAGAAATATGCTTTCAAGTGTTGGTAGCATTTGATAATTTCAGTACCGAAGCTCACTGGGTTGCCTGTATTGATGCAGTGGCATTTCAGTGTTCTCTACCACTCCAAATCTGTCATCTCACTGTCTTGTGTCTCTCCTTCCAAAGCTGACAGGCCTGCACCCACTGAGGCCTCAGGTGTCCTGCTCAAAATCCATCCCGTGACTTGCATTGTGGTTCATTTGCATCCCCTGATTAACATTCATCTGTAAATTTGCTGCTTTAAAAAATGTTTTAATTAAAGTGCTGTGGGCTTCAGAGGCTAAGCTGGAGGGAGCCAGCAGTTTCATTTATTTTAGTTTGGAGATACAGCACAGATACAGGCCCTTCGGCCCACTGAGTCCGCACCGACCAGCGATCCCCGCACATTAACACTCTATCCTACAATCGCCGGGGACAATTTTTACATTTACACCAAGCCAATTAACCTATAAACCGGTACGAAGGAAAACGAAGATCTTGGAGAAAACCCCACTCAGGTCATGGGGAGAACGTACAAACTCCGTACAGAAAGTACCCGTGGTTGGTCTCTGGCGCTATCTATCGCTGCGCCACCGTGCCACAAGAGCCCAACCACCCTCCCTAAATAATGAAGCATGTTGGGCATGTGTGTTTAATACAAGCCCCCTGCATCAATGGTCCAATTTAACTTCGAGAAGACAGGCGCAACAGCTGAACACGTTGCACAACTGAGATGAACCTCTTTAGGTAGCAATGTTACAAAATTTTGAGATTTTAAAAATCAAGTCTGCAATTTATCCCATCAGATAAAGCATAAAAAGAAGTTTAATTTGACACCTAATTCACTTTCATATCTTCAGTATTAAGAAAGTTATGACCATTTTCATACTCGGAAATTAGCATCTTATTCCCCATTGCCTTTCAATTAACTCAAAAGCTGTGATCTAGAAAAGTCAAAAGCCCATAACTTTCTTAAAAATTAAGAGAACTCAATGAAATTTTCAGTTATTATAGATTGAAGCATTCTGAAACAAATATGAAGCAATCTTACTTGGATGACCTGAAATTAAAGCATATAATTAGTTAGTTATCTAATTGTAGCTAATTACAAAATTCAATTAGTAGATCTAAACATCTATCCATTTCTTAAGAAAAGAAAAACTTTTTTTAAATTGCCTAAGTGTCCAAATAACATTCACACAATAATCCACAATATAACATAATTTTTTAATCTCATTTTCATGAATTTCTAGGCCAAATGGAAGGAATTTAGTGTTTAATGCCTGTAAATTAATGGCCATTTAAATCAACTAGCGAGTGGGTTTTAGTGGAATGCGGTGAATTGGAACGTTGCGGTTTGCGGCGAAGTCGGGAGGAAAAATACTGTTGGTTCATACATTTTTTTGGACCCCATTTCGCAACATGAAAATGTAATTAAAGCCTCCCTAAAAACCAACTTTTAATATAAAAATAAACTGTGTACCTTTTTTTCTCCCCTACGCAAAATCCTTCCCGTTGTCGGCGCTCACGGCTTTTGAAGGTGATTTTTAAATTACTCTAGTTAATAAATAATCTAGCGTAATTTAAAAATACCTTCATGAATGAAATGTCGGAGCGATTTTTCTTCCGCAACGAAATCGCCCGAAATTGATCGATTTTCCCAGTCTGTAGAATAACGGCACTTTAAGCCAGCCCCCCTCTGAAAGGCGCCAAAGTCACGCACACGGGGAGCGGCAGAACTGCAGTGCTGCTCAAGGTAAGTTTTGTAACATAACTACTTTAGAGGCAGCACAGTAGCGCAGCGGTAGAGCTCCTGCCTTACAGCAGCAGAGACCAGGGTTCAAAACTGACTACGGGTGCTGTCTGTACGTTGTTTGTACGTTCTCCCCGTGACCTGCGTGGGTTTTCCCCGGGTGCTCTGGTTTCCTCGCACAATCCAAAGACGTGCAGGTTTGTAGGTTAATTGGCTTCGGTAATATAGTAAATTGTTCCCAGCGTGTGTTAGTGTGTGGGGATCGCTGGTCGACGCGGACTCGCTGGGGAGAAGGGCCAGTTTCCACGCTGTATGTCCAAATTAAACTGAACCAAACTATGCATCTCTGAAATCTTAGTGCGACTGCATTGTGAAATTAACTCGCGCCATGCCGTAGCTTTTTGTTGCAAAGTTGTCAGGGTGTGGTCATAAGGTCATAAGTGTTGTGAGCAGAATCAGGCCATTCGGCCCATCAAGTCCACTCTGCCATTCAATCATGGCTGATCTATCTCTCCCTCCTAACCCCATTCTCCTGCCTTCTCCCCACAACCCCTGACACCCGTACCAATCAAGAATCTATCTATCTCTGCCTTAAAACTATCCGTTAAGGACTTGCATATTTCTTATACTTAGGCTTCTGTGTCAAAGAATTCCACAGATTCACCACCTTCTGACTAAAGAAATTCCTGCTCATCTCCTTTTGCTAAAGAAACACCCTTTAATTCTGAGGCTATGGCCTCTAGTCCTAGACTCTCCCACTAGTGGAAGCACCCTCTCCACATCCACTCTATCCAAGCCTTATCACTGTTTGGTTTGTTTCAACGAGGTCCCTCCCTTCACTGGCCTCTACTAAAAGTGTGTTCCCTTTCCTTGAACCTATAGACACGGGGTGCAGGAGGGAAACGAAAAACGGACGCCTCTTCGCAGGAAGACCAGGACAAGCCGTACGTGTGCGACAGTAAGTAGCTCGTGGTGGCGACTCGAAGCTGTGGGCTTCCACCTACTGCCTCTGCACCTTTGTTTCTGGCATGCGTAAGAACTGTCTCATCCCTTCTCTGCTCTGTCTTCTGTGAAATTCACTCCTTTTTCTCTTGTTTCTTCTTCTCTGTTTCAGATAGTTTCAAACAAAAGCATAACTCAAAAACATCTGACAAAGGTACTACGCAGTTGCCGATCTAGTCTATCTGTAACTATGCATAGACTGCAGCTGTGCTGTTCCTCTTCTTACCTATTTTTAATTTACCTTTTTGTGTGCACTTTTTTATTCATAATATATCCTTTTAATACTTCACTCTTACTAAAACGATTAGCCACTTTTGGAGAGGAAATGATCACTTTAATATCTTGACTCAGTGTGGTTTGACATGACTAATGGACCTCTTCCTGGTTTCTCTCCCTCTCTGATTGCAGTCTGTGGCAAACGCTACAAGAACAGGCCTGGCCTCAGCTATCACTATGCTCACACCCATTTAGCCGATGAGGAAGGAGACGATGACCAAGATTCGGAGCCTTGTTCGCCCCCCGTCCTGAAGAACGAGGGGCATAAAAGTAAGATGAGCTCGAACCTTCTGGACCTTCTGAATTTTGTATGGTCAGCGGCTGGTGAATCTGTGGGATTCTTTGCCACAGAAGGCTGTGGAGGCCACGTCAGTGGATATATTTAAGGCAGAGATAGATAGATTTGTGATTAGTACGGGGAGTTATGGGGAGAAGGCAGAGAATGGGGTTAGGAGGGAGAGATAGATCAGCCATGATTGAGTAGACTAGATGGGCCGAATGGCCTAATTCTACTCCTATCACGTGATCTTATAATCTTATGAATGTGTGACATTTGTAGTTGAGACCCTTCTTCACACAGTCAGGGGAAAGGGAAACGAGGGATATAGACGGTGATGTAGAGAGATGTACAACACATGAATGAAAGGTGCAAAAAAGTAGCAATGATAAAGGAAAAGGGCCATTGATAGCTGTGTGCTAGATGAAAACGAGTTACAGACAATGAGACTCAGCAAGACGACGTTGAAGCTGGTGGGGGAGGGATGGAGAGATGGAGAGAGAGAGAGCGAGGGGATGCAGGGGACACTTGTCCTCTTGTTGCGTCTCATTGTCTGCAATCATGCTGATAAAGCGGATAAAGATATATAAAACAATGAGGGGGGTGGGTAGGACCATTGCACATTCTTTTACCCAATGTCGGGGAATCGAGAACCAGGTTTCAGGTGAGATGGGAAAGATTTAATAGGAACCCGAGGGTGGTGGGGCTTGTGAAACGAACTGCCAGAGGAGGTAGGTGAGGCAGGTAGTTTAACAGCATCAAAAAGACACTTGGACAGGTACATGAAAGGCAAGGTTTCCTGTTCATGTAAGGGAGAGGGAGATGAGTCAAGTGTGGACAAATGGGACAAGCTCAGATGGGGCATCTTGGTTAGGATGGACAGGTTGGGTCGAAGGTCCTGTGTCTGTACTGCAGTACTGTGAGTATTTGCGAGGTGTACCTACCAGAGGGAGTTTTAATCCATCACCTTGTTGGCACATCAGTTAAATTACCAGACTAACAATCCAGAGTACACAAAATACTGGAGAAACTCAGCGGGTGCAGCAGCATCTATGGAGCGAAGGAGATAGGCAACGTTTCGGGCCGAAAACCTTCTTCAGACTCCAGAGTGTTCAGATCATACCAGGTTAGCTGTGTCATTTCAATGCTCATTGATAACCTAGGATTTAGAAAAAGAACTGGGGGCGTCAGGTAGCGCAGCGGTAAAGTTGCTGCCTTACAGCGCCAGGGACCCGGGTTCGATCCTGACTACGGGCGCTGTCTGTACAGAGTTTATACATCCTCCCTGTGACCCGCGTGGGTTTTCTCCGAGATCTTCGGTTTCCTCCCACACTCCAAAGACGTGCAGGTTTGTAGGTTAATTTGCTTGGTATAAATGTAAAAATGTCCCTAATGTGTGTAGGCTAGTATTAATGTCGCTGGTTGGTGCGGACTCGGTGGACCAAAGGACCTGTTTCTGTATGGTATCTCTAAATTAAACTAGTACTTGTTCACAAACAAAGTGCTGGAACTCAGCAGAGCATATGTGGAGGGAAATGGACAGGCAATGTTTCGTGTTGGGACTGTTCTTTGCCATATGGGTCATAAAAGCAACACAATTGCTGTTAACAATCCATCAGGTTCATCGAGGTCTTTCTGGGGAGGAATCGTCCACCCTTACCTGGTTTGCCCTGTTATGTGTCTCCAAACCCATCCCACGAGGCTGACTGTTAAATACTTTCCAAAAACTGCTTGGTTGGACACAGCTAGCCACCAACCATCACAAGGGCAGTTATAGATGGGCAATAAATGCTTAGATTAGCTTTTGTTGTTTACTTTTAGTTGAGTTTAGTCTATTGTCACGTGTACCAAGGTACAGTGAAAAGCTTTCGTTACGTGCTAACCAGTCAGAAAGACAATACATGATTAGAAACAAGCCATTTACAGTGTACAGTTACATGATAAGGGAATAACGTTTAGTGCAAGGTAAAGCCAGCAAAGTCCGAAGTCCAAAGAAAGTTCGAGGGTCACCAATGATGTAGATAGTAGTTCATCACTGCTCTCTGGTTGTGGTAGGATGGTTCAGTTGCCTGACTACAGCTGGGAAGAAACTGTCACTGAATCTGGAGGTGCGTGTTTTCATACTTCTTACGTTTTGCCCGATGGGAGAGGGGAGAAGAGGGAGCAGCCAGGGTGCGAGTCATCCTTGATTATGCTGCTGGCCTTGCCGAGGCAGCGGGAGGTATAAATGGGAGTTTATTATTGTTACGTGTACCGAGTTACCGTGAACAGCTTTTGCTTGTATGTCATACAGTTAAATAAAGGACTATTCATGAATACAATCAGGTCGACCACGGAGCACATATTAAGGGTAAAGGATACAATATTTAATGCCAGATAACGTCAGATTAATGATAGCTCTAAAGTCTTCATTAAGGTAGATGGGAGATCTGATAGTAATGCAGCCTTGCTGATACAATGCTTGCATTACCTGTGACTCCCACATCGTGGGAGATGAATAAGATGAACAAAGTTACACAGAGACTGTTTGCAAGAATGCTGCCTTCATTAAGAACATAGAGCAGTGCAGTACCATCAGCCCGAAATGGTCATGCTGAACCGGATGCTAAGTTAAACTAATCTCATCTGCCTACACATGATCCAAATCCCTCCAATCCCTGCATATCTATGTGCCGATTAACCAAAGGAAGTGAAAGTGGGGCATTTGGAGACCATTTCGGAAATATTATTCTTTATATACTCTTCATCTGCCACCTATAATTGCTTGTAGTGTGTAGGAAGGGACTGTAGATGCTGGTTTATGTCGAAGATAGACACAGAATGCTGGAGTAACTCAGCGGGACAGGCAGCATCTCTGGAGAGAAGGATTGAGTGAAGTTTCGTGTCGAGCCTCTTTTCTGAAGCAGGGTCTCGACCTGAAAAAAATCACCCATTCCTTCTCTCCAGAGATGCTGCCTGTCCCGCTGAGTTACTCCAGCATTCTGTGTCTGCCTATAATTACAGTGCAGGTGGACTTATTTGTGATGAAAGCAATCTCATCAGAGGGCGGAACAGTGATACAGCTGGTAGAGCTGCTGCCTCACTGTGCCAGAGACCCAGGTTCGATCCGCACTGTCTCTGTAGAGTTTGCAGGTTCTCCCTGTAACTGCGTTGGTTTCCTCCCACATCCCAAAGTCGTGCGAGATTGTAGGTCAATTGGCATTTTGAATTGCCCCTAGTGTGTAGGGAGAGGATGAGAAAGAGGGGTAAGATAGAACCAGTGTGAACGGCTGATTGTAAATGCCAGCATGGACTCGGTGATCTGAAGGGCCTATATATATATATATATATATCCACACTCTAGGTGTGAAACTAAAACAAAAGATAACATTTCCTGTCAGCAAAACACAAAGCATTGTGAGATTGAAACAGGAGCGTTTGTTAAATGTAAAGTGAAGTGGTGCAGTGCAGAAGTGGGATGATTGCTGGAAGCTTCAGAGGTGCGGAGAGAAAGCCTCCCTGCCCTGACCAGCGGCCGTTTAATGAGGTCTGACTGGAAGATGCAGCGTTTGACAGCTTTGCAGTGACAGCACAGATTGAGCTGAGGAGGATTAAGGAGCGGTGGTTAGGCGAGAGAGAGTGTGAAGAATTGTCCTGGGAGCAACAGACAGCTGAATATTGATCAGCTTTTGCTCAAGTAAGCAAGGTCACGGACTGATGCCTGGCACCATCCAAGCGAATGAAGGAAGTTGAGGCCTAGGTGTGATGATTGTCCTGATTAGCCGGTTACTATAGAAACCACACCGACCTGAGTGTGGTTACGTTCAACAGCAGCTAAAAATAATTTATTTTGCTCAGCTGCGTCCTTTCCTTGTTTCGCGAGCTCGCTGCGTGTCAGTAATTGGCAATATCGGCCCAAAACCAGGCGACTGTTTGCATGCTGGCCGGCCACAGAAGCAGATGTTCAAACTCATATCGCAATCGCTCCACACTCGCAAATCACTATTCCTATCTACACTCTGTCACTGGATTGATTGTAATCAGGTATTGTCTTTCCACTGGCTGGTTAGCACGCAATAAAAAGCTTTGCACTGTACACGTGACAATAAACTGAACTAAACTAAACTAGCAACTTAACAATAGTTTTGCAAGTAAGGCTGGCTGACGGATTCAAAGTGTGGAGAGCGCAATATGGACCTCATTCTAATAGCCTAGGAATTGATTCTTTATTAAATTTAATTCCTTGCGTTCTATATCCCATGGCCTTTAGTTAGTGTTGAAAAGCTTACCCTTGACAAGGGGAAGGTATTCGGGTCTGACAGCTCGAACTTGGGATGGTGCCAATTGGTGAACGAGCTTTGCAAACATCTTATAGAAGTGTATAAAATCATGAGAGGAATAGTTCGGGTAGATGCATTAAGTATTT
The DNA here is from genome assembly GCA_963514005.1 of Raja brachyura. The sequence goes on along the minus strand of OY740789.1, from coordinate 81,674,702 downwards.
TGCCCAGAGTAGGGGAATCAAGGACCAGAGGACATAGGTTTAAGGTGAAGGGGAAAAGATGTAATAGGAATCTGAGGGATAGCTCTTTCACTCAAAGGGTGGTGGGTGAATGGGAAAAAAAGCTGCCAGAGGAGGTAGTTGAGGCTGGGCCTCCCAACGTTTAAGAAACAGTTAGACACAAAAAGCTGGAGTAACTCAGCAGGACAAGCAGCATCTCTGGAGAGAAGGAATGGGACAGGCAGCATCTCTGGAGAGAAGGAATGGGTGATGTTCCAGGTTGAGACCTTTCTTCAGACCGGTTAGGGATTAGACAGGTACATGGAATGCTGTGGACCAAAGAAGGGCAGGTGGGACGAGTGCAGCTGGGACATGTTGGCCGGTGTGGGCAAGTTGGGCCGAAGGGCCTGTTTCCATGCTGATTCACTCTATGACTCAGCCAAATAAAGAATAACCCAAGGTGTACACAAAATGCTGGAGTAACTCAGCGGGTGAGGCAGCATCTCTGGAGAGAAGGATTGGGTGATGCTTCGGGTCGAGACCCTTCTTCAGACTGATGTCAGGTGAGGGGGCGAGACAAAGATAGAATGTAGGCGGAGACAGTGAGACAAGTGGGAGAACTGGGAAGGGGATGGAGAGAGAAAGCAAAGACTATCTGAAGTTAGAGAAGTCAACGTTCATACCGCTGGGGTGTAAACACCTTTGATCTGTTTACAGATAAATACCATTCATTATATTGCTGCCCTGAACTGTTACTCACTTTTCCAGAAGTTGGTGAGTCCCTACACAAATTACATAGAAACATAGAAACATAGGTGCAGGAGTAGGCCATTCGGCCCTTCGAGCCTGCACCGCCATTCAATATGATCATCTCTCCCTCCTTTTTTAAAAAGTGGGGTGACATTAGCTACCCTCCAATCCTCAGGAACTACTCCAGAATCTAAGGAGTTTTGAAAAATTATCACTAATGCATCCACTATTTCCATGGTTACCTCCTTGAGCACTCTGGGATGCAGACTATCTGGCCCTGGGGATTTATTGACCTTTAATGTCAGGTGCCTTTATATCAGATTCCCCTGAGTACTGTATTCCTCGTTAGTGGCTCACTTCTGAATGTTGAATGGGGTGGCGCAGTGGCGTGTTAGTAGCGCCAGAGGCCCGGGTTTGGTCCTGGCCATGGTTGCTTTCTTGTACGTGAATTTTATGTTCTCCCCATGATCTGCATGGGTTTCCAAGAGAAAGATTCCTCCCACACTCCAAAGAGTACAAATGTATAATAGTCCCTCGTGTGTATAGGGTAGTGTTAATGTGCGGGTCGGTGCGGACTGGGTGGGCAGAAGGGCTTGTTTGCGCTCTGTGTCTCTAAACTAATTAAACTAGACTAAACTCCATTACATCAGACTCCCCTGCGTACTGTGTTCCTCATTTCTATAGCTCTGGGTGCTAATAGAATCAAGGGATATGGGGAGAAGGCAGGCACGGGTTATTGATTGGGGACGATCAGCCATGATCACAATGAATGGCGGTGCTGGCTCGAAGGGCCGAATGGCCTCGTCCTGCACCTATTTTTAATGTTTCTATTAGTGGCTCACTGCTGAATTTTGAATTTGAATTTTTGATTTGTGAATATTTTCCCCTTTCGTTCAGATACAGCGCCAAAACAGGCCCTTCGGCCCACTGAGTCCACACCGACCAGAGACCCCTGCACACTTACACTGTTCTACGCACACTAGGGATAATTTACACTCATACCTAGCCAATTAACCTACAAACCTGTACGTCTTTGGAGTGTGGGAGGACACAAAGACTGACATTATGGAATCTGATAAATATGGAAGGTGATAATAGGAATGATTAAGGAGCGATGAAGGGCCAATGGCACCAGACGGTGGCGCTGCGGTAGAGTTGCTGCCTCACAGCGCCAGAGACCCGGGTTCGATCCTGAGTCCGGGTGCTGTCTGTGTGGAGTTTTTAACGTTCTCCCCGTCGCCTGCGTGGGTTTTCTCCGGGATCTCTGGTTTCCTCACACACTCCAAAGACGTGCTGGTTTGGAGGTTAATTGGCTTGATATAAATGTAAATTGTCCCTGCTGTGTGTGGGGTAGTGTTAGTGTGCGGGGATCACGGGTCGGTGCGGTCTCGGTGGGCCGAAGGGCCTGTTTCGGTGCTGTACCTCTAAACTAAATTAAACTTAACTAAATTGAACTAAACGGGTGTGGAATTAAATGAGTTGGTGAATGGAACTAGGTAGGGAATGGGGATAAAAATGGTGGTGGAGGAGAGGTGTGAAGGAGATGAGTTGGAGAGGGGGATGAGGTGGATTGGAATGCGAATGAATGGAACACAGGAGGTTAAGAGTCCAAAGACGTACAGGTTTGCAGGTTAATTGGCTCGGTATAAATGTAAATTGTCCCTAGTGTGTGTAGGGTGGTGTTAAGGTGCTAGGATTGCTGGTTGGTGTGGACTCAATGGGCCGCAGGGCCTGTGGCCGCGCTGAATGTCTGAACTAAACTAAAATTAAAGTCACCGGAAATTGAAAAATTAAATGTTCGTAGCATTGGCTTGGAGACTACTCAGATGGAGTATCATTCGGTTTATACTCTCTAGAATTTAGGAGATTGAGAGGGGATCTTATAGAAACGTACAAAATTCTTAAGGGGTTGGACAGGCTAGGTGCAGGAAGATTGTTCCTGATGTTGGGGACGTCCAGGACAAGGGGTCACAGCTTAAGGATAAGGGGGAAATCCTTTAGGACCGAGATGAGAAGGAATTTTTTCACACAGAGAGTGGTGGGTCTCTGGAATTCTCTGCCACAGAGGGTAGTTGAGGCCAGTTCATTGGCTATATTTAAGAGGGAGTTAGATGTGGCCCTTGTGGCTAAGGGGATCAGAGGGTATGGAGAGAAGGCAGGTACAGGATACTGAGTTGGATGATCAGCCATGATCATATTGAATGGCGGTGCAGGCTCGAAGGGCCGAATGGCCTACTCCTGCACCTAATTTCTATGTTTCTATGTTTCTATTCCTCCAGTCGTGCTGCTTTTCAACAGAACCGCTTGTGATGTTATTGAGAGGCCGAGCTGGTCCAAGGCGAAATTTCCACTCCTGTCTTTTCAGTAATGGCTGAGTGGCAGGGAGAGGCCTCACCATCAATGGTCTTGTGTGTCCTGCTGCCCAGTGTTGTCAGCACGAGCAGCTTTGTGCAGAGGCAGCCAGGGTGGGAGGCAGGCTGTTGTTAAAGAAGGAACTGCAGATGCTGGAGAATCGAGGGTTACACAAGAAACTCGAGGGTTACAGAGAAACTCAGCGGGTGCAGCAGCATCTAAGGAGCGAAGGAGATAGGCGACGTTTCGGGTCGAGACCCGCAGGCTGACTGGGGCTCTTCACTCAGCAGCAATAGTGGGAGTTGATCTTTGATGAAGGGAAATGACTTTATCAAGTAACCCGTGGCCTCCCTCTCGCTCCGTCCCAGCTCTCCCACAGGCCCGACTGCCTTCCTAATTACATTTTATCTCTGTTTGTTTTGTTGTTACCCTAGCTAACAATGCTCTATTCTGCATTTTCCTTGAACTTTGTCCCCTTTGATGTCTTGTTTTCACACATTACCTTCCCATATCTCTGTGTCCCCCTCTCGCCTGAACAAAGAACATAGAAAATAGGTGCAGGAGGAGGCCATTCGGCCCTTCGAGCCAGCACCTCCATTCATTGCGATCATGGCTGATCATCCCCAATCAATAACCCATGCCTGCCTTCTCCCCATATCCCTTGATTCCACTAGCCCCCAGAGCTCTATCTAACTCTCTCTTAAATCCATCCAGTGATTTGGCCTCCACTGCCCTCTGTGGCAGGGAATTCCACAAATTCACAACTCTCTGGGTGAAAACGTTTATTCCCACCTCAGTCTTAAATGACCTCCCCTTTATTCTAAGACTGTGTGGCCCCTGGTTCTGGACTCGCCCAACATTGGGAACATTTTTCCCCCCTCATCCTTTTAAACTCCAGTGAATACAAGCCTAGTATTTTAATTTTTCCTCATATGACAATCACGCCATCCCAGGGATCAATCTCAGTCTGGAGAAGGGTCTCGACCCGAAACGTCGCCCATTCCTTTTCTCCTGAGATGCTGCCTGTCCCGCTGAGTTACTCCTGTGTCCAGTCCGTGCCGACCATTTATTTTCCCCTAGTCCCATCTACCTGCACTCAGACCATACCCCTCCATTCCCTTCCCGTCAATATACCTATCCATTTTATTTTTAAATGTTAAAATTGATCCTGCCTCCACCACTTCTGCTGGAAGATCATTCCAAACAGCCACCACTCTCTGAGTAAAGAGGTTCCCCCTCATGTTACCCCTAAACTTCTGTCCATTCATTCTCATGTCATGCCCTCTTGTTTGAATCTTCCCTACCCTCAATGGGAAAAGCTTATCCACGTCAACTCTGTCTATCCCTTTCATCATTTTAAAGACCTCAATCAAGTCCCCCCTTAACCTTCTGCGCTCCAAAGAATAAAGACCTAACTTGTTCAACCTTTCTCTGTAACTTAGTTGCTGGAACCCAGGCAACATTCTAGTAAATCTCCTCTGTACTCTCTATTTTGTTGACATCCTTCCTATAATTTGGCGACCGAAATTGCACACCATACTCCAGAATTGGTCTCACCAATGCCTTGTACAATTTTAACATTACTTCCCTACTCTTATATTCAATGCTCTGATTTATAAAGGCCAGCACACCAAAAGCTTTCTTTACCACCCTATCTACATGCGATTCCACCTTCAGGGAACTATGCACAGTTATTCCTAGATCCCTCTGTTCCACAGCATTCCTCAATTCCCTACCATTTACCATTTAATGTGGGAAGCACCGACGAAGGAACGATGAAATTCTTATTTTCCGGAACGGTGGGCGGCACTGTGGCGCAGCGGTGGAGCTGTTGCCGTACAGCGCCAGAGACCTGGTTTCATGCTGACTACCTGTGCTTGTTTGGTCGGAGCTTGTATGTTCTCCCCGTCACCTGCGTGGGTTTTTCACCAGGATCTCTGACTTCTTTCCACACTCCCACAAGACGAATAGGTTTGTAGGTCAATTGGCTTTGGTAAAATTGTAATATTGTCCCCAGTGTGTGCAGGATAGTGTTATGCCCCTGTCCCACTTAGGAAACCTGAACGGAAACCCCTGGAGACTTTGTGTCCCACCCAAGGTTTCCGTGAGGTTCCCGGAGGTTTTTGTCAGTTTCAACCATTAGGGAGATTGTCAAAAACCTCTGGGAACCGCACAGAAACCTTGGGTGGGGCACAAAGTCTCCAGAGGTTTCCTAAGTGGGACAGGGGCATTAGTGTGTGGGGATCGCTGGTCAGTGCTGATTCAGTGGGCTGAAGGGCCTGTTTCTGCGCTGTATCTCTAAACTACATTAAACTAAACAGCATAACACTTGTATCGACATTCAGTGAAAAATATTGTTCGCGTGCTATCTAGACATAACATACTACACAGGGAAACTTCACGCAAGTACAACAGGAAATGCAAAGCGAAAAAGTACAAGGGTGCAGAATTTAGTGTTGCAGAAAAAGTGGTGACTAAACAAAATGAGCAAGGGCCACAATGAGGTAGGTTGAGAATCAGGGCTACTCCCCTATCCCTAGGCAAGGTCTGTCTGTCAGTAGTCTGATAGCAGCAGCGGGATAAATTATTCTGGCCTTTAGTTTAGTTTACATATACACTGTGGAAACAGGCCCTTCAGCCCATCGGGTTCGCGCCGCCCAACGATCCCCGCACACTAACACTGTCCTAGACACACCAGGGTCAATTTTTACACTTACCCAAGCCAATTAACCTACAAACCTAAAGTGCCTGTCCCACCAGCATGCAACTCGATGCAATGAACGCCATCAAACTAGAAGCGGGGGCCGCGCGGAGGTCGGGTGATCCCCTGTACAGGGCCGTTCCCACCAGCATGCGCCTGCATGTGGCAAGCGCAACCAAACCGGCAGTAGGGGTCGGGTGAGTGGCGCAACGCGGCGCAAAGTGAGGCAAACTTGGAGCGAAATCCAAGGTAAGTTCGCCAGGACAGAGAGGGGCACACAGAGAGGGGCACAGAGGCACACACACACACAGGGCCACGGAACCACACACACAGAGGGTCACGGAGGCACTTACAAATAGGTTCACGGAGGTACGATGTTGGGGGGGTGTGTAAATGTCGAGGCGACTCCGAGCCGACAAGCCGTTGCCGCGCGGAATTTTTGGACATAGTCGGTTTTTCAGAGCCCCGCGCGGTGTCGGGACGAACTCAGGACGAACTCCGCACAATTCCGCACGGCTCCGGCTATCGAAGTGGGACCGGCCCCGCGACACTGGACGGCTCAAGCGACCACGTTAGGTCGCGCTAATCGCATAGAGTTGCATGCTGGTGGGACAGACAGGCCGTTAAGATCTCGGAGAAAACCCACGCGGTCACGGGGAGAACGTACAAACCCCGTACAGACAGCACCCGTAGTCTGTATGGAACCTGGGTCTCCGGCGCTGCAAGCGCTGTCAGGCAGCAACGCTATCGCTTCGCCACTGTGACGTCCTTTGCGAACACTTTGAAAGAGCAATGATCTTTTCCCAGCACAGATCTCCCCAATCTTCACTGTAAAATATTCATGCATCGGTTAAAGAAATAACAGCCAGTCAAGTAGCCTTGTCAAGGTTACTTCAAGCTATTTGTTTCCAGACAGTTCAATAACTCTCAGTCGCTTTGTCCTGCTCACTGCACGCTTCTTATCGCTGCATGCCTTCAATTAAGGTAATGAGCAAACGTGCCTTGCAGAAGGAGTTTGTAGATCATAAACGTTCTGCAGCTGCAAGACCTATTGACCAGGGTATGTGATTTTGACCAGGATATGTGACAGATAGTGCCCAAGGTAGATGAGACTAATCAGCGTAACAGGCAACCAATTCCTATCAATTTACACAACAAAGTATGACACCACGGAGTCGAGGAGGATCCCGGAATAAGTGACAATGGGACTTGCTACTCCAAGTTGCAGCAGTAGAGCCTTAAGGGCCTGTCCCACCAGCATGCAACTCTATGCGATTAGCGCGACCTAACGTGGTCGCTTGAGCCGTCCGGCGTCGCGGGGCCGGTCCCACTTCGATCGCCGGAGCCGTGCGGAATTGTGCGGAGTTCGTCCTGAGTTCGTCCCGACACCGCGCGGGGATCCGAAAAACCGACTATGTCCAAAAATCCCGCGCGGCAACGGCTTGTCGGCTCGCAGTCGCCTCGACATTTACACACCGCCCCGACATCGTGCCTCCGTGAACCTATTTGTAAGTGCCTCCGTGACCCTCTATGTGTGTGGCTCCGTGGCCCTGTGTGTGTGTGTGTGCCTCGGTGCCCCTCTCTGTGTGCCCCTCTCTGTCCTGGCGAACTTACCTTGGACTTGCTTCAAGTTCGCCTCGCTTTGCGCCGCGTTGCGCCACTCACCCAACCTCCGCGCGGCCCTCGCTGCCGGTTTAGTTGCGCTTGCCGCATGCAGGCGCATGCTGGTGGGACCGGCCCTGTACAGGGGATCACCTGACCTCCGCGCGGCCCCCGCTGCCGGTTTGATCGCGTTCATCGCATAGAGTTGCATGCTGGTGGGACAGGCCCTTTACTGCCCCAGTAGAGCCTTACAGCCCCAAAGACCCAGGTTCAATCCTGACTGTGCAGATTTTGTACGTTCTCCCCATGACCTGCGTGGGTTTTCTCCGAGATCTTCGGTTTCTTCCTACACTCCAAAGACGTACAGGTTTGTAGGTTAATTGGCTTGGTGTAATTGTAAAAAAATGTCCCTAGTGTGTGTAGGGTAGTGTTAATGTGTGGGGATTGTTGGTCGGTGTGGGCCAAATGGCCTGTTTCCGCATTGTATCGCTGATCAACACTAAAACAGCTCTGAATGTTATATGTTGATGTTTGAGTGGAATACTTCTCAGGGAGTGATACAGTGTGGAACCGGCTCTTACAACGACACTGAAGTTGTCCCACTGACTTGGTGTAATCTAATCATGAATTGTCCGTCCGCTGATTGGCTAGCACGCCACAAAAGCTTCTCACTGAACCTCGCTACATGTGACAATAAACTGAACTGAAACCTCATGTTCCAATGTGGAGCAGAGGTACTTGGAGATGTGGATATGTGGAGCAGAGGCAGTCACGGTGGCGCAGCGGTAGAGTTGCTGCCTTACAGCGAATGCAGTGCCGGAGACCCGGGTTCCATCCCGACTACGGAGTTTGTACGCTCTCCCCGTGACCTGCGTGGGTTTTCTCCGAGATCTTCGGTTTCCTCCCACATTCCAAAGACGTACAGGTTTGTAGGTTAATTGGCTTGGCGTAAATGTAAAAATTGTCCCTAGTGGGTGTAGGGTGGTGTTAATGTGCGGGGATCGCTGGTCGGCGCGGACACGGTGGGCCGAAGGGTCTGTTTCCGTGATGTATCTCTAATCTAAATTAAAATAAACTAAACCCAAGCTCCAATGAATTCAAGGAAGATTCCTTTTAATTGGTAAACAGCAGAGAAGGATCTCATTTACATTAAAAGTATATATCTTATAGTAGCAATGTTACAAAATTTTGAGATTTAAAAAATCAAGTCTGTAATTTATTCCATCAGATAAAGCTTAAAAAGAAGTTTAATTTGACACCTAATTTACTTTCATATCTTCAGTATTAAGAAAGTTATGGCCATTTTCATACTCGGAAATTAGCATCTTGTTCCCCATTGCCTTTCAATTGACTTAACTCAAAAGCTGTGATCTGGAAAAGTTAAAAGTCCATAACTTTCTTAAAAATTGATAGAACTCAATGAAATTTTCAGTTATTATAGATTGAAGCATTCTGAAACAAATATTAAACAATCTTACTTGGATGACCTGAAATTAAAGCATATAATTAGTTAGTTATCTAATTGTAGCTAATTACAAAATTCAATGAGTAGATCTAAACATCTATCCATTTCTTAAGAAAAGATAAACTTTTTTAAAATTGCCTAAGTGTCCAAATAACATTCACACAATAATCCACAATATAACATAATTTTTAAATCTCATTTTCATGAAATTTCTGGGCCAAATGGAAGGAATTTAGTGTTTGATTCCTGTAAATTAATGGCCATTTAAATCAACTAGCGAGTGGGTTTTAGTGGAATGCGGTGGATTGGAACGTTGCGGTTAGCGGGGAAGTCGGGAGGAAAAATATTGTTTGTTCATACATTTTTTTGGACCCCATTTCGCAACATGAAAATATTATTAAAGCCTCCCGAAAAACCAACTTTTAATATAAAAATAAATTTTTATTTACCTTTTCTTCTCCCATACGCAAAATCCTTCCGGTTGTCGGCGCTCACGGCTTTTGAAGGTGATTTTTAAATTACTCTAGTTAATAAATAATTTAGAGTAATTTAAAAATACCTTCATTCATGAAATGTCGGAGCGATTTTTCTTCCGCAACGAAATCGCCCGACATTGATCGATTTTCCAGGTCTGTTGAAAAACGGCACTTTAAGCCCGCCCCCCTCTGAAAGGCGCCAAAGTCGCGCACACGGGGAGCGGCAGAACTGCAGCGCTGCTCAAGGTAAGTTTTGCAACATACCTACTTATAGAAGTGTATACAATATACAAAAGAGGTGTTTTCAGGCTGTATCACTCTGACTCTCTACGACTGTATCTTTCTGGTGCACGTATAGTAAGTACGTTTCCAAGGCAGTATCCATAGATACTGAGTTTTTCCAGCATTTTTGGTCAGATGCTGAGCAATGCAGGGTGCAGTATAATTTTCAATAGAATATTAATATTATCAATCTCCATCCATCTATTAATAGATATTCCCACATAGAAGGCTTTATCATTTCAGCTCGTAAAGTTCGATGGACGTATCACTGCAAAACAGTGAAGGCCTATAATCCCTTTAACCGTGCCCAATTACCACACAAGTGACCACGCTAATAATTCTAGACTCCTAATATATTAGCAATATTTTTGTGAAGATACAGTCTTTTCAGGTCAGGCAGACATTCACTTGCACCTCCTCCCAACCACATCTACTGTATCCGCTGTTCCAGGTGTGGACTCCTAGGATAGGTGAGGAGGATAAACAGTCTGTGGCTGGGGTGAGAGCAGTCCTTGACGACGCTGCGCGCCCTTTGCAGACATCGCCTGCTCTGGACAGACTCAATGGAAGGGAGTAAGGAACCGGTGATGCGTCGGGCGGTTTTCTCCACCCTCTGCAGTGCTTTCCGGTCGGAGACAGAGCAGTTGCCATACCATACTGAGATGCAGTTAAGCCCCCTGTCCCACTTACGTGTACTTGGCACGCTAATTAGGCGACCTCGTGGTTGCGTTGAGGCGCGACGGTCCCGCTAAGGTCACGCGCGTTTTCATGCACCCGCACAGCCGTCTGGAGTACGTGACGTCATTTGAAGACGGACACAAAATGCAGGAATAACTCAGCAGGACCGGCAGCATCTCTGGAGAGAAGGAGTGGATGATGCTTCGTGTCGAGACTCTTCTTCCGTCTGAAAGAAGGGTCTTGACCCGAAACATCACCCATTGCTTTCCTCCAGAGATGCTGCCGGACATGCTGAGTTATTCCTGCATTTTGTGTCCATCTTCAATTTTCTTGGCCCCGCTCTGGGAGTAGAAGTGGGTGTGGATCCGGATCCGGATCCGCAACGGCCGTGAGCCCCAGGCCGAGCTCGGCGATCGTTTGCCTGCTTCTGCTGCTGTTGGAGGTGAGACGTTGCATCGCGCCAGGGTCTTGGGCCTGTCCCACTTTGGCCGTCAGTTACGCGACAGGCCGTTGGCGCGCGAAGATTTAGTTCACTACAAAAATTTCAGAGCCCCGCGTGATGTCGCGCACAACTACATACCGCTCCGCGCTTCTCAGTGGGACTGGCCCCGCGCAGCCACACGATGCCCATGCACCTCAACGCGACCACGAGGTCGTGTATTTTGCGTGCCAAGGACACGCAAGTGGGACACCCCTTTAGTAAGGATGCTCTCGATGGCGCAGAGGTAGAAGTTCACCAGAATCTGAGGAGACAGATGGACCTTCTTTAGTCTCCTCAGGCAGAAGAGACGCTGGTGAGCCTTCTTAATCAGTGTTGGCAAGACTAAGCGCAGGCTCGGCGATCGTTTCACTGAACACCTCCGCTCGGTCTGCCTAAACATACCTGATCTCCCGGTTTTTAAACACGCTAACTCCCCCTCCCATTCCCACACTGACCTTTCTGTCCTGGGCCTCCTCCATTTGTCAGAGTGAGGAATTGGAGGAACAGCATCTCATATTTCCCTGGGGCAGTTTACACCCCAGCGGTATGAATATTGACTTATTTAACTTGTGCTGCCCTGTGTCAAAGTGCTGCCCAAAGCATTGTAAAGTGTTCCTAGTCTGACTAGGATAGGGTCAGTGTGTAGGGATCGCTGGTCGAACGGGACTCGTTGGATTGAAGGGCCTAATTCTGCTCTGCATCTCTAACCTTAACCATATCAACTTCTCATGATTTTGCACACCAATATAACATCACTCCTCAGCCTCCTGCGCTCCAAGGAATAAAGTCCTAGCCTGCACAATCTCTCTCTATTGCTCAGGCCCACGAGTCCTGGCACATCCTTGTAAATCTTCCCTGCATTCTTTCCAGATTAATGACATCCTTTGTTACAGCAGAGTGATTTTACGCTATTATGAAGTCTAATTGCTATGTAAAGTCGAGGGTAATTTAACAGGGAGATGTAATTCTAAGAGATTTTATGAGTTTCCAGGAGCGTAGGAGGTTGAGATTTATAGTGTTTTATAAAATCATGAAGTGCATAGATCAAGTGAACAGTCTTTTCCCCAGGCTAGGGGAGTGTAAACGTAGAGGCCCAGGCTAGGGAGTGTAAAACTACAGGCCCAGGCTAGGGGAGTCTAAAACTACAGGCCCAGGCTAGGGGAGTCTAAAACTACAGGCCCAGGCTAGGGGAGTGTAAACGTAGAGGCCCAGGCTAGGGAGTCTAAAACTACAGGCCCAGGCTAGGGGAGTCTAAAACTACAGGCCCAGGCTAGGGGAGTGTAAAAGTAGAGGCCCAGGCTAGGGAGTCTAAAACTACAGGCCCAGGCTAGGGGAATCTAAAACTACAGGCCCAGGCTAGGGAGTCTAAAACTACAGGCCCAGGCTAGGGGAATCTAAAACTAGAGGCCCAGGCTAGGGGAATCTAAAACTACAGGCCCAGGCTAGGGAGTCTAAAACTACAGGCCCAGGCTAGGGAGTCTAAAACTACAGGCCCAGGCTAGGGGAATCTAAAACTAGAGGCCCAGGCTAGGGGAATCTAAAACTAGAGGCCCAGGCAAGGGGAGTCTAAAACTACAGGCCCAGGCTAGGGGAATCTAAAACTACAGGGCCAGGCTAGGGGAGTGTAAAACTACAGGCCCAGGCTAGGGGGGTCTAAAACTACAGGCCTAGGCTAGGGGAGTCTAAAACTACAGCCCCAGGCTAGGGGAGTCTAAAACTAGAGGCCCAGGCTAGGGGAGTGTAAAACTAGAGGCCCAGGCTATGGGAGTGTAAAACTAGAGGCCCAGGCTAGGGGAATCTAAAACTACAGGCCTAGGCTAGGGGAGTGTAAAAGTAGAGGCCCAGGCTAGGGAGTCTAAAACTACAGGCCCAGGCTAGGGGAGTCTAAAACTACAGGCCCAGGCTAGGGGAGTCTAAAACTACAGGCCCAGGCTAGGGGAGTCTAAAACTACAGGCCCAGGCTAGGGGAGTCTAAAACTACAGGCCCAGGCTAGGGGAGTCTAAAACTACAGGCCCAGGCTAGGGGAGTCTAAAACTACAGGCCCAGGCTAGGGGAGTCTAAAACTACAGGCCCAGGCTAGGGGAGTCTAAAACTACAGGCCCAGGCTAGGGAGTCTAAAACTACAGGCCCAGGCTAGGGGAGTCTAAAACTAGAGGCCCATGCTATGGGAGTCTAAAACTACAGGCCCAGGCTAGGGGAGTCTAAAACTACAGGCCCAGGCTAGGGAGTCTAAAACTACAGGCCCAGGCTAGGGGAATCTAAAACTACAGGCCCAGGCTAGGGGAATCTAAAACTACAGGCCCAGGCTATGGGAGTCTAAAACTAGAGGCCCATGCTATGGGAGTCTAAAACTAGAGGCCCAGGCTAGGGGAATCTAAAACTACAGGCCCAGGCTAGGGGAATCTAAAACTACAGGCCCAGGCTATGGGAGTCTAAAACTAGAGGCCCATGCTATGGGAGTCTAAAACTACAGGCCCAGGCTAGGGGAGTCTAAAACTACAGGCCCAGGCTAGGGGAATCTAAAACTACAGGCCCAGGCTAGGGGAATCTAAAACTACAGGCCTAGGCTAGGGAGTCTAAAACTAGAGGCCCAGGCTAAGGGAGTCTAAAACTACAGGCCCAGGCTAGGGGAGTCTAAAACTACAGGCCCAGGCTAGGGAGTCTAAAACTACAGGCCCAGGCTAGGGGAATCTAAAACTACAGGCCCAGGCTAGGGGAGTCTAAAACTACAGGCCCAGGCTAGGGGAGTCTAAAACTACAGGCCCAGGCTAGGGGAGTCTAAAACTACAGGCCCAGGCTAAGGGAGTCTAAAACTAGAGGCCCAGGCTAGGGGAGTCTAAAACTACAGGCCCAGGCTAGGGGAGTCTAAAACTAGAGGCCCATGCTATGGGAGTCTAAAACTAGAGGCCCAGGCTAGGGGAGTCTAAAACTAGAGGCCCATGCTATGGGAGTCTAAAACTACAGGCCCAGGCTAGGGGAGTCTAAAACTACAGGCCCAGGCTAGGGGAGTCTAAAACTACAGGCCCAGGCTAGGGGAATCTAAAACTAGAGGCCCAGGCTAGGGGAGTCTAAAACTACAGGCCCAGGCTAGGGGAGTCTAAAACTACAGGCCCAGGCTAGGGGAGTCTAAAACTAGAGGCCCAGGCTAGGGGAGTCTAAAACTACAGGCCCAGGCTAGGGGAGTCTAAAACTACAGGCCCAGGCTAGGGGAGTCTAAAACTAGAGGCCCAGGCTAGGGGAGTCTAAAACTACAGGCCCAGGCTAAGGGAGTCTAAAACTAGAGGCCCAAGCTAGGGGAGTCTAAAACTACAGGCCCAGGCTAGGGGAGTCTAAAACTACAGGCCCAGGCTAGGGAGTCTAAAACTACAGGCCCAGGCTAGGGGAGTCTAAAACTACAGGCCCAGGCTAAGGGAGTCTAAAACTAGAGGCCCAAGCTAGGGGAGTCTAAAACTAGAGGCCCAGGCTAGGGGAGTGTAAAACTAGAGGCCCTGGCTAGGGGAATCTAAAACTACAGGCCCAGGCTATGGGAGTCTAAAACTAGAGGCCCAGGCTAGGGGAGTCTAAAACTACAGGCCCAGGCTAGGGGAGTCTAAAACTAGAGGCCCAGGCTAGGGGAGTCTAAAACTACAGGCCCAGGCTAGGGGAGTCTAAAACTACAGGCCCAGGCTAGAGGAGTCTAAAACTACAGGCCCAGCCTAGGGGAGTCTAAAACTACAGGCCCAGGCTAGGGGAGTCTAAAACTACAGGCCCAGGCTAGGGGAGTGTAAAACTAGAGGCCCTGGCTAGGGGAGTCTAAAACTACAGGCCCAGGCTAGGGGAGTGTAAAACTAGAGGCCCAGGCTAGGGAGTCTAAAACTACAGGCCCAGGCTAGGGGAATCTAAAACTACAGGCCTAGGCTAGGGGAATCTAAAACTAGAGGCCCAGGCTAGGGGAGTGTAAAACTACAGGCCCAGGCTAGGGGAGTGTAAAACTAGAGGCCCAGGCTAGGGGAATCTAAAACTAGAGGCCCATGCTAGGGGAGTCTAAAACTACAGGCCCAGGCTAGGGGAGTCTAAAACTAGAGGCCCATGCTATGGGAGTCTAAAACTAGAGGCCCAGGCTAGGGGAGTCTAAAACTAGAGGCCCATGCTATGGGAGTCTAAAACTACAGGCCCAGGCTAGGGGAGTCTAAAACTACAGGCCCAGGCTAGGGGAGTCTAAAACTACAGGCCCAGGCTAGGGGAATCTAAAACTAGAGGCCCAGGCTAGGGGAGTCTAAAACTACAGGCCCAGGCTAGGGGAGTCTAAAACTAGAGGCCCAGGCTAGGGGAGTCTAAAACTACAGGCCCAGGCTAGGGGAGTCTAAAACTACAGGCCCAGGCTAGGGGAGTCTAAAACTACAGGCCCAGGCTAGGGGAGTCTAAAACTAGAGGCCCAGGCTAGGGGAGTCTAAAACTACAGGCCCAGGCTAAGGGAGTCTAAAACTAGAGGCCCAAGCTAGGGGAGTCTAAAACTACAGGCCCAGGCTAGGGGAGTCTAAAACTACAGGCCCAGGCTAGGGAGTCTAAAACTAGAGGCCCAGGCTAGGGGAATCTAAAACTACAGGCCTAGGCTAGGGAGTCTAAAACTAGAGGCCCAGGCTAAGGGAGTCTAAAACTAGAGGCCCATGCTATGGGAGTCTAAAACTACAGGCCCAGGCTAGGGGAGTCTAAAACTACAGGCCCAGGCTAAGGGAGTCTAAAACTAGAGGCCCAAGCTAGGGGAGTCTAAAACTAGAGGCCCAGGCTAGGGGAGTGTAAAACTAGAGGCCCTGGCTAGGGGAGTCTAAAACTACAGGCCCAGGCTAGGGGAGTCTAAAACTACAGGCCCAGGCTAGGGGAGTCTAAAACTACAGGCCCAGGCTAGGGGAGTCTAAAACTAGAGGCCCAGGCTAGGGGAGTCTAAAACTACAGGCCCAGGCTAGGGGAGTCTAAAACTACAGGCCCAGGCTAGAGGAGTCTAAAACTACAGGCCCAGGCTAGGGGAGTCTAAAACTACAGGCCCAGGCTAGGGGAGTCTAAAACTACAGGCCCAGGCTAGGGGAGTGTAAAACTAGAGGCCCAGGCTAGGGAGTCTAAAACTACAGGCCCAGGCTAGGGGAATCTAAAACTACAGGCCTAGGCTAGGGGAATCTAAAACTAGAGGCCCAGGCTAGGGGAGTGTAAAACTACAGGCCCAGGCTAGGGGAGTGTAAAACTAGAGGCCCAGGCTAGGGGAGTCTAAAACTACAGGGCCAGGCTAGGGGAGTCTAAAACTACAGGCCCAGGCTAGGGGAGTGTAAAACTAGAGGCCCAGGCTAGGGGAGTGTAAAACTACAGGCCCAGGCTAGGGGAGTGTAAAACTAGAGGCCCAGGCTAGGGGAGTCTAAAACTACAGGCCCAGGCTAGGGGAGTCTAAAACTACAGGCCCAGGCTAGGGGAGTCTAAAACTACAGGCCCAGGCTAGGGGAGTCTAAAACTACAGGCCCAGGCTAGGGGAGTCTAAAACTACAGGCCCAGGCTAGGGGAGTCTAAAACTACAGGCCCAGGCTAGGGGAGTGTAAAACTAGAGGCCCAGGCTAGGGGAATCTAAAACTACAGGCCCAGGCTAGGGGAGTCTAAAACTACAGGCCCAGGCTAGGGGAGTGTAAAGCTACAGGCCCAGGCTAGGGGAGTCTAAAACTACAGGCCCAGGTTAAGGTGAGAGGGGAAAGATATAAAAGGAATGTTTGGGGACAATTTTTTCACACAGTGGGTGCTGTATATGTGGAACGAGCTGCCAGATGAAGTGGCAGAAATAGATTTGTATCTGAGGGGGGAAGCAGGTGGATGTTGTGAATTTTGATATCCAGAGGGCCCACACGAGGTTTGTGAGCACATGGAATTGATAGTACAGGTTGTCTCCGGATTATGAATGCCTGACTTGTATACGGCCCGTACACGCCAGCAAGTGTTTGGGAGATCGACGGGATGGATTTACCGGCAGCTGTGGGGTTGCAGGCATTTTTGTTGGGTACCTTATCTGAGTGGGTGCGTTAAATAACCTAGTTACCACCTGCTGCTCTTGCTCAGCCTACGTTTCCATTTAAATGTATTTCCTGATGGCCACATTTACAGCTTGAGAACTGTTGGCATCACAGTTGGTTCTCAGGAACGGAACCCTGTCATAATCTGGGGTGTAGTTTAGTTTTGAGGTACAGCGCAGAAACAGGCTCTTCGGCCCACCGAGTCTGCGCCGACCAGCGATCCCCACACACTAACACTACCCTACACACATTAGGAACAATTTACATTTATACCAAGCCAATTCACTTACGAACCCGTACGTCTTTGGAGTGTGGGAGGAAATCGAAGAAGGCACCAGTGAAATAGATTCCTGTAGTTTCAGAAAACCCACAAGGTCACGGGGGGAGATGACAAACTCCGTACAGACTGCACCGGTAGTTGGGAGCGAGCCCGGGTCTCTGGTGCTGTAAGTACGAGGGAAGCTGGGACTAGAAGCTGACATCGTCTGAGCCTGATGCCTGCACCCAAGGTTTCCAAAGGAACGAGAGTAAGGTTTCCATAATTCATGTCCATAAGTGATAGGAGCCGAATTAGGCCATTCAGCCCATCAAATCTACACCATCGGTCAATCATGACTGATCTATCTCTCCCTCCTAACCCCATTCTCCTGCCTTCTCCTCATAACCTCTGACACCCGTACTGGTCAAGAATCTATCTCCGCCTTATAAATATCCATTGATGGCCTCCACAGCCTTCTGTGGCAATGAATTCCACAGATTCGCCACCCTCTGACTAAAGAAATCTATCCATCAACAAATCTGCTGTTGAAAATAACTTAAAAATTGCACACAGCAATATTTCAACATATTTATAGTTTGCAGTTTAATAGAATAGGAAGAGTGAATTAATTTTTCCTTATCACCGTTTCGATTTACTGCGCTGTACTGACAATAACGATGGTCCCAGGTCATGGACTCTACCGAGCCCGAGATAGCCTGGTCTGCCCACTTTACACTCCATTGCCCACCCTAGCTTTCTCTCAAAGTGCAGATAATTATTCACACTGCCCCTCTTCGTTCCCAGCTCAGCTCAGCACACGCCTTTACACACTGTCAGAGTTCCCCATTGAAAGCTGCTGCAAAATCACGTGAACCAAGTCCCCCCCCTCAATTCTAGCCATGCCAAATAACAAGATTCTTTCCCTCAATGGACATTTTTTTTGGAATGTATTTAAATGCAAGTATGAAGAGTTGTCAAGTCATATGTATTGTCTTTTTCACAAGTAAGTGAGGTGTAGGCACAATGACAATCTTGAGTATCTGAAGATCTGAAGAAGACCAGTCTGAAGAAGGGTCTCGACCCGAAACGTCGCCTATCTCCTTCGCTCCTTAGATGCTGCTGCACCCGCTGAGTTTCTCCAGCTTTTTGTGTAACCCTTGAGTATCTGTAGTTGCTTGTTTCTCAATGTAAATCTTGCAGCAGCATTACAGGCACAATGACGGACGACACACGGCCACACAAATGATACATAAATTGGGCGGAGCTACTGCCTTACAGCGCCGGAGACCCGGGTTCGATCCTGACTAAGGGTGCTGTCTGTACGGTGTTTGTACGCTCTCCCCGTGACCTGCGTGGGTTTTCTCCGAGATTTCCGGTTTCTTCCCACACTCCAAAGACGTGCAGGTTTGTTGGTTAATTGGCTTAGTATAAAGGTAAATTGTCCCTGGAGTGTGTAGGATAGTGTTAGTGTGTGACGATCGCTGGTCGGTACGGACTCGGTGGGCCGAAGGGCCTGTTTCTCTAAACAAAACTGAAGTACGCAAATGCTACGAGACTGTGAAAAAAGACTGTGGGGGAGAAAAGACATTAGAGTAGACACAATTAGATGCTCTTTGATGGTATTAGACATGCTTCACAATTTTCAGCACTACAATGAAATCTTTCTTGAATATCCTCTGATCCAGAGAGAGCAATCTCGATGCGACAGAGGCCCTCCAATGCTGATTCCGCAGATGTGGTTCCCAGAATGCGGGACATTTCCCAGACAGGGCTTGCTTGCTTGCCCAGTGATCTCCAAGCATCCCCCTTGCTTTTGGGTGGGGAGGGTGTATGTGAAGGGCAGAGATTAGTTTAGAGATACAGCGCGGAAACAGGCTCTTCAGGACAAAGATGAGAAGAAACTTATTTACGTGGTGAATCTGCGGGGCTGTGGAGCGTCGACGTTTGAGTGAACAGTGCGGTAAGGTTCAGACCAAGAGAGTCAAGAGAGTTTATTGTCATATGTCCCAGATAGGACAATGAAATTCTTGCTTTGCATCATAGCAAAAGGATTTGAGTATAGGAGCAGGGAGGTTCTACTTCAGTTGTATAGGGTCTTGGTGAGGCCACACCTGGAGTATTGCGTACAGTTCTGGTCTCCAAATCTGAGGAAGGACATTATTGCCATAGAGGGAGTGCAGCGAAGGTTCACCAGACTGATTCCTGGGATGTCAGGACTGTCTCATGAACAAAGACTGCATAGACTCGGTTTATACTCTCTAGAATTTAGGAGATTGAGAGGGGATCTTATAGAAACTTACAAGATTCTTAAGGGGTTGGACAGGCTAGATGCAGGAAGATTGTTCCCGATGTTGGGGAGGTCCAGGACAAGGGGTCACAGCTTAAGGATAAGGGGGAAATCCTTTAGGACCGAGATGAGAAGGAATTTATTCACACATAGAGTGGTGGGTCTCTGGAACTCTCTGCCACAGAGGGTAGTTGAGGCCAGTTCATTGGCTATATTTAAGAGGGAGTTAGATGTGGCCCTTGTGGCTAAGGGGATCAGAGGGTATGGAGAGAAGGCAGGTACGGGATACTGAGTTGGATGATCAGCCATGATCATATTGAATGGCGGTGCAGGCTCGAAGGGCCGAATGGCCTACTCCTGCACCTAATTTCTATGTTTCTATGTATCAGCACAACGGAATTTAGTAGGCATGGATACAGAATAGATCATATCAGTGTGTCCATATACCATTATATAAATATATACACACATCAATAAATATGCAGATAAAGTGCAAATAAACAGATTGTGGTCTATTAATGTTCAGAGATTTGTTTGAGTTGAGTTTAATAGCCTGATGGCTGTGGGGAAGTAGCTATTCCTGAACCTGGTCGTTGCAGTCTTCAGGCTCCTGTACCTTCTACCTGAAGGTAGCGGGGAGATGAGTGTCTGGCCAGGATGGTGTGGGTCCTTGATGATGCTGCCAGCCTTTTTGAGGCAGGGACTGCGATAGATCCCCTCGATGGTAGGGAGGTCAGAGCCGTTGATGGACTGGGCAGTGTTGACAACTTTTTGTAGTCTTTTCCGCTCCTGGGCGCTCAAGTTGCCGAACCAAGCCACGATGCAAGCGGTCAGCATGCTCTCCACTGTGCATGATATGACGTGTGATGCATTCTCCCAGAGGCGTTGCGTTAAGGGGAGCTGTACTCACCTCTCAAAGCAATACTTTGACCTGCAATCAACTTCCACCACATCACCCTCCTATAACCCATTTTCCTCCTGAACTCCTCCTACACTGCCTTCCTGATCCCTGGGTCCCATCCCTTTCGCTGACACTGGTACTTCCTAAACGCTTTCCTAATGCACGGGCCTTGCAGGTGAGAGATATGAGATATACGTGGCTCAATATGAGAGACGAATGTCCCTCGGGAAAGCATCTCCACTTATAACATGGGGATTCATAAGTTTGTAAGTGATAGGAGCAGAATTAGGCCATTCAGCCCATCAAGTCTACTTCAGTTTTCTATTCCGACACTCTTTATTTTTTTTTTCTTCCACTTATCTTTTATTATTAAATCAAAAATACGAAGTTGTACAAGAATGGAAATATGTATGTATGTATTAGGTACTCAAGTATCACACTATTGTACTTCTAACAAAAAAAAACAACAACGGTAGGGAATTGAAGAATACAGTTGAACAGAGGGATCTGGGAATAACCGTGCATAGTTCCTTGAAGGTGGAATCTCATATAGATAGGGTGGTAAAGAAAGCTTTTGGTATGCTAGCCTTTATAAATCAGAGCATTGAGTATAGAAGCTGGGATGTAATGTTAAAATTGTACAAGGCATTGGTGAGACCAAATCTGGAGTATGGTGTACAATTTTGGTCGCCCAATTATAGGAAGGATGTCAACAAAATAGAGAGGGTACAGAGGAGATTTACTAGAATGTTGCCTGGGTTTCAACAGCTAAGTTACAGAGATAGGTTGAATAAGTTAGGTCTTTATTCTCTGGAGCGCAGAAGGTTAAGGGGGGACTTGATAGAGGTCTTTAAAATGATGAGAGGGATAGACAGAGTTGATGTGGACAAGCTTTTCCCTTTGAGAATAGGGAAGATTCAAACAAGAGGACATGACTTTAGAATTAAGGGACAGAGGTTTAGGGGTAACATGAGGGGGAACTTCTTTACTCAGAGAGTGGTAGCGGTGTGGAATGAGCTTCCAGTGGAAGTGGTGGCGGCAGGTTCGTTGGTGTCGTTTAAAAATAAATTGGATAGGCATATGGATGAGAAGGGTATGGAGGGTTATGGTATGAGTGCAGGCAGGTGGGACTAAGGGAAAAAAGTTGTTCGGCACGGACTTGAAGGGCCGAGATGGCCTGTTTCTGTGCTGTAATTGTTATATGGTTATATGGTTAACAACAAAAAAACACTCAGCTCCAGGCTGGGGAAATTTAACTCCAAAAATAAAAGTCTACTTTAGTTTAGTTTGGAGATGAAGCGCTGAACCAGGTCCTTCCTCCCACTAAGTCCACACCAACCAGCGATCCCCGCACATTAACTCCGCCCTACGCTCATAAGGGACAAGTTACACTTATACCAAGCCAATTAACCTACAAACTTGTACATCTTTGTAGTGTGGGAGGAAAACCGACGATCTCGGAGAGAACCCGCGCGGTCAGGATAGGGTCTACTAGAATCAACCCACTCATCCCTGTTTGACTTGTGCATTGATTGACTACACTCATGTGTCGTGTGGTTTGTGCAGGAAGGAACCGCAGATGCTGATCCACACCGAACATAGACACAAGATGTTGGACTAGCTCAGCGGTCCAGGCAACACCACTGGAGAGTCTAAACAAGGGTCTCGACCCGAAACGTCACCCATTCCGTCTCTCCAGGGATGCTGCCCTGTGCCGTTGAGTTACTCCAGTATTTTGCGTCCATCTCATAGTATGGTTCTACTGGATAGCATGCAAACAGAATTTTTCACTGTTAAAAAAACATTTGGTCAGGTACATGGAAAAGAGAAGTTTGGACGGTTATGGGCCAAACGCAGGCGGGTGTGCCTAGTGCAGATGGGGTTGGTGTGGGCAAGTTGGGCCGAAGGGCCTATGTCCACACTATATGGCTTTGACTATCTCAATGCACGTGAGGATGGTGTACCAATAACAGTTCCCAGATTTCACCCTCATTGCACCAGTCACAGCTTGTTATCTCTTCTTTCCTCCTAAGTCCTCCTTCAGTTCTAACCTATCGAGTTCTGCACTTTGACCCCTCTGGGATTCCCTTCCTACTAGCCCTTCTCTATCCTCCTCTCAGATGCTCCATGAGGCACCCGCTGCCTCTTTGACCAAGCTCATACCTGCAGGTCTTGTTTCCGCGAGGCATTTGGATGTTTCCCTTAATGTCGAAGGTGCCATGCAAGCAATGGCGGTTATTTTTGATATCAAGGGAATGGGGTTTGCAGCGTGGGCTGAATGAAGTGGATTTGTCTCCCTGGTGTCGATTGACTACCAGACAAATATTTGGCAACCCATGATGGGTTGAAGAGGAAAATCGCAGAGAGGAATAGATCGGGTCGATGCAGACTCTCTTGCCCAGAGTAGATGAGTCGAGGATCAAAGGACATAGGTTTAAGGGGAAAAGATTCAATAGGAATCTGAGGGGTACCATATTCACACAAAGGGTGGTGGGTGTATGGAACAAGCTGTCAGAGGAGGTAGTTTAGGCTGGGATTATCCCAACGTTTAAGAAACTGTTAGACAGGTACATGGATAGGACAGGTTTGGAGGAATATGGAGCAAATGCAGGCAGGTGGGGCTAGTGTAACTGGGACATTGTTGGGCGGTATGGGAAAGTTGGGCCGAAGGGCCTGTTTCCACACTGTATCTCACTGTGACTATGACTCTACCACCAGGAGACTGATGTTATGTCTTTTGGCTTTCCAGGGAGCGGCGTTTCATTGCGAAGCAGGAGCAGGGGCAAGAATCGAACGTTGGAGGACTCTAGAGGTAATATTGGATTAAGCTCTCACCGTTAGTCCACGTGGATAAGTTACAACGGCCAGGCTGGAATCTCGGACTGTGCTGGGCGCTAACCCAAGATGGGATAAAGTAGGGATACGGGCACTGGCAGCTGGAACAAAAATAAGCTGGGGTGCCTGATCCTGCTGCTGCCTACCAGGGTGCATTGTCAAAGCTGTCCGCAGCCACACCCGGTCCTGCGTATCAGAATATCGTCCCGTACAACTGCGCGCAGGGGGCCACCAGAACAAGGCTTGGTGAGCCGGCAGCATCCGTGCAAGTCACGGCTCAAAGCAGAGACTGTTTTTGTACATTTTATTACAAAAAGTAAATGTAACCACCTATGGTGATAATATATACAATTCAAAACAACACCGCAGAAACCCACCAACAACACAAACTCACTCAATTATCTAAACAAATATTCTTATAAACTAAATATACTGCTACACAACTATATCATAATCCTCGTCAAGGATGCATTCCACCCCCCCCCCCCTCCCGGCACCCAGCGGTCCCGGAAATCTACTCCCAGGGCACCCGTGGACAGCACGTAGTCCTTTTCTAGTACCTCCCGGGTGCGGGGTCACCCCGGAAAAGGGGCAGGCAGCCGGCTCGGGCAGAGCCCTGCTCCGCCTGGCACCGTAACTCGCAGATGGCCAGCTTGGCCAGGCCCAGGAGCAACCCAACCAGCACATCATCAGCTCTACCCTCTCGCCTACGCACAGGGCGTCCAAATATGAGGACGGTGGGTGTGCAGAGGCTGTTGTTAGTGGCAGCAAATTCACCTCAATAGAAGTATTAAATGAGTGGGATTCAATGTCCCCCTTCCCCCTTCCCCCCTCCCATCTGCCTTTTTCTGCAAATATACCTCGCCATACAAAAGCTTGAGTCGAGAATAGAAATGCCTCTCAGCGGCAAACACCCCGGTTCGATCCTGACCTCGAGTGCTATCTGTGTGGAGTTTGTACGTTCTTTGTGACCACGTGGGTTCCCTTCGGGTGCTCCGGTTCCCAACCGCAGTCCAAAAACATGCAGGTCAGTAGGTTAATTGGCCTGTGTATGTTGCCCCTAAGGTGGACGGGAAAGTGGGGGCTGGCGTAGACTCATTTGGCAAAGGACCCGTTTCCACATTGTATCCTTCAATCAACCGATCACTAAGAGCTTCTTCTAACAGTTTCTGTGTTTGACTTGGCCGCTTGTGGAGCCCCCATTCTTTAATTTAGTTTTGAGATACAGCACAGAAACAGGCCCTTCGGCCCACCGAGCCCACTCCGGCCAGCGATCCCCGCATACTAGCACCATCCTACACACTAGGGACAATTTTACACCTACAGCAAGCCAATTCATCTACAAACTTGCACGCCTTTGGAGTGTGGGAGGAAACTGCCAATCTGAATAAAAACCCACGCAGGTCACGGGGAGAACTCCGTGCAAACTCCGTGCAGACAGCACCCGTAGTCGGGATTGAACCCGGGTCTCTTGCGCTGTAAGGCAGTCGCTCTACCCCTGCGCCACCGTGCTGCCCTTTTAAATTTTATTCTGGTCTGGTGTCTTGTGTTTACGCAGCTCGGAAGGGCCCAGACGGGGCAATCATCGCCAACAACTACTGTGACTTCTGCCTGGGTGGGTCGAACATGAACAAGAAGACGGGCAGGGCAGAGGAGCTGGTTTCCTGCTCTGACTGTGGCCGCTCTGGTAGGTGCACCCATGAAATATTATCAGATGAGCCTTAACCTGACCCGAGGCAGCCACTGATTAGATCAGTTCCTGCCCGCCCTTTTCATGCACTTGTACACCCGGCAATCTGGTGAACACGTACAGGTGCCGGGTGAGTTCTCAGAACAAAACTAGCACCCTGAGGATAGGCGTGAGGTGCTATTTTTAAAGTGACATGCTTCTCCACTAGATCAGTATCTGTGCTGCATTGGTGATAATATTGAACATAACACGCAGACCAGAGCTGGAACTCGAGACGTTAAACTGAGAGACCATTCAAGTCTGAGTATTAAACTTCAAGATGATTGGACTTTAAAAACTAATTCTAATGCATCTTTAAAAACTGCATTTAACAAATCGCTAGTTCACTTTAAACAGACAGCTAGCATGGTGTTTCAACTATAACACTAATATAGTGGTCACTAACTACTCAATGGTTAGTGACACCTACCCTAACTTGTGGGACTGGGTGTGGGGTCAGGGATAGCTATTCAACCCTCATCTTACTTGAATTTTTCATGCAGTCTAAACAGAATCTTTGTTTTCAGTCTGTAATTTAAAAAAGTGAACTGCAGATGCTGGTTTATACCAAAGATAGACACAAAATGCTGGAGTAACTCAGTGGGTCAGGCAGCATCTCGGGAGAGTGTGGACAGCAGTCTGAGGAAGGGCCCCAACCTGAAACGTCACCTATCCATGTTCTCCAGAAATGCTGCCTGACCCGCTGAGTTACTCCAGCATTTTGTGCCTATCCTTGTTTTCAGTTCTTCACCCTGTTTCTTCATTGGACTCTTACGCTGCACGCATCAATGAAAAATCATGAGAATGATAAACTAATTTTGCTCCAAAGCTTATGTTAAAAACGCATTTAAAAAAAAAGTGGGTCTGATCTCCTATGGAACCTTCTTCCCATTCTGTACAGCGTTAAAACTGAAAGCAAACCTCCTGCAGTTGATTCTCACACCTTGTCTGCCAGGCGCTTGGGTTAACTCTGTTAGTTTAGTTAGAGATACAGCGTGGAAATAGGCCCTTCGGCCCACCTAGTCCGCGCTGACCAGCGATCACCCTGTATACTAGCACTATCCTACACACTAGGGACAATTTACAATTTTTTCTCGAAACCGATTACCTACAAGTCTGCATGGGATTTAGGAGGAAACCAGAGCCCCCCCCCCCCCCCAGAGAAAACCCACGCGGGGAGGACCTACAAATTCCGTACAGACAGCACCCGCAGTCTTAAGGATTCAAGGAGTAGGGTGGGGGGAGGAAGAGCCCTCTTGCTCAAGGTGGAAGACTTTAGATTCATGTGTAGCCTCAGAGATGGGAAGTCTAACATGGGCAGGCCTACACAGTGAATGGCAGGACTCTGGGGAGTGTTGTAGAGCAGAGGGATCTAGGAGTGCAGGTGCATGGTTCCTTGAAGATGTAGTCGCAGGTATATAGGGTGGTCAAAACAACTATTGGCACATTGGTCTTCATAAGTCAGGTATTGAGTCTTGAAGGTAGACCCTAACCCCTAACCCTAACTCAGCGGGTGAGGCCATTCCTTCTCTCCACAGATGCTGCCTCACCCGCTGAGTTACTCCAGCATTTTGTGTCTACCTTCGATTTTACCAGCATCTGCAGTTCTTTCTGAAACACAATATATTGAGTATAGAAATTGGGAGGTCAAATTGCAGTTGTATAAGGCCGTATTTAGAGTATTGGGCACCACGTTATAGGAAAGATGTTGCCAAGCTGGGCAGGTTTGGAGGAATACAGAGCAAATGCAGGCAGGTGGCACTAGTGTAGCTGGGACAGTGTGGGCAAGTTGGGCCGAAGGGCCTGTTTTCACAATGTGTCGCTCTATGACTCTATGAGTGCTGTGTTTCAGTGCTGAGGCAGTGCCAGCCTTTCAGATGAGCTGCCCCTCTGAGGGTGGGGACATTGGTCAAGGGCCTCTCTGCCACAGATTGCAGGGCACAGTCCTAAAACAAAAGAACAGAGAAGTTATTGCCCTGTGCAATATTAATTTCTCAAACACTCTATCATCTGACCGCTGACACAGCCTTATGGGGAGTTTCACTTTGTAATCTGGCTGCCGTCTTTCTGAGGTTGTAACGGCAACCTAATGGGTTGCAAAGGGCTTTGATAGAGATTTGAAAAGATACAATATCAAAGTAAGATTTTATCTCCTACCACTCCCCCACCCTCCTCCAAATAGTTAGTGAGAACCATGTCTGACGAATTTTGTAGCTACACATAGACGAGTGTGAATCCTGACCTGTGGTTGTTGTGCATTCTAACCGCCGCTGTTGAAGAGGAAAGAGAAAAACGAACGCACTCAAGATAAAACATTAAAAAGGTCCACAAGTGTTTAATTAACCACAAAGAGAGAGAAAGAGAGATGGGATAGACACAAAAAGCTGGAGTAACTCAGCGGGACAAGCAGCATCAGGAATAGGTGACGTTTCAGGTCGAGGCCCTTCTAGTAACGATGATAAAGGAAACAGGCCATTGTTAGCCGTTTGTTAGGTGAAAACAAGAAGCTAGTGCGACTTGGGTGGGGGAGGGATAGAGAGAGAGGGAATGCTGGGGCTACCTGAAGTTAGAGAAGTCAACATTTGTACCACTGGTGTTAAAGAAGGAACTGCAGATGCTGGAGAATCGAGAGTACACAAAAGGCTGGAGAAACTCAGCGGGTGCAGCAGCAGCAGCATCTAAGGAGCGAAGGAGATAGGCGACGTTTCGGGTCGAGACCCTTCTTCAGACCACTGGGCTGTAAGCTGCCCAAGCGAAATATGAGGTGCTGTTCCTCCAATTTGCGTCTAGCCTCAGTCTGACAATGGAGAAGTCCTAGGACAGAAAGATCTGTGTGGGAATGGGAAGGAGAATTAAAGTGTTTAGCAACCGGGAGATCAGGCAGGTTCAGGTGGGCTGAGCAAAGGTGTTCAGTAGGAAAGGCGATCGCCGTTGAATGCTGTTGAGGTGGTTGATGGTGGGATTTGGCAGCTTTCAAGACCGCTTGCCCCAACAGTGATTATTTCTATTTAGACATCTCTAACACTGTGTATTACCAGCTCGGTTTAAATTAACCTTAATGGCATCTTTTTAAACAACAGGAGCATGTGAATAGACTGAGCTGTCCAAATACTATGAAACATTTTAATACCCTTGGGCTACTGTGCATTATTACCATCCCATTCTCCAAATACAATGAATAAAAAATGTTAGGTTCACTTTATTACTAGATCTATTATTGTCTTGTATACCAAGGTATACTGAGAAGCTTTGTTTAGCTTGCGATCCAATCAAATGATATAATATGATACATAAATACAACCACGCCAAAGGCACTTTATAAGCTTAACACATGCAGCAAACTGGCTGTGGTTTAAAAAAACGATGTTGGAATTATTTTGTGCATAAGTGTTAGAATTCTTCAATCTAGCAATGAAAGGGGCTGTTCCATTTTTGTTTTAAGCCATATTATGTTTTATATTATCTCATTGATTAGCTTTTTAACCCTTTCGCTGTCTGGCAAATAACAACATAGCAGGGTTTGAGATTAAGAGGAGTTAGCTAGTTTAGATATTGTGATTGATTTTTAAAAAAAAATCATTTTGTGTGTGAGAGTGTGTGTGTGTGTGTGTGTGTTTTACTGAACCCATGTGCTGATATGTACATCATCATACATGTTAGCTTACTTTGGACAAGGAGCCGTTAAGGAGCCGGACTTGCGCACGGCAGAGGACTTGTTTGCTGTCTCATCTGAAAGCGATGCTTCCACGTTTCATGGCTTTGACGATGAGGATATGGACGAGCTGCTATCAACCAACAGTGCCCTCCCGCCTAGTAACGATGCAAATCACACGTGCAGCGGCTAAGTGAGCCATGGTGGTGACGACCTGCCCCGCCCGCCACAAACCGACCCATCAACTCGGGCAGGATTTAATGAATGGTGTTGACAACAGTGGAAGCCGCCTGGAGCCGAAACGAAACGTTTCTGCTGAAGTCTAGACCTTTTTTTTGTGTGTGAAATTGAGCAGAGTTGACGCTTTTAATCGTTCATCCGTAAACACGATGAATCTTGTCACTTCGAAGATGATCGGGATTTGCTTTTGACTTGGGATTTTATTTTTTATTTTTTTTAAAGCAACAAACAAAAAAAGACACTTGGTTGACTTTAAATGAGTGAATCGGTGGGGAACACAGGGCTATGCGGGCTGCTTCGTTCCTTGCACAGTGCAACGGCCTACAGTCAGTTCTCCTCCCTCATGCGGGGTAGAGTTAGCCAATGCATCGGAGTTGGGACCCTCTTCGCCAGAGGATTGCACACCTCTAACACCTGTAGTCCTCGGCTTTTTCAGTGGAGGTGGAAGAAGCAGTTGTGTCTTTGGAGAACACAGTCCACCTCCAAGGTCAACTCCCCCCGCCCTCCCCCACCCCCCCCCCCCCCCCTCGTTGACCGTCTCATTCATCTGAATTGGCCTGGTGGTGCTACCCAGCGCTAAGATCCATGCGGGGGGCGACTACTGAGAGGACCACGACCCTTGAGCACAGGTTCTTTGCCCGAGAAATATAATGACACCACCAACCTCACATCTTGTTAACTTGAAAAGAAGTCATCAATAACCTCGCAAGGTATGTGAGCACGGTTTTTGTTTTAACTTGTTTTTAATTGAAAATATGTTTCATCAGTTGCATGATTAGATCTAATGGGGTGGGGGTGTGTGTGGGGGGGGGGGGGGGTTGCCCCTGTTGGAGCAGTCGCCAAGATGTGAGCTGGCCATGTATTTTCCGTAACCAAGTTGCCAGCTTGACTGTTTTAAAATGGATGAATGAAGCTGTAAAAAAGACTTTGCCTTCTAAACAAACAGCTGTCCTCTGCCCTTCCTTCACCAGACATCCCAGATGGCGGTGGTCACCATGCACACTAGTCCTCAGAGGAGAAAAGGAAGGGGAGAATTGTGACCACCTCTAGCCTCCCAGATCCTCATTAATGGCAGCCAGCCTCGGGAATCCGCTGAGCACTCTAGCTGTGTGAAGGAAGACTGCTTTCTTTGACAATTAGATTTGGAAACCTTAAATCAGGCCTTCTGCGGTAGAGGAGGGCAACGGAGAGCAAAGGACTGATCACACTTGGCAATATTTGACAATTTAGCCAAAATAAAAGTTTTTTATGTAGATACCTTGCTTCCTTTAAAAAGGAAATGGATCTTTTTTTAATATGGGTATGGCGGCTGTTTTGCCCGATGAACCCTTAGAAAAAGCGTCAACTCTGCCCAGTTTTTGTTATCAAGGCCATTTGATTGAATCTGAATAGGAGTGCTACAATGTGGATGTGGTAAGTGTCAGATATGTGCATAGCCCGTCTGGAGGACTAGCCTTACTTTCTATTTATTAATTAGTCTCACAGTATTCTGCTGTAACTCCCTCCCTCCGCCCTTTGTGATGAAGTTATGGTATTGTCACCATCAACTAACCTGGATGCTCTTGTTTGTTGTACACAATGTTAAATGTATAAAAAAAAAGAGTTCTTTATAAAGCTGATTAAAATGCTGCGGAGCTTATGAAATCTTTATTTGTTAGAAAAATAAATTGCCGAATGGTCTCACAATTGTGTCCAATTTCTCTGTGTTTTTTTTTTTAATTTTTGATGGTTATTTAATTTGTACTTGCACTTAATATTGGGTTGGATACTGTTGTACAAGCGGCTGTTCTAATGGTTGGTGTAGCTGTAGATTAGCTAGGACAGACATGCATTCTACACAGCAGCCCTGCCCAGCAGCGAAAGGGTTAATTACTCAATTAAATCGTTTTTGTTCCTGAATCTTATTCATTTTTCTTTTTTAGCCATGTGTATTTCATCTCTCGTTCACCCTGACTCCTCCACCGTCATAGTTTGGCCATTGTGGTTTTTTTTTGGTGGGGAGTGGTTACCTCACTAACCTCATCTTATCGTCTCACCCACACTTACTCTCAGTTCTTCACCCCTCCTTATCTCCCCCCACCATCCCTAGCTCTTGCCACCTCCATCTTTCCTCTTCATCATCCATTTCCCATTTTCATTCTCTCTTCCCCAATCCTCCCCCCTCACCCCACCTTGACTCTCTCTCGCTCCCCCTGGCCTTCACTTCCTTTAAATGCTCTCCCCCCCCCTCACCTTCTCTCCTGTTAGCTTCCTCTCAACCTCTCTCTCCCTGTCCTCTTCTCTCACTGCTTCCTCTCTGCACTTTCACTTGCTTTGCTAAACTTTTCCCCCCTTCTCTCTCCCCTTTCACTCCTCCTTGCCCTCTCTCCCCCTTCTCTCTCCCCTTTCCCTCCTCCTTGCCCTCTCTCTCCCCTTCTCTCTCCCCTTTCACTCCTCCTTGCCCTCTCTCTCCCCCCTTCTCTCTCCCCTTTCCCTCCTCCTTGCCCTCTCTCTCCCCCTTATCTCTCCCCCTTTCCTTCCTCCTTGCCCTCTCTCCCCTTTCCCTCCGCCTTGCCCTCTCTCCCCCCCTTCTCTCTCCCCTTTCACTCCTCCTTGCCCTCTCTCCCCCCTTCTCTCTCCCCTTTCACTCCTCCTTGCCCTCTCTCCCCCCTTCTCTCTCCCCTTTCACTCCTCCTTGCCCTCTCTCCCCCCTTCTCTCTCCCCTTTCACTCCTCCTTGCCCCCTCTCCCCCCTCCTCTCTCCCCTTTCCCCCCTCTCTCCCCCTTCTCTCCCCTTTCCCTCCTCCTTGTCCTCTCTCTCTCACCCCCTCTCTCCGCTCACTCTACCCTCCATTCCTCCCTTACCTTCTCACATCGCCCCGTCATCCTCTCTCCTCCCCGTCTTTCCCCCTTTCTTATTTCTGTGCACTCTAGCCCTTCTTTGCATCCCCTCTCTCTCTCTCCCTCTTCCCCTCTCCCTCCTCCCATCTCTCCCTCATCCCATCCTCCTCCCATCTCTCCTTCCCCCCTCTTTCCGCACCCCTCTCCTTTCACCCCCAAACATTCCCCACTCTTTCTCCCCCACCCCCCGTCTTTCCCACCTCCCTCTCTCCTGCTCTGTGCCTCCCCCCTGCTCTCTCTCTCCAGCTCCCCCTCCCCCACTCTTTCTCCCCCACCCTCCTCTTTCCCACCCCCCCCCCCCCTCTCTCTCTGCGACTCAGGAAATGGTATGTAAACGTCTCCTGTTTGTTGCATCCCCCCAGGTCACCCCTCCTGTTTGCAGTTCACAGTCACTATGACTGCAGCTGTGAAAACCTATCACTGGCAATGTATTGAGTGCAAATCCTGCAGCCTGTGCGGGACTTCCGAGAATGACGTAAGTTTTTATTTTACCTGTCCATCGTCTATCACATATGAATAAAACACTTTGGTTGGAATCCATTTCTCTTGTGGTTGTGGGCCATGGGTTTAATTACTGATGAGACTGTTTCCCCCAGCACCATGCTAGTGTGCTCAGCAGTGCTTCGGGGTGGCCCTGGTCCATTGCCGTGCCCAAAGTGTGGGACTAAGACTAGACTAGGATAATAATTGGGACCCCTCAACTGTTGAATCACAAGTGATTGAGCCTCTGCAGCGATTGGCGTAGCTCAAACCAGCCCTGTTCTCCATTTGGGTTCCAATCCATGGACTGCATTCCGCTGCACTCCAGCTCGGCGGATTGCCAGGTGAGCCGGTGGCAAGTCCATGTGGTCTCTGACCGTTACGGACCCCTCCACATCAGTGAGTGAAACATTTCTGATCTTGAAGCACCCCGCGAAGCACGCTGCTGTCTGGAGCTCTGAGAGCGGTAAGGCTATGCGGTCAACAATGTAACGTCCTGGCTTGACGTGTTGCTGCCTTTCTTGGTATTCAGGGTAGAGAGGGTCTGGCCGGCAGCCAACACACCTTCATTAGACTTTCTGTGCCGGGGGTTAGACACAAAAAGCTGGAGTAACTCAGCGGGACAGGCAGCATCACTGGAGAGAAGGAATGGGTGACGTTTCGGGTCGAGACCCTTCTCCAAGGACAAGGCACTAAAAGCTGGAGTAACTCAGCGGGACAAGGCAGCATCACTGGAGAGAAGGAATGGGTGACGTTTCGGGTCGAGACCCTTCTTCAGGGACAAGACACAAAAAGCTGGAGTAACTCAGCGGGACAAGGCAGCATCACTGGAGAGAAGGAATGGGTGACGTTTCGGGTTGAGACCCGTCTTCTGTGTCAGAGGTTATGTGGAGAAGGCAGGAGAATGGGGTTAGAAGGGAGAGATAGATCAGTCATGATTGGATGGTGGAGTAGACTTGATGGGCCGAATGGCCTAATTCTGCTCCTATCACATGATCTTATGGACTTCAGTGCATGGTTAAAACCACGTTATTCTCCCTTCACCCCGATGTGGTCAGGTCCCACCCACAGAGATCAGCCGATGGCTGCAAGGGTAACGTTACACAGCTCTTTCTAACCATTTGGTTAAGGCACACAACTCTAAAGGAATCGAGAATTTGGCGTTCAGGTCACTTGAAAGTGCACAAGAGTTATATCAACCTGGAGAAAATATAGATGTGAGACTCTGCGGTCCGTCGTATCTCTGTCATGTCGACCTCACACTGACTCCAGCATTCTCGCAACCTGAGCCTCAATGATGAGCTGTACTTACATCGTAAGAGATCGGGTTCCGACACGAGTGTGTGCAAACTGTGCCAAAGGCTTCCCTTGCAGTGTGCGGCACGGTGGCGCAGCGGTAGAGCTACTGCCTTACAGCGCCGGAGACCCGGGTTCCATCCTGACTGCCGGGTGCTGTCTGTGCAGAGTTTGTACGCTCTCCCCGTGACCTGCACCGGGTGTTCTCCGAGATCTACAGTTTCCACCCACATTGCAAACACGTACAGGTTTGTAGGTCAATTGGCTTGGTATCAATGTAAAATTGTCCCTGGTGTGTGTAGGATCGTGCGGGGATCGCTGGTCGGTGCGGTCTCGGTGGGCCGAAGGGCCTGTTTTGGCGCTGCATCTATAAACTAAACTGAAACTAAACTCCGGAAGAGCATTCGCTACCTTTGACAAACGTTGAGTCAGTGTAAATTTTCATGTTGTTTTACAGATTTCTGTTGGAGCATCACTGTGTCTGTCTTTAACAATTGTTAACGCCAAACCTTACTAAATAGCTACGACAGGAAGAGAAGGGAAACTAACTGTGTAGGAAGGAGCTGCAGATGCTGGTTTACACCGAAGATAGACACAAAATGCTGGAGTAGCTCAGCGGGACAGGCAGCGTCTCTGGGGAGAAGGGAATGGTGACGTTGATATGTGAAGAAATGTGAGGTTATCCACTTAGGTGGCAAAAACAGGAAAGCAGACTAATATCTAAATGGAGGCCGATTAGGAAAAGGGGAGATGCAGCGCGACCTGGGTGTCATGGTACACCAGTCATTGAAAGTAGGCATGCAGGTGCAGCAGGCAGTGAAGAAAGCCAATGGTATGTTAGCTTTCATAGCAAAAGGATTTGAGTATAGGAGCAGGGAGGTTCTACTTCAGTTGTACAGGGTCTTGGTGAGACCACACCTGGAGTATTGCGTACAGTTCTGGTCTCCAAATCTGAGGAAGGACATTATTGCCATAGAGGGAGTGCAGAGAAGGTTCACCAGACTGATTCCTGAAATGTCAGGACTGTCTTATAAAGAAAGACTGGATAGACTCGGTTTATACTCTCTAGAATTTAGGAGATTGAGAGGGGATCTTATAGAAACTTACAAAATTGTTAAGGGGTTGGACAGGCTAGATGCAGGAAGATTGTTCCCCATGTTGGGGAGGTCCAGGACAAGGGGCCACAGCTTAAGGATAAGGGGGAAATCCTTTAAGACCGAGATGAGAAATACTTTTTTCACACAGAGAGTGGTGGGTCTCTGGAACTCTCTACTACAGAGGGTAGTTGAGGCCAGTTCATTGGTTATATTTAAGAGGGAGTTAGATGTGGCCCTTGTGGCTAAAGGGATCAGGGGGTATGGAGAGAAGGCAGGTACAGGATACTGAGTTGGATGATCAGCCATGATCATATTGAATGGCGGTGGAGGCTCGAAGGGCCGAATGGCCTACTCCTGCACCTATTGTCTATGTTTCTGTTTCTATGAGTCCCTTCTACCTGAACCAGTTTGTACCAGATTGGTGACTAAATGATCTTTGGTCATTTGTACTCATCACCAACCAACGTTCACAATATAAAAATAATTCTGGGTTGAATATTTGACATGATAGGTGAAAGTGGTGGAAATCTTCGACAGGGCAGGCAGTGTCTGTGGAGAGAGAAATGGTTAATGCTTAAGGTTAAAAATCCAGTCAAGAGCTGGGTTAAAGAAAGCAAGCTGGTTATAGGCTGCAGGGAGGTTGGGGATGGATAGGAGCAAGGAAAAACCTCTGATGGGGCAGGATTGTTGTGGGGAGAAGCTGCAAATGAGTAGTTAATGGAGGCATTTTAAAGAAGAGGTGTCTTAGCAGGTCGGGCAGCATCTGTTCCCAGTTCAAATGCCTCAGCGTTTTCACCTCAATGTACTTGAACAACGAAGCATGTTCTCAACACGATTTGTGCAAGTTGTGGTGGTGCAGGCTCTAAGGGCCTACTGCCCACTCCCACTCCTGCTTCTTATATTACCCCCACAATTCGCAGTAAGAGATCTGTGTCAACCATTCTTGAGCCAACAACACAAGTGCTGGAGGAAACTCATTGGATCAAGCAATAGACAATAGACAATAGGAGCAGGAGGAGGCCATTCGGCCTATCGAGCCAGCACCGCCATTCAATATGATCATGGCTGATCACCCACAATCAGTACCCCGTTCCTGCCTTCCCTCCATATCCCTGACTCCGCTATCTTTAAGAGCTCTATCTAACTTTCTCTTGGAAGCATCCAGAGAATTGGCCTCCACTGCTTTTGAGGCAGAGAATTCCACATTCATAGAAACATAGAAACATAGAAAAATAGGTGCAGGAGTAGACCATTCGGCCCTTCGAGCCTGCACCGCCATTCAATGTGATCATGGCTGATCATCCAACTCAGTATCCCGTACCTGCCTTCTCTCCATACCCCCGATCCCTTTAGCCACAAGTGCCACATCTAACGCCCTCTTAAATATAGCCAATGAACTGGCCTCAACTACCTTCTGTGGCAGAGAATTCCAGAGACTCACCACTCTCTGTGTAAAGAATGTTTTCCTCATCTCGGTTCTAAAGGAATTCCCCCTTATCCTTAGACTGTGAGCCCTTGTTCTGGACTCCCCCAACATCGGGAACAATCTTCCAGCATCTAGCTTGTCCAACCCCTTAAGAATTTTGTAAGTTTCTATAAGATCCCCCCTCAATCTTCTAAATTCCAGCGAGTACAAGCCGAGTCTATCCAATCTTTCCTCATATGAAAGTCCTGACATCCCAGGAATCAGTCTGGTTCCCAGGAATGACAATTCTCTGGGTGATAAAGTTTTTTCCTGATCTCTGTTCGAAATGGCCTGCCCCTTATTCTTAAACTGTGGCCCCTGGTTCTGAACTAACCCAATATCTGAAACATGTTTCCTGCCTCTAGCGTGTCCAATCCCTTAATAATCTTATTTGTTTCAATAAGATCCCCTCTCATCCTTCTAAATTGCAGTGTGTACAAGCCCAGTCGCTCAATTTTGTTCAACATTTGACAGTCCCGTCATCCCAGGAATTAGGCTCATGAACTTACGCTGCACTCCCTCAATAGCAAGAATGTCCTTCCTCAAATTTGGAGACCAAAACTGCACACAATACTCCTGGTGCGGTCTCACTAGAGCCCTGGACAACTGCGGAAGGACCTCTTTGCTCCTATACTCAACTCCTCTTGTTATGAAGTCCTACATCTTTCCGATGCAGAAGTCAGACCTCAACAGGGGGGTTTGTTCCTTTGTACACTTATGCAGTTCCCTCAACTAATTCCAGGCCGGCCGAGATGTGGAGATCTTCCTCTGCCCCTTCGCCTCTGGGTCTTTTTCTGTATTAAGGAGCCCTCACCTTTGGGGGAAAAAAGGTATCCAGGGAGAATGGGGCCGTTCAGGAATCAAAGTGGTCATCTCTGCATGGAGCCATAGGAGATAGGCAAGTTCCTCAATAAGTATTTCTCCTCTGTTTAGCAATGTTACAACATTTTGAGATTTTAAAAATCAAGTCTGCAATTTATCTCATCAAATAAAGCATAAAAGGAAGTTTAATTTGACACCTAATTCATTTTCATATCTTCAGTATCAAAAAGTTATGGCCATTTTCATACTCGGAAATTAGCATCTTGTTCCCTATTGCTTTTCCATTGACTTAACACAAAAGTTGTGATCAAGGACAGTCAAAAGCCCATAACGTTCTTAAACATTAAGAGAACTGAATGAATTTTTCAGTTATTATAGATTGAAGCATTCTCAGACAAAATAAAACAACCTTACTTGGATGACCTGAAATTAAAGCATATAATTAGTTAGTTACCTAATTGTAGCTAATTACAAAATTCAATTACTAGATCTAAACATGTATCCATTTCTTAAGAAAAGATTACCATTTTTAAAAAGTCTAAGTATCCAAATAACATTCACACAATAATTCACAATATAACATGATTTTTAAATCTCATTGTCATGAATATATAGGCCAAATGGAAGGAATTTAGTGTTTAATTCCCGTAAATTAATGAGCATATTAATAATCTTGTGAATGGGTTTTTGTGGAACGCGATCGTTTGGAACGTTGCGGTTGCGGTGAATTTAAACCCCATATTGGCAGGAAAAACACTGCCGGTTCGTATGGGTCTTAAGTCACCTTTTTGCAATGTGAAATGTTGATTAAAGGCATCCTTAGAAGCAAATTTATATGAAAAAATAAACGGTGTACCTTGCCTTGTCCCCTACATGAGATCCGTCCCGTTGTCGGCATTGACGGCGTTGGCGGCATTAGAAGATGATTCTTAATTTACTACTGCTATTAAATTATCCCGCGCTAATTATATTAAACTTAATAAAACGGCAGTCGAAGCGATTTTTCTTCAGCAACTAAACAGTCTGTTCAAATTCGATTTGAATAGTCTGAAGAAAAATCCCATTTTAAACCCGCCCCCCTCTCAAAGGCGCCAAAGTCGCGCACACGGGCAGTGGCAGAACTGCAGCGCCACTGAAGGTAAGTATTGTAACATACCTACTCTGTGTTTAACGTGGAGAAAGACATGAGGACTCACAGGAAATTGGGGCAGTCAATGGAGGTGACAAGGCCAGTCAGTCTTACAGTCAAGGAGGTGCTGAAGGTCCTAACGTGAATGTTTACGAGGATGTTGCCAGGACTAGAGGGTGTGAGTATAGGGCAAGGTTGAGTACACTGGGTCTCTATTCCATGGAGCGTAAGAGGATGAGGGGAGATCTTATCGAGCTATACAAACTCATGAGAGGAATAGATCGAGTAGATACACAGAGTCTTTTACCCAGAGTAGGGGAATCGAGGACCAGAGGACATAGGTTCAAGGTGAAGGGGAAAAGATTCAATAGGAATCCGAGCGGATAACATTTTCACACAGAGGGTGGTGGGTGTATGGAACAAGCTGCCAGAGGAGGTAGTTGAGGCTGGGACTATCCCATTGTTTAAGAAACAGTTGGACAGGTACATGGATAGGACGGGTTTGGAGGGATATGGACCAAGCGCAGATGGGACTAGGGTAGCTGGGACATTGTTGGCCGGTGTGGGCGAGTTGGGCCAAAGGGCCTGTTTCCACACAGTATCACTCTATGTGTCTATGACTTTATGTATGAAGGTAGACAAATCTCCCGGGCATGACCTGATATGAGGCATGATTCGTAAGTTTGCAGATGACAATAAAGAGGGTGGTTTTGTAGATAGCGAAGAAGGTGGTCAGAAATTGCAGCACGAACTTGATTGATTGGGCCAGTGGTGCTGAGGAATGGTTAATGGCTTTGAATACAGATAGGTGTGAGGCAGGCACGTGCCGTGAGTAATTACTCAGGGTAGGCACTCAGTCCGCTTTAAAAAAAATTAAACCGCGCATGCGCAGATTGTTATCGCCGATAAATAAATAAATAAATAGATTAAAAACAGTGACATTTCAATTTGCCCTTCCTAGGCTTCCTAGTCCTAGCCAATTGGGGGAACAGTTCCTTTCACAGCATGTGGAGAGTCTGTGCCAGGGGTAAAGTTGTGGGGAGGGCACGAGTGTTGAGAAGGAGGGTGTCGGGGATAATGCCAGTAACTCACTCACTCACCGCTACCGCAGCTCTCCGGGCGCGAAGCCACGCACTGTAGCTGGGGATAGAAGCAGCTCGGGGAGCGGCCACCGGGACCCGACAGCAGAACTGGCCGCCACTTCAGCGCCTTCTGCCGGCCCGCTCACCTTCGGCCAGCTCTCCGTCTGAACACCTGTCACCTGCCATTCGCCGACTTCGCTCATGTCAGCGACTTCCTGAAAATCCTTAAATTCCCACAGCCGAGTAACCTCAATCCAGTGAGGCCAGCGAACGGCAGGAGAGAGATTTTTAGACGGAGAGCTGCCAGAGGTGAGCGGGGACCGGCAGAAGGTGCTAAGGTGGCAGCTGGTTCCGCTGTCCGGCCCGGCGACCGCTCAGCCACACGAGCTACTCCTCTCTCTCCCCCCCCCCCTCCGGCCTCAATGCCTTGTCATCCCACGCCTCCGTGCAAGTAGCATCGCAAGTGGCATTATGCCAATCCCCTCATTCATAACATTAGTGCCCTTCCTGCAACTTAACCCCGGGCCAGACTCGCCAAACGCTGAGAAAGGAGCTCTCCCCCCACCCCAACACCCCGGGAAATACAGTTTCCTTGGCAATACTACCTTGCCTACCCTGACGGCACGTGCCTGGTGTGAGGTGTTGCATTTTGGCAAGCCCAGGCAGGGCAGAACCTACACAGTGAATGGCAGGGCTCTGGGGAGTGTTGTAGTGCAAAGGGGCCTAGGAGTTCAGGTACATAGTTCCTTGAAAGTGGTGTCACAGATGGATAGGGTAGTCAAGAAGGCTTTTGGCACGTTGACCTTCATTAGTCAGGGTGGAGTATAGAGGTTTGGAGGTTATGTTACAATTATACAAAACATTGGTGAGGTCATGTGTGGAGCATTGTGTTCATTTTTGGTCGCTCTATTCTGGGAAAAGTTGTTGTTAAGCTGGAAAGGGTACAGAGAAGATTTACAAAGTTGTTGCCAGGACTGGAGTGCCTAAGCTATAGGGAGAGGCTGAGCAGGCTCGGACATTATTCCTTGCTGAGGAGTGATCTTATAGAGGCGTATAATATCATGAGAGGGATAGATAAGGGAAATGCACAGAATCTTTTAACCAGAGTTGGGGAATTAAGAACCAGAAGATGAGGGGGAATAGATTTAATAGAAAGCTGAGAAGCAACTTTTTAAATGGAAAAGACTATGGAACGAACTACTGGAGGAGGTAGTTGAGGCAGCTACTATTACAATGCTTAAAAAACCATGGACAGGTACATGGATACGATAGGTTTGGAACCTTATGGGCTAAACGCAGGCAGGTGGGACTGGTGTAGATGGGTTATGTTGGTCAGCATTGGATGAAGGGCCTGTTTCCCCACTGCCAGCCTTCTACCCTTTATGGACCTTTGTATTTCCAACTGCTGGCGTGACAGCCACCATCTTGAATTCTGCACATCCCACACCCACTCCAATCTAACGGCTCTTGAACACCCACCCCACCGTTCACTCAGCAGCAATCCAAACATTGTCATTAAACCCGCTGACAAGAGAGGTGCTGCTGTAGTCTGGCCGGCTGACTTATAACTTTGTGGCCGCCCTTTAGGTGGTGACACTTTGCATGCCTTGGGTACGCAAAACAAGGAATCTCACTGTGACTCCACACATGTGACAATAAAGTATTCATTCATGCGTTCATTCATGCATTCATGCGTTCGTTCATTCATTCACTCATTCATTCATTTATTCATTCATTCATTCATTCATTCATTCATTAATCAATTAATTAACCAATCAATTAATTAATCAATCAATCAATCAATCAATCAATTAATTAATCAATTAATTAATTGACCGATTGATTGATTGATTGATTGATTGATTGATTAATTATCCAATTAATTAATTGATTAATTGATAATGATTCATTCATTCATTCTACTGTGCTGAGGCAAGACATCAGCTCTCCCACCGCCTGCTCACTGAACTCATCTCCACAGACCTTGAATTCATCCTATCCCCCCTTGTGCGGGCTCTTCCAACCTACATCCAAGGGCGGCACGGTGGCACAGCGGTAGAGTTGCTGTCTTACAGCGCTTGCAGTGCCAGAGACCCGAATTCGATCCCGACCACGGACGCTGTATGTACGCTCTCCCCGTGAGCACGTGGGTTTTCTCCGAGATCTTCGGTTTCCTCCCACACTGCAAAGAAGTGCAGGTTTGTAGGTTAAATGGCTTGGGTTTGTATACTTGATATAAGAGTAAATTGTCCCTAGTGGGTGTAGGGTAGTGCGGGGATCGCTGGTCAGTGTGGTCTCGGGGGGCAGAAGGGCCTGTTTGCACGCTATATCTCGAAACTAAACTGAACAAAACACCTCAAACACCTTTGAACTCTTGAATAACTTTCAATTTCTAGGCCCCTATTGCCTCATCATTCCAATGGATGTCCAGTCCCTCTACACCTCCATCCCCCTCCAAGAAGGTCTAAAGACCCTCCGGTTCTTCCTGGAACAGAGACCCAATGAATTTCCCTCCTCTGACACTCTCCTCCGCCCGGTGGGACGTCTCCTCACCCTCAGTGTAGGAGCAAATTGGAAAGGCCACGCGGAGTTGGTGTTTGAGGTGAGGGGCGATTTTTTAAACTGGTCCACACCAGGGGATAGACAAAGCTGACCTGAATACTAGATCCAAATGTCTGTTACATTGATCGGTGCCCACATAATCAAGGAAGTGAGACTTTGGTACATTTTTAATATTCTCAGATGACAAGGTTACACAGAAGCATGATTAACGATAAATCAAAGTCTTAATTACAGAATGGAACTCAGAAAGACTTAATTAGGTCACAACCAGAATGAGATGATTATCCACAAGTCTGAATTAATTAACGGGAGATGCATATTTCTGTTACAATGATGGGTGCAGGCATGATCGATGAAATTCCATTACTGTTAGGCATGGTCTGCGGTTTCCTGACAATCCACAACCCTATTTACTAATTATTAGCCCTCACTGTTGTTTACCCTTCAACACACTCAACAATTTTTGATTCTTCTCACTCTCTGCAAGGTAAAGGGCCTGTCCCACTTGGGTGTCCTTTGCGCGTAATTTACGCAACATCATTTACACGTCACGGTGCACGACGCACGTGATGCACGTGTGGTGCGCATTACACGCGTGATGACATAGTCAGTGACGCGCGGCCACACGCGGCGTCGCAGGATTTTGTGATGAATGAAATCTTCGCGCGCCATCTGGTGACGCGCAAATGACGCCAGGCCCTTAGGGTGTGGCCATGGGCACTCATGTGGCTATGTCTGCCTTTTTATTGGTTACATCGAACAGTCCTTGTGTCAGATGTGCACTGGCACTGTCCCCCAGCCTCGATGGCTGCACTGGGGCTGTCTCCTGCACCCATGCAGAACTCATTGATTTCATTCCCTCCCCTCTCCTATCGGCAAGAGGTACAAAGGTTTCAACACACACACACCTCCAGATTCAGGAACAGTATTTCACCAGCTGATATCAGGCAACTGATTCTCTCATCAGCTAGAGTACTGTTCTGACCTCCCATCCAGCTAACTGCATATCTTTCATCTCCCCCGTCTCCATCACAGGGAACAGACTATCAACTGAAGGTAGACAAAAGTGCTGGAGAAACTCAGCGGGTGCGGCAGCATCTACGGAGCGAAGGAAATAGGCAAAGTTTGGGTCCGAAACGTTCCCTATTTCCTTTGCTCCATAGATGCTGCCGCACCCGCTGAGTTTCTCCAGCACTTTTCCAGCTCTACATTCGATTTTCCAGCATCTGCAGTTCCTTCTTAAACAGACTATCAACTGAATCTACTACAAACCTACAGACTCCAACTGAGCGTTTGACAGCACTGGGCCTCTGCTCGCTGGAGTTTAGAAGGTTGAGGGGGGACCTCATTGAAACTTACAGAATAATGAAAGGCCTGGATAGAGTGGATGTGGAGAGGATGTTTCCACTGGATGTTTCCACTGTCATAGCCTCAGAATTAAAGGGCGCTCTTTAGGAAAGGAGGTGAGGAGGAACTTCTTTAGTCAGAGGATAGTCAATCCGTGGAACTCATTGCCACAGAGGGCTGTGGAGGCCAAGTCAGTGGAGATTTTTATGGTATAGGCAAATTCTTGATTAGAACGGGCGTCAAGGGTTATGGGGAGAAGGAAGGAAAATGGGATTAGGAGGCAGAGACCAGCCATGATTGAATGGCGGAGTGGACTCGATGGGTTGATTGGTCTAATTCTACTCCTATAATTTGTGACCTCTGCAGTTACCTGGACTACACTTCCTCCTA
This sequence comes from Raja brachyura, assembly GCA_963514005.1. The sequence goes on along the minus strand of OY740789.1, from coordinate 81,631,442 downwards.
CCCTGCTTCTTGCAAAGACGCTTATCTCCTTCTCTCAATCCCTCCTCCTTTGCTGTAACTGCTCCAAGATGAGGCTTTCCTTTCAACGACGTTCAAGATGTCCTCTTTCTTTAGTAAATGTGGTTCCCCGCTTCTGTCACTGATGGACCCTTCGCCCATGTCTCCTCTCTAGCTCAGTTCTTGTTTCCCCTTCCATCCGATGCAACAAAGGTAAGAGTTCCCCTGGTCCTCACCTTTCACCCCGCCATCGTCTGCATCCAACACATCATCCTCCTGCATTTATGTCGCCTCCAATATGATCCCACCACGTGTCACATCTTCCCATCTCCACCGCTTTCCGCCTTCCGCAGAGACCCCGGCCGTCGCAACTTCTTGGCTCACTCATCCCTTCCCCCCCCCCCCCCCCCCCACCTCCCTAGGTGCTTTCCCCTGCGACCCCAGGCGATGCAACACTTGCCCCTGTACCTCCTCCCCGACGGTCTTTCCAGGTGAGACAGAGGTTTACATGCACCTCCTCCAACCTCATCTACTGCATCCGGCATTCCCGATGTGGCCTCCTGTATCTCAGCGAGATAATGCGTAGACTCGGAAACCGTTTCACTGAACTCTTGTGCTCGGTCTGCCAAGACCTGCAAGAACTCCCAGTTGCTGACCATTTTAAAGGGCCTGTCCCACTTTCACGACCTAATTCACGACCTCTGCTGAGTTTGCCCTTGACTCATACTCGCAGCATGGTCGTCACGAGGCCGTAGCAGGCCGCGATGCTAGTCGTAGGTACTCGTGGCATCAAGTAGGTCGGGGCGTTTTTCTAGCCTGATGGAAAATGTCCACCAGTAAAAAAAGGTCGTGAATTAGGTCGTGAAAGTGGGACAGGCCCTTAACTCCCCATCCCATTCCTACACTGACCTTTCTGGGCCTCTTCCATTGCTGGAGTAGTGCTACACACAAACTGGAGGAATAGCACCTCAATAGCTTCCAACTCAATTGTATAAACATTGAACTTTCCAAGTTTAGGCAACCTCCACCAACCCCTCGTCTCACTTTTATACGAAAGATGTTATCAAGCTGGAAAGGGTACAGAGAAGATTTACGAGGCTAGTTGCCAGGACTAGAGGGTCTGAACTACAGGGAGACGTTGAGTAGGCTGGGACTCTCTTCCTTGGAACGCAGGGTGAAGGGTGATCTTATAGAAGTGTACAAAATCATGAGAGGATTAGATTGGGTAGATGCACAGAGTCTCTTGCCCAGAGAAGGTGAATCGAGGACCAGAGGACATGGGTTTAAGGTGAAGGGGAAAAGATTTAATAGGAATTCGAGGGGTAACTTTTTCGCACAAAGGGTGGCTGGCGTATGGAACAAGCTGCCGGAGGAGGTAGTTGAGGCAGGGACTATCCCAATGTTTAAGACAGGTACATCGATAGTCAAGAATGGTCTCGACTCAAAACATCTCCCATTCCTTCTCTCCAGAGATGCTGCCCCACCCGCTGAGTTACTCCAGCTTTTCCTGTCTAGGACCGGTTTGGAGGGCAGGTGGGACTAGTGTAGCTGTGACATATTGGCCGGCGCGGGCAAGTTGGGCTGAAGGGGCCTGTTTCCTTGCTGTATCACTCCACGGCTATGACTATGCCCTCAGTATTCCTCGAGCCACATAAATTCACAACTCTAATCATTTTCGCATACCTCATGTGTGTTCATCTCTAGTCTTTGTCCAACCATCTGCTTAAAAAAACCAACCCCGTCTGCATGTGTCCACCGATGACATGCCATGTTTATTCCTGCCCCTCCACTCTTCCGATGACCTGCCGTGCTGTGTCCTTCCCCCCCCCCCCCTCCACATCCCTGCAATCAGTCTGAAGAAGGGTTCCAACCTGAAAAAGTCACCCATTCAGGGATGTAGACTGACCACTGAGCATTTCTCGTCCTCCCTGCCGCTTTGTAAAACTAGTTGGGTCACATCTGGGGTATTGCATGAAGTTCTGTCGTCCCGTTACAAAAAAAACGATGTGGAGGCTTTTGAGTATTGTGCGCGGCACGATGGCGCGGCGGTAGAGTTTCTGCCTTACCGCGCCGGAGACCCGGTTCAATCCTGACTACAGGTGCTGTCAGCGTGGAGTTTGCACATTCTCCCAGTGACCTGCGTGGGTTTTCTCCGGGAGCCCCGGTTTCCTCCCACACTCTAAAGCCGTACAGGTTTGTAGGTTAATCGGCATGGTAAGACTTGTTGGTGTGTTCACAAGGTCTCGCAGCAGAATTAGGCCATTCGGTCCATCCAGTCTACTCCGCCATTCAATCATGGCTGATCTATATGTTTCTCTTAACCGCATTCTCCTGCCTTCTCCCCATAACCCCTGACACCCGTACTTATCAAGAATCTGTCCATCTCCACCTTACACATATCCATTGACTTAGAAACATAGAAACATAGAAACATAGAAATTAGGTGCAGGAATAGGCCATTCGGCCCTTCGAGCCTGCACCGCCATTCAATATGATCATGGCTGATCATCCAACTCAGTATCCCGTACCTGCCTTCTCTCCATACCCTCTGATCCCCTTAGCCACAAGGGCCACATCTAACTCCCTCTTAAATATAGCCAATGAACTGGCCTCAACTACCCTCTGTGGCAGAGAGTTCCAGAGACTCACCACTCTCTGTGTGAAAAAAGTCCTTCTCATCTCGGTCCTAAAGGATTTCCCCCTTATCCTTAAGCTGTGACCCCTTGTCCTGGACCTCCCCAACATTGGGAACAATCTTCCTGCATCTAGCCTGTCCAACCCCTTACGAATCTTGTAAGTTTCTATAAGATCCCCTCTCAATCTCCTAAATTCTGGAGAGTATAAACCGAGTCTATGCAGTCTTTGTTCATAAGACAGTCCTGACATCCCAGGAATCAGTCTGGTGAGCCTTCGCTGCACGCCCTCTATGGCAATAATGTCCTTCCTCAGATTTGGAGACCAGAACTGTACGCAATACTCCAGGTGTGGCCTCACCAAGACCCTATACAACTGAAGTAGAACCTCCCTGCTCCTATACTCAAATCCTTTTGCTATGAAAGCTAACATACCATTGGCTTTCTTCACTGCCTGCTGTACCTGCATGCCTACTTTCAATGACTGGTGTACCATGACACCCAGGTCGCGCTGCATCTCCCCTTTTCCTAATCGGCCACCATTTAGATAGTAGTCGGTTTTCCTATTTTTGCCACCAAAGTGGATAACCTCACATTTATCCACATTATACTGCATCTGCCAAACATTTGCCCACTCACCCAGCCTATCCAAGTCACCTTGCATTCTCCTAGCATCCTCCTCACAGCTAACACTGCCCCCCAGCTTAGTGTCATCCGCAAACTTGGAGATATTGCCTTCAATTCCCTCATCCAGATCATTTATGTATATTGTAAATAGCTGGGGTCCCAGCACTGAGCCTTGCGGTACCCCACTAGTCACTGCCTGCCATTCTGAAAACGACCCGTTAACTCCTACTCTTTGCTTCCTGTTTGCCAGCCAGTTCTCTATCCACATCAATACTGAACCCCCAATGGCATATGCTTTAAGTTTATATACTAATCGCTTATGTGGGACCTTGTCGAAAGCCTTCTGGAAGTCCAGATACAGCACATCCACTGGTTCTCCCCCATCCACGCTACTAGTTACATCCTCGAAAAATTCCACAAGATTCGTCAGACATGATTTACCTTTCGTAAATCCATGCTGACTTTGTCCAATGATTTCACCACTTTCCAAATGTGCTGCTACCCCATCTTTAATAACTGACTCTAGCAGTTTCCCCACTACCGATGTTAGACTAACTGGTCTGTAATTCCCCGTTTTCTCTCTCCCCCCCTTCTTAAAAAGAGAGGTTACGTTTGCTACCCGCCAATCCTCAGGAACTACTCCAGAATCTAAAGAGTTTTGAAAGATTATCACTAATGCATCCACTATTTCCGGAGCTACTTCCTTAAGTACTCTGGGGTGCAACCTATCTGGCCCTGGGGATTTATCGGCCTTTAATCCATTCAATTTACCCAACACCACTTCCCGACTAACCTGGATTTCACTCAAGTGACTTGGCCTCGACGGCCATCTGTGGCAATGAGTTCCACAGACTCACCACTCTGTGAGTAAAGAAATTCCTCCTTAGTTGATACGGATGTTGTGGGTCGAAGGGCTGTGTTCTCCTCCTGAGTGCTAATAAATGGGATTACATAGACAGGTAGTTGACGTTCAGCATGGACATAATGGGCCGAAGGGCCAGCCTCTTCATTGTACAACTCTGCTGCGAAGAGTCAAGGGAGGGGAGACATAGAGATAAGGAAGTGTAAGGCGTGAGAACAAGACATTAAAGGGGGCGGAGAAGGTAACAACTAAGCAAACAGAGATAAAACATAATTAGGAAGACAGTTAGACTGGTCTAGAAGTTAGAGAAGTCAATGTTCATACCGCTGGGGTGTGAGCTGCCCAAGCGAAATGTGAGGTGCTGTTCCTCCAATTTGTGTTTAGCCTCACTCTGACAATGGAGGAGGCCCAGGACAGAAAGGTCAGTGTGGGAATGGGAGGGGGAGTTAAAGTGCTGAGCCACCGAGAGAGCAGGTAGGTTTAGGCGGGCTGCATGGAGGTGTTCAGCAAAACGATCGCCGATATATTGGAGTCCACACCTGGAACAGCGGATACAGTGGATGAGGTTTGGAGGAGGTGCAAGTGAACCTCTGCCTCGCCTGAAAAGACTGTCGGGGTCCTTGGATGGAGTGGAGGGGGGAGGTATGGGGCCAAGTGTTGCATCTCCTGCGGTTGCCGGGGAAAGTACCTGGGGAGGGGTTGGTTTGGGTGGGAATGGATGAGTTAACCAGGGAGTAGCAGAGGATATGGTCTCTGTGGATAGCGGAAAGGGGTGGAGGTGGGAAGATGTGACTAGTGGTGGGATCCCGTTCGAAGTGGCGAAAATGTCGGATAATTATGTGTTGCATGCGACGGCTGATGGGATGGAAGGTGAGGACAAGGTGGGGACTCTGTTGCGAATGGGAACTCCCCTGTTGCGAATGGGGGGAGGGGGAGCTGCTGGATATCGAGGAGACCCCAGTGAGAGCCTGATCTATGATGGAAGAGGGGACCCCCCCGTTCCCTGAAGAATGAGAATATCTCCGATGACCTGGTGTGGAACACCTCATCTTGGGCACAGATGCGGCGTAGACGGAAGAATTGTGAGTTGAGCATAGAGTCTTTGCGGGAAGCAGTGTGGGAAGAAGTGTAGTCTTGATAGCTGTGGGAGTCAGTGGGTTTATAACAGATGACAGTCGATAGTCTATCTCCTGTGATGGAGATGGTGAGATCAAGAAACGGTAGGGAGATATCAGAGTTGGTCCAAGTAAATTGAAGATTTACCAGACTGATTCCTGGGATGTCAGGACTTTCATATGAGGAAAGATTGGATAGACTCGGCTTGTACTCGCTGGAATTTAGAAGATTGAGGGGGGATCTTATAGAAACTTACAAAATTCTTAAGGGGTTGGACAAGCTAGATGCTGGAAGATTGTTCCCGATGTTGGGGGAGTCCAGAACAAGGGGTCACAGTCTAAGGATAAGGGGGAATTCCTTTAGGACCGAAATGAGGAAAACATTCTTTACTCAGAGAGTCGTGAGTCTCTGGAATTCTCTGCCACAGAAGGTAGTTGAGGCCAGTTCATTGGCTATATTTAAGAGGGCGTTAGATGTGGCACTTGTGGCTAAAGGGATCAGGGGGTATGGAGAGAAGGCAGGTACGGGATACTGAGTTGGATGATCAGCCATGATCACATTGAATGGCGGTGCAGGCTCGAAGGGCCGAATGGCCTACTCCTGCACCTATTTTCTATGTTTCTATGTTTCTATGAAGTGCAGGATGGAAATTGATGGTGATGTTAATGATGTCCATGAGTTCTGCACGGGTGCAGGAGGTAGCACCGATGCAAGTCAAACAAACTTTATTGTCATTTAGAAATACATTGATATATGCAGTTCCAAACGAAATTACGTTGCATTTGGCTCCCTGTGCAACACAATAAATTAACCGAAGGATAGGCATGGGTGAAAAGGATAAATAGACAACGGTGGCAGCCCATTACATGGCATTCAGGAGTCTGATGGCTCGTGGGAAGAAGCCGTTGCAGAACCTTGATGTTCTGCTCCTTATGCTGCGATATCTTTTTCCCGAGGGCAGCAGAGTGAACAGTCCGTGATGGAGATGTGTGGGGTCTTTTATAATACTGCTGGCCTTAGACACGCAACGTTTGGTCGCAATATCCCCGATTGAGGGGAGAGAGGTCCCGATGATTTTTTCCGCTGTCCTCACCACTCTGCACAGACTTCCAGTCGGAGGCTTTACAGTCCCCAAACCAGACAGAGATACAGCTGGTCAAAATACTCTCTATGGTGCCCCTGTAGAAAGTAGTGAGGATGGGATGGGGGAGATGAGCTCTTCTCATCCGGCGCAGAAAGTCAATGTAACGGAGATAGAGTCGTGGATAGGACCAGTGTACGCCTGGAACATGGATTGCTCTGCAGATGTACCCTGCAAAGAGGCAGGCATAACTGGGGCCCATGTGAGTGCCCATGGCTACGTTCATGGCTGAACTGATACATATCAATGGCATAAAAACTTCCGTTTGTTTCCTCATATTGCCTCCAGCATTTTCTGCTGTTGGATTTGCACCATCTGCAGTTTGCGTGGTTATTCTTTTCCAGTATTTTCTTGCTCTTGCGATGCAGAAAAGGTATCACAGCATCTCAGCCACATCTGAATTCCAACATGGTTTCAATCCAAAATCAATTAGCTCCGATATTTCCAATCACAGCAGTTCATAAGCAAAGTGCATGAGGCATTATTGTTTTCTTTAATCGTGTGCTCATCGTTTGTCCGACTAACCAAGGTGTTATAACCAACTCAGGACAATGGTCAACTTCAGATGAAAGGGAAATGGTTTCATTCCAAAGACAGACACAAAAAGCTGGAGTAACTCAGCGGGTCAGACAGCAGCTCTGGAGAAAAGGAATGGGTGACGTTTCGGGTCAAGGCCCCTCTTCAGACTGAGAGTCAGGGGAAAGGGAAACGAGCGATATAGATGGTAGATAGTTTTGGTCTCCAAATCTGAGGAAAGACATCCTTGCCATAGAGGGGGTACAGAGAAGATTCACCAGGCTGAATCCTGGGATGTCACGACTTTCATATGAGGAAAGATTGGATAGACTCGGCTTGTACTCGCTGGAATTTAGAAGATTGAGGGGGGATCTTATAGAAACTTATAAAATTCTTAAGGGGTTGGACAAGCTAGATGCTGGAAGATTGTTCCCGATGTTGGGGGAGTCCAGAACAAGGGGTCACAGTCTAAGGATAAGGGGGAATTCCTTTAGGACCGAAATGAGGAAAACATTCTTTACACAGAGAGTGGTGAGTCTCTGGAATTCTCTGCCACAGAAGGTAGTTGAGGCCAGTTCATTGGCTATATTTAAGAGGGCGTTAGATGTGGCCCTTGTGGCTAAAGGGATCAGGGGGTATGGAGAGAAGGCAGGTACGGGATACTGAGTTGGATGATCAGCCATGATCATATTGAATGGCGGTGAAGGCTCGAAGGGCCGAATGGCCTACTCCTGCACCTATTTTTCTATGTTTCTATGTTTCTATATCTCTATATCTGAATATTTGGAAGAAAGATATGCAAAAAAACTAACGATGATAGAGGAAACAGGCCATTGTTAGCTGTGTGTGAGATGAGAACTAGTACAAGCAATAAGACTCAACAAGACAACGTTGTCGAGGAGTCTGAAGAACGGTCTCGACCCGAAATGTCACCCATTCCTTTTCTCCAGAGATGCTGCCTGCATGGCTCCAGCATTTTGTATCTCTCTAAGGCGACTTTGAAGCTGGTGCGGTTTGGGTAGGGAGGGATGGAGAGAGAAGGAAAGCAAGGGTTACTTGAAGTTAGAGGAGTCAATATTCATACCGCTGGGGTGTGAGCTGCCCGAGCGAAATATGAGGTGCTGTTCCTCCAATTTGCGTTTGGCCTCACTCTGACAATGGAGGAGGCCCAGGACAGAAAGGTCAGTATGGGAAGGGGAATTAAAGTGTTTGGCAAGCAGGACTTATCCCAACCCTGGGGCTTCCTTGGATAGTCTTCTCTCTTTAGAGAGCAGCCGAATATCACTTGTCACTGTAGCGTAGGTCCGCCAAAGGACAGATCATTTCTCTTTATATCTCATGCATGCTCTAGAGATGGATGCTGGCTCGTACAATCCATAACAATGGTTGGGTGAGAGGACTAAGTGTAATTTATTCACGTCTACTGAGGATACGTGTAGGAAAGAGCTGCAGATGCTGGTTTACACTGAAGATAGACACAAGATGCTGGAGTAACTCAGCAGGACAGGCAGCATCACTGGAAAGAAGGAATGGATGACATTTCGGGTTGAGACCCTTCTTCAGACTGAGAGTCAGGGGAGGGGGAGACACATAGATAGGATACCTTGTTTGGTGCTAGTGTGAAGATGTTACAGAGAGGTTCAGGAGGATGTGGGCTGGGCAATAAAAACATAGCATTTAGAATACAGTGTGGAAAATAATTTGAGTTCTGTTGGGCAAATGAGTTGAGGAATGGTTAATATAGTTTAATGCAGGTAAGTGCGAGGTGTTGCATTTCGTAAGTCAAATCAGAGCAGGACCCTTTTTTTTTCTTTACAAAATGCTTTTATTTAGAACGAACAAATACAAAGTAGTAACAGGATCAGAGAATGCCTATATTGGAATTTTACAAAGAGAGTTATCAAATTAAAATATTAACATTTTTATCAATAATACGTTCGACCTCCCGCGGTGACCAGCGTTGACGGAAAGCCTCCAGAGTCCCCGTGGACACCGCGTGTGTGTTCCCTCTCCAGGGACACGCGGGCACGGACGTAACCCCGGAAAGGGGGCAGGCAGTCGACCGCTGTGCGGCCGTCGACTGCCCGCTGCCTGGACCCGCGAATGGCCATCTTGGCCAGGCCCAGGAGCAGACCGAGAGGGAGACCCCCTCCTCCCTCCCTCCCCTCCCCCTTCTGTACCGGGTGCCCAAAATACAATAACATCGGACTAAAGTGGAGCCAAAACGTGAGGAGCAGCCCCTTCAGATACTCGAACAGGGGCTGCAACCTCTCACACTCCATGTAGACGTGGAACACGGTCTCTTCCTCATCCGCCGCAGAAGTGACAGGCGGCGGACGAGTCCGTGAACCGGCTCAAGTACCAGTTGCAGGCCACGGCTCTGTGCAACACTCTCCACCCCAGGTCCCCGATGTAAAGGGGAGGACTCCCTTGTAGAGAGACCTCCACTGGGGTAGAGCAGGACCCTGGGGAATATTGTAGAGCAGAGAGATCTAGGAGTACAGGTACTGTACACGTTTAATAAGTTACTGCCTATGATGCCTCCTGGCATGTAGGGCAGCAACGAAGGTCCTCCACTCAGTAGTGTTGATTCCTGCAGTTGCTGTTTCCGTTACATGTTTGTTTTACGAGACAGGGTTGTTAGCCCAGTGCTCCACCTCCAACCTGGAGGACCAGTGGATCTCTCTTTGTCTCGCCTCTCTACCCTTCGGCCTGTCCAGCATGGGAGACCCTAACAGGAGATGGATCTCCCGCTGGCATAGCTCTAGGGGTCACTGAGACACACAGGCTCCCCGACCACGACAAGGTTGCAATCCGACGTGGAAAGGTACTGTACATGGTACCCTGAAAGTGGAGTCACAGGGAGTCTTGTAGTTCATTGGCCTTCACCATTCAGGGTATTGGGTATCGAAGTTGGTACATTATGTGAAAGATGCACAAGGCATTGGTGAGGCCACATTTGGAGTATTGTGTTCAGTGTTGGTCCACCTGCTATAGGAAGGATGCCTTTAAGATAGAAAGAGTCCAGAGAAGATTTACAAGGATGCTGCCAGGATTTGGGGGGACCTGAGCTGTAGTGGAGATTGGGCAGGTTAGGACTTGGAGCCCATGGAGCTGAGGAGTGACCTCATTGAGGTGTATAAAATGGTGAGAGGATTAGATGGGGTGAATGCACAGAATCTTTTACCCAGGATAGGGGAGTCAGAAACCAGGGGATATAGGTTTAAGCTGAGAGGAGCAGGATTTAATTTGATCCTGACACCAATTCAGGGGAATATGGAACGAGCTGCCAGAGGAGGCAGTTGAGATAGGTGCTAGAAAACAGCATTGAAAAGATACATGGACAGCTACATGGATAGGAAAGGTTTAGAAACATAGAAACATAGAAAAATAGGTGCAGGAGTAGGCCATTCAGCCCTTCGAGCCTGCACCGCCATTCAATGTGATCATGGCTAATCATCCAACTCAGTATCCCGTACCTGCCTTCTCTCCATACCCCCTGATCCCTTTAGTCACAAGTGCCACATCTAACGCCCTCTTAAATATAGCCAATGAACTGGCCTCAACTACCTTCTGTGGCAGAGAATTCCAGAGACTCACCACTCTCTGTGTAAAGAATGTTTTCCTCATCTCGGTCCTAAAGGAATTCCCCCTTATCCTTAGACTGTGGCCCCTTGTTCTGGACTCCCCCAACATCGGGAACAATCTTCCATCATCTAGCTTGTCCAACCCCTTAAGAATTTTGTAAGTTTCTATAAGATCCCCCCTCAATCTTCTAAATTCCAGCGAGTACAAGCCGAGTCTATCCAATCTTTCCTCATATGAAAGTCCTGACATCCCAGGAATCAGTCTGGTGAATCTTCTATGGCAAGGATGTCTTTCCTCAGATTTGGAGACCAAAACTGTACGCAATACTCCAGGTGTGGCCTCACCAAAACCCTGTACAACTGCAGTAGAACCTCCCTGCTCCTATACTCAAATCCTTTCGCTATGAATGCTAACATACCATTTGCTTTCTTCACTGCCTGCTGCACCTGCATGCCTACTTTCAAAGACTGGTGTACCATGACACCCAGGTCTCGTTGCATCTCCCCTTTTCCTAATCTGCCACCATTCAGATAATAGTCTACCCTCATGTTTTTTGCCACCAAAGTGGATAAACTCACATTTATCCACATTATACTGCATCTGCCATGCATCTGCCCATTCACTCAGCCTATCCAAATCACACTGCAGCCTCCAAGCATCCTCCTCACACCTAACTATACCCCCAGCTTGGTGTCTCTGCAAATCTGGAGATGTTGCATTGAATTCCCTCATCCAAATCATTAATATATATTGTAAATAGCTGGGGTCCCAGCACCGAGCCTTGCGGTACCCCACTAGTCACTGCCTGCCATTCTGAAAAGGACCCGTTTACTCCTAGTCTTTGCTTCCTGTCTGCTAGCCAGTTCTCTATCCACATCAATACTGAACCCCCAATACCGTGTGCTTTAAGTTTGTATGCTAATCTCTTATGCAGTTTAGTGGGACATGGGTCAAAGGCAGACAAATGGGACCAGCTTAGATGAGGTATCTTGGTCGCCATGGACGGGTTGAGCCAAAGGGCCTGTTTCCAAGTTGTATGATTGGACTCTTATGGGCCTGTCCCACTGTACGAGTTTACCCAAGAGCTCTCCCGAGTTTAAAAAAAAATCAAACTCTTGGTAACACATAGAATGCACGTAGCGGGTACGTCGAAGCTTGGGACGTCTCTTAGCGGCTCGTAACGCTAACGGCAGGTACTTGGGATACACGGTAACCTCGGGAAGACTCGTGAAGATTTTTCAACATGTTGAAAAATGTCCACGAGAGCCCCAAGTACGTACGAGTGGCCATTACCGTAATTCTCTGAGTTTGAATCAGGGGAAACTCGGGAGAGCTCTTGAATTAGCACGTACAGTGGGACAGGGCCATAACTCCTCCAGATTCTATCCTTCATCCCCACACTAGGGGACAACCTACAGTTGCCGATCTACCTGCCAACACACAAGCCTTTGGGATGTGGGTGGAAACTGGAGCTCCAGGGGCAATCGGACACGGTCAAGGGTGTGATGTGAATACTCCACACAGACAGCACCAGAGGTCAGGAGCAAACCAGAGTCTCTGGAGCTGCATGGCAGTGATACCACCTCTAACGCTTAGACTCTGAACCCTGACTCTAGAAGCCTCGGCCGAAGAATCATCCACCCCTAATCTACTGCGCCAAAACAAAAGACGCAAAGTGCTGGAGTAACTCAGAGAGTCAGGCACCATCTGTGGAGAACATGCCGTTTCAGGTTGGGACCCTACTTCAGACCATTCGGCCCAGCTGATGAAGACCAATGTAGCAAATGCCTTCTTTATCACCCTGTGACACAACTTTGAGGGAACTCTGTACCTGTACACCGAGATCCCTCTGCTCTACAACACTCTGAATGGGGTATTGGGACTGAAGAATGGTCCCAACCTGAAAAGTCACCTATGCACTTTCTCCAGAGATGCTAACTGACCAATTGTGGTACTTAATGTCCAGAACCCTGTGTCTTTTAGTGAACCAGCATGTAGTCGCAGTTTCTATACCTTCTCAAAGTCCAACTTCGATAGCCATTACTTCTCGGGAACGTGACGGAGCTATAGTTTACGCACTCACCGAACTATTATGACAGCAAAAACAAAACCCCCAGATGTTGCTTCTTCATTAGTTGGTCTTTATTGAAGTAATACATAACAAAGAAACTTTCCGTTCTCAATAGCTGTTGCATTCGTGGCATATATGTAAATCATATAAGAGTGTGGCGTCTCGAGTCTTGTGAGATCGTGAGATTGTGAGATCGTGAGCGTGGAAAAACTGTTGGCTTTCACATCCCTCGAGACAGACCAAAACTCAAATCTACGAGTCTGCGCTAGTCTCCTCCTAAGTAGACACACCCCTCTACGTATACCATCCCACCCACAAAAGTAGAGACAGATGAAATAAAAAATATTAGACATGGCTATAATATACTGACTTAAGCGTAATGGCTCCTGCACAGCATCTGAATGTTCGACAGATGGACATAAAGTGCCTGAGTAACTCAATGGGCAAAGCAGTATCTTTGGAGAAAAGGAATAGGTGACATTTTCATCAGACTCAGCCAGGGAGGGAGACACTGGAGGTATGGGAATATCGATCATTCAGGAAAGGTGGAGCCCACAAAGGCCCATTGTTGGCTGGGGACGAGGTAGGGATGCAAGTAGTGACATTGGCAAGGGGGAGGGACAGAGAGAGAGAGAGAGAGAACGCAAGGGTTACTTGAAGTTCGAGAAGTCAGTCTTCATGGGTTGTAAGCTGCCCAAGCGAAATATGATGCAGTTCCTCCAATTTGGCCTCACTCTGACAATGGAGGAGGCCCAGGACAGAAAGGTCAGTGTGGGAGTGGGATTGGGAGTTAAACTGTTTGGCAACTGAGGTTCCTTGTTTCTACATTCTACTGCGTAAACCTCTTCTACATCAAACACACCGACTCAGAAACAGGTCTGGTTAACCTTTTCTGCATTCTCTCCATGGCAAGAACATTCTTCTTCAGATAAGGAGTGCAGAATTGTACATGTGAGATAAAGGTTGTGCTCACAATCACTGCTCAGAGACTAAAGCGTGGAAACAAGAGATGCTTTTTATTTGCGAGTCTGCAGAATCGGGTGTCTCTCCAAATTGAGACACACCAAAGTCAGAAAAGTGAAGCCCCTTTATACACACAATTCTGCTGGCATAACCTCCCCTTCTGGCTCTTCCCAATCAGAGCACTGAGGTGCACAGTCTATAGGTACATCCCCCAGTACCTCCCACATCATACATAGCATGTGCATGGTAATGAGCAATTTCTCGACTAGGGGCGTGTAAGTAATATTCATTTATTTCATTAAGCATGCCCAGTTGCAATTGACCTGGCCTAGTTTTCTCACCTCCAACTGACCTGTCTCAGTGTTTTTATATCTGAACTAAAGCTAGTCTCTACTGACAAGGGTCCCATTCATCACTAGTCTCTACTGATAAGGGTCCCATCCAGCACTAGTCTCTACCGCTATACAATGCCATCCATCCTTACTCAAGGACAGTTTTGGTAACTTAATCCACAGCTGTGTCAGCATCCTCTCCCTGGCCTCTATCGGCTAGAATCCTGTTTACAAGTTAGAATCCTCTCCTGAATCCTTACAATAGTGGGGTTTAATCACTTTATCCCTCACATACACAAGGCGTCTCCTGGATTGTGCCCAGCGCTCCATGTAGACATCACTGAAGGGCAGTTAGTAAGGTGCATGGTGAGTTGACCTTTACTGCATTAAATGCCTCACTACAATCATGTAGACACAAAATGCTGGAGTAACGGAGAGAGAAGGAATGGGTGGCGTTTCGGGTTGAGACCCTTCTTCAGAATCAAGAAGAAGTCAGTGTGAAGAAGGGTCTCGTCCCGAAACGTCACCCATTCCTTCTCTCCAGAGATGCTGCCCTGTCCCGCTGAGTCACTCCAGCATTTTGTGTCCAGCATAGATAAGGTGAATGGTCAGAGTCTTTTGTCAAGGGGAAGGGGAGTCTACAACTAGAGGGCTTTAATATAAGATGAGAGGAGAAAGATTTTAAGGAGCAATCATATTCCACATTTTCAGTTTAACTTAGAGATACAGCACGCAAATAGGACTAGCTTTGTTAACCCCCTATCCCACTTAGGAGACCTAAGCAGCAACCTCTGGTGACCTTGCCTGCCACCCAAGCTTTCCATGAGGTCACCGGAGGTTTTGGTCACTCTCCCTAATGGTGGAAAGTGGTTTCCGCGTGGTCGAGGCTTCATCTAGGTTGCTGCTATTTTTTCATCATGATTTAAACCGGCTTCGACTAAAAATAGGTTGCCGTTTTAAAAATCGGTCATTTTTTTAGTCGCAGGTCTAGTCGAAGCCGGTTTTCTTCATACTCGAGGAAGGTTTTCAACACATGCGTGGGAGGTGGTAGGAGGTTGCAGGTCACCTCGATCTTGATTTTTTTTTTTGGGTGGCGGGCAAGGTCACCAGAGGTTGCTGTTTAGGTCTCCTAAGTGGGACAGGGGCTTAGGCACCTTGGTCAGTGTGGCCAAGTGGGAAAAATGGCTTGTTTTCACATTGTAAAACACTGCCTCATACAGTGCCTTGGTGAGATTATACCTGTGCTATTATGTGCAGTTCCATTCTTATCTAAAGAAGGTTAGATGCTTAGGCAGACTGGTTTCCAGGGCCACAGTTTTTTTCTGCGAGGAGTAATTTAGGAGATTGAGAGGGGATCTTATAGAAACTTACAAGATTCTTAAGGGGTTGGACAGGCTAGATGCAGGAAGATTGTTCCCGATGTTGGGGAGGTCCAGGACAAGGGGTCACAGCTTAAGGATAAGGGGGAAATCCTTTAGGACCGAGATGAGAAGGAATTTTTTCACACAGAGAGTGGTGGGTCTCTGGAACTCTCTGCCACAGAAGGTAGTTGAGGCCAGTTAATTGGCTATATTTAAGAGGGAGTTAGATGTGGCCCTTGTGGCTAAGGGGATCAGAGGATATGGAGGGAAGGCAGGTACGGGATACTGAGTTGCATGATCAGCCATGATCATATTGAATGGCGGTGCAGGCTTGAAGGGCCGAATGGCCTACTCCTGCACCTAATTTCTATGTTCTATGTTTCTATGTAATTTGGCAGAAGAATGGAAGGTGACCTCATTCAAAGGTGCAACATTTTTAGTTTAGTTTAGTGTAGAGATACAGAGCGGGAACAGGCCCTTTGGCACACCGAGTCCGCACCGACCAGCGATCCTCACAGATTAACACTATCCTACACACACTGGGGACAATTTATACTTATACCAAGCCAATTAACCTACAAACCACCTGTACGTCTTCGGAATGTGGGAGGAAACCGGAGCACCCAAAGAAAACCCACGCGGCCAACACTAAGACGGTGAATCTTTGGAATCTTCGTTCTTTACACGCACTATTAAAGCACGGAATAATCTCCACCAAGCCACGGTTGCCCAGACAGATGCAACTACATTTAAAGTGGCACTTTCTTCCCAATAACCCTCCCTGGCTAAACCCCTCCCTTCGCCACCTCCAGTTTAAATTCCAGTTGGAATATTTTGCAGGATCAAGTAACCAAGAACCAAGAACCAGGGAATTGGGACAGAGTTTGTTCAAGTCAAAAATCAATATATTTTTGGATGTCAAGGGAGGTGTGCTGTGATCATTGAATGGCAGAACACAGGGGTCTGAAGAAGGGTCTCGACCTGAAGCGTCACCTATTGCCCCTGACTCAGTCTGAAGAAGGGTCTCTACCTGAAACGTCACGTATTCCTATTCTCCAGAGATGCTGTCTGACCCGCTGAGTTACTCCAGCATCTTGCGTCTGTCTTGGGGCTGAATCGTCTGCTACACTTCCTCCTTCTTACGTGCTTGTATGGTAACATGAAAGGCTTTAAAGTGCGAGGAGCAAAGTTGAACGGAGGCGCTTGGAACAATGATGTAGTGGCCATTGCTGAAACGTGGTTGCAGGAGAGACATTGTCGGCAGCTCAATGTTCTGGGGGTTCAGTGTTTCAGATGTGATCGGGAGACGATCACAGCAGAACTCAGAGAGGACATACTGGACATAACTCAGAGGAGACATCATTGTCACGTGTACCGAGGTACAGTGAAAAGCTTTTGTTGCGTGCTAACCAGTCAGCAGAAAGACAACACATGATTACAATCGAGCCATTGACAGTGTACAGATACACAAAAAGAGAATAACGCTTAGTGCAAGGTAAAGGGCCTGTCCCACCAGCATGCAACTCCATGCGATGAGCGCGACCTAACGTGGTCGCTTGAGCCGTCCGGCGTCGCGGGGCCGGTCCCACTTCGATCGCCGGAGCCGTGCGGAATTGTGCGGAGTTCGTCCCGACGTCGCGCGGGGCTCCGAAAAACTGACCGTGTTCAAAAATTCCGCGCGGCAACGGCTTGTCGGCTCGCAGTCGCCTCGACGCGTTACACACCGCCTCGACGTCGTGCCTCCGTGACCCTCTCTGTAGGTGCCTCCGTGACCCTCTATGTGTGTGGCTCCGTGGCCCTCTGTGTGTGTTCCTCTGTGCCCCTCTCTGTGTGCCCCTCTCTGTCCTGGCGAACTTACCTTTAAGACTTTGCTCCAAGTTCGCCTCACTTTGCGCCGCGTTGCGCCACTCACCCGACCTCCGCGCGGCCCTCGCTGCCGGTTTGGTCGCGGTCTTCGCATGCAGGCGCATGCTGGTGGGAACGGCCCTGTACAGGGATCACCCGACCTCCGTGCGGCCCCCGCTGCCGGTTTGGTCACGCTTGTGTAGGAAGGAAGTGCAGATGCTGGTTTAAACTGAAAATAGACACAAAAAGCGCGAGTAACTCAACAGGTCAGACAGCATCTCTGGAAGAAAGGAATAGGTGACGATTCGGGTCGAAGCCCGTCTCCAAACTGAAGAAGGGTCTCGACCTGAAACGTCACCTATTCCTTTTCAGAGATGCTGCCCGACCCGCTGAGTTACTCCAGCTTTTTGTGTCTATCTGTGGATAGTTCAACCCAAGAAGGGAACATGCTGGACTTTGTGTAGCAATGTTACAAAATGTTGAGATTTAAAAAATCAAGTCTGCAATTTATCCCATCAGATAAAGCATAAAAAGAAGTTTAATTTGCCACCTAATTCACTTTCATATCTTCAGTATTAAAAAAGTTATGGCCATTTTCATACTCGGAAATTAGCATCTTGTTCCCTATTGCTTTTCCATTGACATAACACAAAGTTGTGATCGAGGACAGTCAAAAGCCCATAACTTCCTTAAAAATTAAGAGAACTGAAAGAAACTTTCAGTTATTATAGATTGAAGCATTCTGAAACAAATATGAAACATTTTTACTTGGATGACCTGAAATTAAAGCATATAATTAGTTAGTTACCCAATTGTAGCTAATTACAAAATTCAATTACTAGATCTAAACATCTATCCATTTCTTAAGAAAATATTTAAAAAAATTAAAAAGCCTAAGTGTCCAAATAACATTCACACAAGAATTTGCAATATAACATGGTTTTTAAATCTAATTGCCATTAATTTATAGGCCAAATAAAGGAATTTAGTGTTTAATGCCCGTAAATTAATGGGCATTTTAATCAGCTTGCGAGTGGGATTTTCTGGAACGCAATGGATTAGAACGTTGCGGTTGCGGTGAATTTAAACCCAATATCGGCAGGAAAAATACTGCCGGTTCATATGGGGACTAAATCACCGTTTTGCAACATGAAATGTTGATTAAGGTCATCTAACCAAGCAAGTGTATATGAAAAAATAAACAGCTTTCATTTACCTGCCCCCTCCGTCCCCGTTGTCGGCGTTCACGGCATTAGGAGCTAATTTTTATTTTACTGCAGCGCTGAAATAGTTGGGCGATTAATAAAAAAAAAAAATTCACTTACCGGCAGTCGGAACGAATCTTTAGCAAAAGCTCGCACCCCGAGAAAATATAATTCCAGGTGGCAAGGGAAAACCGTACTTTAACCCCGCCCCGCCCCTCAAAGGCGCCAAAGTCGCGCACACAGCCAGTGACAGAACTGCAGCACCGCTGAAGGTAAGTTTTGTAACATACCTACTTTGTGTTGGGGAATGAGCCTGAGCAGGTGACTGGTGCATCAGTGGAAGAGCATTTTGAGGATCGTGATCACAACTCTTATAAGTTTTAAGATTGGTTTGAATAGGGAGAAGACTAAACCTTGTGGGAAGATGCTAAATAGGAGTTAGGCAAACTCCAATTTTATGATGCAGGAGCTCGGGAGGGTACATTCAGAGCAACGCTTATTGGGTAAGCCCACATCTAGGAATGATAAGGGCGGCACAGTAAAGCTGTCTTGGATGACAAAAGTGATTGTATATTTAGTCAAAAAGAAAAAGGAAGTGCATGTAAGATGTAATAGGATGGAATCAGAAAGGGTCTTTGAGGAATATAAAGAAAGGAGGAGAGAACTGCTGTGAGGAATTAGAAGGGCCACAAGGCCACAAAATTGCTTTGATCAGTTGGATTTAAATAAAATCGCAAAGCTTTTTATAACTATATTTAAAACAGGACGATGACCAGGGAGAAGGCAAAGGATTAGGATAAAGGAGGGAATTTGTGCTTATAATATGGGGACAAGATATGCCAGTAGAGTCCTTTGGGCAGAAATCGCTTTTAAAACATTGGGGGGCGGGGGAGAGGGGGCATCTCGGACAGGGGTCGGCAACCTAAATCATCGTAGCCCAAAATCATCCAGCCCGCAGGCGTTTGTTTTTCCAATTAGTTTTTCGCGACTGGGGAACTGCAGTCATTCCCGGGCGACCTGGGCACTACAGCCAGTCCTGGGTGATTTTGCGGCAACATGTTTCCCAATTAACGTGGGTGGGGGGACATTCACTAAGGATAAGGGAGATCAGTGTGGAGAATACTGATACGCAAGGGCAGTTTAAGATTAAGAAGGAGAAGGTATTTGGCTCTTGAAGAGTATTAAGGTGGAGATATCCCCAGGACATGATGGGATTTAGAAACATAGAAACATAGAAAATAGGTACAGGAGGAGGCCATTCGGCCCTTTGAGCCAGCACCGCCACTCATTGTGATCATGACTGATCATCCGCTATCAATAACCCGTGCCTGCCTTCTCCCCATATCCCCTGATTCCACTAGCCCCTAGAGCTCTATCTAACTCTCTCTTAAATCCATCCAGTGACTTGGCCTCCACTGCCCTCTGTGGCAGGGAATTCCACAAATTCACAACTCTCTGGGTGAAAAAGTTTTTTCTCACCTCAGTCTTAAATTACCTCCCCTTTATTCTAAGACTGTGGACCCTGGTTCTGGACTCGCCCAACATTGGGAACATATTTCCTGCATCTAGCCTGTCCAGTCCTTTTATAATTTTATATGTTTCTATAAGATATCCCCTCATCCTTCTAAACTCCAGTGAATACAAGCCTAGTCATTTCAATCTTTCCTCATATGACAGTCCCACCTTCCCAGGGATCAATCTCGTGAACCTATGCTGCACTGCCTCAATCACAAGGATTCATCCCAGGTTATTGAGAGGGGCAAGTGAGGAGATTGTGGGAGCCTTGACAAATATCTCGGTGTCTTCCCTAGCTATGGGTGAGATCCCGGGAGACTGGAGAGTAACTAATGTTGTTCCTTTATTTAAGAAGGGATGTAGAGAGAATCCAAGGAATTGTAGGCTGGTATGGGATAGGATTTATTCCCATTTGGAAGAGAAGGTTTAATTAAGGACAGCATGGCTTTGTACGTTCAGGTTGTGTCTTATTAACTTGATCATGTTTAGTTTAGTTTAGTGTAGAGATACAGCGTGGCCATTCAGTCCACCGGCTCCATGCTGACCAGCAATCCCCGCATATTAACACTATCCTACACCCACCTACCTACAAACCTGTACGTCTTTGGAGTGTGGGGGGAAACCAAATATCTCGGAGAAAACCCATGCGGTCACGGGGAGAACGTACAAACTCCGTACAGACAGCACCCGTAGTCGGGATCGAACCTGGGTCTCCAGTGCTGTAAGGCAGCAACTCTACCGCTGCGCCAGCGTGCCGCCCTTATTGTTTGAGGGGGTGATGAAGATGACCATTAGAGGCTCGGGAGGTGGATGTTGTCTACATGGATTTTAGTGAGGCATTGATTAATGGTGATCATGGCATTTGATGGTAGGCCTATCCAGAAGATTAAGATGCATGCGATTAATAGTGTATTAGTCGTCTGGATCTAGAACTGGTTTGCTGATAGAAGACTGAGGGTTGTGGTGGAAGGGCAATATTCAGGCTGGGGGTCTGTGACCAGCGGAGTTCCACAGGGCGTGTGCTGGGACCTCTGCTGTTTGTGATATATATAAATGACTTGGACATCAGCGTAGATGTGCAGGTTAGTAAGTTTGCAGATGACGTGCCGGGCAAGACCGTCAAAATATGATGAGATGAGGTGCTGCCAGAAGTTGTTACCATGTTGGTTAATGGGCTTTTGGACAGGCATGCAGGGAATGGAGTGATATGGATCACGGGCAGGTAGATTAGATTAGTTTATATAGTTTATTATATATGTTTATATAGGCCTGATGTTCAGCATTGGCCGAAGGGACTGTTGGTGTGCAATGCTGTTCAATGTTCAACACCCTGTGACAAACTCAGTGAAACTCAAATCAAGTCCAGTCCGTTTTATTTCTACAGCACATTTAAAAACACCTCTCGTTGACCAAAGTGCTTTACATCAGTGCAGGTACTAAGGTGCTACATATAAGTGGTACATAGATCTAACAATACATACATAAATACATACATACAGCGCTCCCTCAGAGGACCTCAGGAAACGCTTGTGAGTAGAGGTAGGTTTTAAGTCTGGACTTAGAAGAGTCGATGGAGGGGGCGGTTCTGATGAGGAGAGGGATGCTGTTCCAAGGTCTAGAAGCTGCAACTGCAAAAGCGCGGTCGCCCCTGAGCTTAAACCTGGACCACGGGATAGTCAGCAGCCCCAAGTCGGCCGACCTGAGGGACCTGGAGGTAGAATGGTGGGTTTGCAGATTTTTGATGTAGGTGGGGGCTTTGTATACATATAGGATGAGCTTGAAGTCGATTCTGTACCCTACTGGGAGCCAGTGGAGGGAGGCCAGGATCGGGGTGATGTGGTCCCTTTTTCGGGTACCCGTCAGAAGTCTCCATGCGGCGTTTTGGACCGGTTGCAGGCGGGACAGGGATGATGCCAGTGTACAGGTTGTGTCACAGATTGAAAATGACTTGTGCACTTTCAAATTATTTGTCTTTTCATCCATGCTGCAGCCATCTTTGTAGTTTTTCCTGCCTTCTCCTTCACACCACATTGCACCGTGAATACCTGTCTCCTACAGAGCAGATAGGAGTTTGTCTCAACCGTCAGCAGAGACAGTTGTGAAGATGACCACCTCGACGGCTTCTTGGTGCTTTTGTAAACGGAACTCTCTTTATTTTCTAGGACCAGTTGTTGTTTTGTGATGATTGCGATCGTGGTTATCATATGTACTGTTTAAAGCCACCGATGGTGCAGCCTCCTGAAGGTACAGTATGCACTTCACCAGCGGGGGTACTTGCTGTTCACATGGATGCCTGTTGCGTTGTTTATTTGCGACTTCCTGAAGCATGTTGTCAGTGCCCTGTGTTTGTCTTAGTTCAATGTCCCCCCCCCCCAAACCACCCAACCCCAATCTGGATGGATCTTCTTAAAAACATTGTGAAAAGTCAGTGTGCTAAAGACAATACCGAAGTCAAGTGGCTGATCTACCACAGTTCAAAATGCTCATCTTAAGGTCGATGAGCTTACTGTGAGCAGACCACGAGATGGAGAATTATTGAACACCATGTCACGCATGAGACGTCGTTTCAGTTTAATCTTTTGTCACGTGTAGCGAGGTACAGTGAAAAGCTTTTGTTGCGTGCTAACCAGTCAGCAGAAAGACAATACATGATTACAATCGAGCCATTCACAGTGTATAGATACATGATATGGGAATGACGTTTAGTGCAAGGTAAAGCCAGTAAAATCCAATCAAAGATAGTCTGAGGGTCACCAATGAGGTGGATAGTAGTTCATCACCGCTCTCTGGTTGTGGTAGGATGATTCAGTTGCCTGATAACAGCTGGGAAGAAACTGTCCCTGAGTCTGGAGGTGTGCGTTTTCACACTTTATCTTTTGCTGATGGGAGAGGGGAGAAGAGGGATTGGCCAGGGTGGGACTCGCCCTTGTTCTGACTGTGACTGCTCCTGCCCTCTGCGTGAGCCTCATTACTATCTCCTGATTCATATTGCTACCTGCTCTGCTCTTACAGGTCCACCGTTTCAGAGTCTGTCCAAACTCTCCCAGTAGCTAATAGCCGCTCACCCACGCATCTTTCCGTTAAACCTCCTCTCAGGGGTGTCAGAGGTTATGGGGAGGAGGCAGAAGAATGAGGTCAGGAGGGAGAGATAGATCAGCCATGATTGGATGGCAGAGTGGACTTGATGGGCCGAATGGCCTAATTCAGCCCTATCAACTTATGACACTCCGCGTCATTGCTGCATTGGGCCAACCAACAATGCCCAAGATACTGCAAATGTGGTGTAACCAATAGACAATATACAATAGGTGCAGGAGTAGGCCATTCGGCCCTTCGAGCCAGCACCGCCATTCATTGTGATCATGGCTGATCATCCCCAATCAGTACCCCGTTCCTGCCTTCTCCCCATATCCCCTGACTCCGCTATCTTTAAGAGCTTATCTATTCTCTTGAAAGTATCCAGAGAACCGGCCTTCACTGTCCTCTGAGGGAGAGAATTCCACAGATTCACAACACTCTGGGTGAAAAAGTATTTCCTCATCTCCGTACTAAATGGCTTACCCCTTATTCTTAAACTGTGGCCCCTGGTTCTGGACTCGCCCAACATCAGGAACATGTTTCCTGCCTCTAGCGTGTCCAAACCCTTAATAATCTTATATGTTTCAATAAGATCCGCTCTCATCCTTCTAAACTCCAGAGTGTACAAGCCCAGCCGCTCCATTCTCTCAGCATATGGCAGTCCCGCCATCCCGGGAATTAACCTTGTGAACCTACGCTGCACTCCCTCAATAGCAAGAATGTCCTTGCTCAAATTTGGAGACCAAAACTGCACACAGTACTCCAGGTGTGGTCTCTCCAGGGCCCTGTACAACTGCAGAAGGACCTCTTTGCTCCGATACTCAACTCCTCTTGTTATGAAGGCCAACATGCCATTCACTTTCTTCGCTGCCTGCTGCACCCGCATGGTTACTTTCGAACCAAAGTCATGACTTCCTGACTCTGATCACGGGCCCACAGCAAAGGAAGGGACTATTATGGGAGGCAGAGCAATTTAAGGAAGTTCATGGGCAGTCACTCTGCCTCGCAGCACCAGTGACCTGGGTTCGATCCTGGCCTCGGACAGTCAGTGTGGAGTTTGCACGTTCTCCCTGTGACTGTGTGGGTTTCCCTCGGGTGCTCCAGCTTCCACCCACATCCCAAAGACTGCAGGTCAGCAGATTAATTGTCCTCGCTTGGATAGAATGGAAGTGGCGAGGATGTTTCCACTAGTGGGAGAGTCTAGGACCAGAGGGCACAGCCTCAGAATTAAAGAACATTCCTTTAGGATGGAGATGAGGAATCTCTTTTGTCAGAGGGCGGTGAATCTGTGGAATTCGTTGGCGCAGAAGGCTGTGGAGGCCGTCACTAGATTTTTTTGAGCCAGAGATAGATTAATTCTTGATTAGGATGGGTGTCTGGGTTTGTGGGGAGGAGGAAATTATGACCTTATGACTCGCTTGACAGCAACATCCCCAGGCTACCCGTCCCTCTGCCCACTGTGAGACAGTGAACATCCTGAGCTTGGAGCAGTGTCAACTCAACTCTGTCCACCTGGCAAACGCTAGCGAAACAACATGGCCACCACCTGCTCCGACCATCAAGCACCCGGTTGCACTAATCCAACATCAATCCGGCCTTGTCCTCTTCCTGCGCGGCCATCAATTCCCACAAGATTCTACTCCTCATCCACCTACCTAGGGCACTTTACACAGTTCATCAGTTCATAAGTGATAGGAGCATAATTTGGCCATTCGGCCCATCAAGTCCACTCCGCCATTCAATCATGGCTGATCGATCTCTCCCCTCCTAACCCCATTCTCCTGCCTTCTCCCCATAACCCCTGACACCCGCACTAATCAAGAATCTATCTATCTCTGCCTTAAAAATATCCATTGACTTGGCCTCCACAGCCTTCTCCGAAGAATTCCGCAGATTCTCCAACAGAAATTCCTCCTCATCTCCTTCCTAAAGGAACGTCCTTTAATTCTGAGACCTCTAGTCCTAGAGTCTGCCACTTGTTGAAACATCCTCTTCACATCCACTCTATCCAGGCCTTTCATTATTCACTATGTTTCAATGAGGTCCCCCCTCACTCTTCTAAACTCCAGCGAGTACAGGCCCAGTGCTGTCAAACGCTCATCCTATGCTAACCCACTCATTCCCGGGATCATTCTGGTAAACCTCCTCTGGACCCTCTCCAGAGCCGGCACATCCTTCCTCAGATAATGTGGCCAAAATTGCACACCATCCCACACTTCCACGGAGTCGCGAGTTACCAGGCTATGATCCGAAAGCTTGGGCTGCTAATTCACAGATGAGAATATTGAATCCGACCACAGCAACTGGCGAATGTAAAGTCATCCCATTTCATCATTGTCCACCGGGGGAACATAGCCATCCTCCTTCGTCCATCTGACCTGTGGTGAATATGTTGTCATGTACAAGGCTGCTGAACTGCCCCTGAAAGAACATGGGACATCAAACAGGACTGCACTGAAACTTGCCTTTCAGACACAATGTCTACGCTCAACATAATACCAAGTCTCCTCTGTCAGATTCTCTATCCAGATTCCTCCATTTCCTGCAAATCCATATGTCCACTTAAAAGCCACTTAAATGTCCCTGTCCAATTTGCCATCATTAGAGCATTTCAGGCAGTGAAAACTCGCATTTCAGACTCGCCCGCCACATCTCCTTTAAACTTTGCCCCTCTCACCTTAAAGCGATGCCCTCTGGTCTTTGACATTGCCACTCTGGGGTAAAGGTTCTGACTGTCGACCCTATCAATGGCTCTCATCATTTTATATACTTCATTCAGGTCTCCCCTCGACGTTCCTGAGAAAATATTCCAAGTTTGTCAAGCATCTCCTGATAGCTTATACCCTCCAATCCAGGCAGCATTCTGGTACAGCTCTTCAATACCCTCTCCAAAGTTTCCGCACTCTCCCTGTAATAGGTTGACCCGAACTGCACACAATGCCATCTACCCAAAGTCTTATAAAGCTGCAGCATTACTATCAATGCCCTGACCAATTAAGTCAAGCAAACCAAATGCCTTCTTTACCACTATCTACTTGTGTTGCCATTTTCAGGGAGCTACGGACCTGGGACCCAAGATATCTCTGTACATCAATGTTGTCGATAACTGTACTTTCCTCTTCCATTTGACCTCGTGAAGTGCAACACCTCACTTAGTGGGGTGTTGCTTAGTTAAGATTCTCACTGCTATTTCTCCACCTGTTTGTGTAGATAGTCAATATCTTGCCATATACCTTTACAGCCTTCCTCACAGTCACAACTCTACCAATATTGGTGTCATCTACACACTTAGTAACCAACCCATCTCCATTCCCTATCTGCCTTCCGCAAAGACCGCTCCCTCCGCAACTCCCTTGTCAATTCTTCCCTTCCCTCCTGCTCCACCCCTTCCCCGGGCACTTTCCCTTGCAACCGCAAGAGATGCTACACTTGTTCCTTCACCTCCCCCATCCACTCCTTTCAGGGACCCAAGCAGTCATTCCAAGTCCGACAGAGGTTCACCTGCACCTCCTCCAACCTCGTCTACTGCATCCGTTGCTCCAGATGCCAGCTAATCTACATCGGTGAGACCAAGCGGAGGCTAGGCGATCGTTTCGCCGAACACCTCCGCTCGGTCCGCAATAACCAACCCGACCTCCCGGTGGCTCAGCACTTCAACTCCCCCTCCCACTGCGTATCCGACCTCTCGGTCCTGGGCCTCCTCCATGGCCAGAGTGAACAACACCGCAAGTTTGAGGAACAACATCTCATATTCCGCTTGGGGAGTCTGCATCCTCTGGGCTTAAACATTGAATTTTCTCAATTCTGTTAACCCAGACTGCTCCTTTCCCCCCACCCCCCCCACCTCTCCCTCAGCCCTCGGGCCCTGACATTCCTTCTCCATCTCCCCCCCCCCCCCCCCAAGTCGCACTAGCTTCTCATTTTCACACCAGAAACAGCTTACAATGGCCTGCTTTCCTTATCTCCAATACTTTTTTGCATATCTTTCACTCATTGTTCTTGCTTTATCTCTCCATATCACTGTTTATATCTCTCGTTTCCCTGATCCCTGACCAGTCTGAAGAAGGGTCTCGACCCGAAACGTCGCCTATCTCCTTCACTCCTTAGATGCTGCTGCACCCGCTGAGTTTCTCCAGCTTTTTGTGTAACCCTCCATTCACTTCTAAGTCTGTTAAATATAATCACCAACAATAATGGTCCCAGCAGAGATCCCTGTGGAACTCTACCAGTCACAGACCTCCAGCCAGAATAACCATATAACCATATAACAATTACAGCATGGAAACAGGCCCTCTCGGCCCTTCCAGTCCGTGCCGAACATTTATTTTCCCCTAGTCCCATCTACCTGCACTCAGACCATACCCCTCCATTCCCTTCCCATCCATATACCTATCTACTTTACTTTTAAATATTAAAATCGATCCTGCCTCCACCACTTCTGCAGCAAGATCATTCCACACAGCCACCACTCTCTGAGTAAAGAAGTTCCCCCTCATGTTACCCCTAATCTTCTGTCCCTTAATTCTCATGTCATGCCCTCTTGTTTGAATCTACCCTACCCTCAATGGGAAAAGCTTATCCACGTCAACTCTGTCTATCCCTTTCATCATTTTAAATACCTCAATCAAGTCCCCCCTTAACCTTCTGCACTCCAAAGAATAAAGACCTAACTTGTTCAACCTTTCTCTGTAACTTAGTTGCTGGAACCCAGGCAACATTCTAGTAAATCTTCTCTGTACTCTCTCTATTTTGTTGACATCCTTCCTATAATTAGGCGACCAAAATTGTACACCATACTCCAGAATTGGTCTCACCAATGCCTTGTACAATTTTAACATTACTTCCCTACTCTTATATTCAATGCTCTGATTTATAAAGGCTAGCACACCAAAAGCTTTCTTTACCACCCTATCTACATGCGATTCCACCTTCAGGGAACTATGCACAGTTATTCCTCGATCCCTCTGTTCCACAGCATTCCTCAATTCCCTACCATTTACCATGTACGTCCTATTTTGATTTGTCCTGCCAAGATGTAGCACCTCACACTTATCAGCATTAAACTCCATCTGCCATCTTTCAGCCCACTCTTCCAAATGACCCAAATCTCTCTGTAGACTTTGAAAATCTACTTCATTATCCATAACACCACCTATCTTAGTATCATCTGCATACTTACTTATCCAATTTTCCACCCCATCATCCAGATCATTGATGTACATGACAAACAACAGTGGACATAACACAGATCCCTGAGGCACTCCACTGGTCACCGGCTTCCAACCTGACAAACAGCCATCCACCATTACTCTCTGGCATCTCCCATTCAGCCACTGTTGAATCCATCTTGCTACTCTGCCATTAACACCCAAAGATTGAACCTTCTTAACCAACCTTCCATGGGGAACCTTGTCAAAGGCCTTACTGAAATCCATATAGACAACATCCACTGCTTTACCCTCATCAATTTCCCTAGTAACCTCTTCAAAAAATTCAAGAAGGTTTGTCAAACATGACCTTCCAGGCACAAATCCATGTTGACTGTTCCTGATCAGACCCTGTTTATCCAGATGCTTATATATATTATCTCTAAGTATCCTTTCCATTAATTTGCCCACCACTGACGTCAAACTAACAGGTCGATAATTGCTAGGTTTACTCTTTGAACCCTTTTTAAACAATGGAACAACATGCGCAGTACGCCAATCCTCCAACACCCTTGCACCATAACACTTTGTTTTGTATGAGTAATCAAGTTCTAAATCCAAATAATCAAGTCACCATGAATGCCATGCATGTTCATCTTCTGGAAGATGAGAGACTTTATCAAATACTTTACTGAAATCCATGTAGAAAACATCCACATCTTAATCTTCTGGATCAGCCTACCAACAAATGCCATTATCACCATTATCAAATGCCTTACTAAATTCCATATGGTGCGGTGGTAGAGTTGATGCCTTACAGTGCTTAAAGCGGTAGAGACCCGGGTTTGATCCTGACAATAGACAATAGACAATAGGTGCAGGAGTAGGCCATTTGGCCCTTCGAGCCAGCACTGCCATTCAATGTGATAATGTCTGATCATCCATAATCAGTACCCCGTTCCTGCCTTCTCCTCGTATCCCCTGACTCCGCTATTTTTAAGAGCCCTATCCAGCTCTCTCTTGAAAGCGTCCAGAGAACCTGCCTCCACAGAGAATTCCACAGACTCAACACTCTCTGGGAGAAAAAGTGTTTCCTCATCTCCATTCTAAATGGCTTACACCTTATTCTTAAACTGTGGCCCCTGGTTCTGGACTCCCCCCAACATCGGGAACGTGTTTCCTGCCTCCAGCGTGTCCAAACCCTTAACAATCTTATATGTTTCAATGAGATCCCCTCTCATCCTTCTAAACTCCTTCTGACTACGGGTACTTGTCTGTACTGACTCTCTAAACTAAACCAAACTAAACATTCACCTCCTTATCCTCATTTATCACCTTGGTCACATCCTTAAAAACTCAGTCAAGATCACAACACAAGCTGCCACATACAAAGCTACACCGACTGTCCTTAATTCACCCGTTTTCTTCCAGATGTGAGTAGATCCTATTCTGAAAAATCCTCCCCAGTAGCTGCCCTACCACTGACGTGAGGGTCAACGGCCGATAATTTCCTTGATTATCACCGCTCCCCTTCTTGCTCATAGGAACGACAACTCTCCAGGTGTCTGGGACCTTGCCTGTGGCCAGAGAAGATGCAAATATCTTCATCACGACCCCTGCAAACTTTTCTCTTGCCTCCCTCAATAACAGGACAGACTCCATCAGGACCTGGGGATTTATCCACCTCCAGGAAGGTCTCCAGGAAGCCCAACACAGCCTCCTACTAATCTCACACTGCTCTATTAGTTGTCCCTGTCCTGATCTTACTGTCCCCCATTGTCCTTTTTTTTAACCTTTGAAGACTTTATTAGACATCAAAAGTACCGATTTGTAATAGATTAAGCAAATGTTGCCATTTCAGAATTACAAATGTAAGTTTTCAAAACTAGAACATTCAAAATAGTTATGTACTTCAATCCTGCAGCAAACTTTTCCTTAAGCGTAACCCAAAGTTTTGCATTGGCGATCAAATTAAAGGGCTTGTCCCACTTGGACGACCTAATCCATGAGTTTAGAAGACCCTAGACCAGTTGAAAAAATTGTCAAGGTTGTGTTGACTCACCGAAGTAAAAGACCTCCTACGACTATGTCTACGACCTATGACCCCCTTGACCTCAGTCTTCCACACCTAAGACCAACTACGACCAGCTACGAGTGGAAGATGATCACATGATAAAATGATGTCATGTTTTTCTCGAGCCAGTTACCGACCTGCGACTAACTACGACAACCACCATGACCTACTACGACCTACCTACGAGTAAATTGTATCCCTTTTTTCCATGCCAACCTTTTTTTAACTCACGGACATTTTTTATCTGGTTGGAAAAAAACGCTGCAACCTACTTGAGGCCACGAGTACGCGGAGACCACTCACGGGCATGAGGAAGAGTTAGGAAGACCTCCTACAACCTCGTGGCGACCATGCTGCGAGTATGTCAAGGGCAAACTCGGCAGAGAACACCAATTAGGTTGTAAAAGTGAGACAGGGGCCTAACATGGCCGTCTTGTATTAGTTACAAAGATACAAGGCCTACTGTGATTAAATTTAACATTGTTTGATAGTCTGCATTAGACCGCAACTTAAAGCCGTGAATTATAAATGACTACACAATAAATGCCTTCTATAATATTCGATTATATTGCAACATCTATTACAGGATCTTTGTACAGGCCCTGGTATGTCCTTCTCCTTGTAGGCTTGGCAAGCTATTTCCAGAGAGGTCAATGGTGCTATTGCCAGTCAGAGAAAAGGGGATAAAGAATTCAACGCTGCAAAATGAAAGGAGCGGAAGGTAGAAAGGTTAAGACAGGCGATGACGCCTTTGGCTGGAGGTTGAATTAATGGAAGGGTTTCAGAATGATCTGTAATTACTGAGAGATGTGGTGGGATTCTGTCCTTGTAAACGTTGCGTTTTTTTCTTTCCTGCAGGAAGCTGGAGCTGTCACTTGTGCCTGGAGCAGCTGCAGGAGAAGGCTTCTGCCTGGCAAAGCAAGCCCTAGTCCAGTCTCGTCAACTTTTTATATTTTTTTAAGATCAGTTTGATTTGAATGCATGCGGTCAGGATTTGCACTTTCAGGCGAAAATGCAGACTTTTTTTCACAAAGTGTGTAACGAAGCAAAGTGTTACTGCATTTAGCTTGTGGCTCAATATTGCAGGCATATTGATCAGTGTGA
This sequence comes from Raja brachyura, assembly GCA_963514005.1. The sequence goes on along the minus strand of OY740789.1, from coordinate 81,600,267 downwards.
TCACCCTGTGTGTGAGTGTTGCAGACACTGCAGTGTTTGCAGTGTCACCCCTCTGCTAAATGTGGCTGTGGTAACAGTTCAACTTGCGTTTTATCTTTCAGATCCCAGGTTCCTGACACATTCTCTTGATAAATCACACAGAGGCCCATGGTTTCAAACGTTAATAAGTGAATTTGCCTTTAGTGTTCCTAAACTAGGGGACCAAAATATTTTGAGTTTTCATATATTCTGAGGTTGTGGACTTCCAGGAGGATTGAAAAAGCATATTACATGCAAGTGTTATCTTGTTTCAAACTATAATGCCCTTTTAAAACAAAATCATAACAGATCTCTCATGGGACCTTTCCAATTGGAACATTACCCCGTTTGCACTCTGAGCTCTGGTGAGTCTCAGGCAAAGATCTTAAGGGCCTGTCCCACCAGCATGCAACTCTATGTGATGAGCGCGACCTAACATGGTCGCTTGAGCCGTCCGGCGTCGTGGGGCCGGTCCCACTTTGATCTACGGAGCCGTGCGGAATTGTGCAGAGTTCGTCCCGACATCGCGCGGGGCTCCGAAAAACTGACCATGTTCAAAAATTCCGCGCGGCAACGGCTTGTCGGCTCGCAGTCGCCTCGACGCATTACACACCGCCTCGACATCGTGCCTCCGTGAACCTATCCGTAGGTGCCTCCGTGACCCTCTATGTGTGTGGCTCCGTGGCCCTCTGTGTGTGTGTGCCTCTGTGCCCCTCTCTGTGTGCCCCTCTCTGTCCTGGCGAACTTACCTTAAGACTTCGCTCCAAGTTCGCCTCACTTTGCGCCGCGTTGCGCCACTCACCCGACCTCCGCGCGGCCCTCGCTGCCGGTTTGGTCGCGCTTGCCGCATGCAGGCGCATGCTGGCGGGAACGGCCCTGTACAGGGGATCACCCGACCTCCGCGCGGCCCCCGCTTCTAGTTTGATCGCGCTCATCGCATGGAGTCGGATGCTGGTAGGACAGGCCCTTAAGACCGCTCCAAGATCTTTGGTCTCGGGTGTCAATGGCCCCAGGGAGTGCAACCAAACAGCCTAATAATCAATGCTGGTTTAAAATTAAACACTGAAAAAAAAAACACAGCCAGAGCTAATTTAAACTCCAAAGGCTCACATTTCAACAGTATCAGTGCTTTTTACCAACAGTCATTATGAACATAGGAACACTGGCGAGGTTTTCTTCATGGGCTTGTTCCCTGTTTACGTCGCTGTTTAGGTATTGTGTGCGAAGAATAATTGCTTCAGAGACGCTCGTCAATGCAGATCGCAGGACCTACTCGCTCCTGTCATTTTGCTGCTGCGTAATTTCACACAAGTCCCAAAATAAGATGCCAGAATATACCAGGATGAGGTGAAAGAAAATTCCATTATATTAGACTTTAGTGGAAAAATCAATGCCATTGTGGTCATAGTGTGATGTTAATAACCAAGCATACTAGCATGCCAGTATCAGTAGTTAATAGAGCTCACCAGACTTAATACCACTGTAGAGATTGTCTGTGCGTAAGTCTGTTTATAGTTCAGATCTTCAAGGTAGTCTTTTAACGTATTTTCTTGTAGCTGAGAATTATTGTGATATGCTTAAGGCTACAGTGTCAGAGAGTTGGAGCGACGTGTTACACCAAACGCCACCAACCTTTCTTAGTAAAGGACCAGCGTCAGTACTTTGAGTAACAAGGGGTGTGAGGGGGTTGTTACCTAACAATATTTATCCTTTTAGCCAACATAATTGAAGCACACGATCTGTCTTGTGCGATCTTCATTAATATAGATTATAGACAATAGACCATAGGTGCAGGAGGAGGTCATTCGGCCCTTCGAGCCAGCACCGCCATTCACTGTGATCATGGCTGATCATCCCCAATCAGTACCCCGTTCCTGCCTTCTCCCCATATCCCTATCTTTAAGAGCCCTATCCAGCTCTCTCTTGAAAGCATCCAGAGAACCGGCCTCCACCGCCCTCTGAGGCAGAGAATTCCACAGACTCACAACTCTCTGGGTGAAAAAGTGTTTCCTCATCTCTGTTCTAAATGGCTTACCCCTTATTCTTAAACTGTGGCCCCTGGTTCTGGATTCCCCCATTACTCAGCGTATTTGTGACTTACGTCAGCAGCCCCCAGCAGATCACAGGCTGAGAGCGCTCTCATTTTTGCGTTTATTTCGTTCTGTACTTGCCCCGACAGATTTATACAGCGTTCTGGACCGAGCTGGGCCGTGAGGGTTCAAGATTTCAAGACCCTTCTTCAGACCTGAAACGTCACCTATTCCTTCTCTCCAAAGATGCTGCCTGACCCGCCGAGTTACTCCACCTTTTTGTGCCTATCTTCGGTTTCAACGGCAGACAGACATAAAATGCTGGAGTAACTCAGCGGGACAGGCAGCATCTCTGGAGAGAAGGAATGGGTGACGTTTCAGGTCGAGACTCTTCTCCTGATGTTTACCAGCATCTGCAGTTCAAGCTACACGGTTTGCCCATTTCACCCCAACTTACCACAAGCATAGAAACATAGATGATAGGTGCAGGAGGCGGCCATTCGGCCCTTCGAGCCAGCACCGCCATTCATTGTGATCATGGCTGATCGTCCCCAATCAATAACCCGTGCCTGCCTTCTCCCCCTTCTTCCTCGTGCTGAATGTATCACACTCTATCCCCAATGGGGTAAGGATGTTATTAGATCACTTAATCCAGAAACCTGCTAGTTACCTTTTGCCCTTGGGGTGACCGAGATGTGCACGCTGACCGTTCTTGCAGGTAAGGGGAGGTTTGGTTTAACTGCTGAGGCTTTTCCATCACCAAACACTTTGACCCCCCCCCCCCTTCCTATTCCCACACTGATCTTTCTGTCCTGGGCCTCCTCCACTGTCAGAGTGAGGCCCAGCGCAAATTGGAGTAACAGCACCTCATATTTCGCTTGGGCAGCTCACACCCCAGCAGTATAAATATTAATTCCTCTAACTTCAAGTAACCCTTGCATTCCCTCTCTCTCAACCCCTCCCCACCCAAGTTATAGCAGCTTCAAAGTCGTCTTGCTGAATCTCATAGTCTGTACTCGCTTTCACCTGGCCCACAGCTAACAATGGCCTGTTTCCTTTATCATCGTTACCTTTTTGCATATCTTTCATTCCTTTGTTCTATATCTCTCCTCATCACTGTCTATATCTCTCGTTTCCCTGATCCCTGACTCTCACTGAAGAAGGGTCTCGACCCGAAACGTCACCCATTCCTTCTCTCCAGCGGTGCTGCCTGTCCCGCTGAGTTACTCCAGCTTGTTGTGTATATCTTCAGTTCCTTCCTACACACCTCTCCCACCAGCCCGAGCCTTCGCTCCCAACACCAACCGCCCCCACCCACAAGCCTCACCTTGCAGCCAGATCTCCTGTGGCTGCCTCGCTCCCACGCATGGTGGCAGAGTGGAGGAGCTACAGCCTCACAGCGCTGGAGACCCGGGTTCGATCCCGACTACGGGTGCTGTCTGTACAGAGTTTGTACGTTCTCCCTGTGACCCGTGTGGGTTTTCTCCGAGATCTTCGGTTTCCTCCCACACTCCAAAGACGTACCGGTTTGTAGGTTAATCGGCTTGGTATAAGTGTAAATTGTCCCTAGTGAGCGTAGGATAGTGTCAGTGTGCAGGGATCACTGGCCGGAGTGAACTCGGTGGGCCGAAGGGCCTGTTTCCATGCTTTATCTCTACACGAAACTAAACTAAACTTAAATTTGTCAAGGCCCTTTAATACTGGGAAACATCTGGAGGAGACTCACAGGTATAATTAAAGATGGGCCTCCGGCAACAACATCTGGAGGGGAATATTTGTCAACATCCGCTCTCTATTTGAAATCCCAGGCACTGTCTTCTCTTCAGGCACTGTCGGGTTGGACTGACCCGCAGGCAGTCCCTGATTTCTTGACAATACAATTGTCAAGAAATCAGTTGCATCTTAACAGGTGGGGGACCAGCATTCTGGCCGGCAGGTTTGCCACTGCTACACGGATGGTTTTAAACTGAATAAGGGGGGTGGGGTATCAAATGGGATAGTCGAGGACGGAGTTAGAGGGAAAGAGAGTAAAGCGATGGTTAATGACCCCAGAATTAACGGGGAAGAAAGCTCACAAAGGGATAGGAGAGTATGGCCAAGTGTAATAGGGATCGATGTGAAAGGGGCCACTTGTCAACATAATTGTATAAGGAGTAAGAGTGTTGTAAAAACAAGCCTGAAGGCTTTGTGTCTCAATGCGAGGAGCATTCGTAATAAGGTGGATGAGTTGAAGGTGCAGATAGCGATTAATGACTATGCTATAGTTGGAATCACGGAGACTTGGCTCCAGGATGACCAAGGCTGGGAGCTGAACATCCAGGGATATTCAATATTCAGGAGGGATAGACGAAAAGGAAAAGGAGGTGGGGTAGCGTTGCTGGTGAGAGAGGAGATTAATGCAATAGAAAGGAAGGGCATTAGCGTGGAGGATGTGGAATCGATATGGGTAGAGCTGCGAAACTCTAAGGGGCAGAAAACGCTAGTGGGAACTGTGTACAGGCCACCTAACAGTAGTATTGGAGTTGGGGATGGCATCAAACAGGAAATTAGAAATGCGTGCAACAAGGGTAACACGGTTATAATGGGTGACTTCAATCTGCATGTAGATTGGGTGAATCAAATTGGCAGGGGTGCTGAGGAAGAGGATTTCCTGGAATGTATGCGGGATAGTTTTCTCAACCAACATGTGGAGGAACCAACGAGAGAGCAGGCTATTCTAGACTGGGTATTGAGTAATGAGGAAGGGTTAGTTAGCAGTCTTGTTGTGCGTGGCCCCTTGGGCAAGAGTGACCATAATATGGTTGAGTTCTTCATTAGGATGGAGAGTGACAAAATTAAGTCAGAAACAAGGGTTCTGAACTTGAACAAAGGTAACTTTGAAGGTATGAGATGTGAATTGGCCAAGATAGACTGGCAGGTGATTCTTAAAGGGTTGACAGTGGATGTGCAATGGAAGGTATTTAAAGACTGCATGGATGAAGTACAAAAGTTGTTCATACCAGTTTGGCAAAAGAATAAATCTGGGAAGGTGGTGCATCCATGGATAACAAGGGAAATCAGGGATAGTATAAAAACAAAAGATGAGGCATACAAATTTGCCAGAAAAAGCAGCCTACCGGAGGACTGGGAGAAATTCAGAATCCAGCAGAGGAGGACAAAGGGCTTAATTAGGAAAGGGAAAATAGATTATGAAAGGAAACTGGCAGGGAACATAAAAACTGACTGCAAAAGTTTTTATAGATATGTAAAGAGAAAGAGACTAGTTAAAACAAATGTTGGTCCCTTGCAGTCAGAAACAGGTGAATTGATCATGGGGAACAAGGACATGGCAGACCAATTGAATAACTACTTTGGTTCTGTCTTCACTAAGGAAGACATAAATAATCTGCTGGAAATAGCAGTGGAACGGGGGTCAAATAAGATGGAGGAACTGAGTGAAATCCAGGTTAGCCAGGAGGTGGTGTTGGGTAAATTGAACGGATTGAAGGCCGATAAATCCCCAGGGCCAGATAGTCTGCATCCCAGAGTACTCAAGGAGGTAGCCACAGAAATAGTGGATGCATTAGTGATAATTTTTCAAAATTCCTTAGATTCTGGAGTAGTTCCTGAGGATTGGAGGGTAGCTAATGTAACCCCACTTTTTAAAAAAGGAGGGAGAGAGAAAGCGGGGAATTACAGACCAGTTAGTCTAACATCGGTAGTGGGGAAACTGCTAGAGTCAGTTATTAAAGATGGGATAGCAGCGCATTTGGAAAGTGGTGAAATCATTGGATAAAGTCAGCATGGATTTACGAAAGGTAAATCATGTCTGACAAATCTGATAGAATTTTTCGAGGATGTAACTAGCAGAGTGGATAAGGGAGAACCAGTGGATGTGTTATATCTAGACTTTCAGAAGGCTTTCGACAAGGTCCCGCATAAGAGATTAGCATACAAACTTAAAGCACACGGTATTGGGGGTTCAGTATTGATGTGGATAGAGAACTGGCTAGCAGACAGGAGGCAAAGGGTAGGAGTAAACGGGTCCTTTTCAGAATGGCAGGCAGTGACTAGTGGGGTGCCGCAAGGCTCAGTGCTGGGACCCCAGCTATTTACAATATATATTAATGATTTGGACGAGGGAATTCAATGCAACATCTCCAAATTTGCAGATGATACCAAGCTGGGGGGTATAGTTAGGTGTGAGGAGGATGCTTGGAGGCTGCAGGGTGATTTGGATAGGCTGAGTGAATGGGCAGATGCATGGCAGATGCAGTACAATGTGGATAAATGTGAGGTTATCCACTTTGGTGGCAAAAACATGAGGGTAGACTATTATCTGAATGGTGGCAGATTAGGTAAGGGGGAGATGCAACGAGACCTGGGTGTCATGGTACACCAGTCATTGAAAGTAGGCATGCAGGTGCAGCAGGCAGTGAAGAAAGCAAATGGTATGTTAGCATTCATAGCGAAAGGATTTGAGTATAGGAGCAGGGAGGTTCTACTGCAGTTGTACAGGGTTTTGGTGAGGCCACACCTGGAGTACTGCGTACAGTTTTGGTCTCCAAATCTGAGGAAAGACATCCTTGCCATAGAGGGGGTACAGAGAAGATTCACCAGACTTATTCCTGGGATGTCAGGACTTTCATATGAGGAAAGATTGGATAGACTCGGTTTGTACTCGATGGAATTTAGAAGATTGAGGGGGGATCTTATAGAAACCTACAAAATTCTTAAGGGGTTGGACAAGCTAGATGCTGGAAGATTGTTCCCGATGTTGGGGGAGTCCAGAACAAGGGGTCACAGTCTAAGGATAAGGGGGAATTCCTTTAGGACCGAAATGAGGAAAACATTCTTTACACAGAGAGTGGTGGGTCTCTGGAATTCTCTGCCACAGAAGGTAGTTGAGGCCAGTTCATTGGCTATATTTAAGAGGGCGTTAGATGTGGCACTTGTGGCTAAAGGGATCAGGGGGTATGGAGAGAAGGCAGGTACGGGATACTGAGTTGGATGATCAGCCATGATCACATTAAATGGCGGTGCAGGCTCGAAGGGCCGAATGGCCTACTCCTGCACCTATTTTCTATGTTTCTATGTTTCTATGTTTCTGTATTGATCGGTAGAAACAGAGAATTGCCGATGCTGGTTGGGAAAGAAAGGTCAGAAGAAGGGCCCTACCCGAAATGTCACCTGTCCATGTTCTCCAGTGATGTTGCCCGACCCACAGTGTTTGAGCTGAACACGATGCCTAGCTGAACTGAATCTCACCTGCCTGCATATGATCCTTATCCCTCTATTCCCTGCACTTCCATGTGCCTATCGAAAGGACTCTTAAACGCCACTACCTCCACCACCATCCCAAACAGGCCCCAGAAAAACCCACCATGTAAAAAACTTGCCCGCACATCTCCATTAAACTTTACCCCTCTAACCTTTTATCTATGCCCTCTGATGGTGGACAAAGGTTCTGCCTGTCTATCCTATCTATGCCTCACAATTTTATATAGCCACTGAGTCACTCCAGCACTTTGATGTATTTATGGCCTAGGCCAATCTATACAGGTCGGCCTGGGTTATGAACGACTGACATGGACACCCCTACATGTTTGGGAGGTGTATAAGATTATGAGAGGAATAGAGAGAGTAAATGTCAGAGTATTTAACCCAGTGGAGGCAGAATCAAGAACCAGAGGACATAGGTTTAAAGTGAGGGGGAAAATATTTAATAGGAACATAAGGGGCAGTTTTTTACACAAAGGGTGGTGGGTGTATGGAACAAGCTGCAAAGGAGGTAGTTGAGGCAGCAACAAATGCAATGTTTCAGAAACAATTAGACAGGTGCATGGATAGGACAGGTTTAAAGGGATATGGGCCAAACACAGTGTAGATGGGGCATGTTGGTCAGCATAGGCAAGTTGGGCCGAAGGGCCTGTTTTTATGCTGCATGACTCTATATAGGCAGGCACCCAAAAATATCATTCAATTCAAAAGTGGGACACACAGCACGTATAGAAGTCCATTCTCTCTGCATTTTGGGTCACTTGTATTATGTGATTTTGATGCCATTCACTACAATGTGGCATCACCATGACAAGTTATTGTTCCGACTTACGGACAAAATGGACATCTGTAAAACTGGAAACTCACCTTACCTGGGGAAGGCCTGAATGTAAGTCCAAAACTTGTCCCTGTTAATAAACGCTGTCAGGTTCCTTGGGTTCATCTTGCCTGGTCTTCCCACCCAAGACTGCAAACTGTAAGGTTGACCCATCATGATTGTCTGAAGAAGGGTCTCGACCCGAAACATCACCCATTCCTTCTCTCCAGAGATACTGCCTCCTGTCCCGCTGAGTCACTCCAGCTTTTTGTGTCCATCATGATTCATGAGATCTCTGTTTCCAACGTCAAGATAACTTACATCCTAGGAATTTACAATGGATTGCTTCAGAGTGTCTCATTGAATATTCACGTTCTAAATGTGCTGAATGATTATTGAAGGGGTCCCTCCAAGCCATTGCCCCCATCCCCACCTACCTCCCCCCTCCCTCCCACCCCATGCGCACCGACAAATATCAGAGACACTGGTAGCTCACCACGCTGGGGTGAGCAGGAGGGGTTTCACTAGCGTTCCTGTGCTAAGCCGCTGTTGGACCGTGTCCTTCCTGCATCCCAAGCTTTTGATGAAAGGGTGGTTGACTCCCTCGACTCTGTCCTTTCAGGTGAGGCAGACATTCACTTGCACCTCCTCCAACCTCATCTACTGTATCCGCTGTTCCAGGCGTGCTCCTGTATATCGGTGAGACCAAGCGCAGGCTCGCCGATCGTTTCGCTGAACACCTCCGCTCAGTCCGCCTGAACTCCCCCGATCTCCCCGTTGTTGGACACTGTAACTCCCCCTCCCATTCCCACACTGACCTTTCTGTCCTGGGCCTTCTCCACTGTCAGAGTGAGGCCCAGTGCAAATTGGAGGAACAGCACCTGATATTTCGCTTGGGCAGCTTACACCCCAGCGGTATGAACCTTGACTTCTCCTACTTCAAATAACCCTCTCCATCCCCCCCCCCCCCCCCATCCCAGTTCTCTGACCAGTCTGACTATCCCTGATTATATTTTTTGTCGCCTTCTTCTTGCTAACAATGAACCATTCAACATTTTCCTTGATCTGCACCCCCTTTGATGCCTCGTTTTCACACCTTACCCTTCCACATCTCTGTGTGTCCGTCTGCCCTGAATCTCAGTCTGAAGAAGGTTCTCGACCCGAAAGGGTGTGCAGAGATGCTGCCTGGCCCGCTGAGTTACTCCAGCATTTTGAGTCTATCTTTGATACATTAGTGTTTGTTACAGATACACCTCTGCGCCTACCGCCTGCAGCCATGTTTGGACGTCTTTAGCGTTAAACAATATTAAAACGACGTTATGCTTGACATATGTGGAGCATTAGACACACTAATCCCTCAGCTTAGTAATGGCAGAATAAGCCGTATATCTTATACTCAATACACAGTGTAGGTAGGTAATACTTATAAACTTCACCTTAATTAAATAAAATTGTTGAAATGTAACGGCTCCAGCCACAGAATTCTGCCTCGGCAAAAGCAAGCTTAAACTGTTCTGGAAGTGTTTGTAACAATGTATTTCAATCCATTCGTCGTATTTATTGATAGCTCTTTACGGAACCACTTGTTTTACAATGAAACTCGGAGGGGTTACTTTGTTTTACTGGCGAGGCAGGGGAAAGAGAGGAGAGTGCGATGATTTCTGCTGCTATGTGAAGAGATTGTGAGTCTGAAGGGCCTGTCCCACTTGGAGTATTATTTCACATCATGGTCACATCATGGTCGCCAAAAGAGTTTGAACATTTCAAAATCCTGCGGGGACAAAAGAAATGTTGCGACACTTGAAAAATCACCGCGCGTCAATGTGTCACCACGCCACGCCACGCCGCATCACGCCACAAATTTTTCGGTGACCTGATGCGTCAGTCAATGATGCCGGCAGTCGCCGAAAAAATCGCCAAGTGGGACAGGCCCTTTAAGATGTGAAGATGTGAACTCCTTGATCAACAGGTTTCTGAATTGAACGGTGTTCTGAGAGAGAAAAGGGTCATAAGGCCATAAGGAATAGAAGTAGAATTAGGCCCTTTCGGCCCATTGTCTGATCTATCTCACTCCCTCCTAACCCCAAATGTCCTGCCTTCTCCCCTTAACGTCTGACACCCGTACTAACAATAAAGCGGAAAGGGAACTTCCAACACGGAAGTGTGTTTGGAATTTAGTTTGAGGGGGAAGAGTTCCTCGTCAGCGATGAAGAGTGATGTGGGTTTTTAGGTGAGGAAGCATTGCGGGGGCAGATTTTTAATGCAGAGATAGATGGATTTGATTAGTACGGGTGTCGGTGGTTATGAGGAGAAGGCAGGAGAATGGGGTTGAGGAGGACAAATAGATCAGCCATGATTGAATGGCGGAGTAGACTTGATGGGCCGAATGGCCTAATTCTGCTCCAATCACTTATGGAGTGCTGACTGTCCCTTTTCTGTGGGTTACGGAAGCACCTCATTTGCCATTGGAAAGGTTTATTGTTGGAGATTCAGCTGATTCAAGCAATAGTGCGCTTGCCCAGGATGGAGTGGTGGCCTCTACGTCCATGCCAGGCTCTCTAGCCTCTTGTTCCTCTCTCCGCTGACCACTGGCCACAGTTGAGGGGATGGGGGATAGAGAGAGAGAAACAAAAATAGGGCAGTGTTGTGTTCAATAAATCACTAGATTTGGACACAGAGTTTGAACGACAAGGTATTTTATTACACTACCAAACAGGGCACATAGACTCACGCATCCGCGTACCCACTCACGAGTACACGGCAGAGAGCGCCACCAGCCCCGATCCTGTTGGGACCGTTCGCCACACGGTCCAAGACTGGGGCTCTCTCCTCTCTGGAAGTGCGCCCGACACGGTCCTTTATGGCACGTCCTGTCCATTCAGACCGTGCCGTACCCCCTCCCGTGAGCCAATCATTAGCCCGGTGTGTGCTACGTTTCTACACTACTACCAGTAGGGGGCGCAGGTGTTTTGCTCAGCCAACCCGGACAGTCCCAGTCATTGTCTGGGAACATCTGCTCGAACATCTACTTGTTTCCAAAGGGGCTGGAATGCTCTGCTGCTAATTTAGCCGACAACTCCATTTTAGCTGACACGGTTTGTTTTGCTCTTGTACTACAGGCGTTCACGGTGGCGCAGCGGTAGAGTTGCTGCCTTGCAGCACTTGAAGCGCCGGAGACCCGGGTTCGATCCCGGCTACGGGTGCTGTCTGTACGGAGTTTGCACGTTCTCCCCGTGACCTGTGTAGGTTTTCTCCGAGATCTTCGGTTTCCTCCCTCACTCCAAAGACGTGCAGGTTTGTAGGTTAATTTGGTATAAGTGTAAATTGTCCCCAGTGTGTGTAGGATGTGTGCGGGGATCGCTGGTCGGCACAGACTCGGTGGGCTGAAGGGCCTGTTTCCCTGTATCTCTGAACAACACTAAACTAAACACGCCCTCATATCTATGGGCACTGTGCCATGTCGAAGCCAATATTCAATGTATTCTTGACCAGTTCCCTGGAATAAAGTCTGCAAAGTACAATTACCCCAGTTGCTGGTGCCCTCTGTGGCTGGGATGGTTCGTTAGTTTTGGTGTTTATAGTGCCAGAGCCCTATGGTTGACCATAGGACTGGCACGGATGCCACCACCTGTGAGGGGCAGGGGGCAGAATACCACAGGAGCAGGGGTCAGGACCGCAGAAACAAAACAGCGACACACACCGAGGAGGTCAGATCCCACTCACCCCTGGGAACCAGGGCCGCCACACTAGAGCAGGCACCCCCTCCCCCGTGTTAGATCCACCTCTCGGGCTAAACAATTTTGACATTCAATATAAACTATATTCAAAGTTTAAAAAAATATGTACAATCCAAAACTGTGCAAAGAATTATTCCAACATTCTCTGTTCATTTGTTGTTCGGTGGTGTTTTCACAATTTTCTCCCCCATCCTTGTCGCCCATGGGGTGGAATCCCTTCCTTTATTTTGAGGGGCGTCTCCACCACACCGTGCCCCCCATGTCCAGCAGCGGAAGGACCCTAGACTGTGGCCCTCCTCCCCCACCGAGCTTTGGCATTGGCTGCACCGAGCTTCAGTGCGTCCCTCAGCACGTACTCCTGCAGTCTGCAGCGGGCCAGTCGGCAACATTCCCCGACGGACATCTCGCTCCGCTGGGTGGTCAACGACGCTCGGGCAGACCAAAGGGCGTCTTTCACCGAGTTGATGACCTTCTGCCCTGGGTCCAAAGCCTTCCCCTAGGGCAAACGCAACACTACTGGGTCTAACATCTCTCCAGGGATAAACACACCCCACCCCTGGGATAGACTGAGCTTAGTGGGGTAGACACCCCCTCCCCAGTTACAGTCCCACTACCCTGCTCCCCTGCCCTCTGTCTACAACAGTGGCTGGGTGGAGGCTGGGGTGGCCAACATCCTCACTCCCAAATAACGTACAAAAGGTCAAAATAAGGGACAAATTCCCGACGGCAATTCGTTGACCGACTGGGCCGTGGCTGGGTGGGTGAATGATGAGTCGGCCCGGGTGCTGGACTGCACACAAAGCCCGGCCGGCGGGCCAGCTGAGGAGTTTTGGCCCGGGGGCCGCGTGTGAAGTCCGGCGCCCCGTCCAACTCATGAACCGATGATCGGCCGTGAGAAGGAGGGGTGGTGGTGTTGGCAGTAAGCGAAGGCCCGAAGGTCGGACAGCTGGCCGGGCTGCCGACCGACCGACGGGGCCACGGGCGAGGCGCTGCTGCTGCTGCTGCACTCCATGGGCTGCACTACGTCGGGATGGGTGAAGCAAGGCCGGACGCGGCGCTCCGACCCGACAGTCCCTTCGACCGGAATAGTAGCGGTCAAATACGGGACAAGGGCGGTCCCGTACGGGACAAACCAATTTAGCCCCAATATACGGGATGTCCCGGCTAATACGGGGACAGTTGGCAACCAGAGTGGAGACAGTATAAGACGTTGGTGAGACCACACATGGAGCACTGTGTAGAGTTCTGTTCGCCCAGCTGTAGCAAGCATGTCATTACGCTGGAAAGGGTGCAGAAGAGATTCCCGGGGAATGTTACGGGGACTGGAGGGCTTGAGTTATAAGGAGAGGCCCGACAGGATGAGACTATGCCTTAGGCTAAGGAGTGACCGTAGAGAGGTTTAGAAATGTAGAGATGCCAGCATGGTGCTGCAGCGGTAGAGTTGCTGCCTTACAGCGAATGCAGCCCTGGAGACCCGGGTTCGATCCCGACTAAGGGTGCTGTCTGTACGGAGTTTGTACGTTCTCCCTGTGACCCACATGGGTTTTCTCCGAGATCTTCAGTTTCCTCCCACACTCCAAAGACGTACAGGTTTTACGTTAATTAGCTTGACATACGTGAAAAATTGTCCCTAATGTGTGTAGGATAGTGTTAATGTGCGGGGATCGCTGGACGGCCCGGGCTAGGTGGGCCGAAGGGCCTGTTTCCACTCTGTATCTCTAAACTAAATCGAAAAATAAGGTGAGAAGATGTAGAGATGAGATAAAAAATGAGAGTCGTAGATAAGGTGCATCTTTATTGAGAGCAAGGGATTCTGAAAGCAGAGATCGTAGGTTTAAGAGGGTGGCGGGTATATGGAACAAGCTGCCAAAGGAAGTGGTGGAGATGCATTCAATTACAATTTACAAGACATTTGGATGTATATTGATAGGAAAGATTTAGAGGGCTTTGGGCCAAATAGATGTAGACAGATTGAAGACAAGGTCAGGTAGGCACTTGGTCAACATGATGAGTTGGCCCGTTTCCATGCTGTACAACTGACTCTATGAGACTGTGTCAGTGGTGCAGCTTGAAGCTTGGCAGTGGCCTGATGCTCTGGGACCCTCCCCACTCACCCCTACCCACACTGCGGCATCGACTGGCTAGTGAAGCCCACCTGCTCCAGCCCAGGCCATGAGAGGGGGAGAGGTGGGCGCGGGAGCTGAGGTGGGCCCAGGTGACAGGTGCTGACCACAGCTGAGATATAGAGACATGGAGTGATAGAGTGATAGAGACAGAGACAGAGAGTAATACAGTGTGGAAACTGGCCCTTCGGCCCAACTCGCCCACACCGCCCAACATGTCCTATCTGCACTCGTCCCACCTGCCCGCGTTTGGCCCATATCCCTCGAAACCTGTCCTATCCATTTACCTGCCTAATTGTTTCTTAAATGTTTGGGTAGTCCCAGCCTCAACTACCTCCTCCGGTAGCTTGTTCCATACACCCAGCACCCTTTGTGTGAAAAAGTGACCCCACAGATTCCTATTAAATCTTTTCCCCTTCACCTTAAATCTGTGTCCTCTGGTCCTCGATTCCCCTACTCTGGGCACTCCAGCGCTCAAAGGAATAGTGTCCCAGCCTGCTCAACCTCTCCCTGTAGCTCAGACCCTCAAGTCCTGACGATATCCTCGTAAATCTTAGGTAGACAAAAATGCTGGAGAAACTCAGCGGGTGAGGCAGCATCTATGGAGCGAAGGAAGTAGGTTCTCAAATGAATTCTGAACCAGCCCAGGGGATTCTTAAGTTCTCCTCATAAATCTTTATACGCTTTGCAGCTTGCCGACATCTGTGCTATAAGATGGTGCCCAGAAATGAACACAATACTCCAAATGTGGCCTCACCAACATCTTATATAACTGCAACATGACCTCCCAACGTCCAGAGGTGGTGCTGCCCCCTGTGTGATCACTACAGTGACTGACCTGACCCCACTCTGTGGAGTATGGGATGAGTGTGCAGTAGATCACACTGCACTTTGTAAGGTTGCGGTTGGTCTCACCAGCATTTGTCCTGCACAGTAAATGCTGAAGCTGCTGTGCTGACCATTGCTGCTCACACACCCCGTCACTGAAAGATGCTGGGGCAGCATCTTTTCCAGCATTTACTGCAGCATTTACTGCCTGAAAAGTGAACTAACAGCATAACTTATTCTAGATTCTGTGACAAGTTTCCATTTTGTATGATTTGTTTCGTACATTAACTATTTTGTACAGCTTCACGTTTGTAACAACATATCGAAAGGAATAAAGGAATTGGTGGAGTTGCATACTTGTAGTGTTCACTTTGTTGCATCAGAGGGCGACGTTTCAGCATTTTGCTTCACTTCCAATATCCCCACAAGTTAAATTTAAGTTTATGAGTGTTTAATTATAACATGCACCAAGACGAGAATAACACAATTCCTAATTTAACTTTATGCATTGATTAATTGATTATTGATCGCTCGATTTATTGATCAATTAATTGATAGTGGTTGAAATTGATAGTGGGGTGCCGCAAGGCTCAGTGCTGGGACCCCAGCTATTTACAATATATATTAATGATTTGGACGAGGGAATTCAATGCAACATCTCCAAATTTGCAGATGATACCAAGCTGGGGGGTATAGTTAGGTGTGAGGAGGATGCTTGGAGGCTGCAGGGTGATTTGGATAGGCTGAGTGAATGGGCAGATGCATGGCAGATGCAGTATAATGTGGATAAATGTGAGGTTATCCACTTTGGTGGCAAAAACATGAGGGTAGACTATTATCTGAATGGTGGCAGATTAGGTAAGGGGGAGATGCAACGAGACCTGGGTGTCATGGTACACCAGTCATTGAAAGTAGGCATGCAGGTGCAGCAGGCAGTGAAGAAAGCAAATGGTATGTTAGCATTCATAGCGAAAGGATTTGAGTATAGGAGCAGGGAGGTTCTACTGCAGTTGTACAGGGTTTTGGTGAGGCCACACCTGGAGTACTGCGTACAGTTTTGGTCTCCAAATCTGAGGAAAGACATCCTTGCCATAGAGGGGGTACAGAGAAGATTCACCAGACTGATTCCTGGGATGTCAGGACTTTCATATGAGGAAAGATTGGATAGACTCGGTTTGTACTCGATGGAATTTAGAAGATTGAGGGGGGATCTTATAGAAACCTACACAATTCTTAAGGGGTTGGACAAGCTAGATGCTGGAAGATTGTTCCCGATGTTGGGGGAGTCCAGAACAAGGGGTCACAGTCTAAGGATAAGGGGGAATTCCTTTAGGACCGAAATGAGGAAAACATTCTTTACACAGAGAGTGGTGAGTCTCTGGAATTCTCTGCCACAGAAGGTAGTTGAGGCCAGTTCATTGGCTATATTTAAGAGGGCGTTAGATGTGGCACTTGTGGCTAAAGGGATCAGGGGGTATGGAGAGAAGGCAGGTACGGGATACTGAGTTGGATGATCAGCCATGATCACATTGAATGGCGGTGCAGGCTTGAAGGGCCGAATGGCCTACTCCTGCACCTATTTTCTATGTTTCTATGTTTCTATGAAAGATACAGCATGGGAACATGCTCTCCACACTGACCATCATTCACACAACTTCTGTCATCTGACTTACTCATCCATTCCCTACACACTAAGGACAATTTTAAAGAGGCCAATTAACCTATAAAACCCGCACATCTTTGGGAAACGCGAGGAAACAGGAGCACCTGGAGGAAACCCACGCGGTCACGGGGAGAAAGTGCGAACTCCACACAGACAGCACCCGAGGTCAGGATCGAACCCAACTTTCTGGCGCTGTGAGGCAGCAGCTCTACCCGCTGCGCCACTGTGCTGCACAAACCAGTGTTAGAATCTCCTGGGCTGGTTCAGAATTCTTTTGATAAATGTTTAATTTGGAATTCATATTTTCACTGCCAAGCATGCATGTTTTTGATAAAACCTGGTCCCAGAACACTGATGCAATCATAAAGAAAGCACATCAGCGCCTCTACGGAGAGTCGGTCTGTCAAGGAGGACTCTCTCTAACTTCTACAGGTGCACAGTAGAGAGCATGCTGACCGGTTGCATCGTGGCTTGGTTCGGCAACCTGAGCGTCTAGGAGCGGAAAAGACTACAAAAAGTTGTAAACACTGCCCAGTCCATCATCGGCTCTGACCTACCCACCATCGAGGGGATCTATCGCAGTCGCTGCCTCAAAAAGGCTGGCAGCAACATCAAGGACCCACACCACCCTGGCCACACACTCATCTCCCTGCTACCTTCAGGTAGAAGGTACAGGAGCCTGAAGACTGCAACGTCCAGGTTCAGGAATAGCTACTTCCCCACAGCCATCAGGCTATTAAACTCAACTCAAACAAAACTCTGAACTATAACAGCCTATTGCACTTTATCTGTGTATTTATGTGTGTATATATATATATTCTAAGGTATACGGACACACTGATCTGTTCTGTATTTATGCCTAAAATATTCTGTTGTACTGCAACAAGCAAGAATTTCATTGTCCTATCTGGGACATATGACAATAAGCTCTCTTGACTCTTGACCTTCTGACCTTCTGAGCGAGTGTCTCATGTTTGAGGAGGGATTGTTTACACTCCAGTGTTGTGAGTTCTGTGGTGGTCGATGAGTGAACCACAAACCTGAGGTGATGCACCCCATCTGCCCTCTCTACAGGGCCGCTGCCTGCTCCCGATCATGGGGTGAAGAGGGTTCCCCATACCAGACCCAACGCTCTTCTCCACAGAGCAGTCATAGAGTGATAGAGTGATACAGTGTGGGAACAGGCCCTTCGGCCCAGCTTGCCCACACTGGCTAACACTAGCTACACTAGTCCCACCTGCCCACGTTTGGTCCATATCCCTCCAAACCTGCCCTATCCATGTACCTGTCTAACTGTTTCTTAAACATTGGGATAGTCCCTGCCTCAACTACCTCCTCTGGCAGCTTGTTCCATACACCTACCACCCTCTGTGTGAAAACCTCACCCCTCAGATTCCTATTAAACCCTTCACCTTAAACCATTGTCCTCTGGTCCTCAATTCACCTACGTTGGGCAAGAGATTCTACCAGATCTATTCCCCTCATGATTTTATACACTTCCATAAGATCGCCCCTCATCCTCTTGCGCTCCAAGGAATAGCACCCTACATCAGTCTGAAGAAGGGTTTTGGCCCGAAACGTTGCCTATTTCCTTCGCTCCATAGATGCTGTCGCACCCGCTGAGTTTCTCCAGCACTTTTGTCTACCCTGGTCTACTCAATCTCTGCCTATAGCTCCGACTCTCTAGTCCTGGCAGCATGCTCGTAAATCTTCTCTGTGGAGCTCCCCAGAAGCCCGAGTGTATGCGGCAACCTTTAAGGAAGGTGGTGTGCGCACGATAGCCCATCACACTGTTCCCACCTCTGTGGGTAACAATCTGTGCTCCGATTGTTTGCGCCTGACAATGGCGCAATCAGTAGAACCGTTGCCTCACGGCGCCAAAGACCTGGGTTCGATCCTGAACTTGGGTGCTGTCTGTGTGGAGTTTGCACTCTCTCCCAGTGACCGCGAGGTTTCCTTCCGGGTCCCTCCCACATCCCAATGACCTGCGGGTTTATGGGGTGATTGGTCTCTGCAAGATTGCCTCCAGTGTGTGGGGAGGAAGTCAGGGAACAGAAGTTGTGTGAACGGGTGAGGATGGTTAGTATGGACTCGATGGGCAGAAGGGCCTGTTCCCATGCTGTATATTTCAATCAATCAATGTTACGGTGTTATCCCTTGACATTTGCATGGGACACAGGGGCCCTTTGCCACATCCTGGGGCACAAGAAACATTACTGCAGAGCCCTGGGGTCTAACGTAACAAAGCTCGGCAGTATGAGTCTGGCTGAGAAAATGGAAAGGGATGATCACCTTGTTGGGAGTGTACTACAGGCCTCCAAATAGTCATCCTCTCCACATCCACTCTATCCAAGCCTTTCATTATTCTGTAACTTTCAATGAGGTCCTCAACCTTCTAAACTCCAGCGAGTAGAGGCCCTGTGCTGTCACACACTCATCGTGTGCTAACCCACTCATAGCTCGCTAGACTCCCTAATCTCAAGAGTGGTCAAGAGTCAAGAGTCAAGAGTGTTTTATTGTCATATGTCCCGGATGGAACAATGAAATTCCCACTTGCAGGAATCACACTGTGTAGGAAGGAGCTGCAGATGTTGGTTGACACCGCAGACAGACACAAAATGCTGGAGTAACTCAGCGGGACAGGCAACATCTCTGGGGAGAAGGAATGGGTGACGTTTCTGGTCGAGACCCTTCCTCAGACTGGAAGAAGGGCCCCGACCCGAAATGCCACCCAGTCCATCTCCCCAGAGATGCTGCCTGTCCCGTTGAGTTACTCCCAAATCTCACTGTTCACCTTGGGATCTCATATTGTACTCTGGTACAGCATGGGCATGACAAATCTGTGGTTTGACACCATGACTTACTGTTTATCTTCTATTGCACGAGGATTTGAGATCATCGAGTCCCACAGCACAGACTGGATCAGATTCCACCACCTTGTGAGGCTACAACTTGTAGACGTCAACCTCTCAGTAACAAACATTACCTCTCAGAACCCATTTAAAACTGTGCATGTAACTCTCATAAGGTCATCAGTGATAGGAGCAGAATTAGGCCATTCGGCCCATCAAATCTACTCTGCCATCTAATCATGGATGATCTATCTCTCTCGCCTAACCACATTCTCCTGCCTTCTCCTCATAACCCCCGACACCTGAACTAATCAAGAATCTACCATATCTGTCTCTGCCTTAAAAACATCCATTGACTTGGCCTCCACAGCCTTCTGTGCAAAGAATTCCACAGATTCACCGCCCTCTGACTAAAGAAATCCTGCTCATCCCCTTCCTAAATGAACATCCTTTTAATTCTGAGACTATGACCTCTAGTCCTAGTCTCTCCCACTAGTGGAAACGCTCTCTCCACATCCACCCTGTCCAAGCCTTTTACTGTTCTGTAAGTTTCAATGAGGTCCCCCCTCATTCTTCTAAACCCCAGCGAGTACAGGTCCAGCACCGACAAACACTCATCATATGCTAACCCACTCATTCCTGGGATCATTCTTGTAAACCTCCTCTGGACCCTCTCCAGAGCCAGCACATATGGGGCCCAAAACAGCTCTCAATACTGTTCTCCTCTCCATCTATGCTGCTAGATATTTAATGTGCCTTAATCAAGCTGCTGATTCCCAGGAAAGCATCCCAACCTGTCTGAATCTTTCCCCATGGCAACCCTCGTTCAGACCCAACAGTGCAGGAGTCTTCCTCCAGTGAAACCAGACCAGTCCATGCTGTTTCCACAGCAGACCGGCTACTGAATATCTTGCACTCTGTGCCTTGAATAATACCGCAAACCTTCCCAAAAGACTTGCGTTCCAGCTCAGCTGCATATGGGTATCTGCAGCGGGAGCCAAGGTCCCTCAGTTACTCTAAGCATCTCATGTGGACACAGTTCCCGTGTCTTGTTGGCCACCTGGGTGCCCACCTGACTTGGCCCTGTAGCTCTCCTGCAGTCTACAACCTCCCTCCACCAACAAACACATGGTCAATTTAGTTTAGTTTAGCGATACAGCATGGAAACAGGCCCTTTGGCCCACTGAGGCTGACATTTACACTATCCTACATACACTCGGGACAATTTTACACTTATGCGAAGCCAATTTACCTACATACCTGCATATGGAGTGTGGGAGCAATCCGAAGATCTCGGAGAAAACCCACGCGGTCACGGGAAGAACGTACAAACTACCTACAGGCAAGTACCCGTAGTCGGGATCAAACCTGGGTCTCCGGTGTTGCAAGCGCCTAAGGCAGAAACTACCGCTGCGCCACCATGCTGCCCAGTTCTGTCAGTATCACTCTCTCTGCCACTGACATGCAGTGGCATCAGGCCTTGCCATCTACAGAATGCACTAAAGCAACTCACGAAGACTACTTGGACAACACCTAAAGCCTAATAAGGCAAACCTAAAGAAGTCACTCCCCAACTTCCACCACCATGCCTCCTGCTGCACTAGAGGACCAAACACCCTCGACCACTGCTACACCACCATCAAGAATGCCTACCGCTCTATCCCTTGCCCTCACTTCGGTAAATCCGACCATACCGCGGTGCTGCTTCTTCCTGCCTACAGGCAGAAATTAAAGAGCGCACCCCCAGAGGTGAGGACAGTACAGAGCAGGTCGGGGGTGGGGGGGGGGGGGGGGGCAGAGGAATAACTACAGGACTGTTTGGGGTCTGTAGAATGGGCAATGTTCAAGGACTTGACAACGGACTTGAATGAATACGCCACAGCCGTTACAGACTCCGTTAAGAAATGTGTGGAAATCTGCATCCCTACAAAAACCTTCCGAGTGTTTCCCAATCAGAAACCTTGGATGAACTGTGAGATCCGCACTCTTCTGAAGACCAGACACCGGGCTTTCATGTCTGATGACACAGTGGTCTATAAGAAGTCCAGATACGACCTTGGTAAGGCCATCAAAAAGGCCAAAAGGGACTTCTGCTCCAAACTGGAGGATGAGACAGATGTTCGGCAGCTGTGGCGTGGACTGAATGCAATCACCTCTTACAAGGCGAAACCAGGAGGCAGCTCGGATGTCGGCGAAACATCACTCCCTAATGAGCTCAATGCATTTAACGCACGCTTTGATAGGGAGAACACCGATGTGCCTTCCCGAGCCCCTATTCGCTGTGATGGTATTTCAGTCTCAGTCACAGAGGCCGACGTCAGGAAATCCTTCAGAGGGGTGAACCCTCGAAAAGCGTCTGGATCTGATGGCATACCTGGTCGTGTTCTAAAAACCTGTGCGGACCAACTGGCTGGAGTTTTTACGGACATTTTCAACCTGTCACTTCTGAGGTCTGAGGTTCCCACCTGCTTCAAAAGGGCATCAATAATACCGGTGCCCAAGAAGAGCAAGGTGACATGCCTCAATGACTATCGACCAGTGGCACTAACGCCTGTGGTGATGAAGTGCTTCGAGAGGTTGATCATGGCGCAAATCAACTCCTACCTCGACAAAAACCTGGACCCACTGCAGTTCGCTTACCGCCACAACAGATCAACGGTGGACGCGATCTCGCTGGCCCTCCACTCCCCTCTGGACCACTTGGACAACAAAAACTCATATGTCAGGCTGCTATTTATTGACTACAGCTCGGCATTTAACACAATCATCCCCTCCAAGCTGGTTACCAAACTCGCAGAACTGGGTCTCTGCGCATCCCTCTGCAATTGGATCCTCGACTTCCTCATCCACAGACCACAGACTGTTCGTATTGGTGGAAATGTGTCAGACTCGATAACAATCAGCACGGGAGCACCTCAAGGCTGCGTGCTCAGCCCCCTGCTGTACTCACTCTATACTCATGACTGCGTAGCCGGTCATTGTGCGAACTCCATCATCAAGTTCGCTGATGACACCACTGTTGTGGGACGTATCACTGATGGGGATGAGTCGGAGTACAGAAGTGAGATCGAGCAACTGTCCATATGGTGCCAGCACAACAACCTGGCCCTCAACACCAGCAAAACCAAGGAACTGATTGTGGACTTTGGAAGGAGTAGGATGGGGACCCACAGTCCCGTTTATATCAACGGGTCGATGGTTGAAAAGGTCAAGAGCTTCAAATTCCTGGGCGTGCACATCTCTGAAGATCTTTCCTGGTCCGAGAACACAGATGCAATTATTAAGAAAGCTCATCAGCGCCTCGACTTCCTGAGAAGATTACGGAGAGTCGGTCTGTCAAGGAGGACTCTCTCTAACTTCTACAGGTGCACAGTGGAGAGCTTGCTGACCGGTTGCATCGTGGCTTGGTTCGGCAATTTGAGTGTCCTGGAGAGGAAAAGA
This sequence comes from Raja brachyura, assembly GCA_963514005.1. The sequence goes on along the minus strand of OY740789.1, from coordinate 81,577,499 downwards.
CTACATAAAGTAGTAAACACTGCCCAGTCCATCATCGGCTCTGACCTCCCTTCCATCGAGGGGATCTATCGCAGTCGCTGCCTCAAAAAGGCTGGCAGCATCATCAAGGACCCACACCACCCTGGCCACACACTCATCTCCCTGCTACCTTCGGGTAGAACTTGGCTTGGACGAAACTCTGAACATTAATATCCCTCCATTTGTTATTTGCACTTTATTAATGTATTCATTCATGTGTGTATTTACGTATATAATTGTAGTCAAAGCCTACTATGTTCTGTTGTGCTATGCAAAGAAAAAATTTCATTGTCCTGTCAGGGACACATGACAATAAACTCTTTTGACTTTGACTTTGACAACACCTTCCAAACTCACAATCACAACCTATTTTGATGGTTCACCGATTAATCAGGAACTTCAACAATGTAGATAAGACATTGTAGACATTCTTGTATCAACTGTAGACTAGTTGATTGGGGGCCACACGCACAATGGCCCAGATACAATAGAGAATAGTCAATGGGCAATAGGTGCAGGAGTAGGCCATTTGGCCCTTCGAGCCAGCACCGCCATTCAATGTGATCATGGCTGACCATCCCCAGTCAGTACCCTGTTCCTGCCTTCTCCCCCACATCCCCTGACTGCTATTTTTAAGAGCCTTATCTAGCTCTCTCTTGAAAGCATCCTGAGAACTTGCCTCCACCGCCCTCTGAGGCAGAGAATTCCACAGACTCACTAGGGTCCAGCACTAGGTCCTGAACAAGCCCATTAGCAGAACCTTGAGAATTAGCAGTTTGAAGAAGGGTCTCGACCCCAAACTTCCCCCATTCCTTCTCTCCAGAGATGCTGCCTGTCCCGCAGAGTTACTCCAGCATTTTGCATCTATCTTCAGTACAGCCTTTGAGCTGTGAAACCAGACCCGTTAATTTTTATTTCTGACCACAGAGATAAACTTGTGTCCACAGCACCCCTCTCCTGGAATCCCCTGGGCCTTTTCTATACTCACATGGCATTCTCAAACATCTTCCTAAAATCCGTGCAGATGGTATCAATCTCTGAGCTACAGTGAACTAACGACACCATCATATGTAGAGATATGTAAAATCACGGGTGGAACAGATAGAGTGAGTCTTTGATCCAGGTTAGGGGAATTAAGAGCTAGAGGGAGGTTTAAGGTGAGAGATGATGATTTAATAGGAGCCTGAGTGGTAATGTTTCCACAGACGGTGGTGGGTATATGGAACGAGCTGCCCGAGGAAATTGTTGTGGCAGGTACAGTAACGACATTTAAAGGACATTTGGACAGATACATGGACGGGAGTCTATGGCTCTATGATACCCTCCTTGCGTTAGGGTGACCAGAACTGCAAACAACACTCTAAATGTAGCCTTACAATGTCTGGTACAACTGTAATATGACATCCTGACTCCTGTACTCAATACTCCAACTGATAAAGGGCAGAATGCCAAATGTCCAATTTACCGCTCTGTCTACCTGTGTCACCACTTTCATGGAAATATCTACCTGCATCCCAAGGTATTTTTCCACTATAACACCCCCCAGGCCGTTGCCATGTACTGTGTAAGCCCTGGACTGGTTTGGCTTACCAAAATGCAACACCACACATTTATTTGAGTGAAACTCTATCTGCCATTCCTTGGCCATTCCTTGGCCCAGTTAATCAAGGTCCCATTGTAATCTTAAGGGCCTGTCCCACCAGCATGCAACTCTATGCGATTAGCGCGACCGAACGTGGTCACTTGAGCCGTCCGGCGTCGCGGGGCCGGTCCCACTTCGATCGTCAGAGCCGTGCGGACTTGTGTGGAGTTCGTCCCGAGTTCGTCCCGACACCGCGCGGGGCTCTGAAAAACCGACTATGTCCAAAAATTCCGCGCGGCAACGGCTTGTCGGCTCGCAGTCGCCTCGACATTTACACACCGCCCGGACATCGTGCCTCCGTCAACCTATTTGTAAGTGCCTCCGTGACCCTCTATGTGTGTGGCTCCGTGGCCCTCTGTGTGTGTGTGTGCCTCTGTGCCCCTCTCTGTGTGCCCCTCTCTGTCCTGGCGAACTTACCTTGGACTTCGCTCCAAGTTCGCCTCGCTTTGCGCCGCGTTGCGCCACTCACCCGACCTCCGCGCGGCCCCTGCTACCGGTTTGGTTGCGCTTGCCGCATGCAGGCGCATGCTGGTGGGAACGGCCCTGTACAGGGGATCACCCGACCTCCGCGCGGCCCCCGCTGCCGGTTTAATCGCGTTCATCGCATAGAGTTGCATGCTGGTGGGACAGGCCCTTTAGATAAACATCTTCACTTTCAACCATACTGTCAATGCTAGTGTCATTCACAAGCTTACACACCACATCATCTACGTATTAAGTATCAAGTATGCTTTATTGTCATTCAGACTTTTCAGTCTGAACAAAATGTTGTGCCTTGCAGCCATAACATAGAATAAAATAAAATAACAAAACACACAATAAGCACATATTTAGCATCCACTACAGTGAGTCTACCAGGCACCTCCTCACTGTGATGGAAGGCAAAAGTCTTAAAGTCCTTGTCTCTCCTTCCTTGTTCTCCCTCTGCGTTGAGGTGATCCAGGCTTCCGATGTTGTGACCCCGCCGGGTTATGGTAAGTAAATCCCGTGGCTGAATCCGAGTGGCCCAGTTCAAACTCCGCGGCCCGGGGTGGTCGAAGCTGCCGAAGCTGCCGCCCTCCAGTCCAGCTCCGGAGAACAGGTCACCAAACTGGGACCTGCGAGCTACCTGCGCGCTCCCGACGTTGTCGTCCACTGTGCCCGCGGCCGAGCCTCCGCGGCTCCGAAGTCGGGCCACCGCCGCCGCAACGCCACCACAGCCCCGAAGTCCACCAGCCCCACGTTGGTAAGTCCTGGCTCTGCCTCCGGAGCCTCGAGGCCGGTCCCAGTTGGAGGCCGCCAGCTCCGCCATTAGGCCTCAGCGCAGACGGAGACGGAGACCGGGGGATACGACAAAAGAAAAGGTTGCATCCCCCCCGAAGAAAGAGATTAGAACAAGTTTCTCCCACCCCCCCCCACACATACACAACTGAAATAAACTGAAAATAAATCTGTAACAACGGGACAGAAAAACAAAAAAAAGAAAAAACACACGGGCAGCGCCGCCACTTCCGGACCTTGTTCTTATCCACACTGTTCCTGACTAATACGGGAAACCATCCAAACAGGTTGTGGTTGTGGAGGAAGGAACTGCAGGTTCCTGGTTTAAGCCGAAGATAGAGACATATAAGGGGTTTGGACACGCTAGAGGCAGGAAACATGTTCCCAATGTTGGGGGAGCCCAGAACCAGGGGCCACAGTTTAACAATAAGGGATAAGCCGTGTACAATGGAGATGAGGAAATATTTTTTCACACAGACAGTTGTGAGTGTGTGGAATTCTCTGCCTCAGAGGGCGGTGGATGATCAGCCATGATCACATTGAATGGCGCTGCTGGCTCGAAGGGCTGAATGGCCTACTCCTGCACCAATTGTCTATTGTCTGTTGTGTTCAGGATCCAGTGTGCAGGATCCAGTGTTCAGGATCCAGTGTCCAGGATCCAGTGTCCAGGATCCAAGGTAGACAAAAGTGCTGGAGAAACTCAGCGGGTGCAGGAGCAGGAAAATCCAGGGGGCGCTGGACTGCCAGCAGCCTCTGCCTGCAGCCCGTTTGTTTTTCCACCTTTTTTTTTATTTTTAGTTAGTTTAAAGTGTGTTTTTTGGGGAAACTTTAACTTTTCTATGTGGGGGAGGGGGGCAGGGTAAGGGGGAAACTGTTTCCCAGTCGCTTCCTGGCGGGGACGTGACTATTTCTCCGAGTCGCGTCCTCGCCCCCCACCTCGCGGCCTACCTCCTGGATCGGAGCAGCCTTTCCTGCCGGGGACCGGGAACCGGACCAGAGCTGCAACAGCGACGGCGGCGCTGGAGTCACCGCGGAGCGGGCGATGCCTACCTGGGTCGCCGTTGGAGCTCCGGAGCGTTGGGCCGCCGCTCCAACATCGTGGAGCTCTGGTTTAGAGAGCTCCCAACGCGGGCGGCGCTCACCGTCATCGTGGAGTCCTGGGGCCCTTTGCCGAGGGCCTCCAGCGTTGTGTCTTCACCCGGCGCGGCTAGTGGACTTTGGGAGCCCCGGACTCCGGTAGGAGGGGGCCGACTCGGGGTCCAGGCAGCTGAGGACGTCCCCCAGCCCCGACATCGGACTTACATCACCTCGGGGAGCGGGCCTGAACACCGGCCCGCCCGTTGCGGCGACTGCAGGGGGCTCGGGGAGGCCCCCGACCACGGTGGAACAGTGGGGAACATCAGGGGAAGAGACTGACTTTGGTGCCTTCCCACACAGTAGGACATTTTGACCCTGCTGTGGGGGGATGTTTTATGTTGAATTCTATCTACTCCATGTTATGTTCTTTATTTTTTTAATGTATGGCTGTATGGCGATTTAATTTCGCTGTGCCAATTGGCACAGTGACAAATAAATGCATCTCATCTCATCTCATCTCTCATCATCTATGGAGCGAAGGAAATAGGCCGAAACCCTTCTTCAGACTGATGTAGGGTGGGGGGGGGGAACGGGGAGAAGAAAGGAAAAAGGAAGAGCAGGAGCCAGAGGGCTGAGGGAGAGCTGAGAAGGGGAGGAGACAGCAAGGGCTACCGGAAATTGGTGAATTCAATGTTTATGCCGCTAGGGTGCGGACTGCCCAAGCGGAATATGAGGTGCTGTTCCTCCAACTTGCGGTGTTGCTCACTCTGGCCGTGGAGGAGGCCCAGGACAGAAAGGTCGGATTCGGAATGGGAGGGGGAGTTGAAGTGCTGAGCCACCGGGAGATCAGGTTGGTTAATGCGGACCGAGCGGAGGTGTTGGGCGAAACGATCGGCAAGTCTACACTTGGTCTCACTGATGTAGATCAGCTGGCATCTAGAGCAGCGGATGCAGTAGATGAGGTTGGAGGAGGTGCAGGTGAACCTCTGTCGTACCTGGAAGAACTAATCCAGGACTCAGGATCCATGACTCAGGATCCATGTCCCTGTGCCCAGGCCCAGTGCAGGCCCCAGTGCCAGAACCCAGGGATCAGATTCAATGCTTTAACCATTTCCACCCTCTCCAACATCGCTGAGTCACTTCACACTGAGATGACGATTTAATTTAAAACGTTATCTTACAACAGGAAATGGTTGCCGTGATACCAGAGAGAACTCATGCTAACAATTTCCTGTTTGCACTTCACTGGAACAGGAAGAATAGCTTGAGGATGTTGAGCTCATTCTTTCACTGCTTTGCAGCCTTTGCTTAAGCAAGAGATAAGCAGGAGAAGGCCATTCATAGAAACATAGAAAAATAGGTGCAGGAGGAGGCCATTCGGCCCTTCGAGCCTGCACCGCCATTCAATGTGTTCATGGCTGATCATCCAACTCAGTATCCCGTACCTGCCTTCTCTCCATACCCCCTGATCCCTTTAGCCACAAGTGCCACATCTAACACCCTCTTAAATATAGCCAATGAACTGGCCTCAACTACCTTCTGTGGCAGAGAATTCCAGAGACCCACCACTCTCTGTGTAAAGAATGTTTTCCTCATCTCGGTCCTAAAGGAATTCCCCCTTATCCTTAGACTGTGACCCCTTGTTCTGGACTCCCCCAACATCGGGAACAATCTTCCAGCATCTAGCTTGTCCAACCCCTTAAGAATTTTGTAAGTTTCTATAAGATCCCCCCTCAATCTTCTAAATTCCAGCGAGTACAAGCCGAGTCTATCCAATCTTTCGTCATATGAAAGTCCTGACATCCCAGGAATGACATCCCTGACATTCGGCCCGTGAAGCCTGTCCCACCCACCATCAAGATCGTGGGTGATCTACCTCAGTGCCATTCACCGTCACTGTCCCCATTTCACCCAGATCCCCATCAATCTCTGTTCTGAGTGAGCTTGATGGCCGAGACTCAACCACCGCCCCCTAGAGGAGAGAATTCCAATGATTCACTGCCCGCTGAATGGAGGCATTTATCACCAGCTGAATCAGTGGCCGCCCCCTTACACTGAGACCATGACCCTAGTTGGGGAAGTGCTTGGGTACGGCAATACTCTCCTGGACTGTTTGTAACAAAATAATTTCACTGTGTGTTTGCACTTCCGCATGTTGCAATTAACCATTGAACCACTTGGTCCACACCCTCCCTCCATCTCTCTGTGCCAGCTAACCCTCATAACTCCATCAGTCTGAAGAAGATTCTCGACCTAAAACATCCCCTTCCCATTTCCCCCCACAGATGCTGTCTGACCTGCTGAGTTCCTCCAGCTGACACGGGGAACTGCAGGTGCTGGTTAACCAAAAAAAAGAGACAAAGTGCTGGAATAACTCAGTGGGTCAGGCAGAATCTCAGGAGAATATGGATGGGTGACTTTTCAGGTTGGGACCCTTCTGGCCCACGAATGTTCTCCAGAGATGCTGCCTGACCCACTGAGTTCCACTGGCTGCTGAGTTTTTGCTTTAGAAAACACTGGGCAGGCAAGCCTGTGAGTGGAAGAAATGTCAGCTAAATGAGGGAGTGGATGATGAAATGCAATCAGGTTTGTAAGGTCTGTGTCCGTTGAACAGAGGGATCGTATGCACAAACTCCATCAGGTTTAACGGGATGCTTTATTTTTGTTTTAAATGTGAAAACAAGCAAGTTAATGGACGTTTATCAGTACAATTAAATTTGTAGACATTTGCAACAGGAAAGTGCTTTCACTAGCTCCAAACTAACTGAAAGTGGGTTCCGAAAGCCTAGTGGTGCCCAGAAAGGAAGGGGGTTTAGGGGGTTCAGAGGGGGGTTGGGGGGAGAGAAGGGGGCAAATTCTATCAAGGTTCACTATAATCATGGCTGGGAAACATGGCTTGAATCCGGGTCATTGTTCCTAAACGCACTTTCCTCCTCTTCCTCCTCCGCCCCGGACTCAGCACAAGCCGGGAACCTGGGAAGGAGAAGAGTCCGATTAAAACAAACACAACATGCTGGAGTAACTCAGCGGGACAGGCAGCATCTCTGGAGAGAAGGAATGGGGGACGTTTCGGGTCGAGACCCTTCTTCAGACTGAGAGTCAGTGGAGAGGGAAACGATAGATATAGACGGTGATGTAGATAGATATGGAACAAATGAATGAAAGATGTGCAAAAAAGTAACAATGAGAAAGGAAACAGACGACCGTGAGCTGCGTGGTAGATGGAAACTAGTTACAGATAGTGAGACGCAACAAGGCGGCTTTGAAGAGGCACAACTTGGGTGGGGGAGGGATAGAGAGAGGGGGGGATGCAAGGGTTACTTGTAGTTAGAGAAGTCAATGTTCATACCACCTGGGTGCTGTTCCTCCAATTCATGCTGGGCCTCACTCTGACAGTGGAGGAGGCCCAGGACAGAAAGGTCAGTGTGGAGAGAGAGAGTGAGAGTCAGAGAGAGAGAGGGTCAGAGAGAGAGAGGGTCAGAGAGAGAGAGGGTCAGAGAGAGAGAGGGTCAGAGAGAGAGTTGCAAGGGTTCGGATTTGGACCGCATTTTGTGGCCCATGTCCGGCCTTTGTACGCTGCAGCAGAGTATCTCGTGAAGGTTAATGGTGTGTTGTTGGTTCCCATTCACTTTGGGAGCGGGGCACGCCAGGGGTGTCCCATGTCTGGGTAGTTGTACTCGGTCTGTGTGGAGCCGTTCCTGTGTCTTCTTCGGAGGCGGTTGGCAGGCCTGGCTCTACCTGGCCCAGGGGTGGAGCTGGTTCTCACGGCCTCTGCCGATGATGTACTCCTTACGTCGGGGAGGATTTAAACTAATGTGGTAGGGGGGACGGGTACAGGAGCAAAGAGGCAGGTGGGTGTAAAACGAGGATAGAAGCAATAGGGAGCAAGGTGAAAAGTAAAAGTGGCAGGCAGACAAAACCAGGGCAAAAATCAAAAAGGGCCACTTCTCAACATAATTGAGGTTTTACTTCAGTTGTATAGGGTCTTGGTGAGGCCACACCTAGAGTATTGCGTACAGTTCTGGTCTCCAAATCTGAGGAAGGACATTATTGCCATAGAGGGAGTGCAGGCAAGGTTCACCAGACTGATTCCTGGGATGTCAGGACTGTCTTATGAAGAAAGACTGGATAGACTCGGTTTATACTCTCTAGAATTTAGGACATTGAAAAGGGATCTTATAGAAACTTACAAAATTCTTAAGGGGTTGGACAGGCTAGATGCAGGAAGATGGTTCCCCATGTTGGAGAGGTCCAGGACAAGGGGTCACAGCTTAAGGATAAGGGGGAAATCCTTTAGGACCGAGATGAGAAGGACTTTTTTCACACAGAGAGTGGTGGGTCTCTGGAACTCTCTGCCACAGAGGGTAGTTGAGGCCAGTTCATTGGCTATATTTAAGAGGGAGTTAGATGTGGCCCTCGTGGCTAAGGGGATCAGAGGGTATGGAGAGAAGGCAGGTACGGGATACTGAGTTGGATGATCAGCCATGATCATATTGAATGGCGGTGCAGGCTCGAAGGGCCGAATGGCCTACTCCTGCACCTAATTTCTATGTTTCTATGTTACGTCCACTGACCCTGGTGACCTGCGGAGGATGCGTGACTGCCAGCATGGTTTCTCGGCTGCATCATTTGCCAGGATCAACTGGAGTAAGTGTTCTGGACATTTAGTGGGTCAGTGGCAGGTAGACTCCATGCCGGAGGAGATGACATCTTATGCGTGGAGCACCACGCACCTCCTCTATCTGGGGGTTTACATGAGTCCCACTGAGGATGCTTGGCCGGTGAACTGGCTGGAGCTGGAGATGAAAGTAGTTGCCCGGCTGGGTCGCTGGTCAAGCCTGCTGAGAGTTCTGTCTTTCCAGGGTAGGGTGCTGGTCATAAACCAGCTGGTGGCCTCCATGTTATGGTACCGTCTGGCCACTCTTGTTCGGCCCTCTATCTTTGCAACATCAATACTGAAGAGGCTAGTGGGTTTATTTTGGGAAGATAGGAAGCACAGGGTTTCCGCAGCGTTCCTGAGTCTCCCGTTAGAGGAGGGCGGCCAGTCCTTGGTATGCGTGTGTACCCAGGTGGCGGCTCTCCGTCTCAGGACTCTGCGGAGGTACGTGTACGCGAAGACCTCCCCCCAGTTGGCACGCTCTGGTATGTATTTTTTCCGTCGGGGTCGTTCCCTAAGGGGGGTTCCACGGCTCCCGGTGACGGGCATCAGTCGACCCGCCTTACGGGGTTTGCCTAGTTTCTACCGGGATGTGCTAAGAGTGAGGAATTATGTTGTTTTCAGCCAGTGTGTTGCTCCACGACAGGAGGGGGATGTTGTGGCTGCGGGAGTGGCCGGTCCTCACCCTGTCATGGCGGGTGTTGAGGAGAGGATTGCACTTAGAGTGGTTCTGACTGAGCTCATTCCCACTTGTCGGATTTGCTCATCGGGATATTCCCTCCGGGATATTTCTCGGGCGCCGACTCCACACAACTTGAGCTGCCTTTCCGAGACGCCCGGCGTGAAGATCCGTGATGCAAAGAGACCCGCACTGTACAGAATGGTCCTGCACATTCTGCACCTCCTCGCCGTCTTCCATTCCGACACACCTTGGCGGCCCGTGTTACCACCTGTCGGCGGGGCCGGTCCCCAGTGGAGGTCTCTCTACAAGGGAGTTGTTCCCCTTTACATTGGGGGCCTGGGGTGGAGAGTGTTGCACAGAGCGGTGGCGTGTAATAAACTTTTGAGCCGGTTCACGGGCTCGTCGGCCGCCTGTATTTTCTGCGGCGAGGAAGAGACCGTGTTCCACGTGTACATGGAGCATGTGAGGTTACTGCCCCTGTACCAATATCTGAAGGGGTTGCTCCTCAAGTTCTGGTTGCATTTTAGTCCCACGATTCTAGTGTTTGGACACAAGGCAGGGAGTGTTGAGAGCCGATCGGGGGGGGGGGTTACCTCCCTGTCGGTTTGCTCCTGGGCCTGGCCAAGAGTCAAAGAGAGAGAGTTAGAGGGAGAGAGAGAGAGTCAGAGAGGGAGGGGGTGCGAGATTGCAACCTTCACGTGGTCCGCCCTGTTTCGACCAATGCAATCAACCCGGCGCGCACAATCAAATAAGATCAAATAGAACAAGTTGTCCGACAACTTTAGGCTGTGCACGCCATACGCAAGAAGAAGAAGCAGAGGAAGAAGAGGAGAGAGGGAGTGTCAGAGGGTCATGCAGTGGGGACAGTGGGCGATCTCTAACCTGTGCCCTGGGGCCCAAATCCACGCACCTGGGTTCATTTGTTCCAATCGTTCCCTTGGTGTCCACACCCTGCAACGAGAGAGAGGACCGTCAGTGGTGGTGGCTGCTCATCTACTCCTGGCCTTTCCCCAAAATTAACTATCCTTATAGTTAACACTCTCTAATCCAGAAGATAGACGCAAAATGCTGGAGTAACTCAACGGGACAGGCAGGATCTCTGGAGAGAAGGAATGAGTGACGTTCTGGTGACGTTTCCTTCTCTCCAGAGATGCTGCCTGTCCCACTGAGTTACTCCAACATTTTGTGTCTATCTTCAGTGTAAGCCAGCATCTACAGTTACTTCCTGCAGACTCTAATCCACGCATTATTCTGGTAAACCTTCTCGGTACCCTTTCCAAAGCCTCTACATCCTGTAATGAGGCGACCAGAACTGCACATGATTCTCCAAATGTGGTCTAACCAATGTCCTATAAAGCTGCTGGTAGACAAAAGTGCTGGAGAAACTCAGCAGGTGCAACAGCATCTATGGAGCGTAGGAAATAGGCAACGCATCGGGCCGAAACCCCTCTTAAACTCATCTAAAGCTGCTACATGACTTCCTGACTCTTATACTAAATGCAAGAAGGGTCTGGACCCCAAAATGTCACCCTTTCCTTCCATCCAGAGATGCTGCCTGTCCCGCTGAGTTACTCCCACTACTTGTGTCTATCTTCGCTACAAACGTCTCTCACAAGCTAGAGTTTGAGCAAAGGCCTTACCTTTGGGTCCGAAGCGTTCCTCGTGGCAGGGGTTGGGACAGTACGGGGCACCATTATGCTGCAACAACAACAGGTGAATCAGCCACAGATATCTCCCCGACGCACAGAAGCCTGTAGAAGGACAACCCGACTCTGGCCAACTGGAGGCAGCCTCTAGGGGGCGATGGTCTAGGACAGTGCCTCTTAAACTATTTCCATGTCATTCACCCTTGAGCCTTTGTCACAAAATTTCATTCACCCACGCCTAAATTGTTTCATGTTCTTTTGGTAATTTTCATCTTATTCCCCCTTTGTTTATCATTTGATATATAATTTATTTTGTCACATGAGCAAAAATCTTAAAGTAACTAATTTCTTAAGTATTTATTTTATTCAACGATTTGAACATCCTAAAAGTATGTTAAAAAATCCAGGTGTGAAAGAAAAAGTTGAATTACCACTGGAAAATCATTCTATTAGAACAGTGGTTCTTAACCTGGGGGTCGTGAGCCCCAGTGGGGTCGTTTGGGGGTTTTCCGGGGTTATATTACAGTAAATTTGGGAAATGTTCCTGCTACTTTTAAATTAGGAAACCATAGGTAGAGAGAAAAAAAACAGATTTCCAGCCCCACTGCCATTAAAACCAATAAGAGTTTACGATCCACTTTCATGGCAATGTCTTTTTTAAGGATAGAAAAAATATAGATATCTGAATGAATTAAGTATTTCACCCTTCATTCACCCCTCTAGTTTCATTCACCATTGTGTGAACCATTCACCAGTTTAAGAAGCACTGGTCTAAAACACACACCGAGACTCACACTCACTGAACCCCGCACTGTATGGAAATGTCAATAGGCTGAACAAGGTCGGGATTCCCAGGAATCCCATGCATTAACACTGTCCTCCACACATGAAGGATAATTTTAACATTTCCACCAAGCCAATTAACCAACAAACCTGCACGTCTTTGGAGTGTGGGAGGAGACCGAAGATCTTGGAGAAAACCCATGCGGGTCACGGGGAGAAGGTACTAACTCAGTACAGACAGCGCCCGTAGTCGGGATGGAACCCGGGTATCTGGCGCTGTGAGGCTGCGTCACCGTACTGCCCGTCTTTAAAGGGATTTGTGCAGATGGGGGAAGAATATCAGCAATGTAAGAATAGATTAGAGGAACAGGAGGAGAAATGTGACTGGCGTGGGTGCTTTGAGGGCCAGTGCAGAATTAATAATGGTCTGAATGGCTTTGTTTATGTCACAGGTAAATAATGAAAACGTTTGTAATATATGCAGATGCAGTATAATGTGGATAAATGTGAGGTTATCCACTTTGGTGGCAAAAATAGGAAAACCGACTACTATCTAAATGGTGGCCGATTAGGAAAAGGGGAGATGCAGCGCGACCTGGGTGTCATGGTACACCAGTCATTGAAAGTAGGCATGCAGGTACAGCAGGCAGTGAAGAAAGCCAATGGTATGTTAGCTTTCATAGCAAAAGGATTTGAGTATAGGAGCAGGGAGGTTCTACTTCAGTTGTATAGGGTCTTGGTGAGGCCACACCTGGAGTATTGCGTACAGTTCTGGTCTCCAAATCTGAGGAAGGACATTATTGCCATAGAGGGAGTGCAGCGAAGGTTCACCAGACTGATTCCTGGGATGTCAGGACTGTCTTATGAACAAAGACTGCATAGACTCGGTTTATACTCTCTAGAATTTAGGAGATTGAGAGGGGATCTTATAGAAACTTACAAGATTCTTAAGGGGTTGGACAGGCTAGATGCAGGAAGATTGTTCCCGATGTTGGGGAGGTCCAGGACAAGGGGTCACAGCTTAAGGATAAGGGGGAAATCCTTTAGGACCGAGATGAGAAGGAATTTTTTCACACAGAGAGTGGTGGGTCTCTGGAACTCTGTGCCACAGAGGGTAGTTGAGGCCAGTTCATTGGCTATATTTAAGAGGGAGTTAGATGTGGCCCTTGTGGCTAAGGGGATCAGAGGGTATGGAGAGAAGGCAGGTACGGGATACTGAGTTGGATGATCAGCCATGATCATATTGAATGGCGGTGCAGGCTCGAAGGGCCGAATGGCCTACTCCTGCACCTAATTTCTATGTTTCTATGTTTCTATGTGAAACCAACTGACCTCAGCGAAGATGCAAGAAGTCAAGTCTTTGCGGCATTCTGCACACTTCAGGCAGAAGCGATGCCAATCCTTGCCCTGGGCTGACACCTTCTCGGCTGCAAGAAACAAGCACAATAGTTAGGGAAGATTGTACACAAGATCACCGTCCACCCCCAGAACTGCAACTGGCATCCAAAGTAATCCACACCGAGCTAAATGACAATGGTCTCTGCCTATAATCAGTCGTCAGTAATGTTACTGAGTGTTTGCCTCTGTCACCTTCCCGTCAGCCAACAATGAACCTTTCTCGATGTTTCAGAAGGATCTGCAGATGCTAGTTTATGCCGAAGATAGACACAAAAAGCTGGAGTAACTCAGCGGGACAGGCAGCATCTCAGGAGAGAAGGAATGGGTGATGTTTCGGGTCGAGACCCTTCTTCAGACAATTCTACATTTCCTTGATCATCACTTTGATCTGCGCCTTTCACACCTTACTCTTCTATATCTTGTGTCGCTCTCCCCTGACTGTCTGAAAAAGGTCTCAACCCGAAACGTCACCCCTTTCCTTCTCTCCTGAGGTGCTGCCTGTCCTGCTGAGTTACTCCAGCATTTTGGGTCCATCTTCAGTGATCAGAGGGAAATGGGAGATCAGTGGACAAGGAGTGGGATAGATTTCCTGACCATCATCTTATGTCTGCCAACATGTAGCACAGTAATTTAGTTTAGTTTAATTTAGACATACAGCATGGAAGTAGGCACTTCGGCCCACCGAGTCCGCACAGACTAGCAATCATCAAGCACACTATCACCATCCCACACAAACCTGTACGATTTGAATTTGGGAGGAAACTGGAGCATAGTCATAGATTAATACAATGTGGAAATAGGCCCTTCGGCCCAACTCACCTGCACCAGCCAACAATACCCCACCTGGCTGCGCTTGGTACATAACCCTCTAAACCTGTCCTATCCATGTACCTGTCCAACTGTTTATTAAACGATGGGATAGTCCTGGCCTCAACTACCGCCACTGGCAGCTTGTTCCATACACCCACCACTATTTGTGTGAAAAAGCTACTCCTTGGATTCCTATTAAATCTTTTCCCCTTCACCTTGAACCTATGTCATCGATTCCCCTACTCTGTAAGTAGTAGGTCGGGGCCTACTGTGTGGACTGTGGAAATGTCGGAGACGTTGCATTTGGAGAGAATTAGGTTTGTCCTAATGGACAAATATGAACTTTTTGAACAAATATGGTCTCCATTCATTGATTATTTAAAGGGGTAGCTGAGCTCAGCATTGTAACTCAATAAGTACCCTGGTGTAGGATTAGATGCAAAGATGTATTTTGGGATTTGTATACACGACTCTATAGATATTGTTATGTGAAATTGCTCCATTCATTGTTAAGATGTATACTTCATTTTTATTAAATAATAATTGGTTTTTATTTGTTTTTTTTAATTTGTTTCTTTTTATAATTTTTGATCTATACTTTTGCATTTTTGCCACTCCTTTACTTTCCAAAATAACCAGAAGCATACATAAATTATTCCATAACATCTGTACAATTTTTGTGACAAGTCTAATTTGTATTTGAAGAACTGTTGTACCTTAGACAATATGCATTGCTTCTAATAAAAATATGAAAAAAAACCCAGCTTGTTTTGGTTTTACCTAACTTATTGTAAGTTGTCTGTTTTAAGAAAATGAACCTTAACATGCTGAGTTACTCCAGTTTTTGAGATTTAAAGCAGCATCTGCAGTTCCTATCCAAGAATGTTATTGTTCTGTCTGGGACATCTCTATTACATTAAGACTGTGTGTGTGTGTCTGCCGACATCCGTCCGCCTGCCGTCCGGCTGCCACGTTTTCCACCTTTGATTTCCTGCTCCGCCAAAACCGGACCCTCGGACCCCGCCGTTTTTTCCATTTAGCCAGGCGTTACGCTTGTACATTACCAAAGGCGCTCCTCTTTACGTTTAGACGTTGTTACGTACACAATTTTTAATAAAATCCTTCCCCCCCCCCCCCCCCCCCCAATTTTTCAAAAGCTTAAAACAATCAAACTGCTCTCACCCATAGAATGTTGGTAAACATTCCATCGTGTGATGTCACAATGCCCAATGCTCACAGATGTCCAATCGGAACGGATCTCATTTACATCTGCCCTCGCACCAGCCCCAGCCCCCCCACCCCCACCTGATGTTCCAGCACGTTCCATTGTGTGATGTCACAATGCCATCACCAATGAGGGGTGATAGGGAGTGGGGAATAGATGTACTGTCCCTACTCCTCCCCCTCCCTCACTACCACCCCACTCTTTCCCCTCTCTCCCCCCACCCCTCTCCCCCTTCCCCCACACTCTTCCTTCTTCCTCCCCATCCCCATCCCTCTCTCCTACCCCTCCCCCTCTCCATCTCCCTCTCCTCACCCCTCTCCCTCTTCCCCCCACCTCCTCCTCCCACCCTATCCCTCTCTCTCACACCACCCTCCCTTCTCCCCACCCCCCTTCCACCACTCCCCCTACCCTTCTCCCCCTCCCTCCCCACTCTTCCACTTCTCCCTCCCTTCCCCCACCCCTCTCCAACCCCACCTCTCTCCCTCCCGCACCCTCTCTCTCCCCCCTCCCTCCCTATCTCCCCCACCCCTTTCCCCTACTCCTCTCTCCCTCTTCCACCACTCCCCCTTCCCCCTCTCTCTCTCCCACTTCTGCAATTCTCCCCTACACCTCTCACCCTCCCTCCCCACTTCCACCCATCAATACCCCCCTCACCCACCCTCAGGGACATGCTGCCCCCCCCCCCCCTGCAACCGCATGTTGGGGGAACAGACCCAACGGGTCTGCACTTGGTCTAGTATACTTTTAAAACTCTGTGTGTGTGTGTGTGTGTGTGTGTGTGTGTGTGTGTGTGTGTGTGTGTGTGTGTGTGTGTGTGTGTGTGTGTGTGTGTGTGTGTGTGTGTGTGTGTGTGTGTGTGTGTGTGTGTGTTTATTGTGTATGTCACATTCCATTTTTTTTCAGGTAAGATTTTTGGCCATTGATTCCTTGGTCCGCCAAAACCGCGCGCAAAAACTTCCAGTTTTTTCCATTTCGCTAACGATTTCGCTTTTACATTCGCAAATCTCTTCATTTGGCAGCCCGGCTCCACCCTCCCCATACTCGGGGTCTGAAGCATCCCTCATGGGGCCGCTTTCATAGACTTCACCGTGAGCGGCCTCTGCGTTTTACCAGGGCTCTGGGAACTCGGCATCTGATGGGGACGAGGCTTCCAGAGGGAAGGCAGGGACATCTTCTAATCCAGCAGCAGAGTTAATGGATGCATACTACAGTGAGTTCAGTTCGGTAACAACCCCCCCCCTACTCCTCCCCCCCACCACTTTGCTCCTCCCATCCATAGCCCCCTCACCCCTCCCCTTCTCCCACCTCTCACACTCCCTTCCCTCCACCTCTCCCCCTCCCTGTCCCTCTTTCCCCCTCCTCCCCCCCCCCTTGGAATTTAGGAGATTGAGAGGGGATCTTATAGAAACTTACAAAATTCTTAAGGGGTTGGACAGGCTAGATGCAGGAAGATTGTCCCCAATGTTGGGGAGGTCCAGGACAAGGGGTCACAGTTCAAGGATAAGGAGGAAATCTTTTAGGACCGAGATGAGAAAAACATTTTTCACACAGAGAGTGGTGGGTCTCTGGAATTCTCAGCCACAGAAGATAGTTGAGGCCAGTTCATATGTGGCTATATTTAAGAGGAGTTAGATGTGGCCCTCGTGGCTAGAGGAATGAGGGGGTATGGAGAGAAGGCAGGTACGTGATACTGAGTTGGATGATCAGCCATGATCATATTGAATGACGGTGCAGGCTCGATAGGGAGTGGGGAATAGATGTACTGTCCCTACTCCTCCCCCTCCCTCACTCCTCCCCCCCCCCCCCACTCCTCTCCTCCCCTCCTCTCCCCCCTCTACCGCAAGTTCGGGGAACAGACCCAACGGGTCTGCACTTGGTCTAGTATGACAATAAAACACACTTGTCTCTTGACTCCAGTTCTGTAAATTTCCCCTCACTCTTTTAATTGCATTACCATTTAGCTTTAAGTTCAATACTATCTTCTAAATTCCATTAAACATGGGCGGCAGGCCACGCCCGACAAAGTGGATAATCTACATACAACAACTGGATCTGCAGCACCCGTTCACACATTTAACACAAAACCGATGCGAGGCGAGATTTTAATCTACACCACAGTAAAAAAAAAACTCCACTACTCAAACAATCAATCCCCACCCCAAACCATTAACACATTAAATAAAAATACAAATACAAGGATCACAGCACCATAAATCAGAAAACCAGCATGGATACTTACAACATAGATCAGCAATTCTGACCAAAAGTAAATGTATACATTGAACATTTATTTATAAATTAAAAAATAAATTTATGATAAATATATTCATAAATACATGTATTGGTGTAACAGGCAAGTTTATTCATGTATTTATAAATAAACAGATACCGCCGTAGAGATGCTATAACAAGTTATGTAGAAATGCTACTGAGACGCTTTGGAAAGAAAGGTGAAGCTTGTTTATATAGAGTTTGAGCTGATAGAAGTCGTGCAGGATAGGCAGGTCTGCTTACCAAAGTACACCTCCTTGGCGCACCTAGGGCATTTGGGCATGTTTGGTCCACGATCTGCTCTGTCCTATGCCAGGAACGAACTCACACACTGTCTCTCTCTCTCTCTCTCTCTAAGGTACCTGACGCTCGGGCTCCGGGTTTATATGGTGGGCAGGGAGCAGTCCGCACACTGTGTGTGTGTGTGTGTGTGTGTGTGTGTGTGTGTGTGTGGAGCTCGTCCCTGCTACGCACAGCCAACCAGCCACTCCTCAAAAACCGGCTCACGGCCCGAGGCGTTGTCGGATGATATGGTTTGTTGGGCTTCGGCATGAACTTGACAGGTAGAAGCTGTTTACCAGCCCAATACCGGCAGCGTTCAACAGACACTGGCTCCGAACAAGAGAGAGCGGTGGAGGCCCTTCTTCAGACTCAGAGTCGGGGAAACTCAGAATTAATGGGCGCTCTCAATTGATTGTAGACTTTAGGAGAGCTCCTCCTCCACTCCCCCACTCGCCATCAACACCATCACAGTCACAACTGTGGAGTCCTTTAAGTTCCTCGGGACCATCATCTTCAGGGACCTTAAATGGGAGGCCACCATCGCCTCCACAGTCAGAAAGGCCCGACAGAGGATGTACATCCAGCGGAAGCTGAGAAAGCAAGATCTGTGACAGGCAATGATGGTCCAGTTTTACACTACTATCATAGTCAGTCCTCACCTCCTCCATCATGGTCTGGTTTGGCTCAGCCACCAAGCACGACATCCGGAGACTGCAGTGCATTGTTCGATCAGCCGAGAAAGTTGTTGGCTGCAACCTTCCCCCCCCCATTGACGATCAGTACACTGCAAGGGCCAGGAAGCGAGTGGGTAAGATCATCTCTGACCCTTCTCACCCTGGCCACAAACTCTTTGAATCACTTCCCTCTGGAAGGCGACTCCGGACTGTCAAAGCCGCCACAGCCAGACATAAAAAAACGGCTGTTTTTCCACGAGCAGTAGCTCTACTCAATAACCAAAAATCTGTAGCCTACTTTTCCTCCGGTATTTTATTTTCATATGTCGGACAAACAGACTCAAGAACAGTTTCTTTCCCTGGGCCATCAGAACTCTAAATTCCTTGGATATCCACACGACATGAAGAGATGCTGGCAGCCATTCCACTATAAAAAAAACACTCAGCTAATATTTCTTCCTTTTTAATTATTTTAAAGTATTTATTAAATTTTTAAGTGCAATATTCTCCTAGTGCAATGTTCTACCTAGGTGTGATCAATATAATTCATCTACTGTTTCAAGCAGTTAAATAACATATTGGATGTAATTGGATGTGTTTTTAACTTGTTTTACTTCCATTGATCAGGAGTAGCTCTCCTCATTTTGTTGTATTTCTAAGTACAAGGACAATAAAGGCTTATTAGTATTATCATTATTAGTATTATATTTATTATTATTTTAGAAAAGAGGTGAGGAGGAACCTCTTTAGTTGGTAGATAATCTGTGGAACTCATTGTCGCAGAGGGCGGTAGAGGCCAAGTCAGTGGATATTTTTAAGGCAGAGTTAGACAAGTTCTTGATTCGAACGGGTGTCAAGGTTTATGGGGAGAAGGCAGGAAAATGGGATTAGGAGGCAGAGATCAGCCAGGATTGAATGGCGGAGTGGACTCGATGGGCTGAATGGCCTGATTCTACTATAGCTTGTGAAATTGTGGAAATGAGAGAGAAAGACAGTGATGTGGAGAGATGTTGAACAAATGAATGAAAGATATGCAAAAACAGTAACTGTCTGACCCACTGAACGGTTCCAGTTTTTTGTGTGTCCCCAATCTACCTTGTTGTGGTCTTTGAGCGCTTTATAACCATATAACCATATAATAACCACATAACAATTACAGCACGGAAACAGGCCTTCTCGGCCCTTCCAGTCCGTGCCGCACATTTATTTTCCCCTAGTCCCATCTACCTGCACTCAGACCATACCCCTCCATTCCCTTCCCGTCCATATACCTATCCACTTTACTTTTAAATGTTAAAATCGATCCTGCCTCCACCACTTCTGCAGGAACATCATTCCACACAGCCACCACTCTCTGAGTAAAGAAGTTCCCCCTCATGATACCCCTAAATTCTGTCCCTTAATTCTCATGTCATGCCCTCTTGTTGAATCTTTCCTACCCTCAATGGGAAAAGCTTATCCACGTCAACTCTGTCTATATCCCTTTCATCATTTTAAAGACCTCAATCAAGTCCCCCCTTAACCTTCTGCGCTCCAAAGAATAAAGACCTAACTTGTTCAACCTTTCTCTGTAACTTAGTTGCTGGCACCCAGGCAACATTCTAGTAAATCTCCTCTGTACTCTCTCTATTTTTTTGACATCCTTCCTATAATTAGGCGACCAAAATTGTACACCATACTCCAGAATTGGTCTTACCAATGCCTTGTACAATTTTAACATTACTTCCCTACTCCTATATTCAATGCTCTGATTTATAAAGGCCAGCACACCAAAAGCTTTCTTTACCACCCTATCTACATGTGATTTCACCTTCAGGGAACTATGCACAGTTATTCCTAGATCCCTCTGTTCCACAGCATTCCTCAATTCCCTACCATTTACCATGTACGTCCTATTTTGATTTGTCCTGCCAAGATGTAGCACCTCACACTTATCAGCATTAAACTCCATCTGCCATCTTTCAGCCCACTCTTCCAAATGTCCCAAATCTCTCTGTAGACTTTGAAAATCTACTTCATTATCCACAGTACCCCCTATCTTAGTATCATCTGCATACTTACTTATCCAATTTTCCACCCCATTATCTAGATCATTGATGTACATGACAAACAACAGTGGACCCAACACAGATCCCTGAGGCACCCCACTGGTCACCGGCTTCCAACCTGACAAACAGCCATCCACCATTACTCTCTGGCATCTCCCATTCAGCCACTGTTGAATCCATCTTGCTACCTTGTGCTTACTACTAATATCTGCTATCTCCTTACATATTAGCTCTTCCAATTCTCGCTCCCCATTTGGCGGTCTATAATACACCCCTAAAAGTGTAGCTACACCGTTCCCACTTCTCAGTTCCACCCAAATAGCCTCCCTAGAGGAGCCCTCTAATCTATCCTGCCAAAGCACTGCTGTAATATCTTCTCTGACAAGCAATGCAACCCCTCCACCTCTGGTCCCTCCAATTCTATCACACCTGAAGCAACAAAATCCTGGAATATTTAGTTTCCAATCACAACCCTCCCGCAACCATGTTTCACTGATTGCCACAACATCATATTTCCAGGTGTCAATCCAGGCTCTAAGTTCATCCACCTTTTTTACAATGCTCCTAGCATTAAAATATACACATTTTAGAAACCCACCACCCTTATTCTCTGTTTATTATCTTTTTCCTCTTTCTCGCCTACATTTTGGGTCCGAGTGCTTCCCTTCTCTGCCTCTTGCCCCTCATCCTGTCCCCTAGCCCCCACTACCTGAGTCCCTCCCCCCAGCCTTTCTCGTTTAAAGTCTCCTTTGCAAATCTCCCCGCCAGGATATTGGTTCCACTCGGGTTCAAGTGCAACCCGTCCTTTTTGTACAGATCATGCCTTCCCCAAAAGAGGTCCCAGTGATCAAGAAACTTGAATCCCGGCCCACTGCACCAGTCCCTCAGCCACGCATTTATCCTCCACCTCATTCCATTTCTACTCTCACTGTCACGTGGCACAGGCAGTAATCCTGAAATTGTTACTCTTTTGGTCCTTCTCCTTAACTTTCCCCCCAACTCCCTAAATTCTCCTTTCAGGACCTCTTCTCTTTTTCTGCCTATGTCATTGGTACCAATGTGTACCACAACATCAGGCTCCTCTCCCTCCCTTTTCAGAATCTTTTCGACACGTTCCGACACATCCGAGACCCTGGCACCAGGGAGGCAAATTACCATCCGGGTCTCTCGACTGCGTCCACAGAATCGCCAATCTGACCCCCTAACTATGGAGTCCCCTATTACAATTGCCCTCCTCTTTTTGCTACCCTTCTGAGCATCGTTCTCTGTTCTCCGTGCCGGAGGCCGTTCTCTGTGCCGGAGGCCCGGCTGCTGTTGCTGCCCCCAGGAAGGCTGTCCGCTCCAATGGTACTCAAACACGAGTACCTATTTTCCAGGTGTACAGCCACCAGGGTACTCTCTAGTCCCTGCCTCTGCCCCTTGCCCTTCCTAACAGTGACCCACTTGTCTGCCTCCCGTGGTCCGGGAGTGACCACCTCCCTGTAACTCCTCTCTATGACCGCCTCACTCTCCCTGACCAGACAGAGGTCCTCGAGCTGCTGCTCCAGGTTCCTAACACTGTCCTTTAGGAGCCCCATCTCGACGCACCTGGCGCAGATGTGGACGTCCGGAGGGCTATCAGCTTCCCTGACCTCCCACATCTGACATCCGCAACAATACACTGCCCTGGCCTTCATACTCGCCCCTTACACTGGATACAATCTCAACACAAAATACACTACAAACAGCTGGAATCTGACGGCCAATCAGCTGCTTACCCTAGTCCCCTTCCCACCAATCAGCGGCTTCCTCAAAAAAAACCCCCCAAAAATCCACTTCTCCGAATGGAACGTTATGGATTTTGGTAAACAAGCCCCGCGCTGGATTTTAAACCTCACCGGTCGGGTGTTGCTCCTCCCCCTCCTTCTCTTCCAACGGCTCCTGTGGGTCTTTTTTCTGTTATCTCCACATTCTCTGTACGTTTGACACCATATTCTGCACAGTCTGATTGTACACATGTATGGATGTACTCATGTCGGGTTGCATAACAGCTTGGTTTAGGAACAGCTCCATGTGTGTGTTTATCTGTGAGTGTGTGCGTGTCCATATGTGTGTGGGCATGTCCGTGTGTGTATCTGTGTGTGTGTGTGTGTGTGTGTGTGCGTGTGTGTGCATGCGTGTCCATATGTGTCTATGTGTGTGTGTGTCTGTGTGTGTGTGTCCATGTGTGTGTGTATCTGTGAGTGTGTTTGTGTACATGCGTGTGTGTGTGTGTGTGTCCATATGTGTGTGTGTGTGTGTCCATTTGCGTGTGTACCTGTGAGTGTGTGTGTGCGTGTGTGCGTGTCCATATATATATGTGTGTGTGTCCATTTGCGTGTGTATCTGTGTTGACCAGCTAGGGATAGGATGTCATTAAACTAGAAAGGGTGAAGAAAAGATTCACAAGGATGTTACTGGGACGGGGATGATGGGAATGTGGGGAGAATACAATGGGATTTGTGTAAGTGGGTGTTTGATGGTCTGCATGGACTTGGTGGGCTGAAGGGCCTGTTCCAGTGCTATTTCTCTCCATGAACGTGGAGACATTTGGGTGGTGTTAATGGGGGATTTCAATTACCTGAATATTAACTGGAATACAGCAGGCTTGAAGGTGAAGAGGACACAGAATCCCAAAACAATTTGCAGCAAGAGTGGGAAGTTAGGTTTGGGCGAGGAAGCTGGCCAAGAGGAAATGGGGATTTATCTGCCTTCAGTCCCAACAGTTTCCCCAACACCACTTTCAGACTAATGTGGATTCCCTTCAGTTCCTCCCTCCCACTAGTTCCTTGGTCCCCTAGTATTTCCAGGAGATTGTTTGTATCTTCCTTAGTGAAGACAGAACCAAAGTACTTGTTTAACGGTTCTGCTATTTCCTTGCTTCCCATTATAAATTCACCTGGCCGTGACTGTAAGGGACCTACGTTCGTCTTCATTAATCTTTTCCTTTTCACATACCTAAAGAAACTTTTACAGTCAGTTTTTATATTCCCCGCAAGCTTTCTTTCCCCCTCTTAATTAACCCCTTTTGTCTTCCTCTGTTGAGTTCTAATTTTCTCCCAGTCCTCTGGTTTGCCGCTTCTTCTGGCCAATGTATATGCCTCTTCCTTGGCTTTAACGCTATCCTTGACTTCCCTCGTCAACCACAGTTGAGCCGCCTTCCCAGTTTTATTTTTTTGCCAGACAGGGATGAACAATTTCTGGAGTTCATCCATGCGGTCTTTTAATCTTTGCCATTTCTCTGCTGTCAACCCTTTAAGTATAGTTTGCCATTCTATCCTCGCCAATTGTTGTCTCATTCCTTTAATATCTTCTTTATTCCAGCTCAGGACCCTAGTCTCTGTATTGACCATGTCACTCTCCATCCTAATGCAGAATTCCACCATATTAGGGTCACAGTTGCCCAAGGGGCCTTGCACAACAAGATTGTTAACTAATCCTTCCTCATAAAACAATACCCAGTCTAGGATGGCCTGCCTCCAGTCGGTTCCTCTACGCATTGGTTTAAAACCCATCCCGTATACATTCCAGGAAATCCTCCTCCTCAGCACTGTTACCAATTTGGTTGGCCCAATCTACGTGTAGATCAAAGTCACTCATGATAACCGCTGTACCTTTGCTACACGCATCCCTAATTTCCTGCTTGATTCTATCCCCAACCTCCCTACTGCTGTTTGGTGGCCAGTATACAACTCCAACAAGCGTTTTCTGCCCTTGGCTATTTCACAGCTCTACCCATACCGATTCTACAGCATCCCAGCTAATGTCACTCTTTTCTATTGTATGTATCTCCTCTTTAACCAGCAATGCCACCCCACCTCCTCTTCCTTTCTGTCTATCCTTCCTGAATATCGAATATCCCTGCATGTTTAGCTCCCAGTCTCAGTCACTCTGGAGCCATGTCTCTGTAATTCCAACTATTTCATATTCTTTAACTACTAACTGCCCATTCAATTTTACAGACATTTTCAACCTCTCACTTCTGAGATCTAATGTTCCCACCTGCTTCAAAAGGGCATCATTTATACCAGTGCCCAAGAAGAGCAAGGCGATGCACCTCAATCACTATCGACCAGTGGCACTAACGCCTGTGGTGATGAGGTGCTTCGAGAGGTTGATCATGGCGCAAATCAACTCCTACCTCGACAAAAACCTGGACCCACTGCAGTTCGCTTATCGCCACAACAGATCAACGGTGATTGCAATCTCGCTGGCTCTCCACTCCGCTCTGGACCACATGGACAACAAATGCTCATATGTCAGGCTGCTATTTATTGATTACAGCTCAGCATTTAATACAATCATCCCCTCCAAGCTGGTTACCAAACTCGCAGAACTGGGTCTCTGCGCATCCCTCTGCAATTGGATCCTCGACTTCCTCATCCACAGACCACAGACTGTTCGTATTGGTGGAAATGTGTCAGACTCGATAACAATCAGCATGGGAGCTCCTCAAGGCTGCGTGCTCAACCCCCTGCAGTACTCACTCTATACTCATGACTGCGTAGCCGATCATAGTGCGAACTCCATCATCAAGTTCGCTGATGACACCACTGTTGTGGGACGTATCACTGATGGGGATGAGTCAGAGTATAGAAGAGAGATCGAGCGACTGTCCATATGGTGCCAGCACAACAACCTGGCCCTCAACACCAGCAAAACCAAGGAACTGATTGTAGACTTTGAAAGTGGTAGGATGGGGACCCACAGTCCTGTTTATATCAACGGGTCGATGGTGGAGAGGGTCAAGAGCTTCAAATTCCTGGGCGTGCATATTTCAGAAAATCTCTCCTGGTCCAAGAACACTGATGCAATTATTAAGAAAGCTCATCAGCGCCTCTACTTCCTGAGAAGATTACGGAGAGTTGGTATGTCAAGGAGGACTCTCTCTAACTTCTACAGGTGCACAGTAGAGAGCATGCTGACTGGTTGCATCGTGGCTTGGTTCGGCAACTTGAGCGCCCAGGAGCTGAAAAGACTACAAAAAGTAGTAAACACTGCCCAGTCCATCATCGGCTCTGACCTTCCTTCCATCGAGGGGATTTATCACAGTCGCTGCCTCAAAATGGCTGGCAGCATCATCAAGGACCCACACCACCCTGGCCACACACTCATCTCCCTGCTTCCTTCAGGTAGAAGGTACAGGAGCCTGAAGACTGTAACATTCAGGTTAAGGAATAGTTACTTTCCCACAGCCATCAGCCTATTAAACTCAACTCAAACAAAAACTCTGAACATTAACAGACCATTATTTGTTTATTTGCACTTTATCTGTTTTATTTATTCATGTGTGTATATATTTATATAATGGTATATGGACACACTGATCTGTTCTGTATTCGTGCCTACTTCTGTGTGCTGAAGCAAAGTAAGAATGTCATTGTCCTATCTGGGACACACGACAATAGACTCTCTTGAATCTCTTGAATCTTGAATTCATCCACCTTATTTTGAACGCTCCTCGCAGTAAGGCACAAAGCTTTCAGGTTAGTTTTTATTATCTCCCTCTACCTTTTGCTTCTGTCCCTCTGTCTCCTTGCATTGGCTCCCATCCCCCTGCCCTGTTAGTTTAAACGTGACCTTTCCTGCACTCTCTTTCCCGTTAACAGCACGAATACGCTTCCAGGTTGTTGACTCCACCCTCCCACTGTGTCGCACTTGTAAACCTGCCTGCCAGAATGTCGGTTCCCTTCCAATTAAGGAGCAACCCATCCCTTTTGTACAGGTCACCCCTGCCCCAGAAGAGATCCCAGTGATCTAGAAATCTAAATCCCTGCCCCCTGCACCAACTCCTCAGCCACACATTCAGATCCCCTATCTCCCTCTTCCAACGCTCCCTAGTAAGAGGCACTGGAAGCAACCCAGAGATAACCACCCTAGATGTCCTGCTTTTCAGCCTCCTGCCTAGTTCTCTATACACACATTGCAGAATCTCCTTCTTCTTGTTACCCACGTCTCATGTGTGACTAGATGCACTACTACTTCCGGCTGCTCCCCTTCCTTCTCGAGGATGTTCTGAAGAGGTACTTCCACCAAGGTCCACTGCACTCGCTCCAGCCCCTTTCTTTCCGTCTCTACCTGTCGCACCTCCTGCACTCTTGGAGTGACGATCTGACTGTAGGTCCTGTCCAGGAAGCTTTCGTTGTCCGGGTCGGACCACAGGTCATCCAGCTGCTGCTCCAGTTCCCTAGCTCGGTCATTGAGGAGCTGCATCTGGACACAGTTCCCACAGGTGTAGTGGTCACTCACACCAGCAGTGCCCCAGACTTCCCACATCCTGCAACAAATGCACTGCAATAACATTCCCCATCACAAGATTAAATATTTAAATTAAACACACAACTGATTCAAGTGTAGCCTCCTTGCCTCATCTTCCTCGCTGAAGACTCTTGAACAAACGACTCGCACTTCCCCTCCACAAGGCCTCTCCCCTTGATCTGAACTTAATTTATGAACTTAATTTGGAAGGGAGGATGTGGACCCACAGTCCCGTTTATATCAACGGGTCGATGGTGGAGAGGGTCAAGAGCTTCAAATTCATGAGCGTGCACATCTCTGAAGATCTTTCCTGGTCCGAGAACACAGATGCAATTATAAAGAAAGCACATCAGCGCCTCTACTTCCTGAGAAGATTACGGAGAGTCGGTCTGTCAAGGAGGATTCTCTCGAACTCCTACAGTTGCACAGTAGAGAGAGCATGCTGACCAGTTGCATCGTGACTTGGTTCGGCAACTTGAGCGCCCAGGAGCGGAAAAGACTGCAAAAAGTTGTAAACACTGCCCAGTCCATCACCGGCTCTGGCCTCCCTACCATCGAGGGGATCTATCGCAGTCGCTGCCTCAAAAAGGCTGCCAGCATTATCAAGGACCCACACCATCCTGGCCACCAGTTCGGTAACAACCCCCCCCCTCCTCCTCCCCCCCACCACTTTGCTCCTCCCATCCATAGCCCCCTCACCCCTCCCCTTCTCCCACCTCTCACCCTCCCTTCCCCCCACCTCTCCCCCTCCCTGTCCCTCTTTCCCCCTCCTCCCCCCCCCCCTTGGAATTTAGGAGATTGAGAGGGGATCTTATAGAAACTTACAAAATTCTTAAGGGGTTGGACAGGCTAGATGCAGGAAGATTGTCCCCAATGTTGGGGAGGTCCAGGACAAGGGGTCACAGTTCAAGGATAAGGAGGAAATCTTTTAGGACCGAGATGAGAAAAACATTTTTCACACAGAGAGTGGTGAGTCTTTGGAATTCTCAGCCACAGAAGATAGTTGAGGCCAGTTCATATGTGGCTATATTTAAGAGGGCGTTAGATGTGGCCCTCGTGGCTAGAGGAATGAGGGGGTATGGAGAGAAGGCAGGTACGTGATACTGAGTTGGATGATCAGCCGTGATCATATTGAATGACGGTGCAGGCTCGATAGGGAGTGGGGAATAGATGTACTGTCCCTACTCCTCCCCCTCCCTCACTCCTCCCCCCCCCCCCCCACTCCTCTCCTCCCCTCCTCTCCCCCCTTCTACCGCAAGTTCGGGGAACAGACCCAACGGGTCTGCACTTGGTCTAGTATGACAATAAAACACACTTGTCTCTTGACTCCAGTTCTGTAAATTTCCCCTCACTCTTTTAATTGCATTACCATTTAGCTTTAAGTTCAATACTATCTTCTAAATTCCATTAAACATGGGCGGCAGGCCACGCCCGACAAAGTGGATAATCTACATACAACAACTGGATCTGCAGCACCCGTTCACACATTTAACACAAAACCGATGCGAGGCGAGATTTTAATCTACACCACAGTAAAAAAAAACTCCACTACTCAAACAATCAATCCCCACCCCAAACCATTAACACATTAAATAAAAATACAAATACAAGGATCACAGCACCATAAATCAGAAAACCAGCATGGATACTTACAACATAGATCAGCAATTCTGACCAAAAGTAAATGTATACATTGAACATTTATTTATAAATTAAAAAATAAATTTATGATAAATATATTCATAAATACATGTATTGGTGTAACAGGCAAGTTTATTCATGTATTTATAAATAAACAGATACCGCCGTAGAGATGCTATAACAAGTTATGTAGAAATGCTACTGAGACGCTTTGGAAAGAAAGGTGAAGCTTGTTTATATAGAGTTTGAGCTGATAGAAGTCGTGCAGGATAGGCAGGTCTGCTTACCAAAGTACACCTCCTTGGCGCACCTAGGGCATTTGGGCATGTTTGGTCCACGATCTGCTCTGTCCTATGCCAGGAACGAACTCACACACTGTCTCTCTCTCTCTCTCTCTCTAAGGTACCTGACGCTCGGGCTCCGGGTTTATATGGTGGGCAGGGAGCAGTCCGCACACTGTGTGTGTGTGTGTGTGTGTGTGTGTGTGTGTGTGTGGAGCTCGTCCCTGCTACGCACAGCCAACCAGCCACTCCTCAAAAACCGGCTCACGGCCCGAGGCGTTGTCGGATGATATGGTTTGTTGGGCTTCGGCATGAACTTGACAGGTAGAAGCTGTTTACCAGCCCAATACCGGCAGCGTTCAACAGACACTGGCTCCGAACAAGAGAGAGCGGTGGAGGCCCTTCTTCAGACTCAGAGTCGGGGAAACTCAGAATTAATGGGCGCTCTCAATTGATTGTAGACTTTAGGAGAGCTCCTCCTCCCCTCCCCCACTCGCCATCAACACCATCACAGTCACAACTGTGGAGTCCTTTAAGTTCCTCGGGACCATCATCTTCAGGGACCTTAAATGGGAGGCCACCATCGCCTCCACAGTCAGAAAGGCCCGACAGAGGATGTACATCCAGCGGAAGCTGAGAAAGCAAGATCTGTGACAGGCAATGATGGTCCAGTTTTACACTACTATCATAGTCAGTCCTCACCTCCTCCATCATGGTCTGGTTTGGCTCAGCCACCAAGCACGACATCCGGAGACTGCAGTGCATTGTTCGATCAGCCGAGAAAGTTGTTGGCTGCAACCTTCCCCCCCCATTGACGATCAGTACACTGCAAGGGCCAGGAAGCGAGTGGGTAAGATCATCTCTGACCCCTCTCACCCTGGCCACAAACTCTTTGAATCACTTCCCTCTGGAAGGCGACTCCGGACTGTCAAAGCCGCTACAGCCAGACATAAAAAACCGGCTGTTTTTCCACGAGCAGTAGCTCTACTCAATAACCAAAAATCTGTAGCCTACTTTTCCTCCGGTATTTTATTTTCATATGTCGGACAAACAGACTCAAGAACAGTTTCTTTCCCTGGGCCATCAGAACTCTAAATTCCTTGGATATCCACACGACATGAAGAGATGCTGGCAGCCATTCCACTATAAAAAAAACACTCAGCTAATATTTCTTCCTTTTTAATTATTTTAAAGTATTTATTAAATTTTTAAGTGCAATATTCTCCTAGTGCAATGTTCTACCTAGGTGTGATCAATATAATTCATCTACTGTTTCAAGCAGTTAAATAACATATTGGATGTAATTGGATGTGTTTTTAACTTGTTTTACTTCCATTGATCAGGAGTAGCTCTCCTCATTTTGTTGTATTTCTAAGTACAAGGACAATAAAGGCTTATTAGTATTATCATTATTAGTATTATATTTATTATTATTTTAGAAAAGAGGTGAGGAGGAACCTCTTTAGTTGGTAGATAATCTGTGGAACTCATTGTCGCAGAGGGCGGTGGAGGCCAAGTCAGTGGATATTTTTAAGGCAGAGTTAGACAAGTTCTTGATTCGAACGGGTGTCAAGGTTTATGGGGAGAAGGCAGGAAAATGGGATTAGGAGGCAGAGATCAGCCAGGATTGAATGGCGGAGTGGACTCGATGGGCTGAATGGCCTGATTCTACTATAGCTTGTGAAATTGTGGAAATGAGAGAGAAAGACAGTGATGTGGAGAGATGTTGAACAAATGAATGAAAGATATGCAAAAACAGTAACTGTCTGACCCACTGAACGGTTCCAGTTTTTTGTGTGTCCCCAATCTACCTTGTTGTGGTCTTTGAGCGCTTTATAACCATACAACCATATAATAACCACATAACAATTACAGCACGGAAACAGGCCTTCTCGGCCCTTCCAGTCCGTGCCGCACATTTATTTTCCCCTAGTCCCATCTACCTGCACTCAGACCATACCCCTCCATTCCCTTCCCGTCCATATACCTATCCACTTTACTTTTAAATGTTAAAATCGATCCTGCCTCCACCACTTCTGCAGGAACATCATTCCACACAGCCACCACTCTCTGAGTAAAGAAGTTCCCCCTCATGATACCCCTAAATTCTGTCCCTTAATTCTCATGTCATGCCCTCTTGTTGAATCTTTCCTACCCTCAATGGGAAAAGCTTATCCACGTCAACTCTGATGTCTATCCCTTTCATCATTTTAAAGACCTCAATCAAGTCCCCCCTTAACCTCCTGTGCTCCAAAGAATAAAGACCTAACTTGTTCAACCTTTCTCTGTAACTTAGTTGCTGGCACCCAGGCAACATTCTAGTAAATCTCCTCTGTACTCTCTCTATTTTTTTGACATCCTTCCTATAATTAGGCGACCAAAATTGTACACCATACTCCAGAATTGGTCTTACCAATGCCTTGTACAATTTTAACATTACTTCCCTACTCCTATATTCAATGCTCTGATTTATAAAGGCCAGCACACCAAAAGCTTTCTTTACCACCCTATCTACATGTGATTTCACCTTCAGGGAACTATGCACAGTTATTCCTAGATCCCTCTGTTCCACAGCATTCCTCAATTCCCTACCATTTACCATGTACGTCCTATTTTGATTTGTCCTGCCAAGATGTAGCACCTCACACTTATCAGCATTAAACTCCATCTGCCATCTTTCAGCCCACTCTTCCAAATGTCCCAAATCTCTCTGTAGACTTTGAAAATCTACTTCATTATCCACAGCACCCCCTATCTTAGTATCATCTGCATACTTACTTATCCAATTTTCCGCCCCATTATCTAGATCATTGATGTACATGACAAACAACAGTGGACCCAACACAGATCCCTGAGGCACCCCACTGGTCACCGGCTTCCAACCTGACAAACAGCCATCCACCATTACTCTCTGGCATCTCCCATTCAGCCACTGTTGAATCCATCTTGCTACCTTGTGCTTACTACTAATATCTGCTATCTCCTTACATATTAGCTCTTCCAATTCTCGCTCCCCATTTGGCGGTCTATAATACACCCCTAAAAGTGTTGCCACACCGTTCCCACTTCTCAGTTCCACCCAAATAGCCTCCCTAGACGAGCCCTCTAATCTATCCTGCCAAAGCACTGCTGTAATATCTTCTCTGACAAGCAATGCAACCCCTCCACCTCTGGTCCCTCCAATTCTATCACACCTGAAGCAACAAAATCCTGGAATATTTAGTTTCCAATCACAACCCTCCCGCAACCATGTTTCACTGATTGCCACAACATCATATTTCCAGGTGTCAATCCAGGCTCTAAGTTCATCCACCTTTTTTACAATGCTCCTAGCGTTAAAATATACACATTTTAGAAACCCACCATCGCTTATTCTCTGTTTATTTTCTTTTTCCTCTTTCTCGCCTACATTTTGGGTCCGAGTGCTTCCCTTCTCTGCCTCTTGCCCCTCATCCTGTCCCCTAGCCCCCTCTACCCGAGTCCTTCCCCCCAGCCTTTCTCGTTTAAAGTCTCCTTTGCAAATCTCCCCGCCAGGATATTGGTTCCCCTCGGGTTCAAGTGCAACCTGTCCTATTTATACAGATCATGCCTTCCCCAAAAGAGGTCCCAGTGATCAAGAAACTTGAATCCCGGCCCACTGCACCAGTCCCTCAGCCACGCATTTATCCTCCACCTCATTCCATTTCTACTCTCACTGTCACGTGGCACAGGCAGTAATCCTGAAATTGTTACTCTTTTGGTCCTTCTCCTTAACTTTCCCCCCAACTCCCTAAATTCTCCTTTCAGGACCTCTTCTCTTTTTCTGCCTATGTCATTGGTACCAATGTGTACCACAACACCAGGCTCCTCTTCCTCCCTTTTCAGAATCTTTTCGACACGTTCCGACACATCCGAGACCCTGGCACCAGGGAGGCAAATTACCATCCGGGTCTCTCGACTGCGTCCACAGAATCGCCAATCTGACCCCCTAACTATGGAGTCCCCTATTACAATTGCCCTCCTCTTTTTGCTACCCTTCTGAGCATCAGGGCCGTTCTCTGTGCCGGAGGCCCGGCCGCTGTTGCTGCCCCCAGGTAGGCTGTCCGCTCCAATGGTACTCAAACACGAGTACCTATTTTCCAGGTGTCCAGCCACTGGGGTACTCTCCAGTCCCTGACTCTGCCCCTTGCCCTTCCTAACAGTGACCCACTTGTCTGCCTCCCGTGGTCCGGGAGTGACCACCTCCCTGTAACTCCTCTCTATGACCGCCTCACTCTCCCTGACCAGACAGAGGTCCTCGAGCTGCTGCTCCAGGTTCCTAACACTGTCCTTTAGGAGCCCCATCTCGACGCACCTGGCGCAGATGTGGACGTCTGGAGGGCTATCAGCTTCCCTGACCTCCCACATCTGACATCCGCAACAGTACACTGCCCTGGCCTTCATACTCGCCCCTTACACTGGATACAATCTCAACACAAAATACACTACAAACAGCTGGAATCTGACGGCCAATCAGCTGCTTACCCTAGTCCCCTTCCCACCAATCAGCGGCTTCCTCAAAAAAAAACCCCCCAAAAATCCACTTCTCCGAATGGAACGTTATGGATTTTGGTAAACAAGCCCCGCGCTGGATTTTAAACCTCACCGGTCGGGTGTTGCTCCTCCCCCTCCTTCTCTTCCAACGGCTCCTGTGGGTCTTTTTTCTGTTATCTCCACATTCTCTGTACGTTTGACACCATATTCTGCACAGTCTGATTGTACACATGTATGGATGTACTCATGTCGGGTTGCATAACAGCTTGGTTTAGGAACAGCTCCATGTGTGTGTTTATCTGTGAGTGTGTGCGTGTCCATATGTGTGTGGGCATGTCCGTGTGTGTATCTGTGTGTGTGTGTGTGTGTGTGTGCGTGTGTGTGTGTGTGTGTGCATGCGTGTCCATATGTGTCTATGTGTGTGTGTGTCTGTGTGTGTGTGTCCATGTGTGTGTGTATCTGTGAGTGTGTTTGTGTACATGCGTGTGTGTGTGTGTGTGTGTGTCCATATGTGTGTGTGTGTGTGTCCATTTGCGTGTGTACCTGTGAGTGTGTGTGTGCGTGTGTGCGTGTCCATATATATATGTGTGTGTGTGTCCATTTGCGTGTGTATCTGTGTTGACCAGCTAGGGATAGGATGTCATTAAACTAGAAAGGGTGAAGAAAAGATTCACAAGGATGTTACTGGGACGGGGATGATGGGAATGTGGGGAGAATACAATGGGATTTGTGTAAGTGGGTGTTTGATGGTCTGCATGGACTTGGTGGGCTGAAGGGCCTGTTCCAGTGCTATTTCTCTCCATGAACGTGGAGACATTTGGGTGGTGTTAATGGGGGATTTCAATTACCTGAATATTAACTGGAATACAGCAGGCTTGAAGGTGAAGAGGACACAGAATCCCAAAACAATTTGCAGCAAGAGTGGGAAGTTAGGTTTGGGCGAGGAAGCTGGCCAAGAGGAAATGGGGATTTATCTGCCTTCAGTCCCAACAGTTTCCCCAACACCACTTTCAGACTAATGTGGATTCCCTTCAGTTCCTCCCTCCCACTAGTTCCTTGGTCCCCTAGTATTTCCAGGAGATTGTTTGTATCTTCCTTAGTGAAGACAGAACCAAAGTACTTGTTTAACGGTTCTGCTATTTCCTTGCTTCCCATTATAAATTCACCTGGCCGTGACTGTAAGGGACCTACGTTCGTCTTCATTAATCTTTTCCTTTTCACATACCTAAAGAAACTTTTACAGTCAGTTTTTATATTCCCCGCAAGCTTTCTTTCCCCCTCTTAATTAACCCCTTTTGTCTTCCTCTGTTGAGTTCTAATTTTCTCCCAGTCCTCTGGTTTGCCGCTTCTTCTGGCCAATGTATATGCCTCTTCCTTGGCTTTAACGCTATCCTTGACTTCCCTCGTCAACCACAGTTGAGCCGCCTTCCCAGTTTTATTTTTTTGCCAGACAGGGATGAACAATTTCTGGAGTTCATCCATGCGGTCTTTTAATCTTTGCCATTTCTCTGCTGTCAACCCTTTAAGTATAGTTTGCCATTCTATCCTCGCCAATTGTTGTCTCATTCCTTTAATATCTTCTTTATTCCAGCTCAGGACCCTAGTCTCTGTATTGACCATGTCACTCTCCATCCTAATGCAGAATTCCACCATATTAGGGTCACAGTTGCCCAAGGGGCCTTGCACAACAAGATTGTTAACTAATCCTTACAATATTTTTTTTATTAAAGATAATCAATTACGATACCTTAAACAAGTTTACAGATATCAGATAATTCATTTTATCATACATGTAAAACATTAATAATACTTATCTATTATTTTTTTAGAAATAAAGATAAAGAAAAAGTAGCTTATAAATCAATGAGGGTATAGTTAACTAATAATTTGATAATTGTAAAAAAGAAAAGAAGAGAAAAGAACTAAAAAAAAATTAAAAAAAATAAAAATAATTTTTTTTTTAACCTCTGCCTATATTATATATATAAATAAAAGATCACAATATGTATTATTAATAACTCTACTACAAATGATGGTATCAGTAAAGACATGTTACTTCCATTTTAAAAATACATTATTCTCATCAGATCCCGCGGGGGGGCACGTCGAGCCATGTTGCCAAGAACAGCTACTTATCTAGATACAATATATATGGAGACCACATCTGTTCAAAAGAATTATACCTGTCCAATAGGACAAATCTAATTCTTTCCAGATGTAGCGTCTCCATCATCTCTGCTGCCCACATTTTAGTTGTGGGGGATAGTGTTCCCTTCCAAAATTTCAATATAATTTTTTTCCCAATTATCAAACAATAATCAAAGAAATGTCTTTGATTTACTGTAAGTGATAACTGTAAGTCCGGAATTCCAAATATTATTGACTTTGGGTTGGGGTCCAATTTAACTTTTATAACTTCAGAAATAACTTTAAAAATTTCTGTCCAATAATGATTCAATTTAGGACATGTGACAAAACTATGTATTAAATTTGCCTCTGTTTTCTTACATTTGTCACAGATAGCAGAAAGCTTCGGAAAGATACTATTTAATTTAACTTTTGAATAATGTATCCTATATAATACTTTAAATTGAATCAATATATGTCTGGCGTTTAATGAACATCGGTGTATACGTTGTAAACTTTCTTCCCAGTTTTCTTTTGTTATAGCTAATCCTATGTCATTTTCCCATGCTTGACGATATGTTTCCGTTGTTGGATTCTCCTTATCCAAAATGATGTTATATATATAAGCTATTAATTTTTCTGTATTTGGGTGTAAATTAAATAAATCGTCTAACAATCCTGCTTCTTTATTTTTATAATCTTGTGTATTTGATTTAATATAATCTCTAATTTGTAGATACCTAAACAAATGTTGTTGAGATAGTCCATAAATGTCTTGTACCTCTTGGAATAAAATAAATTTTCCTTTTCTATAAAGGTGTTCTATTCTTGTAATTCCTAAATCATCCCATTGTCTAAACCCCCCATCCAACATGGGAGGCCAAAGGATGGGTTATTCCTAATTGGTAATCTAAATGAGAGATTATCTAAATGTAAAGTCTTAACAATTTGTTTCCAAATACATCTATTATTATATATTATTATGTTGTCCTTATAGATTTTTTTTTGTACTTCTATTGGTGCGAAAATTATCGAACCTACGTTAAAAGGAAGACAATCTTCCTTTTCTATATTTAACCATGTTGGTGCATGGTCCGTATTTACCCACCAGTAATTCATATTCTTAATCTGAACAGCCCAAAAATAATATAGAAAATTTGGGAGTGCTAGACCTCCGTTTATCTTAGATTTACATAGATGTTTTTTACTTATTCTATGGTTTTTATAATCCCAAATAAAACTGTTAACAATATTATCAATTAAAAAAAAAAAAGTTTTTGGTAAGAAAAAAGGGATAGCCTGGAACAAATATAACAATTGTGGTAAAAACACCATCTTTATAGCACTTATTCTACCAATCATAGATATAGGAAGTGTTTTCCAATATGAAATATTCTTTCTAAGTTTATCTAATAGTTGAGGATAGTTGGATTTTATTAATGAGTTATGAGTTAGTGTTACATTAATCCCTAAATATTTAAATTTATCTGTAACTATCTTTAATGGGTATTGTCGTAATGTATTTAAATTTATACCTGTTATTGGCATAATCTCACTTTTATTCCAATTGATCCTGTATCCGGAAAATGCACCAAACTTAGTTATAACATTTAGCAAATTAGGAATACTAATTTCCGGTTTTGTAATATAAATCAAAACGTCATCTGCGTATAAAGAGATTTTGTTAATTGTTGTGTCAGTAGTGTAACCATATATTTCAGGTTCAGATCTTATTTTTTCCGCCATAGGTTCTATTACCAATGCGAACAGTAATGGCGACAACGGACATCCTTGTCTACATCCCCTAGAGAGTTTGAATTTAGATGATAGAATTTGATTAGTCAAAATTCTAGCGGTAGGATTCGAGTATAAAATTCTTACCCATTTACAAAAAATATCACCCAATTGAAATTTTTCCATTATATTAAATAAATACAACCATTCCACCTGATCAAACGCTTTTTCTGCATCTAGTGATATAACCGCTAATTCCATATCTCGTATTCTTTTTGAATATATAATATTAAATAGGCGTCTGAGATTATGCGATGAGTAACGCTTTGAGATAAAACCTGTTTGGTCATAATGTATTAATCTAGAAATCACTATACTTAATCTCCTAGATAAAATCTTAGTTAATATTTTTTGGTCTGTATTTAAAAGGGCAATCGCTCTATATGATCCTGGATCTTCCAAATCCTTATCTGCTTTAGGGATAAGTGTAATTGTAGATTCATTTAATGATTCTGGTAATTTACCTTGATCATAAGCATATCTATACATTGTCTGTAGTCTTGGTGAGATCAAATCCTGAAATTTTTTATAAAATTCAGCACTTAAGCCATCAGGACCCGCTGCTTTTCCATTCTTCAACGAACTAATCGACTCTACAATATCCTTTACTGTTATTTCAGCATTTAACAATTCTCTACCTTCCTGGTCTAAACTATTAATTTGACATTCTTTTAAAAATATTTCCATACTGTCTGTTTGTCCTGTTAATTTTGACGAATAAAGATTTTTATAGTATTGTAGAAATCTATCATTAATATCTTTCGGAGTAGTCAATATATTACCATACTCAGATCTAATTCCATGTATCGTCTTTTCCTCTTCTAATCTTCTAAGCTGTCGTGCTAATAGTTTTTGTGGTTTGTCTCCAAATTCAAAATGCACTTGTTTTGTTTGTTGAAAAAGTTTAATAACTTGGTTAGAATATATTTTATTTAATTTATATTTTACTGATGCAATTTTATTACTTAACTCTTTGGAAGGATGTTTTATATTTTCACTATCTAAACGTTTTATCTCATTTTCTAAATTTTGTTCTATCTTTCGCTTTTCTTTATTAAAATGAGCTTGTGCAGATATTATTGCGCCACGCGTGTATGCCTTAAATGTGTCCCATAACAATGATGGGGAGGTTTCAGAATTATCATTAGTATCAAAAAATAATTTAATCTGATCCAATACATGATTGCAACAATCATTGTCCTTTAATATCTGAGGATTAAATCTCCAAGTAGTAGTTTTGTTAGAAATATCTTTTAATTTTATCTTAAATGTTAATGGCGCGTGATCTGAAATAATAATGTTATGATATTTTGCATCATACGCAAAAGGAAGTAATTTAGAATCTATTAGAAAATAATCTATCCTCGAATAGGTTCCATGTACGGGCGAGAAAAAAGAATATTCTCGTCCGGATGGATTATCTATCCTCCAAATATCTTTAATATTAGATGTGTTAATGAAAGTATTTATAAGATTACTTGATTTCGAGACGGCTTTCCTTTTTGTTGATGATCTGTCTAGATAATTATCTAGGGTACAATTTAAATCACCTCCAATTATTAAATTATGTTGAGTACATATGGGAATATTATTAAATATTTTCTTAAAAAATAATGGGTTATCAAAATTAGGAGCGCATATATTCATTAAAATTACCTTTTTTGAGTGTAATTCACCTGTAATTATTACATATCTACCTTCTTTATCCTCTATAATAGAGCTTTGTATAAAGGGTGTGCCTTTGCGAATAATTATTGCAACTCCTCTAGATTTATGTATAAATGTAGAATGATACACCTTAGAAATCCATTTAGCTGTTAATCTGTGTTGAGCATCTTTTCTAAGATGCGTCTCTTGGAGAAAAATGACATCTGCCTTCAATTTGTTCAATTGAGCTAAGACTTTTCCCCTTTTAATTGGTTCATTAATTCCTTTTACATTCCAACTGCAGAAGGTTACTCCATCACCCCCAATCTTCACCTTCATATCCTGCATTTTACTATTAAGGGGGCTTTTTTTGGAGTAGCCTTCTTGGCTCCCTCAGCTCCCCATTGCACCCGAGCTTCAATCCAATGAGAATTTCTATACACATTAATCCATATCGATGTCTTTTTAAACTGATTGTTAACTAATCCTTCCTCATAAAACAATACCCAGTCTAGGATGGCCTGCCTCCAGTCGGTTCCTCTACGCATTGGTTTAAAACCCATCCCGTATACATTCCAGGAAATCCTCCTCCTCAGCACTGTTACCAATTTGGTTGGCCCAATCTACGTGTAGATCAAAGTCACTCATGATAACCGCTGTACCTTTGCTACACGCATCCCTAATTTCCTGCTTGATTCTATCCCCAACCTCCCTACTGCTGTTTGATGGCCAGTATACAACTCCAACAAGCGTTTTCTGCCCTTGGCTATTTCACAGTTCTACCCATACCGATTCTACAGCATCCCAGCTAATGTCACTCTTTTCTATTGTATGTATCTCCTCTTTAACCAGCAATGCCACCCCACCTCCTCTTCCTTTCTGTCTATCCTTCCTGAATATCGAATATCCCTGCATGTTTAGCTCCCAGTCTCAGTCACTCTGGAGCCATGTCTCTGTAATTCCAACTATTTCATATCCTTTAACTACTAACTGCCCATTCAATTTTACAGACATTTTCAACCTCTCACTTCTGAGATCTAATGTTCCCACCTGCTTCAAAAGGGCATCATTTATACCAGTGCCCAAGAAGAGCAAGGCGATGCACCTCAATCACTATCGACCAGTGGCACTAACGCCTGTGGTGATGAGGTGCTTCGAGAGGTTGATCATGGCGCAAATCAACTCCTACCGCGACAAAAACCTGGACCCACTGCAGTTCGCTTACCGCCACAACAGATCAACGGTGATTGCAATCTCGCTGGCTCTCCACTCCGCTCTGGACCACATGGACAACAAATGCTCATATGCCAGGCTGCTATTTATTGATTACAGCTCAGCATTTAATACAATCATCCCCTCCAAGCTGGTTACCAAACTCTCAGAACTGGGTCTCTGCGCATCCCTCTGCAATTGGATCCTCGACTTCCTCATCCACAGACCACAGACTGTTCGTATTGGTGGAAATGTGTCAGACTCGATAACAATCAGCATGGGAGCTCCTCAAGGCTGCGTGCTCAACCCCCTGCAGTACTCACTCTATACTCATGACTGTGTAGCCGATCATAGTGCGAACTCCATCATCAAGTTCGCTGACAACACCACTGTTGTGGGACGTATCACTGATGGGGATGAGTCAGAGTATAGAAGAGAGATCGAGCGACTGTCCATATGGTGCCAGCACAATAACC
Source organism: Raja brachyura (assembly GCA_963514005.1). The sequence goes on along the minus strand of OY740789.1, from coordinate 81,537,060 downwards.
TGGCCCTCAACACCAGCAAAACCAAGGAACTGATTGTAGACTTTGAAAGTGGTAGGATGGGGACCCACAGTCCTGTTTATATCAACGGGTCGATGGTGGAGAGGGTCAAGAGCTTCAAATTCCTGGGCGTGCATATTTCAGAAAATCTCTCCTGGTCCAAGAACACTGATGCAATTATTAAGAAAGCTCATCAGCGCCTCTACTTCCTGAGAAGATTACGGAGAGTTGGTATGTCAAGGAGGACTCTCTCTAACTTCTACAGGTGCACAGTAGAGAGCATGCTGACTGGTTGCATCGTGGCTTGGTTCGGCAACTTGAGCGCCCAGGAGCTGAAAAGACTACAAAAAGTAGTAAACACTGCCCAGTCCATCATCGGCTCTGACCTTCCTTCCATCGAGGGGATTTATCACAGTCGCTGCCTCAAAATGGCTGGCAGCATCATCAAGGACCCACACCACCCTGGCCACACACTCATCTCCCTGCTACCTTCAGGTAGAAGGTACAGGAGCCTGAAGACTGTAACATTCAGGTTCAGGAATAGTTACTTCCCCACAGCCATCAGCCTATTAAACTCAACTCAAACAAAAACTCTGAACATTAACAGACCATTATTTGTTTATTTGCACTTTATCTGTTTTATTTATTCATGTGTGTATATATTTATATAATGGTATATGGACACACTGATCTGTTCTGTATTCGTGCCTACTTCTGTGTGCTGAAGCAAAGTAAGAATGTCATTGTCCTATCTGGGACACACGACAATAGACTCTCTTGAATCTCTTGAATCTTGAATTCATCCACCTTATTTTGAACGCTCCTCGCAGTAAGGCACAAAGCTTTCAGGTTAGTTTTTATTATCTCCCTCTACCTTTTGCTTCTGTCCCTCTGTCTCCTTGCATTGGCTCCCATCCCCCTGCCCTGTTAGTTTAAACGTGACCTTTCCTGCACTCTCTTTCCCGTTAACAGCACGAATACGCTTCCAGGTTGTTGACTCCACCCTCCCACTGTGTCGCACTTGTAAACCTGCCTGCCAGAATGTCGGTTCCCTTCCAATTAAGGAGCAACCCATCCCTTTTGTACAGGTCACCCCTGCCCCAGAAGAGATCCCAGTGATCTAGAAATCTAAATCCCTGCCCCCTGCACCAACTCCTCAGCCACACATTCAGATCCCCTTTCTCCCTCTTCCAACGCTCCCTAGTAAGAGGCACTGGAAGCAACCCAGAGATAACCACCCTAGATGTCCTGCTTTTCAGCCTCCTGCCTAGTTCTCTATACACACATTGCAGAATCTCCTTCTTCTTGTTACCCACGTCTCATGTGTGACTAGATGCACTACTACTTCCGGCTGCTCCCCTTCCCTCTCGAGGATGTTCTGAAGAGGTACTTCCACCAAGGTCCACTGCACTCGCTCCAGCCCCTTTCTTTCCGTCTCTACCTGTCGCACCTCCTGCACTCTTGGAGTGACGATCTGACTGTAGGTCCTGTCCAGGAAGCTTTCGTTGTCCGGGTCGGACCACAGGTCATCCAGCTGCTGCTCCAGTTCCCTAGCTCGGTCATTGAGGAGCTGCATCTGGACACAGTTCCCACAGGTGTAGTGGTCACTCACACCAGCAGTGCCCCAGACTTCCCACATCCTGCAACAAATGCACTGCAATAACATTCCCCATCACAAGATTAAATATTTAAATTAAACACACAACTGATTCAAGTGTAGCCTCCTTGCCTCATCTTCCTCGCTGAAGACTCTTGAACAAACGACTCGCACTTCCCCTCCACAAGGCCTCTCCCCTTGATCTGAACTTAATGTATGAACTTAATTTGGAAGGGAGGATGTGAACCCACAGTCCCGTTTATATCAACAAGTCGATGGTGGAGAGGGTCAAGAGCTTCAAATTCATGAGCGTGCACATCTCTGAAGATCTTTCCTGGTCCGAGAACACAGATGCAATTATAAAGAAAGCACATCAGCGCCTCTACTTCCTGAGAAGATTACGGAGAGTCGGTCTGTCAAGGAGGACTCTCTCGAACTCCTACAGTTGCACAGTAGAGAGAGCATGCTGACCAGTTGCATCGTGACTTGGTTCGGCAACTTGAGCGCCCAGGAGCGGAAAAGACTGCAAAAAGTTGTAAACACTGCCCAGTCCATCACCGGCTCTGGCCTCCCTACCATCGAGGGGATCTATCGCAGTCGCTGCCTCAAAAAGGCTGCCAGCATCATCAAGGACCCACACCATCCTGGCCAGACACTCATCTCCCCGCTACCTTCAGGTAGAAGGTACATGAGCCTGAAATTTGCAACATCCAGGTTCAGGAATAGCTGCTTCCCCACAGCCATCAGGCTATTAAACTCAACTCAAACAAAACTCTGAACATTAATAGCCCATTGATATATATATATACATATTCAATGGTATATGGTCACACTGATCTGTTCTGTATTTATTTATGCCGACTGTATTCTGTTGTGCTGAAGCAAAGCAAGAATTTCATTGTCCTATCTGGGACACATGACAATAAACTCTCTTGAATCTTGAATCTTGAATCAAGTCAACTGTCCCCAACTAATTGCCACCGCTTCTTTTATTCACCCCCCCCCCCCCCCCCCAACACACCCACATCAGTCTGAAGAAGGGCCTCGAACTGAAACGTCACATATTCCTTCGCTCCATAGAAGCAGCCTCACCCGCTGAGTTTCCCCAGCATTTTTGTCTACCGTTGATTTTTCCAGCATCTGCAGTTCTCAGCAAATTCACTCACTCACTCGCTGGTCTGGCTGCTGGTCCTCTTCGACCTTCAAGGTAATTGCCCCGGGCTGACTCTTGCCGCTCTTTTTAAACCTCCTGAACTTTACTCACTGAGGAGAAAGCCTTCCTTCATCCAATCCAACCACTCGCTGGTCTGGCTGCTGCGATCTTCAAGGAAGAAGACTGTGCATCTATCCTATCTATTTCATTCATGATCTTATACACCTCAAATCCTCTTGTGCTCCGAGGAATACATTCCTAACCTGCCCAACCTCTCCATATAACTTGAGCCACATCCTCGTAAGTCTTCTCTGCGCTCTTTCCAGTTTGACGATATATATTCTATAGCAGGGTGACCAAAACTGAACACAATATTCCAACCGTGTCCTCATCAGCACCTTGTACAGGTGTAAATAACATCCCAATCCCACACTTAGCTGATGAAGGCCAATGTGCCAAAAGCCCTGACCACCTTATCTACCCGTGCCTCCACTTTCAACGAACTATGTACCTGCATTCCTAAATTCCTCTGCTCTACAACACTTTCCAGAGCCCTGCCATTTACTGTGAAGGTGCTGCCCTGGTTAGACTTCTCAAAATGTAACACCTCACATTTACCTACATTCAACTTCATTAGCCCATTCCTCTGCCCATTTGCCCAACTGTTCTAGATCCTGCTGTAACCTTTGATAACCATCTTTGCTATCTACAAAACCATCCACTTTAGTGCCATTCGCAAACTTACTAATCCTGCCTTGTACATTCTCATCCAAATTGTTGCTATGAATCACAAATGGACAATGGGCCCGGCATCAATCCTCTACGACTCTGCCCTTATCAACCTTTTTGGTAACAAAAAAAATCACTCAGATTGGTGAGACACAATCTCCTGTGTACAAAGCTCCACTGACTACCCCTAATCAGCCGTTGTCTATATAAATGCATCTTATCCCTCAGAATCCTCTCTAATAACTTTCCAACCACAGATGTCAAGCATGACTGTGATCTTGATGACTGCAATGTAGTGTTGAGGACTTGACTCCAGCTCATAATTGTCATGTTCTCAAAAGAAAGTGGATGAATCATCAGACTGAAATATATCCCAAGCTGTGAAACGACACATGGGAGGAAACTGCAGAGGCTCTGACTACAGTTTCAACCCTGGCTGACATCGGGACCAGCAACAGAGGACTGGAGCATTGCTGGTGTTTTACCGTTGTTTAAAAAGGGAGGAAGGAATAACAGTGTAGGAAGGAACTGCAGATGGCGAAGATAGACACAAAAAGCTGGAGCAAGATAGACACAAGCCATAGTCTACCGAAGATAGACACAAAATGCTGGAGCAACGGCGGGACAGGCAGCATCTAAATGGATGTTTTTAAGACAGAGATAGATAGATTCTTGCTTGGGGTCAGGGTTTATGGGCAGAAGGCAGAAGAATGGGGTTAGGAAGGAGAGATAAATCAGCCATGATTGAATAGTGGACTAGAATTGATGGGCCGAATGGCCTCATTCTGCTTCTATCACATGATCTTTTGATCTCTGGAGAGAAGGAATGGTGACGTTTCAGGTCCAGACCCTTGAATTACAGTGTTGGGCCGATTATTGGGCTCCATTCTCAGGGACTGTGTCTCCATTGAGCAAGGTACATGGTTCCCTGTCTGAAGATGATGATCAGTTGGTGATAGAAGTCCGGCAACATCTACACAGGTCCACGAATAGTAGCCAGATCCCACAAGACATGAGACTGCACAAGCATGCTTTCCTCATCAACATCAGGACACCACCACTGGGACCAGTGAAGTGTATTATGCACATCAACAATGTGATGTTAACGTAGGAGATATGAATAGCAAATATGGAAATGAGTTAAAAATACTTGCTGCAGGGGGAAACATGGGTCAGGGGATGACGTGGATGAGTTTGTAAGGAGGGTCGAATAGTGGCAGATGGAATTTCATCCTGACGGTGTGAGCTGACGGCTTTTTGGAGGAATGGTGAGGAATAGAATTAACATAATAGGACTTGAGTTGAACTGGGGAACAGCGGGTGTGGGTGGGTGACCACAGTATTATGAAGGACATCGATAAGATAGTTAATGAGGAATCTCACATTATAGCACAGGTGTCTGAAACTAGAGAGTTGATGTGTGTGTGTGTGAGTTAGTGTGTCAGTGAGTTTGTGTGTTTGTTTGTGCGTGAGTGTGTGTGTTTGTGTGTGTGTTTGTGTGTGTGTTTGTGTGTGAGTTTGTGTGTATGTGTGTGTTTGTGTGTGTGAGTGAGTGTGAGAGAGAGTTTGTGTGTTTGTCGGTGTGGACTCGGTGGCCGAACGGCCTGTTTCCGTGCTGTATCTCTGAACTAAACTAAACTGAAAATTCAGGCAGGTGGGTTTATCCAACCAGCACCTCCTGGTGGTGATTGTGGGCACTGCTTTGAATTATTTCCATTTATTCCACAGTGTGTGCTAATAGAGTTTGTGTGTGTGTGAGTTTGTGTGTGTATGAGTTTGTGTGTGTGACTGTGTGTGTGAGTTTGTGTGTGTGAGTTTGTGTGTGTGAGTTTGTGTGTGTGAGTTTGTGTGTGTGAGTTTGTGTGTGTGAGTTTGTGTGTGTGAGTTTGTGTGTGTGAGTTTGTGTGTGTGAGTTTGTGTGTGTGAGTTTGTGTGTGTGAGTTTGTGTGTGTGAGTTTGTGTGTGTGAGTTTGTGTGTGAGTTTGTATGTGTGAGTTTGTGTGTGAGTTTGTGTGTGTGAGTTTGTGTGTGTGAGTTTGTGTGTGTGAGTTTGTGCGTGTGAGTTTGTGCGTGTGAGTTTGTGTGTGTGAGTTTGTGTGTGTGAGTTTGTGTGTGTGAGTTTGTGCGTGTGAGTTTGTGTGTGTGAGTTTGTGTGTGTGAGTTTGTGTGTGTGAGTTTGTGTGTGTGTGTGCGTGTGAGTTTGTGTGTGAGTTTGTGTGTGTGAGTTTGTGTGTGTGAGTTTGTGTGTGTGAGTTTGTGTGTGTGAGTTTGTGTGTGAGTTTGTGTGTGTGAGTTTGTGTGTGTGAGTTTGTGTGTGTGAGTTTGTGTGTGTGAGTTTGTGTGTGTGAGTTTGTGTGTGTGAGTTTGTGTGTGAGTTTGTGTGTGTGAGTTTGTGTGTGAGTTTGTGTGTGTGAGTTTGTGTGTGAGTTTGTGTGTGAGTTTGTGTGTGTGAGTTTGTGTGTGAGTTTGTGTGTGTGAGTTTGTGTGTGAGTTTGTGTGTGAGTTTGTGTGTGTGAGTTTGTGTGTGAGTTTGTGTGTGTGAGTTTGTGTGTGTGAGTTTGTGTGTGAGTTTGTGTGTGTGAGTTTGTGTGTGAGTTTGTGTGTGTGAGTTTGTGTGTGTGAGTTTGTGTGTGTGAGTTTGTGTGTGAGTTTATGTGTGTGAGTTTGTGTGTGAGTTTGTGTGTGTGAGTTTGTGTGTGTGAGTTTGTGTGTGTGTGAGTTTGTGTGTGTGAGTTTGTGTGTGAGTTTGTGTGTGTGAGTTTGTGTGTGTGTGTGTGAGTTTGTGTGTGTGTGTGTGAGTTTGTGTGTGAGTTTGTGTGTGTGAGTTTGTGTGTGTGAGTTTGTGTGTGAGTTTGTGTGTGTGAGTTTGTGTGTGAGTTTGTGTGTGTGAGTTTGTGTGTGTGAGTTTGTGCGTGTGAGTTTGTGTGTGAGTTTGTGTGTGTGAGTTTGTGTGTGTGAGTTTGTGTGTGTGTGTGTGAGTTTATGTGTGAGTTTGTGTGTGTGAGTTTGTGTGTGTGAGTTTGTGTGTGTGAGTTTGTGTGTGAGTTTGTGTGTGTGAGTTTATGTGTGAGTTTGTGTGTGTGAGTTTGTGTGTGAGTTTGTGTGTGTGAGTTTGTGTGTGTGAGTTTATGTGTGCGTTTGTGTGTGTGTGAGTTTGTGTGTGAGTTTGTGTGTGTGAGTTTGTGTGTGAGTTTGTGTGTGTGAGTTTGTGTGTGAGTTTGTGTGTGAGTTTGTGTGTGTGAGTTTGTGTGTGAGTTTGTGTGTGTGAGTTTGTGTGTGAGTTTGTGTGTGTGAGTTTATGTGTGAGTTTGTGTGTGTGAGTTTGTGTGTGTGTGTGAGTTTGTGTGTGTGAGTTTGTGTGTGAGTTTGTGTGTGTGAGTTTGTGTGTGTGAGTTTATGTGTGAGTTTGTGTGTGTGAGTTTGTGTGTGTGAGTTTGTGTGTGTGAGTTTATGTGTGAGTTTGTGTGTGAGTTTGTGTGTGTGAGTTTGTGTGTGAGTTTGTGTGTGTGAGTTTGTGTGTGAGTTTGTGTGTGTGAGTTTGTGTGTGAGTTTGTGTGTGTGAGTTTGTGTGTGTGAGTTTGTGTGTGAGTTTGTGTGTGTGAGTTTGTGTGTGAGTTTGAATGTGTGAGTTTATGTGTGAGTTTGTGTGTGTGAGTTTGTGTGTGTGTGTGAGTTTGTGTGTGAGTTTGTGTGTGTGAGTTTATGTGTGAGTTTGTGTGTGTGTGTGAGTTTGTGTGTGTGAGTTTGTGTGTGTGAGTTTGTGTGTGTGTGTGAGTTTGTGTGTGAGTTTGTATGTGTGAGTTTGTGTGTGTGAGTTTGTGTGTGTGAGTTTGTGTGTGTGAGTTTGTGTGTGTGAGTTTGTGTGTGTGAGTTTGTGCGTGTGAGTTTGTGTCTGTGAGTTTGTGTGTGAGTTTGTGTGTGAGTTTGTGTGTGTGAGTTTGTGTGTGAGTTTGTGTGTGTGAGTTTGTGTGTGTGAGTTTGTGTGTGTGAGTTTGTGTGTGTGAATTTGTGTGTGTGAGTTTGTGTGTGTGAGTTTGTGTGTGTGTGTGAGTTTGTGTGTGAGTTTGTGTGTGTGAGTTTATGTGTGAGTTTGTGTGTGTGAGTTTGTGTGTGTGAGTTTGTGTGTGAGTTTGTGTGTGTGAGTTTGTGTGTGTGTGTGAGTTTGTGTGTGTGAGTTTGTGTGTGTGAGTTTGTGTGTGTGTGTGAGTTTGTGTGTGTGTTTGTGTGTGTGAGTTTGTGTGTGTGAGTTTGTGTGTGTGAGTTTGTGTGTGTGAGTTTGTGTGTGTGAGTTTGTGTGTGTGAGTTTGTGTGTGTGAGTTTGTGTGTGTGAGTTTGTGTGTGTGAGTTTGTGTGTGTGAGTTTGTGTGTGTGAGTTTGTGTGTGTGACTGTGTGTGTGAGTTTGTGTGTGTGAGTTTGTGTGTGTGAGTTTGTGTGTGTGAGTTTGTGTGTGTGAGTTTGTGTGTGTGTGTGAGTTTGTGTGTGTGAGTTTGTGTGTGTGAGTTTGTGTGTGTGTGTGAGTTTGTGTGTGTGTGAGTTTGTGTGTGTGAGTTTGTGTGTGTGAGTTTGTGTGTGTGAGTTTGTGTGTGTGAGTTTGTGTGTGTGACTGTGTGTGTGAGTTTGTGTGTGTGAGTTTGTGTGTGTGAGTTTGTGTGTGTGAGTTTGTGTGTGTGAGTTTGTGTGTGTGTGTGAGTTTGTGTGTGTGAGTTTGTGTGTGTGAGTTTGTGTGTGTGAGTTTGTGTGTGTGAGTTTGTGTGTGTGAGTTTGTGTGTGTGAGTTTGTGTGTGTGAGTTTGTGTGTGTGTGTACGTTTGTGTGTGTGAGTTTGTGTGTGTGAGTTTGTGTGTGTGTGTGAGTTTGTGTGTGAGTTTGTGTGTGTGAGTTTATGTGTGAGTTTGTGTGTGTGTGTGAGTTTGTGTGTGTGAGTTTGTGTGTGTGAGTTTGTGTGTGTGTGTGAGTTTGTGTGTGAGTTTGTATGTGTGAGTTTGTGTGTGTGAGTTTGTGTGTGTGAGTTTGTGTGTGTGAGTTTGTGTGTGTGAGTTTGTGTGTGTGAGTTTGTGCGTGTGAGTTTGTGTGTGTGAGTTTGTGTGTGAGTTTGTGTGTGAGTTTGTGTGTGTGAGTTTGTGTGTGTGAATTTGTGTGTGTGAGTTTGTGTGTGAGTTTGTGTGTGTGAGTTTGTGTGTGTGAGTTTGTGTGTGTGAGTTTGTGTGTGTGAATTTGTGTGTGTGAGTTTGTGTGTGTGAGTTTGTGTGTGTGTGTGAGTTTGTGTGTGAGTTTGTGTGTGAGTTTGTGTGTGTGAGTTTGTGTGTGAGTTTGTGTGTGTGAGTTTGTGTGTGTGAGTTTGTGTGTGAGTTTGTGTGTGTGAGTTTGTGTGTGAGTTTGTGTGTGTGAGTTTGTGTGTGTGAGTTTGTGTGTGAGTTTATGTGTGTGAGTTTGTGTGTGAGTTTGTGTGTGTGAGTTTGTGTGTGTGAGTTTGTGTGTGTGTGAGTTTGTGTGTGTGAGTTTGTGTGTGTGAGTTTGTGTGTGTGAGTTTGTGCGTGTGAGTTTGTGTGTGAGTTTGTGTGTGTGAGTTTGTGTGTGTGAGCTTGTGTGTGTGTGTGTGAGTTTATGTGTGAGTTTGTGTGTGTGAGTTTGTGTGTGTGAGTTTGTGTGTGTGAGTTTGTGTGTGAGTTTGTGTGTGTGAGTTTATGTGTGAGTTTGTGTGTGTGCGTTTGTGTGTGTGAGTTTGTGTGTGAGTTTGTGTGTGTGAGTTTGTGTGTGAGTTTGTGTGTGTGAGTTTGTGTGTGTGAGTTTGTGTGTGAGTTTGTGTGTGTGAGTTTGTGTGTGAGTTTGTGTGTGTGAGTTTGTGTGTGAGTTTGTGTGTGTGAGTTTATGTGTGAGTTTGTGTGTGTGAGTTTGTGTGTGTGTGTGAGTTTGTGTGTGTGAGTTTGTGTGTGAGTTTGTGTGTGTGAGTTTGTGTGTGTGAGTTTATGTGTGAGTTTGTGTGTGTGAGTTTGTGTGTGTGAGTTTGTGTGTGTGAGTTTATGTGTGAGTTTGTGTGTGAGTTTGTGTGTGTGAGTTTGTGTGTGAGTTTGTGTGTGTGAGTTTGTGTGTGAGTTTGTGTGTGTGAGTTTGTGTGTGAGTTTGTGTGTGTGAGTTTGTGTGTGTGAGTTTGTGTGTGAGTTTGTGTGTGTGAGTTTGTGTGTGAGTTTGAATGTGTGAGTTTATGTGTGAGTTTGTGTGTGTGAGTTTGTGTGTGTGTGTGAGTTTGTGTGTGAGTTTGTGTGTGTGAGTTTATGTGTGAGTTTGTGTGTGTGTGTGAGTTTGTGTGTGTGAGTTTGTGTGTGTGAGTTTGTGTGTGTGTGTGAGTTTGTGTGTGAGTTTGTATGTGTGAGTTTGTGTGTGTGAGTTTGTGTGTGTGAGTTTGTGTGTGTGAGTTTGTGTGTGTGAGTTTGTGTGTGTGAGTTTGTGCGTGTGAGTTTGTGTGTGTGAGTTTGTGTGTGAGTTTGTGTGTGAGTTTGTGTGTGTGAGTTTGTGTGTGAGTTTGTGTGTGTGAGTTTGTGTGTGTGAGTTTGTGTGTGTGAGTTTGTGTGTGTGAGTTTGTGTGTGTGTGTGAGTTTGTGTGTGAGTTTGTGTGTGTGAGTTTATGTGTGAGTTTGTGTGTGTGAGTTTGTGTGTGTGAGTTTGTGTGTGAGTTTGTGTGTGTGAGTTTGTGTGTGTGTGTGAGTTTGTGTGTGTGAGTTTGTGTGTGTGAGTTTGTGTGTGTGTGTGAGTTTGTGTGTGTGTTTGTGTGTGTGAGTTTGTGTGTGTGAGTTTGTGTGTGTGAGTTTGTGTGTGTGAGTTTGTGTGTGTGAGTTTGTGTGTGTGAGTTTGTGTGTGTGAGTTTGTGTGTGTGAGTTTGTGTGTGTGAGTTTGTGTGTGTGAGTTTGTGTGTGTGAGTTTGAGTGTGTGTGTGAGTTTGTGTGTGTGAGTTTGTGTGTGTGAGTTTGTGTGTGTGTGTGAGTTTGTGTGTGTGTGAGTTTGTGTGTGTGAGTTTGTGTGTGTGAGTTTGTGTGTGTGAGTTTGTGTGTGTGAGTTTGTGTGTGTGACTGTGTGTGTGAGTTTGTGTGTGTGAGTTTGTGTGTGTGAGTTTGTGTGTGTGAGTTTGTGTGTGTGAGTTTGTGTGTGTGAGTTTGTGTGTGTGTGTGAGTTTGTGTGTGTGAGTTTGTGTGTGTGAGTTTGTGTGTGTGAGTTTGTGTGTGTGAGTTTGTGTGTGTGAGTTTGTGTGTGTGAGTTTGTGTGTGTGAGTTTGTGTGTGTGTGTGCGTTTGTGTGTGTGAGTTTGTGTGTGTGAGTTTGTGTGTGTGTGTGAGTTTGTGTGTGAGTTTGTGTGTGTGAGTTTATGTGTGAGTTTGTGTGTGTGTGTGAGTTTGTGTGTGTGAGTTTGTGTGTGTGAGTTTGTGTGTGTGTGTGAGTTTGTGTGTGAGTTTGTATGTGTGAGTTTGTGTGTGTGAGTTTGTGTGTGTGTGTGAGTTTGTGTGTGTGAGTTTGTGTGTGTGAGTTTGTGTGTGTGAGTTTGTGCGTGTGAGTTTGTGTGTGTGAGTTTGTGTGTGAGTTTGTGTGTGAGTTTGTGTGTGTGAGTTTGTGTGTGAGTTTGTGTGTGTGAGTTTGTGTGTGTGAGTTTGTGTGTGTGAGTTTGTGTGTGTGAATTTGTGTGTGTGAGTTTGTGTGTGTGAGTTTGTGTGTGTGTGTGAGTTTGTGTGTGAGTTTGTGTGTGTGAGTTTATGTGTGAGTTTGTGTGTGTGAGTTTGTGTGTGTGAGTTTGTGTGTGAGTTTGTGTGTGTGAGTTTGTGTGTGTGTGTGAGTTTGTGTGTGTGAGTTTGTGTGTGTGAGTTTGTGTGTGTGTGTGAGTTTGTGTGTGTGTTTGTGTGTGTGAGTTTGTGTGTGTGAGTTTGTGTGTGTGAGTTTGTGTGTGTGAGTTTGTGTGTGTGAGTTTGTGTGTGTGAGTTTGTGTGTGTGAGTTTGTGTGTGTGAGTTTGTGTGTGTGAGTTTGTGTGTGAGTTTGTGTGTGTGAGTTTGTGTGTGAGTTTGTGTGTGTGAGTTTGTGTGTGAGTTTGTGTGTGAGTTTGTGTGTGTGTGAGTTTGTGTGTGTGAGTTTGTGTGTGTGAGTTTGTGTGTGTGAGTTTGTGTGTGAGTTTGTGTGTGTGAGTTTGTGTGTGAGTTTGTGTGTGTTAGTTTGTGTGTGTGAGTTTGTGTGTGTGAGTTTGTGTGTGAGTTTATGTGTGTGAGTTTGTGTGTGAGTTTGTGTGTGTGAGTTTGTGTGTGTGAGTTTGTGTGTGTGTGAGTTTGTGTGTGTGAGTTTGTGTGTGTGAGTTTGTGTGTGTGAGTTTGTGCGTGTGAGTTTGTGTGTGAGTTTGTGTGTGTGAGTTTGTGTGTGTGAGTTTGTGTGTGTGTGTGTGAGTTTATGTGTGAGTTTGTGTGTGTGAGTTTGTGTGTGTGAGTTTGTGTGTGTGAGTTTGTGTGTGAGTTTGTGTGTGTGAGTTTATGTGTGAGTTTGTGTGTGTGCGTTTGTGTGTGTGAGTTTGTGTGTGAGTTTGTGTGTGTGAGTTTGTGTGTGAGTTTGTGTGTGTGAGTTTGTGTGTGTGAGTTTGTGTGTGAGTTTGTGTGTGTGAGTTTGTGTGTGAGTTTGTGTGTGTGAGTTTGTGTGTGAGTTTGTGTGTGTGAGTTTATGTGTGAGTTTGTGTGTGTGAGTTTGTGTGTGTGTGTGAGTTTGTGTGTGTGAGTTTGTGAGTGAGTTTGTGTGTGTGAGTTTGTGTGTGTGAGTTTATGTGTGAGTTTGTGTGTGTGAGTTTGTGTGTGTGAGTTTGTGTGTGTGAGTTTATGTTTGAGTTTGTGTGTGAGTTTGTGTGTGTGAGTTTGTGTGTGAGTTTGTGTGTGTGAGTTTGTGTGTGAGTTTGTGTGTGTGAGTTTGTGTGTGAGTTTGTGTGTGTGAGTTTGTGTGTGTGAGTTTGTGTGTGAGTTTGTGTGTGAGTTTGAATGTGTGAGTTTATGTGTGAGTTTGTGTGTGTGAGTTTGTGTGTGTGTGTGAGTTTGTGTGTGAGTTTGTGTGTGTGAGTTTATGTGTGAGTTTGTGTGTGTGTGTGAGTTTGTGTGTGTGAGTTTGTGTGTGTGAGTTTGTGTGTGTGTGTGAGTTTGTGTGTGAGTTTGTATGTGTGAGTTTGTGTGTGTGAGTTTGTGTGTGTGAATTTGTGTGTGTGAGTTTGTGTGTGTGAGTTTGTGTGTGTGTGTGAGTTTGTGTGTGTGAGTTTGTGTGTGAGTTTGTGTGTGTGAGTTTGTGTGTGTGAGTTTGTGTGTGTGAGTTTGTGTCTGTGAATTTGTGTGTGTGAGTTTGTGTGTGTGAGTTTGTGTGTGTGTGTGAGTTTGTGTGTGAGTTTGTGTGTGTGAGTTTATGTGTGAGTTTGTGTGTGTGAGTTTGTGTGTGTGAGTTTGTGTGTGTGAGTTTGTGTGTGTGTGTGAGTTTGTGTGTGTGAGTTTGTGTGTGTGAGTTTGTGTGTGTGAGTTTGTGTGTGTGAGTTTGTGTGTGTGAGTTTGTGTGTGTGAGTTTGTGTGTGTGAGTTTGTGTGTGTGTGTGCGTTTGTGTGTGTGAGTTTGTGTGTGTGAGTTTGTGTGTGTGTGTGAGTTTGTGTGTGAGTTTGTGTGTGTGAGTTTATGTGTGAGTTTGTGTGTGTGTGTGAGTTTGTGTGTGTGAATTTGTGTGTGTGAGTTTGTGTGTGTGTGTGAGTTTGTGTGTGAGTTTGTATGTGTGAGTTTGTGTGTGTGAGTTTGTGTGTGTGAGTTTGTGTGTGTGAGTTTGTGTGTGTGAGTTTGTGTGTGTGAGTTTGTGCGTGTGAGTTTGTGTGTGTGAGTTTGTGTGTGAGTTTGTGTGTGAGTTTGTGTGTGTGAGTTTGTGTGTGAGTTTGTGTGTGTGAGTTTGTGTGTGTGAGTTTGTGTGTGTGAGTTTGTGTGTGTGAATTTGTGTGTGTGAGTTTGTGTGTGTGAGTTTGTGTGTGTGTGTGAGTTTGTGTGTGTGAGTTTGTGTGTGTGAGTTTGTGTGTGTGTGTGAGTTTGTGTGTGTGTTTGTGTGTGTGAGTTTGTGTGTGTGAGTTTGTGTGTGTGAGTTTGTGTGTGTGAGTTTGTGTGTGTGAGTTTGTGTGTGTGAGTTTGTGTGTGTGAGTTTGTGTGTGTGAGTTTGTGTGTGTGAGTTTGTGTGTGTGAGTTTGTGTGTGTGTGTGAGTTTGTGTGTGTGAGTTTGTGTGTGTGAGTTTGTGTGTGTGTGTGAGTTTGTGTGTGTGTGAGTTTGTGTGTGTGAGTTTGTGTGTGAGTTTGTGTGTGTGTGTGAGTTTGTGTGTGTGAGTTTGTGTGTGTGAGTTTGTGTGTGTGAGTTTGTGTGTGTGACTGTGTGTGTGAGTTTGTGTGTGTGAGTTTGTGTGTGTGAGTTTGTGTGTGTGAGTTTGTGTGTGTGAGTTTGTGTGTGTGAGTTTGTGTGTGTGTGTGAGTTTGTGTGTGTGAGTTTGTGTGTGTGAGTTTGTGTGTGTGAGTTTGTGTGTGTGTGAGTTTGTGTGTGTGAGTTTGTGTGTGTGAGATTGTGTGTGAGAGTTTGTGTGTGTGAGTTTGTGTGTGTGTGTGAATTTGTGTGTGTGAGTTTGTGTGTGTGAGTTTGTGTGTGTGAGTTTGTGCGTGTGAGTTTGTGCGTGTGAGTTTGTGCGTGTGAGTTTGTGTGTGTTAGTTTATGCGTGTGAGTTTGTGTGTGTGAGTTTGTGCGTGTGAGTTTGTGTGTGTGAGTTTGTGTGTGTGAGTTTGTGTGTGTGAGTTTGTGTGTGTGAGTTTGTGTGTGTGAGTTTGTGCGTGTGAGTTTGTGCGTGTGAGTTTGTGTGTGTGAGTTTGTGTGTGTGAGTTTGTGTGTGTGTGTGAATTTGTGTGTGTGAGTTTGTGTGTGTGAGTTTGTGCGTGTGAGTTTGTGCGTGTGAGTTTGTGCGTGTGAGTTTGTGCGTGTGAGTTTGTGTGTGTGTGAGTTTGTGTGTGTTAGTTTATGCGTGTGAGTTTGTGTGTGTGTGAGTTTGTGCGTGTGAGTTTGTGCGTGTGAGTTTGTGCGTGTGAGTTTGTGCGTGTGAGTTTGTGTGTGTGAGTTTGTGTGTGTGACTGTGTGTGTTACTTTGTGTGTGTGAGTTTGTGTGTGTGAGTTTGTGTGTGAGTTTGAGTGTGTGAGTTTGTGTGTGTGAGTTTGTGTGTGTGAGTTTGTGTGTGTGAGTTTGTGTGTGAGTTTGTGTGTGTGAGTTTGTGTGTGTGAGTTTGTGTGTGAGTTTGTGTGTGTGAGTTTGTGCGTGTGAGTTTGTGCGTGTGAGTTTGTGTGTGAGTTTGTGTGTGTGAGTTTGTGTGTGTGAGTTTGTGTGTGTGTGTGAGTTTGTGTGTGTGTGTGAGTTTGTGTGTGTGAGTTTGTGTGTGTGAGTTTGTGTGTGTGTGTGAGTTTGTGTGTGTGAGTTTGTGTGTGTGAGTTTGTGTGTGTGTGTGAGTTTGTGCATGTGAGTTTATGTGTGTGTGTGAGTTTGTGTGTGTGAGTTTGTGTGTGTGAGTTTGTGTGTGTGAGTTTGTGTGTGTGAGTTTGTGTGTGTGTGTGAGTTTGTGTGTGTGAGTTTGTGTGTGTGAGTTTGTGTGTGTGTGTGAGTTTGTGCGTGTGAGTTTATGTGTGTGTGTGAGTTTGTGTGTGTGAGTTTGTGTGTGTGAGTTTGTGTGTGTGAGTTTGTGCGTGTGAGTTTGTGTGTGTGTGTGAGTTTGTGTGTGTGAGTTTGTGTGTGTGAGTTTGTGTGTGTGAGTTTGTGTGTGTGAGTTTGTGTGTGTGTGTGAGTTTGTGTGTGTGAGTTTGTGTGTGTGAGTTTGTGTGTGTGAGTTTGTGTGTGTGTGTGAGTTTGTGTGTGTGAGTTTGTGTGTGTGAGTTTGTGTGTGTGTGTGAGTTTGTGCGTGTGAGTTTGTGCGTGTGAGTTTGTGTGTGTGAGTTTGTGTGTGTGACTGTGTGTGTGACTTTGTGTGTGTGAGTTTGTGTGTGTGTGTGAGTTTGTGCATGTGAGTTTGTGCGTGTGAGTTTGTGTGTGTGAGTTTGTGTGTGTGACTGTGTGTGTGACTTTGTGTGTGTGAGTTTGTGCGTGTGAGTTTGTGTGTGAGTTTGTGTGTGTGAGTTTGTGCGTGTGAGTTTGTGTGTGAGTTTGTGTGTGTGAGTTTGTGCGTGTGAGTTTGTGTGTGAGTTTGTGCGTGTGAGTTTGTGTGTGTGAGTTTGTGTGTGTGTGTGTGTGAGTTTGTGTGTGTGAGTTTGTGTGTGTGAGTTTGTGTGTGCGTGTGAGAGAGTTTGTGTGTGTGAGTTTGTGTGTGTGAGTTTGTGCGTGTGAGTTTGTGCGTGTGAGTTTGTGTGTGAGTTTGTGTGTGTGAGTTTGTGCGTGTGAGTTTGTGTGTGAGTTTGTGTGTGTGAGTTTGTGCGTGTGAGTTTGTGTGTGAGTTTGTGCGTGTGAGTTTGTGTGTGTGAGTTTGTGTGTGTGTGTGAGTTTGTGTGTGAGTTTGTGTGTGAGTTTGTGTGTGTGAGTTTGTGTGTGTGAGTTTGTGTGTGTGAGTTTGTGTGTGTGAGTTTGTGTGTGAGTTTGTGTGTGAGTTTGTGTGTGTGAGTTTGTGTGTGTGAGTTTGTGTGTGTGAGTTTGTGTGTGAGTTTGTGTGTGTGAGTTTGTGTGTGTGAGTTTGTGCGTGTGAGTTTGTGTGTGTGTGTGAGTTTGTGTGTGTGAGTTTGTGTGTGTGAGTTTGTGTGTGTGAGTTTGTGTGTGTGAGTTTGTGTGTGTGTGTGAGTTTGTGTGTGTGAGTTTGTGTGTGTGAGTTTGTGTGTGTGAGTTTGTGTGTGTGAGTTTGTCTGTGTGAGTTTGTGTGTGTGAGTTTGTGCGTGTGAGTTTGTGCGTGTGAGTTTGTGTGTGTGAGTTTGTGCATGTGAGTTTGTGCGTGTGAGTTTGTGTGTGTGTTTGTGTGTGTGACTGTGTGTGTGACTTTGTGTGTGTGAGTTTGTGCGTGTGAGTTTGTGCGTGTGAGTTTGTGTGTGTGTTTGTGTGTGTGACTGTGTGTGTGACTTTGTGTGTGTGAGTTTGTGCGTGTGAGTTTGTGCGTGTGAGTTTGTGTGTGTGAGTTTGTGTGTGAGTTTGTGTGTGAGTTTGTGTGTGTGAGTTTGTGCGTGTGAGTTTGTGCGTGTGAGTTTGTGCGTGTGAGTTTGTGTGTGAGTTTGTGTGTGTGAGTTTGTGTGTGTGAGTTTGTGTGTGTGAGTTTGTGTGTGTGAGTTTGTGTGTGTGAGTTTGTGTGTGTGTGTGAGTTTGTGTGTGTGAGTTTGTGTGTGTGAGTTTGTGTGTGTGAGTTTGTGTGTGTGAGTTTGTGTGTGCGAGTTTGTGTGTGTGAGTTTGTGTGTGTGAGTTTGTGTGTGTGTGTGAGTTTGTGTGTGTGAGTTTGTGTGTGTGAGTTTGTGTGTGTGTGTGAGTTTGTGTGTGTGTGCGTTTGTGTGTGTGAGTTTGTGTGTGTGAGTTTGTGTGTGTGAGTTTGTGCGTGTGAGTTTGTGTGTGAGTTTGTGTGTGTGAGTTTGTGCGTGTGAGTTTGTGTGTGTGAGTTTGTGTGTGTGAGTTTGTGTGTGTGAGTTTGTGTGTGTGAGTTTGTGCGTGTGAGTTTGTGTGTGAGTTTGTGTGTGTGAGTTTGTGCGTGTGAGTTTGTGTGTGAGTTTGTGCGTGTGAGTTTGTGTGTGTGAGTTTGTGTGTGTGTGTGAGTTTGTGTGTGAGTTTGTGTGTGAGTTTGTGTGTGTGAGTTTGTGTGTGTGAGTTTGTGTGTGTGAGTTTGTGTGTGTGAGTTTGTGTGTGAGTTTGTGTGTGAGTTTGTGTGTGTGAGTTTGTGTGTGTGAGTTTGTGTGTGTGAGTTTGTGTGTGAGTTTGTGTGTGTGAGTTTGTGTGTGTGAGTTTGTGCGTGTGAGTTTGTGGTGTGTGTGTGAGTTTGTGTGTGTGAGTTTGTGTGTGTGAGTTTGTGTGTGTGAGTTTGTGTGTGTGAGTTTGTGTGTGTGTGTGAGTTTGTGTGTGTGAGTTTGTGTGTGTGAGTTTGTGTGTGTGAGTTTGTGTGTGTGAGTTTGTCTGTGTGAGTTTGTGTGTGTGAGTTTGTGCGTGTGAGTTTGTGCGTGTGAGTTTGTGTGTGTGAGTTTGTGCATGTGAGTTTGTGCGTGTGAGTTTGTGTGTGTGTTTGTGTGTGTGACTGTGTGTGTGACTTTGTGTGTGTGAGTTTGTGCGTGTGAGTTTGTGCGTGTGAGTTTGTGTGTGTGTTTGTGTGTGTGACTGTGTGTGTGACTTTGTGTGTGTGAGTTTGTGCGTGTGAGTTTGTGCGTGTGAGTTTGTGTGTGTGAGTTTGTGTGTGAGTTTGTGTGTGAGTTTGTGTGTGTGAGTTTGTGCGTGTGAGTTTGTGCGTGTGAGTTTGTGCGTGTGAGTTTGTGTGTGAGTTTGTGTGTGTGAGTTTGTGTGTGTGAGTTTGTGTGTGTGAGTTTGTGTGTGTGAGTTTGTGTGTGTGAGTTTGTGTGTGTGTGTGAGTTTGTGTGTGTGAGTTTGTGTGTGTGAGTTTGTGTGTGTGAGTTTGTGTGTGTGAGTTTGTGTGTGTGAGTTTGTGTGTGTGAGTTTGTGTGTGTGAGTTTGTGTGTGTGTGTGAGTTTGTGTGTGTGAGTTTGTGTGTGTGAGTTTGTGTGTGTGTGTGAGTTTGTGTGTGTGTGCGTTTGTGTGTGTGAGTTTGTGTGTGTGTGTGTGCGTTTGTGTGTGTGAGTTTGTGTGTGTGAGTTTGTGTGTGTGAGTTTGTGTGTGTGTGTGAGTTTGTGTGTGTGTGAGTTTGTGCGTGTGAGTTTGTGCGTGTGAGTTTGTGTGTGTGTGAGTTTGTGTGTGTTAGTTTATGCGTGTGAGTTTGTGTGTGTGTGAGTTTGTGTGTGTGAGTTTGTGCGTGTGAGTTTGTGCGTGTGAGTTTGTGCGTGTGAGTTTGTGTGTGTGAGTTTGTGTGTGTGACTGTGTGTGTTACTTTGTGTGTGTGAGTTTGTGTGTGTGAGTTTGTGTGTGAGTTTGAGTGTGTGAGTTTGTGTGTGTGAGTTTGTGTGTGTGAGTTTGTGTGTGTGAGTTTGTGTGTGTGAGTTTGTGTGTGAGTTTGTGTGTGTGAGTTTGTGTGTGTGAGTTTGTGTGTGAGTTTGTGTGTGTGAGTTTGTGCGTGTGAGTTTGTGCGTGTGAGTTTGTGTGTGAGTTTGTGTGTGTGAGTTTGTGTGTGTGAGTTTGTGTGTGTGTGTGAGTTTGTGTGTGTGAGTTTGTGTGTGTGAGTTTGTGTGTGTGAGTTTGTGTGTGTGTGTGAGTTTGTGTGTGTGAGTTTGTGTGTGTGAGTTTGTGTGTGTGTGTGAGTTTGTGCGTGTGAGTTTATGTGTGTGTGTGAGTTTGTGTGTGTGAGTTTGTGTGTGTGAGTTTGTGTGTGTGAGTTTGTGTGTGTGAGTTTGTGTGTGTGTGTGAGTTTGTGTGTGTGAGTTTGTGTGTGTGAGTTTGTGTGTGTGTGTGAGTTTGTGCGTGTGAGTTTATGTGTGTGTGTGAGTTTGTGTGTGTGAGTTTGTGTGTGTGAGTTTGTGTGTGTGAGTTTGTGCGTGTGAGTTTGTGTGTGTGTGTGAGTTTGTGTGTGTGAGTTTGTGTGTGTGAGTTTGTGTGTGTGAGTTTGTGTGTGTGAGTTTGTGTGTGTGTGTGAGTTTGTGTGTGTGAGTTTGTGTGTGTGAGTTTGTGTGTGTGAGTTTGTGTGTGTGTGTGAGTTTGTGTGTGTGAGTTTGTGTGTGTGAGTTTGTGTGTGTGTGTGAGTTTGTGCGTGTGAGTTTGTGCGTGTGAGTTTGTGTGTGTGAGTTTGTGTGTGTGACTGTGTGTGTGACTTTGTGTGTGTGAGTTTGTGTGTGTGTGTGAGTTTGTGCATGTGAGTTTGTGCGTGTGAGTTTGTGTGTGTGAGTTTGTGTGTGTGACTGTGTGTGTGACTTTGTGTGTGTGAGTTTGTGCGTGTGAGTTTGTGTGTGAGTTTGTGTGTGTGAGTTTGTGCGTGTGAGTTTGTGTGTGAGTTTGTGTGTGTGAGTTTGTGCGTGTGAGTTTGTGTGTGAGTTTGTGCGTGTGAGTTTGTGTGTGTGAGTTTGTGTGTGTGTGTGTGTGAGTTTGTGTGTGTGAGTTTGTGTGTGTGAGTTTGTGTGTGCGTGTGAGAGAGTTTGTGTGTGTGAGTTTGTGTGTGTGAGTTTGTGCGTGTGAGTTTGTGCGTGTGAGTTTGTGTGTGAGTTTGTGTGTGTGAGTTTGTGCGTGTGAGTTTGTGTGTGAGTTTGTGTGTGTGAGTTTGTGCGTGTGAGTTTGTGTGTGAGTTTGTGCGTGTGAGTTTGTGTGTGTGAGTTTGTGTGTGTGTGTGAGTTTGTGTGTGAGTTTGTGTGTGAGTTTGTGTGTGTGAGTTTGTGTGTGTCAGTTTGTGTGTGTGAGTTTGTGTGTGTGAGTTTGTGTGTGAGTTTGTGTGTGAGTTTGTGTGTGTGAGTTTGTGTGTGTGAGTTTGTGTGTGTGAGTTTGTGTGTGAGTTTGTGTGTGTGAGTTTGTGTGTGTGAGTTTGTGCGTGTGAGTTTGTGTGTGTGTGTGAGTTTGTGTGTGTGAGTTTGTGTGTGTGAGTTTGTGTGTGTGAGTTTGTGTGTGTGAGTTTGTGTGTGTGTGTGAGTTTGTGTGTGTGAGTTTGTGTGTGTGAGTTTGTGTGTGTGAGTTTGTGTGTGTGAGTTTGTCTGTGTGAGTTTGTGTGTGTGAGTTTGTGCGTGTGAGTTTGTGCGTGTGAGTTTGTGTGTGTGAGTTTGTGCATGTGAGTTTGTGCGTGTGAGTTTGTGTGTGTGTTTGTGTGTGTGACTGTGTGTGTGACTTTGTGTGTGTGAGTTTGTGCGTGTGAGTTTGTGCGTGTGAGTTTGTGTGTGTGTTTGTGTGTGTGACTGTGTGTGTGACTTTGTGTGTGTGAGTTTGTGCGTGTGAGTTTGTGCGTGTGAGTTTGTGTGTGTGAGTTTGTGTGTGAGTTTGTGTGTGAGTTTGTGTGTGTGAGTTTGTGCGTGTGAGTTTGTGCGTGTGAGTTTGTGCGTGTGAGTTTGTGTGTGAGTTTGTGTGTGTGAGTTTGTGTGTGTGAGTTTGTGTGTGTGAGTTTGTGTGTGTGAGTTTGTGTGTGTGAGTTTGTGTGTGTGTGTGAGTTTGTGTGTGTGAGTTTGTGTGTGTGAGTTTGTGTGTGTGAGTTTGTGTGTGTGAGTTTGTGTGTGTGAGTTTGTGTGTGTGAGTTTGTGTGTGTGAGTTTGTGTGTGTGTGTGAGTTTGTGTGTGTGAGTTTGTGTGTGTGAGTTTGTGTGTGTGTGTGAGTTTGTGTGTGTGTGCGTTTGTGTGTGTGAGTTTGTGTGTGTGAGTTTGTGTGTGAGAGTTTGTGTGTGTGAGTTTGTGTGTGTGACTGTGTGTGTGAGTTTGTGTGTGTGAGTTTGTGTGTGTGTGAGTGTGTGTGTGAGTTTGTGTGTGTGAGTTTGTGTGTGTGAGTTTGTGTGTGTGAGTTTGTGTGTGTGAGTTTGTGCGTGTGAGTTTGTGTGTGAGTTTGTGTGTGTGAGTTTGTGCGTGTGAGTTTGTGTGTGAGTTTGTGCGTGTGAGTTTGTGTGTGTGAGTTTGTGTGTGTGTGTGAGTTTGTGTGTGAGTTTGTGTGTGAGTTTGTGTGTGTGAGTTTGTGTGTGTGAGTTTGTGTGTGTGAGTTTGTGTGTGTGAGTTTGTGTGTGAGTTTGTGTGTGAGTTTGTGTGTGTGAGTTTGTGTGTGTGAGTTTGTGTGTGTGAGTTTGTGTGTGAGTTTGTGTGTGTGAGTTTGTGTGTGTGAGTTTGTGCGTGTGAGTTTGTGTGTGTGTGTGAGTTTGTGTGTGTGAGTTTGTGTGTGTGAGTTTGTGTGTGTGAGTTTGTGTGTGTGAGTTTGTGTGTGTGTGTGAGTTTGTGTGTGTGAGTTTGTGTGTGTGAGTTTGTGTGTGTGAGTTTGTGTGTGTGAGTTTGTCTGTGTGAGTTTGTGTGTGTGAGTTTGTGCGTGTGAGTTTGTGCGTGTGAGTTTGTGTGTGTGAGTTTGTGCATGTGAGTTTGTGCGTGTGAGTTTGTGTGTGTGTTTGTGTGTGTGACTGTGTGTGTGACTTTGTGTGTGTGAGTTTGTGCGTGTGAGTTTGTGCGTGTGAGTTTGTGTGTGTGTTTGTGTGTGTGACTGTGTGTGTGACTTTGTGTGTGTGAGTTTGTGCGTGTGAGTTTGTGCGTGTGAGTTTGTGTGTGTGAGTTTGTGTGTGAGTTTGTGTGTGAGTTTGTGTGTGTGAGTTTGTGCGTGTGAGTTTGTGCGTGTGAGTTTGTGCGTGTGAGTTTGTGTGTGAGTTTGTGTGTGTGAGTTTGTGTGTGTGAGTTTGTGTGTGTGAGTTTGTGTGTGTGAGTTTGTGTGTGTGAGTTTGTGTGTGTGTGTGAGTTTGTGTGTGTGAGTTTGTGTGTGTGAGTTTGTGTGTGTGAGTTTGTGTGTGTGAGTTTGTGTGTGTGAGTTTGTGTGTGTGAGTTTGTGTGTGTGAGTTTGTGTGTGTGTGTGAGTTTGTGTGTGTGAGTTTGTGTGTGTGAGTTTGTGTGTGTGTGTGAGTTTGTGTGTGTGTGCGTTTGTGTGTGTGAGTTTGTGTGTGTGTGTGCGTTTGTGTGTGTGAGTTTGTGTGTGTGAGTTTGTGTGTGTGAGTTTGTGTGTGTGTGTGAGTTTGTGTGTGTGTGAGTTTGTGTGTGTGAGTTTGTGTGTGTGAGTTTGTGTGTGTGTGTGAGTTTGTGTGTGAGAGTTTGTGTGTGTGAGTTTGTGTGTGTGACTGTGTGTGTGAGTTTGTGTGTGTGAGTTTGTGTGTGTGTGTGAGTTTGTGTGTGTGAGTTTGTGCGTGTGAGTTTGTGCGTGTGAGTTTGTGCGTGTGAGTTTGTGTGTGTGAGTTTGTGCGTGTGAGTTTGTGTGTGTGAGTTTGTGTGTGTTAGTTTATGCGTGTGAGTTTGTGTGTGTGAGTTTGTGCGTGTGAGTTTGTGTGTGTGAGTTTGTGTGTGTGAGTTTGTGTGTGTGAGTGTGTGTGTGTGAGTTTGTGTGTGTGAGTTTGTGCGTGTGAGTTTGTGCGTGTGAGTTTGTGTGTGTGAGTTTGTGTGTGTGAGTTTGTGTGTGTGTGTGAATTTGTGTGTGTGAGTTTGTGTGTGTGAGTTTGTGTGTGTGAGTTTGTGCGTGTGAGTTTTTGCGTGTGAGTTTGTGCGTGTGAGTTTGTGTGTGTGTGAGTTTGTGTGTGTTAGTTTATGCGTGTGAGTTTGTGTGTGTGTGAGTTTGTGTGTGTGAGTTTGTGTGTGTGAGTTTGTGCGTGTGAGTTTGTGCGTGTGAGTTTGTGTGTGTGAGTTTGTGTGTGTGACTGTGTGTGTGACTTTGTGTGTGTGAGTTTGTGTGTGTGAGTTTGTGTGTGAGTTTGAGTGTGTGAGTTTGTGTGTGTGAGTTTGTGTGTGTGAGTTTGTGTGTGTGAGTTTGTGTGTGTGAGTTTGTGTGTGAGTTTGTGTGTGTGAGTTTGTGTGTGTGAGTTTGTGTGTGAGTTTGTGTGTGTGAGTTTGTGAGTGTGAGTTTGTGCGTGTGAGTTTGTGTGTGAGTTTGTGTGTGTGAGTCTGTGTGTGTGAGTTTGTGCGTGTGAGTTTGTGTGTGTGTGTGAGTTTGTGTGTGTGAGTTTGTGTGTGTGAGTTTGTGTGTGTGAGTTTGTGTGTGTGAGTTTGTGTGTGTGTGTGACTTTGTGTGTGTGAGTTTGTGTGTGTGAGTTTGTGTGTGTGAGTTTGTGTGTGTGTGTGAGTTTGTGTGTGTGAGTTTGTGTGTGTGAGTTTGTGTGTGTGTGTGAGTTTGTGCGTGTGAGTTTGTGCGTGTGAGTTTGTGTGTGTGAGTTTGTGTGTGTGTGTGAGTTTGTGCATGTGAGTTTGTGCGTGTGAGTTTGTGTGTGTGAGTTTGTGTGTGTGACTGTGTGTGTGACTTTGTGTGTGTGAGTTTGTGCGTGTGAGTTTGTGCGTGTGAGTTTGTGCGTGTGAGTTTGTGCGTGTGAGTTTGTGTGTGAGTTTGTGTGTGTGAGTTTGTGCGTGTGAGTTTGTGTGTGAGTTTGTGCATGTGAGTTTGTGTGTGTGAGTTTGTGTGTGTGAGTTTGTGTGTGTGAGTTTGTGTGTGTGAGTTTGTGTGTGCGTGTGAGAGAGTTTGTGTGTGTGAGTTTGTGTGTGTGAGTTTGTGCGTGTGAGTTTGTGCGTGTGAGTTTGTGTGTGAGTTTGTGTGTGTGAGTTTGTGCGTGTGAGTTTGTGTGTGAGTTTGTGTGTGTGAGTTTGTGCGTGTGAGTTTGTGTGTGAGTTTGTGCGTGTGAGTTTGTGTGTGTGAGTTTGTGTGTGTGTGTGAGTTTGTGTGTGCGTGTGAGTTTGTGTGTGTGAGTTTGTGTGTGTGAGTTTGTGTGTGTGTGTGAGTTTGTGTGTGTGTGTGAGTTTGTGTGTGCGTGTGAGTTTGTGTGTGTGAGTTTGTGTGTGTGAGTTTGTGTGTGCGTGTGAGTTTGTGTGTGTGAGTTTGTGTGTGTGTGTGAGTTTGTGTGTGCGTGTGAGTTTGTGTGTGTGAGTTTGTGTGTGTGGAGTTTGTGTGTGTGAGTTTGTGTGTGTGAGTTTGTGTGTGGTGAGTTTGTGTGTGCGTGTGAGTTTGTGTGTGCGTGTGAGTTTGTGTGTGAGTTTGTGTGTGTGAGTTTGTGTGTGTGAGTTTGTGTGTGTGAGTTTGTGTGTGTGAGTTTGTGTGTGTGAGTTTGTGTGTGTGAGTTTGTGTGTGTGAGTTTGTGCGTGTGAGTTTGTGTGTGTGAGTTTGTGTTGTGTGAGTTTGTGTGTGTGAGTTTGTGTGTGTGAGTTGGTGTGTGTGAGTTTGTCTGTGTGAGTTTGTGTGTGTGAGTTTGTGTGTGTGAGTTTGTGCGTGTGAGTTTGTGTGTGTGAGTTTGTGTGTGTGAGTTTGTGTGTGTGAGTTTGTGTGTGTGAGTTTGTGTGTGTGAGTTTGTCTGTGTGAGTTTTGTGTGTGAGTTTGTGTGTGTGAGTTTGTGTGTGTGAGTTTGTGTGTGTGAGTTTGTGCATGTGAGTTTGTGTGTGTGAGTTTGTGTGTGTGAGTTTGTGTGTGTGAGTTTGTCTGTGTGAGTTTGTGTGTGAGTTTGTGTGTGTGAGTTTGTGTGTGTGAGTTTGTGTGTGTGAGTTTGTGTGTGTGTGAGTGTGTGTGTGAGTTTGTGTGTGTGAGTTTGTGTGTGTGAGTTTGTGTGTGTGAGTTTGTGCGTGTGAGTTTGTGTGTGTGAGTTTGTGCGTGTGAGTTTGTGCGTGTGAGTTTGTGTGTGTGAGTTTGTGTGTGTGAGTTTGTGTGTGAGTTTGTGTGTGTGAGTTTGTGTGTGTGAGTTTGTGTGTGTGAGTTTGTGTGTGTGAGTTTGTGTGTGTGAGTTTGTGTGTGTGAGTTTGTGCGTGTGAGTTTGTGCGTTGTGAGTTTGTGCGTGTGAGTTTGTGTGTGTGAGTTTGTGTGTGAGTTTGTGTGTGAGTTTGTGTGTGTGAGTTTGTGTGTGTGAGTTTGTGTGTGTGAGTTTGTGTGTGTGAGTTTGTGTGTGAGTTTGTGTGTGTGAGTTTGTGTGTGTGAGTTTGTGCGTGTGAGTTTGTGTGTGTGTGTGAGTTTGTGTGTGTGAGTTTGTGTGTGTGAGTTTGTGTGTGTGAGTTTGTGTGTGTGAGTTTGTGTGTGTTGTGTGTGAGTTTGTGTGTGTGAGTTTGTGTGTGTGAGTTTGTGCGTGTGAGTTTGTGCGTGTGAGTTTGTGTGTGAGTTTGTGTGTGTGAGTTTGTGTGTGTGAGTTTGTGTGTGTGAGTTTTGTGCGTGTGAGTTTGTGCGTGTGAGTTTGTGTGTGAGTTTGTGTGTGTGAGTTTGTGTGTGTGAGTTTGTGTGTGTGTGTGAGTTTGTGTGTGTGAGTTTGTGTGTGTGAGTTTGTGCGTGTGAGTTTGTGCGTGTGAGTTTGTGTGTGTGAGTTTGTGCATGTGAGTTTGTGCGTGTGAGTTTGTGTGTGTGAGTTTGTGGTGTGACTGTGTGTGTGACTTTGTGTGTGTGAGTTTGTGCGTGTGAGTTTGTGCGTGTGAGTTTGTGTGTGAGTTTGTGCGTGTGAGTTTGTGCGTGTGAGTTTGTGCGTGTGAGTTTGTGCGTGTGAGTTTGTGTTGTGAGTTTGTGTGTGTGAGTTTGTGTGTGTGAGTTTGTGTGTGTGAGTTTGTGTGTGTGTGTGAGTTTGTGTGTGTGAGTTTGTGTGTGTGAGTTTGTGTGTGTGAGGTTGTGTGTGTGTGTGAGTTTGTGTGTGTGAGTTTGTGTGTGTGAGTTTGTGCGTGTGAGTTTGTGCGTGTGAGTTTGTGTGTGTGAGTTTGTGCGTGTGAGTTTGTGTGTGTGAGTTTGTGTGTGTGACTGTGTGTGTGACTTTTGTTGTGTGTGAGTTTGTGCGTGTGAGTTTGTGCGTGTGAGTTTGTGTGTGTGAGTTTGTGTGTGTGACTGTGTGTGTGACTTTGTGGTGTGAGTTTGTGCGTGTGAGTTTGTGCGTGTGAGTTTGTGCGTTGTGAGTTTGTGGCGTGTGAGTTTGTGTGTGAGTTTGTGTGTGTGAGTTTTGTGCGTGTGAGTTTGTGCGTGTGAGTTTGTGCGTGTGAGTTTGTGTGTGAGTTTGTGTGTGTGAGTTTGTGTGTGTGAGTTTGTGTGTGTGAGTTTGTGCGTGTGAGTTAGTGCGTGTGAGTTTGTGTGTGAGTTTGTGTGTGAGTTTGTGCGTGTGAGGTTTGTGCGTGTGAGTTTGTGTGTGTGAGTTTGTGTGTGTGAGTTTGTGTGTGTGAGTTTGTGTGTTGTGTGAGTTTGTGCGTGTGAGTTTGTGTGTGTGAGTTTGTGCGTGTGAGTTTGTGCGTGTGAGTTTGTGCGTGTGAGTTTGTGTGTGTGAGTTTGTGTGTGTGAGTTTGTGTGTGTGAGTTTGTGTGTGTGAGTTTGTGCGTGTGAGTTTGTGCGTGTGAGTTTGTGTGTGAGTTTGTGTGTGTGAGTTTGTGTGTGTGAGTTTGTGTGTGCGTGTGAGTTTGTGTGTGAGTTTGTGTGTGTGAGTTTGTGTGTGTGAGTTTGTGTGTGTGTTTGTGTGTGAGTTTGTGTGTGTGAGTTTGTGTGTGTGAGTTTGTGTGTGTGAGTTTGTGTGTGTGAGTTTGTGTGTGTGAGTTTGTGTGTGTGAGTTTGTGTGTGTGAGTTTGTGTGTGTGAGTTGGTGTGTGTGAGTTTGTGTGTGTGAGTTTGTCTGTGTGAGTTTGTGTGTGTGAGTTTGTGTGTGTGAGTTTGTGTGTGTGAGTTTGTATGTGTGAGTTTGTGTGTGTGAGTTTGTGTTGTGTGAGTTTGTGTGTGTGAGTTTTGTGTGTGTGAGTTTGTGTGTGTGAGTTTGTGCGTGTGAGTTTGTGTGTGTGAGTTTGTGTGTGTGAGTTTGTGTGTGTGAGTTTGTGCGTGTGAGTTTGTGTGTGAGTTTGTGCGTGTGAGTTTGTGTGTGTGAGTTTGTGTGTGTGAGTTTGTGTGTGTGAGTTTGTGTGTGTGAGTTTGTGTGTGTGAGTTTGTGTGTGTGAGTTGGTGTGTGTGAGTTGTTCGTGTGTGAGTTTGTGTTGTGAGTTTGTGTGTGTGAGTTTGTGTGTGTGAGTTTGTGTGTGTGAGTTTGTGTGTGTGAGTTTGTGTGTGTGAGTTTGTGTGTGTGAGTTTGTCTGTGTGAGTTTGTGTGTGTGAGTTTGTGTGTGTGAGTTTGTGCGTGTGAGTTTGTGTCGTGTGAGTTTGTGTGTGTGAGTTTGTGTGTGTTGAGTTTGTGCGTGTGAGTTTGTGCGTGTGAGTTTGTGTGTGAGTTTGTGCGTGTGAGTTTGTGTGTGTGAGTTTGTGTGTGTGTGTGAGTTTGTGTGTGCGTGTGAGTTTGTGTGTGTGAGTTTGTGTGTGTGAGTTTGTGTGTGTGAGTTTGTGTGTGAGTTTGTGTGTGTGAGTTTGTGTGTGTGAGTTTGTGTGTGTGAGTTTGTGTGTGAGTTTGTGTGTGTGAGTTTGTGTGTGTGAGTTTGTGTGTGTGAGTTTGTGTGTGTGAGTTTGTGTGTGTGAGTTTGTGTGTGTGAGTTTGTGTGTGTTGTGTTGTGAGTTTGTGTGTGTGAGTTTGTGTGTGTGAGTTTGTGTGTGTGTGAGTTTGTGTGTGTGAGTTTGTGTGTGTGAGTTTGTGTGTGTGAGTTTGTGTGTGTGAGTTTGTGTGTGTGAGTTTGTGTGTGTGAGTTTGTGTGTGTGAGTTTGTGTGTGTGTGAGTTTGTGTGTGTGAGTTTGTGTGTGAGTTTGTGTGTGAGTTTGTGTGTGTGAGTTTGTGTGTGTGAGTTTGTGTGTGTGAGTTTGTGTGTGTGAGTTTGTGTGTGTGAGTTTGTGTGTGTGAGTTTGTGTGTGTGAGTGTGTGTGTGTGAGTTTGTGTGTGTGAGTTTGTGTGTGTGAGTTTGTGTGTGTGAGTTTGTGTGTGTGAGTGTGTGTGTGAGAGTTTGGTGTGTGAGTTGTGTGTGTGAGTTTGTGTGTGTGAGTTTGTGTGTGTGAGTTTGTGTGTGTGAGTTTGTGTGTGTGAGTTTGTGTGTGTGAGTTTGTGTGTGTGAGTTGTGTGTGAGTGTGTGTGCGTGTGAGTTTGTGTGTGTGAGTTTGTGTGTGTGAGAGTTTGTGCTTGTGAGTTTGTGTGTGAGTTTGTGTGTGTGAGTTTGTGTGTGTGAGTGTGTGAGAGAGTTTGTGTGTGTGAGTTTGTGCGTGTGAGTTTGTGTGTGTGAGTGTGTGTGTGTGAGTTTGTGTGTGTGTGTGTGTGTTTGTGTGTGTGAGTTTGTCTGTGTGAGTTTGTGTGTGAGTTTGTGTGTGTGAGTTTGTGTGTGTGAGTTTGTGTGTGTGAGTTTGTGTGTGTGTGAGTGTGTGTGTGAGTTTGTGTGTGTGAGTTTGTGTGTGTGAGTTTGTGTGTGTGAGTTTGTGCGTGTGAGTTTGTGTGTGTGAGTTTGTGTGTGTGAGTTTGTGTGTGTGAGTTTGTGTGTGAGTTTGTGTGTGTGAGTTTGTGTGTGTGAGTTTGTGTGTGTGAGTTTGTGTGTGTGAGTTTGTGTGTGTGAGTTTGTGTGTGTGAGTTTGTGCGTGTGAGTTTGTGCGTGTGAGTTTGTGCGTGTGAGTTTGTGTGTGTGAGTTTGTGTGTGAGTTTGTGTGTGAGTTTGTGTGTGTGAGTTTGTGTGTGTGAGTTTGTGTGTGTGAGTTTGTGTGTGTGAGTTTGTGTGTGTGAGTTTGTGTGTGAGTTTGTGTGTGTGAGTTTGTGTGTGTGAGTTTGTGTGTGTGAGTTTGTGTGTGTGAGTTTGTGTGTGTGAGTTTGTGTGTGTGAGTTTGTGCGTGTGAGTTTGTGCGTGTGAGTTTGTGCGTGTGAGTTTGTGTGTGTGAGTTTGTGTGTGAGTTTGTGTGTGAGTTTGTGTGTGTGAGTTTGTGTGTGTGAGTTTGTGTGTGTGAGTTTGTGTGTGTGAGTTTGTGTGTGAGTTTGTGTGTGTGAGTTTGTGTGTGTGAGTTTGTGCGTGTGAGTTTGTGTGTGTGTGTGAGTTTGTGTGTGTGAGTTTGTGTGTGTGAGTTTGTGTGTGTGAGTTTGTGTGTGTGAGTTTGTGTGTGTGTGTGAGTTTGTGTGTGTGAGTTTGTGTGTGTGAGTTTGTGTGTGTGAGTTTGTGTGTGTGTGTGAGTTTGTGTGTGTGAGTTTGTGTGTGTGAGTTTGTGCGTGTGAGTTTGTGCGTGTGAGTTTGTGTGTGTGAGTTTGTGCGTGTGAGTTTGTGCGTGTGAGTTTGTGTGTGTGAGTTTGTGTGTGTGACTGTGTGTGTGACTTTGTGTGTGTGAGTTTGTGCGTGTGAGTTTGTGCGTGTGAGTTTGTGCGTGTGAGTTTGTGTGTGTGAGTTTGTGTGTGTGAGTTTGTGTGTGTGAGTTTGTGTGTGAGTTTGTGTGTGTGAGTTTGTGTGTGTGAGTTTGTGTGTGTGAGTTTGTGTGTGTGAGTTTGTGTGTGTGAGTTTGTGTGTGTGAGTTTGTGCGTGTGAGTTTGTGCGTGTGAGTTTGTGCGTGTGAGTTTGTGTGTGTGAGTTTGTGTGTGAGTTTGTGTGTGAGTTTGTGTGTGTGAGTTTGTGTGTGTGAGTTTGTGTGTGTGAGTTTGTGTGTGTGAGTTTGTGTGTGAGTTTGTGTGTGTGAGTTTGTGTGTGTGAGTTTGTGCGTGTGAGTTTGTGTGTGTGTGTGAGTTTGTGTGTGTGAGTTTGTGTGTGTGAGTTTGTGTGTGTGAGTTTGTGTGTGTGAGTTTGTGTGTGTGTGTGAGTTTGTGTGTGTGAGTTTGTGTGTGTGAGTTTGTGTGTGTGAGTTTGTGTGTGTGTGTGAGTTTGTGTGTGTGAGTTTGTGTGTGTGAGTTTGTGCGTGTGAGTTTGTGCGTGTGAGTTTGTGTGTGTGAGTTTGTGCATGTGAGTTTGTGCGTGTGAGTTTGTGTGTGTGAGTTTGTGTGTGTGACTGTGTGTGTGACTTTGTGTGTGTGAGTTTGTGCGTGTGAGTTTGTGCGTGTGAGTTTGTGTGTGAGTTTGTGTGTGTGAGTTTGTGCGTGTGAGTTTGTGCGTGTGAGTTTGTGCGTGTGAGTTTGTGTGTGAGTTTGTGTGTGTGAGTTTGTGTGTGTGAGTTTGTGTGTGTGAGTTTGTGTGTGTGTGTGAGTTTGTGTGTGTGAGTTTGTGTGTGTGAGTTTGTGTGTGTGAGTTTGTGTGTGTGTGTGAGTTTGTGTGTGTGAGTTTGTGTGTGTGAGTTTGTGCGTGTGAGTTTGTGTGTGAGTTTGTGTGTGTGAGTTTGTGTGTGTGAGTTTGTGTGTGTGAGTTTGTGTGTGTGTGTGAGTTTGTGTGTGTGAGTTTGTGTGTGTGAGTTTGTGTGTGTGAGTTTGTGTGTGCGTGTGAGTTTGTGTGTGTGAGTTTGTGCATGTGAGTTTGTGCGTGTGAGTTTGTGTGTGTGAGTTTGTGTGTGTGACTGTGTGTGTGACTTTGTGTGTGTGAGTTTGTGCGTGTGAGTTTGTGCGTGTGAGTTTGTGCGTGTGAGTTTGTGCGTGTGAGTTTGTGTGTGAGTTTGTGTGTGTGAGTTTGTGCGTGTGAGTTTGTGCGTGTGAGTTTGTGCGTGTGAGTTTGTGTGTGAGTTTGTGTGTGTGAGTTTGTGTGTGTGAGTTTGTGTGTGTGAGTTTGTGCGTGTGAGTTAGTGCGTGTGAGTTTGTGTGTGAGTTTGTGTGTGTGAGTTTGTGCGTGTGAGTTTGTGCGTGTGAGTTTGTGTGTGTGAGTTTGTGTGTGTGAGTTTGTGTGTGTGAGTTTGTGTGTGTGAGTTTGTGCGTGTGAGTTTGTGTGTGTGAGTTTGTGTGTGTGAGTTTGTGCGTGTGAGTTTGTGCGTGTGAGTTTGTGTGTGTGAGTTTGTGTGTGTGAGTTTGTGTGTGTGAGTTTGTGTGTGTGAGTTTGTGCGTGTGAGTTTGTGCGTGTGAGTTTGTGTGTGAGTTTGTGTGTGTGAGTTTGTGTGTGTGAGTTTGTGTGTGCGTGTGAGTTTGTGTGTGAGTTTGTGTGTGTGAGTTTGTGTGTGTGAGTTTGTGTGTGAGTTTGTGTGTGAGTTTGTGTGTGTGAGTTTGTGTGTGTGAGTTTGTGTGTGTGTTTGTGTGTGTGAGTTTGTGTGTGTGAGTTTGTGCGTGTGAGTTTGTGTGTGTGAGTTTGTGTGTGTGAGTTTGTGTGTGTGAGTTTGTGTGTGTGAGTTTGTGTGTGTGAGTTTGTGTGTGTGAGTTTGTGTGTGTGAGTTTGTGTGTGTGAGTTTGTGTGTGTGAGTTTGTGTGTGTGAGTTTGTCTGTGTGAGTTTGTGTGTGTGAGTTTGTGTGTATGAGTTTGTGCGTGTGAGTTTGTGTGTGTGAGTTTGTGTGTGTGAGTTTGTGTGTGTGAGTTTGTGCGTGTGAGTTTGTGTGTGAGTTTGTGCGTGTGAGTTTGTGTGTGTGAGTTTGTGTGTGTGTGTGAGTTTGTGTGTGCGTGTGAGTTTGTGTGTGTGAGTTTGTGTGTGTGAGTTTGTGTGTGCATGTGAGTTTGTGTGTGAGTTTGTGTGTGTGAGTTTGTGTGTGTGAGTTTGTGTGTGAGTTTGTGTGTGAGTTTGTGTGTGTGAGTTTGTGTGTGTGAGTTTGTGTGTGTGAGTTTGTGTGTGTGAGTTTGTGTGTGTGAGTTGGTGTGTGTGAGTTTGTGTGTGTGAGTTTGTGTGTGTGAGTTTGTGTGTGTGAGTTTGTGTGTGTGAGTTTGTGTGTGTGAGTTTGTGTGTGTGAGTTTGTGTGTGTGAGTTTGTGTGTGTGAGTTTGTGTGTGAGTTTGTGTGTGAGTTTGTGTGTGTGAGTTTGTGTGTGTGAGTTTGTGTGTGTGAGTTTGTGTGTGAGTTTGTGTGTGTGAGTTTGTGTGTGTGAGTTTGTGTGTGTGAGTTTGTGTGTGTGAGTTTGTGTGTGTGAGAGAGCTTGTGCTTGTGAGTTTGTGTGTGAGTTTGTGTGTGTGAGTGTGTGTGTGTGAGTTTGTGTGTGTGTGTGTGTTTGTGTGTGTGAGTTTGTGTGTGTGTGTGTTTGTGTGTGTGAGTTTGTGTGTGTGAGTGTGTGAGAGAGTTTGTATGTGTGAGTTTGTGTGTGTGAGTTTATGTGTGAGAGTTTGTGTGTGTGAGTTTGTGTGTGTGAGTTTATGTGTGAGAGTTTGTATGTGTGAGTTTGTGTGTGTGAGTTTATGTGTGAGAGTTTGTGTGTGTGAGTTTGTGTGTGTGAGTTTGTGTGTGCGTGTGAGTTTGTGCGTGCGAGTTTGTGTGTGTGAGAGAGTTTGTGACACACTGTGGAATAAATGGAAATAATTCAATGAAGTGTTCACAATCTCCACCACGAGCTGTTGGTCGGATAAATCCACCTGAGTGAATTTTTGTATAGTTTAGTTGAGAGAAACAGCGCGGAAACAGGCCCTTCGGCCCACCGAGTCCGTACCGACCAGTGATCCCCGCACGGTAGCATTATTCTACACCCATTAGGGAGAGTTTACATTCATACCAAACCTGTACATGTTGCGAATGTGTGCGGCAAAAACCCACGCAGGAGAACGTACAAACGTTCGAACCCGGGATCGAATCTGGGTGTCAGGCACTGCAAGCCCTGCAAGACAGCAACTCTACTGCTGCGCCACCGTGCAACTACAGTTGGAAATGGAGAACTTAGGTTCAGAGAGACAGTAAGAGCAGTCAATGACACAGGAGGCTGGGTCAACATTAATGGATATACAGTCAAGTGACACAGGGCACTGGAGGGGAGAAGGTTACTGAGGAACAGTGTGAGGTTATTGGTTTAACGTCAACGGCGTTACAGTCAGTGACATAGGATAGAAGGGAGAGGATTACTGAGGGTCAGTGTGTGGGGACTCAGCAGCATGTGGCCTGGACAATGCCCGTGAGCTGCCAGCAGACACCCACACTTGGACGGTGTGGGTGCTGAGCTGGGTGGGGAGCCTGAATGAATGAATGAATGAATGAATGAATACGTTTATGAATGAACAGGTTTACTGGCCAAGTATTCACATACAAGGAATTTGCCTTGGTGCTCTGCCCGCAAGTGACAACATGACACACAGTGACAGTTAGGAATGACACATAAAACATTGATGCTGCCAGTCCCGCTGAGTTACTCCAGCATTTTGCGTCTACGATAAGGTTGCACAATAATATAAACCTTAGTCCGTGTGCACCATTCCACCTCAAAACCTCCAGATCATGCCTGACGAATGGAAACACACGGCATCTCGATCATCAGACGTGATCATCAAACATTTACTGGGGCTCCGACCAATTTCAGAATTCCATTTGTGTTCTAGGAATATTTTTAATCCAGCGGAATCTCGGCCAGCACCCGAGGGAACATCGGCATATTCCTGGCACTGGTCGCAGACAACGCCTTTCGATGGAGATCAGGACATGTTGGGAGACATTGCAATCCCGTGACCTCAGCGTGTCAAGTTTGGAGCTGGAGCGGTGCACACGGACACAGGTTGACATCGTTGAACTGTTAATATTGACCAAATTAAAGACACTATAAAATGGAGGAACCCTCCATTTGTAAGATTTGCTTAACCTTTGTCAGTGGAAAAATACAGGCTGTGGATGGCGCCAGCCAGTCTGAGCCTCAGATTGATATGCAGGATGATGAAATATCCAGGTGTTCTCCTAATTTCATCATAATTGATAATCTATATTACTAAACGTCTGATCTTGACCACTTCCTGTTGTTCTGTATATTGATTTTTATTTAAACGCTGCCACTTACAGCTGCGATTTTTGGCCGTCCAACTCAGAGTCCCCCTCCGCTGCGCACGACAAGAGGATTTTCCACACATCAATGAAAAATAAAAGAGTTATTAGTGTTTAACAAATGTTGAGATTCTCTCTCCTAAAGGCCACGACCCTTCCGGAATGACTATAAAACTCGGAAGTGTTGAGTGCCTCGGTCAGTCTCTGCAAGATGGGTGAGCGAGAGGGTCACGTCTCTCAGTCTGAGCTGTGAATAACACTGAACACATCTACTAAACTGTGAGTGCCCTTAATGTGGTTTGAAAATGCTTGCTAAAAGTGTGTTTTGGTTTGAGAATGCTAAAGTTGCCTTGCCTAATTGAAAAGTTGATTTGAGAATGCAAAAGTTGCCTTGCCTAATTGAAAAGTTGATTTGAGAATGCCTGGCCTAATTGAAAAGTTGGTTTGAGAATGTTAAAGTTGCCTTGCTTAATTAAAGTTGCCTTGCTTAATTAAAGTTGCCTTGCCAAAAGCAACAGGTTTGTTTTGAAAATGTGTCTTTTAACTGTGCCTTATTGAAAAGTGTGCAACAGTTTTTGGAAGGAAAAACTGTGAATAAACGCTGTTAATTAATGCAAAATTGCCGCTCATTCTGTGACTTCCACTTAGTGGAGAGGTGGCGCTGGTGCGCCATTTCCGCTTAGTGGAGAGGTGGCACTGAGTGCAGAAGGCCCAAGTGAAGATGTCACGCAGAACCGTTTGAGCAATTCAAGAGAGCTTACTGCCATGTATATGGTGAGTGTGTTTGTTAAAATGTATTTAAAGCATGTATTTGCCGTAGCAGCAGCTGTAGAGGAGTGTTTCAGAGTAAAAATGGCTTTAAACCTGCCAGCCCACCAGTCATGACTCACTGAACTGCATGCAAAAAATCCATTCAGTCCACCCTTTTCCCCCGTCTCTCTCACAGAATCTGTCACCTGTTTTGGGCAGAATTTACGGCAGTTTCTCAGCTGACAATTTAAAACGGAGAGGCAAAGCACAGGCAGACTTTACTCAAAGCTGCCGTGAATTTTGAAGCAAGAAAGAGAAGCAGGAGAAAACACTGATTGGCTCTAGCCCGAGTGGGAGGAGAGTTAGAAGTGAGTCAGAGGGGGAAAACAGTTTAAAACTGAGGAATTTGGTTTGTACATTGGTAAATTATGCAATTTATCAGTCAAAATAAGGAAGACAGTTTTTAGGGAATGGCAGTGAGGGAGCGGCCTTTTGAGAAAAGTGTGAGTCTTTGGCTCGAGAGTCTTCAGCGAGGAAGCTGAGAGGAGGCTACGCAAAATGCTGGAGAGGGAGAGACGAAAGAGGAGATGTCAAGCAAACTGATTCAGTGTGATGCTTGCAGTATGTGGGAGGTCAAGGACACTGCTGGTGCCTCTGGCTGCTACAAATGTGAGAAGTGCATCCAGGTACAGCTCCTGAAGGACCGTGTTGGGGAACTGGAGAAACAAGTGGATGATCTTAGGTTCGTCCGAGAAACTGAGTCGTTCCTCGACAAGTCCTACAGTGAGATTGTTACACCGAAGGTACAGGAAGAGAGAAGGTGGGTGACGGTGAGAAAGGGAGGAAAACATGGAATGCAAAGGTCCCCGGGTGTTGTACCTCTTGTGAACAGGTTCACCCACGTGGAAGCTGTCAGGACAAAAGACGTTAAAACAATGAGCGGCGGACTGGCTTGA
This sequence comes from Raja brachyura, assembly GCA_963514005.1. The sequence goes on along the minus strand of OY740789.1, from coordinate 81,501,501 downwards.
GAAGCAAAAAGGGCTGTTGAGCCAAAACCAAAGAGGCCAACGTCAGGCAACGCCATTGTAGTTGGAGACTCCATTGTGAGAGGTACAGACAGGGGTTTCTGCGGCAACAGACGGGATTCGAGGATGGTGTGCTGCCTTCCTGGTGCCAGGATCCAGGATGTCATGGACAGAGTGCAGAAAATCCTCAAGGGAGAAGGTGAACAGCCGGAAGTGGTAGTGCATGTCGGCACAAACGATGTCAGAAAGAAGGAGATTAATATTCTGCAGCGTGACTTTAGAGGGCTCGGAAAAATGCTGAAAAGCAGGACCTCCAGGGTTGTTATCTCCGGTTTGCTTCCAATCCCTTGTGCTGGCGAGAGCAGGAACAGGGAGATACGGGACCTGAATGTGTGGCTGAGTAACTGGAGCAGGGGGCAGGGATTTAGATTTGTAGATCACTGGGATCTGTTTCGGAGTAAGGGGGAACTGTACAAAAGGGACGGATTGCATCTTAACAGGTGGGGACCATCATTCTGGCAGGCAGGTTTGCCACTGCGAAACAGGTTGTTTTCAACTGAATAAGGGGGTGAGGTGTCAAATGGGATAATCGAGGATGGAGTTAAAGGGAAAGAGAGTAAAGGGATGGTTAATGACCCCAGAATTAATGGGAAAGGAAGCTCACAAAGGGATAGGAGAATATGGCCAAGTGTAATAGGGATCGATGTGAAAGGTGAGATGCGTAAGGAATTAAATGTATTGTATATGAATGCGCAAAGTATAAGAAGTAAAGTAGATGAGCTTGAGGCTCAGTTACAGGTTGGTAGATATGACATTGTGGGGAATACTGAGACGTGGCTGCAGGAGGATCGGGCCTGGGAACTTAATTTTCAGGGTTATACATTCTATAGAAAGGACAGGCAGGTGGGCAGAGGAGGGGGGGGGGGGTAGCTCTGCAGGTGAGGGATGGAATTCAGTCCCTTGCGAGGGAAGACATACGGACTGGCGAGGTAGAGTCACTGTGGATTGAGTTGAGGAATTGTAAAGGCAAGAAGACACTAATTGGTGTTATTTACAGACCCCCAAATAGTAGCCCGGATGTAGGGTGTAAGTTGCAGCAGGAGTTAAAACTGGCATGTAACAAAGGTGATGCCACTGTGGTGATGGGGGATTTCAATATGCAGGTAGACTGGGAAAATCAGGTTGGTTCAGGACCCCAAGAAAGAGAGTTTGTAGAATGCCTCTGAGACGGATTCTTAGAGCAGCTTGTAATGGAGCTGACCAGAGAAAAGGCAATTCTGGATTTAGTGTTGTCCAATGAACCTGATATGATAAGAGATCTCGAGGTAAAGGAACCGCTTGGAGGTAGTGATCATAATATGATTAGTTTTCATCTGCAATTTGAGGAGAAGGTTAAATCGGAAGTGGTAGTGATGCAGTTGAACAAAGGGGACTATGAAGTCATGAGAGGGGAGCTGGCCAAAGTAGACTGGAAAGGGATCCCAGCAGGAATGACGGTGGAACAGCAATGGCAGGAATTTCTGGGCATAATCCCGAAGACGCAGGATCATTTCATTCCGAAAGGAAGAAAGATTCTAGGGGGAGTAGGAGGCAACCGTGGCTGACAAGAGAAGTTAGGGATAGAATCAAACTAAAAGAAAAGATGTATAACACAGCAAAGAGTAGCCGGAAGCCGGAGGATTGGGAAACTTTCATAGGACAACAGAAGGAAACAAAACGGGCAATACGGGCTGAAAAGATGAAGTACGAGGGGAAGCTGGCCAGGAATATAAAGAAGGACAGTAAAAGCTTCTTTAGATATGTTAAGGGAAAAAGAGCAGCAAAGGTAAATGTGTGTCCCTTGAAGGCAGACACGGGTGAAATTATTATGGGCAACAAGGAAATGGCAGAAGAGTTGAATAGGTACTTTGGATCCGTCTTCACTAAGGAAGACACAAACAATCTCCCAGATGTACTGGAGGACAGAGGATCTAAGGGGGTAGAGGAACTGAAAGAAATTTTCATTAGGCGAGAAATAGTATTGGGTAGGCTAATGGGACTGAAGGATGATAAATCCTCTGGGCCTGATGGTCTGCATCCCAGGGTCCTCAGGGAGGTGGCTCTAGAAATAGTGGATGCATTGGTGATCATTTTCCAATGTTCAATAGATTCAGGATCAGTTCCTGTGGATTGGAGGATAGCTAATGTTATCCCACTTTTCAAGAAAGGAGCGAGAGAGAAAACAGGGAATTACAGACCAGTTAGCCTGACTTCGGTGATGGGAAAGATGCTGGAGTCAATTATTAAAGAGGTAATAATGGGGCATTTGGATAGCAGTAAAAAGATTGGTCCAAGTCAACATGGATTTATGAAAGGGAAAGCATGCTTGACTAATCTTCTGGAATTTTTTGAGGATGTGACAAGTAAAATGGATGAAGGGGTGCCAGTGGATGTAGTGTATCTAGACTTTCAGAAAGCCTTTGATAAGGTCCTGCACGGGAGACTGATGACTGAAATTAGAGCACATGGTATTGGGGGTAGGGTGTTGACATGGATAGAAAATTGGTTGGCAGACCGGAAGCAAAGAGTAGGAGTGAACGGGTCCTTTTCAGGATGGCAGGCAGTGGCGAGTGGAGTGCCGCAAGGCTCGGTGTTGGGGCCGCAACTGTTTACCATAAATATTAATGATTTGGAAGAGGGAATTAGGAGCAACACTAGCAAGTTTGCGGATGACACAAAGCTGGGTGGCAGTGTGAACTGTGAAGAGGATGTTAGGAGGTTGCAGGGGGACCTGGACAGGTTGAGTGAGTGGGCAGATGCGTGGCAGATGCAGTATAATATAGATAAATGTGAGGTTATCCACTTTGGCGGCAAAAACAAGGGGGCAGATTATTATCTCAATGGGCTTAGATTAGGTAAGGGGGAGGTGCAGCGGGACCTGGGTGTCCTTGTACACCAGTCACTGAAAGTTGGCATGCAGGTACAGCAGGCAGTGAAGAAAGCTCATGGAATGTTGGCCTTCATAACAAGAGGATTTCAGTATATGAGTAAAGAGGTTCTTCTGCAGTTGTATAGGGCTCTGGTGAGACCACATCTGGAGTATTGTGTACAGTTTTGGTCTCCTAATTTGAGGAAGGACCTCCTTGTGATTGAGGCAGTGCAGCATAGGTTGATGAGATTGAACGCTGGGATGGTGGAACTATCATATGAGGAAAGATTGAAAAGACTAGGCTTATATTCACTGGAGTTTAGAAGGATGAGGCAGTCTCTTATAAAAACATAATGTTGGGTGAGTCCAGAACCAGGGGCCACAGTCTTAGAATAAAGGGGAGGTCATTTAAGGGGAGGTGAGAAGAAACGTTTTCACCCAGAGAGTTGTGAATTTATGGAATTCCCTGCCACAGAGGGCAGTGGAGGCCAAATCACTGGATGGATTTATGAGAGATTTGGATAGAGCTCTAGGGGCTAGTGGATTCAAGGGATATGGGGAGAAGGCAGGCACGGGTTATTGATAGCGGACGATCAGCCATGATCACAATGAATGGCGGTAATGGCTCAAAGGGCCGAATGGCCTCCTCCTGCACCTGTTTTCTATGTTTCTATGACAGCCTGCCAGGTCTGAGTGACTACTGCCAGGCCTCAGTGACTGAGATGCCAGCCCAAGAATCCATTCGGCCCACAATGTCCATACTAGCGCTATAGAATGCCCTCCCCGAGTGGCCAGAAATATTGGAATTGGCGGAGAGGTGGAATATCGCATTGGGTGACCAGCAGCTTGAGAGCCCTGGAGAGGAAAAGACTACAAAAAGTAGTAAACACTGCCCAGTCCATCATCGGCTCTGACCCCCCTTCCATCGAGGGGATTTATCGCAGTCCCTGCCTCAAAAAGGCTGGCAGCATCATCAAGGACCCACACCACCCTAGCCACACACTCATCTCCCCGCTACCTTCAGGTAGAAGGTACAGTAGCCTGAGGACTGCAACGTCCAGGTTCAGGAATATCTACTTCCCCACAGGCTATTAAACTTGGCTCAGTCAAAACTCTGAACATTAATACCCCTTTATCTGTTATTTGCACTTTTACCAATTTATTTATTCATGTGTGTATTAACGTACATAATGGTATATGGACACACTGATCTGATTTGTAGTCAATGCCTACTATGTTCTGTTGTGCTAAGCAAAGAAAGAATTTCATTGCCCTGTCAGGGACACATGACAATAAACTCTTTTGACTTTGACTTTGATATATCTACTGCTATTTTCAAAAGAATTCACTGTTCGGTAAACATAGCCATGCTTTTGAAAACACTTTAGTATTATATTCCCCATCTCAAAGTCTCGCGCTCAGATTTTGGCAGTCATTATATCTATTCCACCAGTGATCTTAAGCTAATTGGTTCACAACTGTCTCTTTAAAAAATAGCAAGGAATTATATTTTGTGCTTTCCAATTTTTGGCCCCATTTTCTTTAGAGAATTTTATACACACGAATGCAACTGACATCATTTGTTGATCTGTTTCCGCAATCCAAATCTGGCAAGACCGCATCTTTCCAGATTGTTTGGCCAGTTATCTCCTTTATTTCTTCCCGAACTGCTGTAGATTTCTCCTAAAGGGCCTGTCCCACTTGGCAATGTTTTCGGCCATATTCGCCAAAAGATTTTGAACATTGTAAAATCCAGCTTTGACAAAAAAAAGTTGCGACATGTGAAAAAAACACCGTGCATCATACGTTATCACCCTGCCCCTCCACCTATTTTCGTATCATCTGTAAACTTGGCCACAAAGCCTTCAAACCCCTCATCAAAATCATTAACATACAACGTGAAGAGTAGCGGTCCCAGCACCAACGTGAAGAGTAGCGGTCCCAGCACCAACCCCTGCGGAACTCCGCTAGTCACTGGCAACCAACCAGAAAAAGCCCCCTTCATTGCCACTATTTGCCTTCTGCCATCCAGCCAACCTGCTATCCATGCTAGTATCTGCCCTTTGATACAGTGGGTTCTCATCTTCCTTAGTAGCATCACGTGTGGCACCTTATCAAAGGCTTTCTTAACATCTAAGTAAACAACATCTACTGACACTCCTTCGTCTGTCCTGCTGTTTACTTCTTCAAAGATTTCCAGCAAATTTGTCAAGCAAGACCTCCCCTTCACAAAGCCATGCTGACTAACTATTCTGTAACTTCATCCTTTATTATGGACTCTAAAATCTTACCAACGACCAAAGTCAGACTCACCGGCCTATAGTTACCACTATTCAATATTGGCAATTTTCCTATCATCTGGGACTTCTCCTGACTAGTGATTCCTGAAATATCACTATTAATGCCTCCACAATCTCTAAAGCCACCTCTTTCAGAACCCGAGGGTGCAGTCCATCCGGCCCAGGAGACTTATTCACCTTCAGCCCTTTCAGCTTCCCAAGCACCTTCTCCCTGGTAATAGGCGCTCCTGACTCTCTTGAATTTCAGGCACATTGCTGGTGTCTTCCATTGTGAAGACCGATGCAAAAAAGTGATTCAACTCCTCTGCCATTTCTTTATTCCCCATTATCACTACTCCTGCATCATTCCCCAGCGGTCCAACGTCCACGCTTGCCTCTTCTTGGTCTTTATATAACTGAAGAAACGCTTGCTTTCCTCTTTTATATTAGTGGCTAACTTATCTTCCTATTTCATCTTTTCTCGAAGCCCATGCAGGCCACAGAGAGAACGTACAAACTCTGTATTGACAGCACTCATAGTCAGGATGGAACCCAGGTCAAGGCAGCAACTCTACCGCTGCACCAACGTGCCACCCGTACTTTAGACTTTAGATGTTTTTGTCCTCATCTCCCCTCTGATTCTTCTAACAATCGCTTTAAATGAATGTCCCCTGGTTTCTGACCATCAGCTAACATAAATAGTTCCTCCCATTTATCTAGCTAAGCCCCTCATCATTTTACAAACTCCTCCATTTTAAAGAAAGTATTCCGATCCAATTAAATCTTGCTACAATGCTAAATGTATACATTTCCTAGCACACTTCCAGTCCACCCATTCTTTAAATGAGTGATAAAAACTGCATGTTGCACTCAAACTGTGACCGCAATAATGTTGTATAGTTTAAAGTGTGGAAACAGGCCCCACGGCCCACCGAATCTGCACTGACCAGTGATCCCCACACATTAACACTACCATACACATACACTAGGGATAATTTCAGAGATATAGTTTTAGAGTTACAGCGCGGAAACAGGCCCTTCGGCTCACCGGGTCCGCACCGTCTACACACTACACACACTAGGGACAATTTTACATTTATTCCAAACCAATTAACCTACAAACCTTCACGTCTTTGGAATGTGAGAGGAAACCAAATATCGGGGAGTAAACCCACACGACATACAAACTCCCGTACGCAGGATCAAACCATTGTCTTTGGCGCAGTAAGACAATAGATCTACCGCTTCGCCCCCGTGCCACCTTAGTTGTAAGATAACTTTCATGGTCTTATACTTTACACCAGCAGATAAAGGGAAGCATTTTTGCATGTTTTAATTATTTTTAATCACTAGGCATATCCTTTTTTCCTTCCTCCTCAATATCCTTCCACTGATTGCTGCTCCGCTCCAGCTACATTGTGTCACACTTACATGGATTATGTGCCATTTGCCTTCATTTTAATCAACAAACCAGGAGTCTTTTTTCTTCATTTTCAATCATTTAGCCAATTTCTGTAAACTTCTGGATTGTCTCTGTTGTGTCTCTCACACCATAGTATATGTTCTATTGTTGGTACTAAAAGGGACCAAGTTCTGAGCCTTGTGCAATGGTAGTTGGACTGCCCTTTCGGGCCCATAAGCACTAATGAACCAGGATTAATTGCTTAGATTAGTCAGACATTTCGTATATATATATATTTTTAAGTAGATAAGGTGGAGGCTTGTGAAAAATGTAGCTCTGTACTGAAACGTTTGGGCCTTCAGGGCATCGCAGTCATGCAATGAATGGATAATAGGTCCTTTGGCCCATCGAGTCTGTGCTAACCATCACCCATTGACTCAAATCTATTAATATACCATTCTCCCCACATTCACGTCAGCTCTCACCCAAGTTCCACCACTCATCTGCAGGCTAGTGGCAATTCAGTGGTCAATTAATCAGCATATTGTTGGGGTGTGGGAGGAAACCAGAGCACCTGTGTGGTGGCCACATGGAGAATATACAAGAACTCACCATGGAGGACGCCTCCAAAAAGTATCTAACACCTACGAATTGTGCTTCCCTTCGAGTTCCGACGGTGAACCACCCAATTTGGGGTCACATGGGTGCGGGGGTCAGAGCCCAAGAGTTGAGGCCCCAAAAAGTCCTGAAGCTGCTTGCCTCAGAAATCACGGCATTCGGCAGGTCTGTGGATGATGGGGTGCTCTCGGAAGAACAACAGGATGCACTTGCTCCCATGTGTAACGAACACTTTGAGATTAACTGTCTAAGAAAAAGTGCTATCCACCCCATGTTAAACCCCAAATTCGCTGCACTTTGCAGGACAAGCAATGTGCAGCCGCCGAATTTGCTTTTCGGGGAAGACCTGTCCAAACTGGTTCGTGAGTTGGATGACGAGACGAAGACAATTGGCCTCATAAAAGCTCAACTGGCCAACAAAAATCCTCCCTGGCGCCAGCACCCCTACCAGCGGTTCGCTGCAATGACTTCAGGCCAAGGTCCAAGCCGGACCCAGCCAACTTTACGCAACTGGTGTACACCAAATTTCCACAAAAACACGGGGGCAGAAGTATACACCAACTTTGGAGGTAGGTGCATCTGGTTAGTTTCATAAATGTATGGGCCAGTCACAAGTTGGTGGGAGGTTACATTTGTTTTTCAATGAGTGGAGTTGTATAACCTCAGACTTGTTTATACTGCACAGTATACTAGGTTTCCGAATTGAGTTTATTTTCAAATTATGTCCACCCACACAGCATACTCCTAAACGGACGTAGTGTTTTTCACTACAACAGTCTTTAGATGTTCAAGCTGAAATTGAAAAATCTTCTCATCGATCTCACCAATTTGTGTCTAATATATTCCCTACACAAAAGAAAGTTGGTGGGTGTCGCATCCTTCTGGATCTGAATTGGCTTAACTCCTATGTGCAGTATAAACATTTCAAAATGGAAACTTTTGTTACTGATAAGCAACTAGTTTCGAAAGGGTGCTATATGGCATGCATAGATCTCAAAGATGCATACTATTCAGTACCCATTCATCATAATCACCGGAGATATTTGAAATTTAAATGGATGAAGCAATTATGACAGTTTAAGGCATTGCCTAATGGATTAAGTTCAGCTCCTAAGCTCTTTACAAAGTTGTTAAAACCAGTGTTGTGTCTACTCCGGGCTCAGAATCATATTGTCATGGCCTATCTGGATGATATCCTAATCATAGGTAAAACTAAACAGTCAGCTGCATTACCTGTTTCAGCTACCAAACTCATGTTTGAGAGATTGGGATTTCTTATCCATCCAGTTAAGTCCAAATTGATACCATCTAGAGTCATTGATTTTCCCCATGCAAAGAAAGATGGGGGTGGTAGAGTCATTCTGGACCTCACACACTTTAATACATTTGTCCAGTATAAGCATTTCAAAATGGATACCTTCAATACTGCAAGGAGGTTGTTATCAACAGGTTGTTACATGGCTACTATAGAATTGAAAGATGCATATTATTCAGTACCAATTCATCATCATTTCACAGGTATTTGAAGTTTAATTGGATGGTCAGCTGTGGCAATATAAGGCATTACCTAATGGGTAAGCTCAGCTTCTAGGCTGTTCACAAAATTGTTGAAACCAGTACTTGCACTGCTAAGGGCACAAAAACACATTGTCATGGCTTATCTTGATGACATTTTAATTGTCAATGCTAATCAGGAATCAACTGAAAAATCAGTTTCAGCAACTATAAGCCTGTTGAAAGGCTAGGATTTCTGATCCATCCAACAAAATCTAAGCTACAGCCATCCCAAACAATTGACTATTTGGGGTTTGTGATTAATTCAGTTACTATGTCAGTAACTTTACCAATAGAGAAAGTTGTCAATATTAGAAAAGTGTGTTGTTGCCTTGTTGACAAACCTTATCCCTCCATCCGAGAAGTAGCTAAGGCTGGATTGAAATCTTATTGTTCTACTATGAAGGATTTGCATGTCCAATTACAAGTAGACAATACCACAGCTGTGGCATATATCAATCACATGGGTGGAGTAATATCATTATCAAGTGATTATCTGGTTAACCAGATGCGGCATTGGTGTATTTCTAAGAATATTTGGCTTTCAGCTATCTATCTCCCAGGGAGAGACAATATTGTGGCAGACAACAGATCACGAAAATTTAAAGACAGTACAGAATGGATGTTAAATCCACAAGTTTCAAAAATATTGTCAGTCGGTATGGATTACCGGACATTGATCTGTTTGCGTCTAGATTAATTCACCAATTGCCCAAATACGTGTCTTGGGAGCCCGACCCAGGAGCAGTAGCGGTGGATGCATTCTCGCTACATTGGGGGAATATGTTCTTTTATGCTTTTCCACCATTCTGCCTGATTGGGCAATGTCGCATGAAAATAGCGCAAGACTCTGCCATGGGCGTTTTGGTGGTTCCAAATTGGCCTACACAGTCATGGTTGCCATTGATGCTTAGAATAATTATTGAACCATTTATGACGATTCCTAGTTGCAGTGATTTGTTGGTACAACCAGTGAAAAAAGAAATTCATCCATTGCATGATCATATGAATTTGTTAATCTGCAGGTTCTGACCAGACCATTGCAAGGGCTTGGATTGTCGGATAGGACTATGGATGTTATAGCTGCAGCTTGGAGAAATGTTTAAAGCATACCCTGTCGATCAAACATTGTGTGTAGTTAAGCATTTGACTCAATATATTGAAGTAACCAAGAGTGTCCGGGGTGGTGAGACAGCGTTACTGATTACACACAAAAAAACGCATAAAAAGTTTCAGTTCAAACCATTTCTAGATGGTTAAAACAGGTTTTGGATTTAGTAGTAGACACTGGTGTGTTTAAATCTCACTCCACCAGGGCGGCAGGTACGTCTGCGGCGAAGGTACAGGACGTGCCACTCGACCAAATTTTAAAGGCCGCAGGGTGGTGTAAAGAAGAAATTTTTTCAAAGTTTTTCGATAAACCTGTTCTCATGGTGCCAGGGTTTGGACACGCAGTGTTGGGTTCTCTTTGAATGTTTGCTTTGTTTTATATTATCGATTTATATTATCGATTTATGTTATCACTTTATATCATAGAAACATAGAAAATAGGTGCAGGAGTAGGCCATTCGGCCCTTCGAACCTGCACCGCCATTCAATGTGATCATGGCTGATCATCCAACTCAGTATCCCGTACCTGCCTTCTCTCCATACCCCCTGATCCCTATATCATTATCACTTTTGATGTAAACTTTCCCCTATAGAGGATAGAGGGGTTATTATTTTTGTTCTTTTATGATTAAAAGACTTATTACAATGTTTTAAAATTATACTATTTACTCACTACTGTGTTGACTGAAACAGAGTGTCGTGTGGAATGAATCTACGACATAAAAACACAGAGCTTTAAAATCTTCACGTAGTCACTCACGTGACTCCGAAGTAAAATAGTAAGATTAAACGAGAACTTATCTGTTCGAAGTTTGACCTTTATTTTATGAGGAGTTACGATGAGGGATTACGTGCCCGCTGCTCCCAGCCCTCATAATATAAATGATCATCTGGTAGTTCTAGTCTGTGTTACTGTCTTACTCCGGCTATTGGTTCTGTGTTTTTCATGCCGCTGCTTTGAAGTATGCCGATCAAGCGCCTGGCGGGACTTCTTCACGTAATCCCTCATCGTAACTCCTCAGCTACTGATACTATCTCCAGCTGTGGCGGCAGGTGGAATATGCATGAAGTATTAATCCTTCAATCCTGTGGCATTAACTATTTAGAATTGTTGGGAGCACTCTATGGGTTAAAAGCGTATTGTACTACTATGCATGACTTGCATGTGCAGCTTCAAATTGACAACACTACAGCAGTAGCATATGTTAATTACATGGGTGGAATCAAGTTGGTATCATGTGATAACTTGACTAAGCTTATCTGGCATTGGTGTATTACAAAAAACATCTGGATTTCAGCTACCTATTTACCAGGTAGATTTAACATGGTGGCAGACACCAGATCACGAAAATGTAATGACAACACAGAATGGATGTTGAATTGTGAAATATTCAATATTGTCGCTCGGTATGGCGTACCAGAGATTGACTTTTTCGCATCCAGATTGAATCACCAGTTACCAAAATATGTCTCAGGGGAACCATACCCTGGGGCAGTGGCGGTAGATGCCTTCTCGCTACACTGGGGTGGAATGTTTTTTTATGCATTTCCCCCATTTTGTCTCATCAGCCGGTGTTTAACTAAAATTGAGCAGGACTCGGCCTCAGGTATTCTGGTAGTTCCTGACTGGCCTATGCAGTCATGGTTTCCACTAGTTCTGAGACTAATAACACAGCATTTTATGGTGATCCCCAAAAGCAGTAATCTGTTGGTTCATCCTGTAACTGGGGAGAATCATCCACTACACGATCGTATTAATGTATTGATTTGCAGATTCTGAGGAGACCGTACCTGGGGCTCGGACTATCAGGGTTTACGGTGGAGGCGATTACTGTGGCCTGGAGGGATAGCACTAAAAAACAATATATTTCTCATATCAAGAAATGGGAGGTGCAGTCAAACATTTAATATCATAGAGCAAGCGTGCCTGACGTGTTGGTATTTCTTTCCACGCTATATTTTGATAAGCGGCTTAGCTATAGTGCCAGAAGTGCCTTATCGTCCTACCTATGGCAAGGAAAGGGACAACAATCTGTTGGGTCTCACCCTTTAATATCTCGGTTCATGAAGGGTATTTTTAACTGTAATCCCCCCCAGGCCCAGCTACACGGAAATCTGGGATGTGAGTGTGGTTCCCGTGCTGCTTCGTCAATGGGCCCCAGTAACATCTCTGTCATTGCCCAGACTCACCCTTAAAGTGGTTATGCTCATGGCGCTGATTTCAGCACAACGTGTCCAGACATTGCAGAAACTTAGACTGGACAGGATGGTCTCATCTGTCAACAACATAACCGTTTATGTTTACGATTTACTTAAACAGAGCAGGCCAGGGACGTCAGGGCTTAAACTTGAATTTAGGGCATACCCATGGGTCTTTGCCTATGTGTAGTTAAGCACTTGTGGCAGCATATTGAGGTCACCAAGGCGCGGAATTGGCTTTATTTATCAGTTACAAAAAGCCTCATAAACAGACCATCTCAAGGTGGCTGAAACCGGTTCTGGCTTCTGCCGGAGTTAACACTAATATTTAAAAATGTCACTCCTCCAGGGCAGCATCAATGTCAGCAGCGAGGGCACTGGACACCCTCTAGAACAAATCCTCATGGCCGCAGGATGGTCCAAAGAAATGACTTTTGAACGGTTTTACCACAAACCACTTGCCATACCAGGGATGTATGGCCGTTCTATTTTGAGTCCTGTTTCATAGCTTCCCCGTGGGAGAGCAGGGTCGTTATTGGTTTTTCTTTTGTTAAATAAAGCTTCAACGTGTTTAATTCTGTATCATGTTTGAATGCATTATTTGTTATTAATCCTCCTGCGTCAACCGAGGCAGTGTGTCCTATGGACTCGTATCCACGGCATGTAATCACAGAGCTTTGAAGTCTTCACGGAATCATTCTTGACTCCGAAGTAAAATAGTAAGATTAAACGAGAACTTACCAGTTTGAAATTTGATCTTTATTTTATGAGGAGTTACGATGAGCGATTACGTGCCCACTGCTCCCAACCCTCATATCACAAAGGTCATCCGGTAGTTTCTAGGGTTCCAATCTTATTATATTACTTCAATTACCGTTATCTGTGATTTCACGCCGTTGCTTTGAAGATTGACACGCATGCGCTCTGACAGGACTTCATGTAATCGCTCATCGTAACTCCTCATAAAATAAAGATCAAATTTCAAACTGGTAAGTTCTTGTTTAATCTTACTATTTCACATCAAACACAGAAGTTGTAGACTATATGATTAGTGGAGCAACCATTGAAATCCAACATTCACGATTAAGTACAGAACATTTTATTTATATCAACCTTCATTGTATTCATACAAATATACTCGGTTATAGGCACAGATTTTGAAAAAATCAAAAGCACCAATTCTAAAGAACTTCAAAACTGTTGTATTGTCTCCACTTCCTGTTGGTCTTTTTTACTTCCAGAAGATGCTATGTCTGCTGCATTATCTCTACAATCTTATTATTTTAAGTCTACACTGAGCTTTTAAGCAAACTAGACATCACTAAATAGCTGGATGCTCCTTGGAGAAAATTGCTGCCTGGACCTTAAATGTGTCCAGTATTTATTCTCATTTCAGATTGCGGTTTTGCTGTTAAAAATTGAAAATGATGAACACTCTCACTTCCTCCGCCCTAACAAAAAAAGAGCAGTTTTCAACAGAATGAAAAGAAAATGCAGTTCACAATTCCCACAGCAGCGGGTTTGGCCTTCTGTGTGGATTCTACGTAGGAGTGAGGTCTAAACACAAGAGGGAAGCATTGGTAAAATGTAAAGTACCAGAATTTGGTTTTGTTGGTTTCCTTTAGGAAAGGAATTTCAGCATTAAAAAAAAATGTTCCTGTCTAAAGCCAAACAGATCATGTAAGCAGCATTCCTACATTTCCTTGATCCATATTATAGGAAGATAAATAGGAAGATGCTACAATATGCACAGTAATACCCATTGCTGGGGGCTGTAGTTTAGAGCCTAGATCTGAGGATTGTGTAGCATGATAGAAATTTTAAGTAAATGGAATCCAGCATATTATTTGTATACAAATAATTATTGAAAAGCAGCCTCATCTCATGCTGCTTTGGGAAATGTTTAACTACAAAATACATTAAAGTTCAAGACAAATTACATCAACCAAACAAAGCTTGAAATACTACACACAGAAGAAAAACCAAACAGATTTTACCTGGCTAAAACATAAAAATATCAGAATTAACAGTACACTGGGTTTATTTCAATGCATGACCAAGCCTCGCCTTGTTCCCATCACACGGTTCTTTATCTCTTTCCTCTTTTCTGTAAACTTCTCCCGTCGATTTTCCCTGCAACAGAACAGTGTGTTAAAACCACACAGCAATAAAGACGTCTGAATGCATCAGCAAGGCATTTCCACATCAGCTGACATGAATGCAAGAATAAGCACAATTCACAACAGACATCAGATCTATACTCTAGCAAAATTAATCATTCAGGCCATAATACAGAAAATATATTTGTTTCAGAACCTCTGGGTTAGAAGAAAGTGAACAAGGAAGTGTCATTAAGTGTGAGTAGCTCTCAACACTGAGGACTACAATGTTTGATTCCATTTACAACTCCTGAGGTCATGAGTGCCCTCCTGTGTGAAGATTGGAACAATTTCCAGCAGTAAGGTTATAACTATGTTATCAGCATGCAATTACATGGTGAAATCACCCAGTCTGTGTGTTTATGTGCTCACAAGTGAAAGAAACAGAATTAGGCCATTCGGCCCATCAAGTCTACTCCGCCATTCAATCATGGCTGATCTATCTTTCGCTTCTAACCCCATAACCCTGACACTGTACTAATCAAGAATCTCTATGCCGTAAATATATATTAACTTGGCCTCCACAGCCTATTGTGGCAAAGAATTCCATAGATTCCCCATACTGACTGCAGAAATTCCTCCTCACCTTCTTCCTAAAGGAACATCCATTAATTCTGAGGCCATGACTTTGAGTCCTAGACTCCCATGAATGGAAACATCCTCTTCACATTCACTCTACCCAGGCCTTTCACTATTCCGTATATTTCAATGAGGTCCTCCCTCATCTTTCTAAATTCCAGCGAGTACAGGCCTAGTGCTGCAAAATGCTCACGATATGTTAACCTACTAATATATCCTGGGATCATTCTTGTAAACCTCTCTGGACTTTCTCCAGAGCCAGCACATCCTCCCTCAGATATGGTGCCCAAAATGGCACACAATATTCCAAATGCAGCCTGACCAGCACCTTCGAGCCTCAGCATTTTGTTCGAGGCCTTCAAGCCTCATGTTTATGTATTCTAGCCCTCGTGAAATAAATGCTAGCATTGCATTTGCCTTCAACTTGCAAGTTAACTCTTTGGGAATCCTGCACCAGCATTCCAGAGTCCCTTTGCATCTCCGATTTCTGGATTCTCTCCACATTTAGAAAATAGTCTACACCTTTATTCCTACTACCAAAATGCACGACTCCACTTTGCTACACTATATTCCATCGGCCACTTCTCCCACCTGTCCAAGTCCTTCTGCAGAGTCCCTGCACCCCATTATTCAGTGCTCCAACACCACCCAGATTTTTGATTCCTACTGAAATTTGTTTTAAACTTTTGTGAACTTGAGAGAATTTGAGAGAGTGACATTTTGTAGCTGGGGTGGTATGAAGCCACTACCCATCTCAGAAGAAACATCAAAGGCTTTTGACGATCACCTGTGATACAAAGTGGCCTTGGTGGTATGTATGTGATGGTCTTCACAGGCTGACAAATGTCAAGTGGAGCAGGGCTCTGTCACAAAGTATCAGAGTCACAGCCAGACGTCCAACCCAAGATTCACAACAGCAACTCACTGAAGCTTCAATATCATCACCGTAAAGTACAAGGGCAGAAGGTTCATTCATGCCCTCAAGTCAAATGCCACAGATTTGTAAATCTTACCTGGTCTGCAATTTGGGTTGTTTATAATTCTGCACAGAGAACCTTGTATTCTGTGGATTATTTTGAGCCACCACAATCTCCTTCTTCTCCTCCTCCCAAGGTTTTAATTTTCCTATAAAACAAAATAAGGAAGCATAGGCAACATGAATGTTTTCTAATGCAGCTGTAGTCAAAATTAAAAACATTAATTTAACAGGTTCTCTCTCAAATTTCAAAAGTGCCAAATCCCACAAAAAGTGGTTCTACGTTCATTAGACGAGAAATGAATCAATTTAAGAACAGGAAGAGATGTCTGGAGAGAGGTGGCAGCAAAAACCTTCTCCACTTAAGAATTCACAAGAAGGCACTCCCAGTTACTATAGGAAGTCTGCAGACGTCCCTTACCAAGGCAACCCTCACTCGTTGCCTAAAATGTTGGATACAAATTACATAATGGCACTGCTCAGACCTTGCAATCCATCTCTGCTGAGAGATGCCACCCACACCTTCATATACAAGTCTCTGGCAGCTTACTTACCTATTGCAGAAGGAATCTGCCTCTTGATTACACTGTTCTTCACAAGGCTCTGCTGGCCCTCATTCCCCTCTGGGATGATGCCAACACACAAAATCTAACCAACCCCCCCCCCCCCCCCCCGCCCCCCTGCCAAAAGTAACAATGATTACTGGAAAAAGGTAAATGGGTTCAAATGCCTTAGAAACATGGTTTCAAAGCAGATTCCATTATAGCTTTTTAACTAAAGGAAGTGAATAATTTAGAAAGTGGTAATGACGCTGAATTAATTGATTTTCAGTACGTGGTGCCCTATGCAGGATTCTAGTCCTAAATAAGGACCCACTTAAGCAATACGCTTACTCTCTGACCTCAAGATAATCTACCCAAAGGGTCACCTGAAGTAATGCATACCAACCTGTGTGTGGCTTGTATTTAAGTGGCTGAGACAAGCTGGCTTGCAGGTCAAACCCCTTGTTGGATCCAGGAGTAGCATTGCCAGAGAACTTGTATGGAGTAACCACTGAAAACAAGCCATGAAACAAAAAAGTTAAATGGCACAGTGCAACATAATCTTTCAAGTTTTTACTCTTTTAACAGAAGTGTTTTATTGATAAATTATGCAGACAGAAATAACGCAAGTAAGTTTTATTGGCCAAGTATTCACATGCATGGAATTTGCCTTGGTGCTCCGCCCACAAGTAACAACATGACATAGTGACAGTCACGAATGACTCCGAAAACACGAAACATTGATAATAATGCATTAATGATAAAACATGTGAACCAACAAAATACCAGATCAAAGGCTACAGATTTATCCACGAGCAACTACTCGTGGATAAAAACTGTTTTTATGTCTGGCTGTGGCAGCTTTGACAGTCCAGAGTCGCCTTCCAGAGGGAAATGATTCAAAGAGTTTGTGGCCAGGGTGAGAGATGTCAGAGATGATCTTGCCCGCTCGCTTCCTGGCCCTTGCAGTGTACAGTTCATCAATGGAGGGAAGGTTGCAGCCAATAACCTTCTCTGCTGATTGGGCGATTCACTGCAGCCTCCAGGTGTCGTGCTTGGTGGCCGAGCCAAACTAGACCAAGATGGAGAAGGTGAGAACAGACTCTGCAATGGCCGTGTAGAATTGGACCATCACTGCCTGTGGATAATTGCGCTTCCTCAGCTGCCATAGGAAGTACATCCTCTTGTGCTTTTTTGGCTTAAAAGAGCCCTAGTATCTGTAATAGGTTATTCCACAATCTGCTGCAGCTGGAGATCCTGCCCCTCCGCACCCATAAAAGGGACCACATCACCCCGATCCTGGCCTCTCTCCACTGGCGCCCTGTGCGGTTCTGAATAAATTTCAAGATCCTTCTTTATGTTTACAAAGCCCTTAACGCGCTTGCTCCCACCTACATCAAAAGTCTGCTTACCCACCACACCACCCCCACATCAGCCAACTTGGGGTTACTGAACATCCCGCGGTCTAGGCATAAGCTCAGGGGCGACCGCGCCTTTGCAGCTCCTTGACTGTGGAACATCGACTCTTAAAAAACGTCAAGACTTAAAACCCATCTTTACTCTCAAGCCTTTGAGGGAGCGCTATATGCATGTACTTAATCTATGAACCACTGCTGTATAACGTTAGTACCTCCACCAATGTAAAGCACTTTGGTCAACGAGAGTTGTTTTTTTAAATGTGCTATAGAAATAAAAGTGACTTGACTCCACTCTACCCTCTCCGCTGAAATTACTGTCGCAGATAAAGGTAGGTCCAGCAGCTCATTTCCCTTTTCAAGATGCCCAAAAGGGAGTGATATAGGAACCCAACTTGTCATTAATAAGTCTTAAATAGCACGTGCTGAGATATATTTAACACTGCGGAGTAGTTACATGCATATAAAAAACACAATTACACATTACCTTTGGTCTGGACACGTTCCATAGTACTGGTATCTCCTTGGTATTTGGGCGTCATGGGTTGTGAAGACTTGTTTATTTTTACCTCAGTCCTAAGATCACTGGATATTTCTGTGTAAGGTGACATTTTGGCAGGCGTTTTTGCTGCAGATTGCTTTTCCTCATTGTCTCTGGTAGCCTTTGAAAACCTGAACAGCATCAAATATAATCAGCATCAAGTACAAGTTCATTGCAGGTAAAATATATTTAAGAATAATAAGTGGATAAAAATGTGAAAGAGCAACACTGAAGTTACTCTTAAACAACATTTTAATAATATTTTTTACTTAAATATGTTAGATTTATAATATTAGTTTGATGCAATATTCAAGGAATAGCACATCGAATGAGGCAGAAGAGGACAGAATTGCCAGAAAGAAATAACCGGATGCTGCTTAAAAAAGCGATAAAAGCTATTACCGAACATTCATTTTGGTAACAGAGTGCACAGATGGTTTGAAAACAGAGGTGCGTGGCAATTTAAATTGTCTGGCTGGTGTAGTTAATCGAGTAGTTTTTGTTGTCTGGTGCACTGGGCTGAATAAAGACATACTCTTCTGAGGTCCATTTAGTGATTTCTAAAGCAAAGTGAGAGATGATATGTTAAGTACAAGTTTCTAATATAATATGAAATTCAGGCAACTAACAGTCAATAGGATTTTGGATCAAACACAGCTTCATTCTTATCTATAACAGCATAACATCTTTTAAGCTCAAGACCAATATTTGGAGACAATGTTCCAGAAATAAAAGGAAGCACGATAGAACATGATGATAGCAGACATATTATTTTTCTATTCACCACTTGTTTATTAACCTCTGTAACAATTTACAGAGGCTACTTAACCTGCAAACCCGCCCCTGTTTGGGACACGGAAGGGAAGGGAAGAAGCTAAAGGAAACAAACGAGGTTACAGGAAGAACCTGCAAACTCCAAGCAGACAGCACCCGAGGTCAGGATTGAACTCAGGTCTCTGGTGCTGTGAGGCAGCAGCTCTACCAGCTAGGCCCTAGTATTATTTGTCACTAGGGCAGATAGTGAAGTGCACATTCAGCCTTTTACCTTCACATTGCTGCCCCGATGCTGCATTTCAAATGATTTGTAAGAGAATTTTCAGCCAGCATTTGAAAATCAGAAAATAAGGTTGTCAAATAGAACATGGAACAGTACAGCACAAGAACAGGCCATTTGGCCCACAATATCTGTGCCGAGCATGTTGCCAAAACAAACTCTTATATGCCTGCACATAATCCATATCCTCCCTTCCCCCCACCCCCCCACCCAAGTCTCTTAAATGTCAGTACCTCATTCCAGGCACTTACCATCATCTGTAACAAAAAATCTCCTTTAAACTTTGTCCTTCTCACCTTAAAGCGGTCCCCTCTCATATTAGATTTTTCCATCCTGGGAAAAGGCATCTGACCCGACTATCAATGCCCCTCACAATTTTATACATTTCCATCAGCCCCAGCATTACAGAGAAAACAGCCAAAGTCCATCCAATCTCTCTGCAATTAATAACCCTACCCCAATCTCAGCATTCCGGTAAACTTCCTCTGCACTTTTCTCCAACGCCTACACATCGTTCCTGTAATGTCGGTGACCCGAACTGCACATAATACCCCAAATGTGGTTTAACCAAAGTCCTATAAAGCAGCATCAGGGCTTCCCGACTCATACTCAATGCCCTGACCTATGAGGGCAAGCATACTATAGTCATTCTTTACCACTATCTACTTGTATTGCCACTTTCATGGAGTTAGACTTGGACCCCACAATCCCAATGTCATGAGTCTTGCCATTGCATGCACCTACACATGTTAGATTTATGCACCTCCATGTCTGGAGATAAGAATCTTTAACTATATGTATTACACACACAGTGTATTTTCATCCATCGATCAGAAGATACAAAAGCTTAAAAGCACACATCACCAGATTTAACAGTTTCTTTCCTGCCGTTACAAGACTCTGGAATGGACCACCCTCCCTACCTATGTCCTAGACACCTCACATGCTCTTTCTCTTCTCCATGACTTCGGTTTTCCAGGCCCCCTACTCCCTCATGTTTACTATGGATGCCCAGTCAATCTACACCTCCGTCCCCGACCAGGAGGGTCTTAAAGACCTCCGGTTCTTCCTCGACCGCCTAGTAAAGCGGGTCCTTACCCTCAACAACTTCTCCTTCAACGCCTCCATTTCCAAGATGTAGCTATGGGCTCTCGCATGGGCCCTAGCTATGTCTGCGTCTTTGAAGGGCGTGTTGGAGAATCCCTGTTCCAGGCAAACACTGGCCCTATCCCCAAACTTTACCTTCGCTACATTAACAACTGCATTGGTTCTGCCTCTTGAACCCATGCAGAACTCACTGACTTCATCAACTTCACCACTAATTTCCATCCGGCACTCAAGTTCACTTGTACCATCTCCCTACCGATTCTAGATCTTACTGTCTCCATCACAGGAAACAGACTATTGACCGACATCTACAACAAGCCTACTGACTCCCATAGCTATCTTGACTACACTTCTTTCCACCCTGCTTCCTGTAAAGACTCTATTGCATAATCTCAATTCCTCAGTCTGTGCCACATCTGCGCCCAGGATGAGGTTTTCCATACCAGGGCATCGGAGATGTCCTCAGTCTTTAGGAAACAGGGCTTCCCCTCTTCCATTATAGATGAGGCTGTCACTAGGATCTCCTGCAGCTCCGCTCTTACTCCCATTCCCCCCCCCCCCCCCCCCCCCCCCATTCATAACAAGGACAGCAGCTCTACCAGCTAGGTGGGGGGGGGGGGGGGGGGGGGGGGGGGGGGGGGGAATATGGATTATGTGCAGGCATATAAGAGTTTGTTTTGGCAACATGCTCGGCACAGATATTGTGGGGCAAATGGCCTGTTCCTGTGCTGTACTGTTCCATGTTCTATTTGACAATAGCTGGTAGAGCTCCTTGTCCTCACCTTCCACTCCATCAGCTGTCACATACAATCCTCCAACATTTTTGCCTCCTCCAACAGGCTCCCACTACTGGCCACATCTTTCCATCTTCACCGCTTTCCGCAGAGACCATTCCCTCTGAAACTCCCTGGTAACTCATCCCATCCAAACCACCCCCTTCCCAGGCACTTTCCCCTGCAACTGCAGGAGATGCAACACCTGTCCCACCAGCATGCAACTCTATGCGATGAACGCGATCAAACCGGCAGCGGGGGCCGCACGGAGGTCGGGTGATCCCCTGTACAGGGCCGTTCCCACCAGCATGCGCCTGCATGCGGCAAGCGTAACTAAACCGGCAGCAGGGGCCGCGCGGAGGTCGGGTGAGTGGCGCAACGCAGCGCAAAGTGAGGCGAACTTGTAGCGAAGTCCAAGGTAAGTTCGCCAGGACAGAGAAGGGCACACAGAGAGGGGCACTGAGGCACACACACACACACACACACACACACACACAGAGGGTCACGGAGGCACTTACAAATAGGTTCACGGAGGCACGATGTCCGGGCGGTGTGTAAATGTCCAGGCGACTGCGAGCCGACAAGCCGTTGCCGTGCGGAATTTTTGGACATAGTCGGTTTTTCGGAGCCCCGCGCTGTGTCGGGACGAACTCCACACAATTCCGGCGATCAAAGTGGGACCGGCCCCGCGACGCCGGACGGCTCAAGTGACCACGTTAGGTCGCGCTAATCGCATAGAGTTGCATGCTGGTGGGACAGGCCCTTAACCTTCCCCCTCGACTCCATCCAAAGACCCAAACAGTCTTTCCAGGCGAGGCAGAGGTTCACTTGTATCTCCTCCAACCTCATCTACTGTTCAGATCTCATCGCTGTTCCAGGTGTCAACTTCACTACATCGGCAAGAACAAGCTCAGGCTTGGCGATCGTTTCACTGAACACCTCCGCTCAGTCAGTCAGTCTTAACCAACTTGATCTCCCGGTGGCTCAGCACTTCAACTCCCCCTCCCATTCCCAATCTGACCGTTCTGTCCTGGGCTTCCTCTATTGTCAGAGTGAGGCCCAGCGCAAACTGGAGGAGCAGCACCTCGTATTTAGCTTGGATAGTTCACACCCCAGCGGTATGAACATTGACTTCTCCAACTTCAGATAGTCCTTGCTTTCTCTCTACACCCCGTTCCCAGTTTTCCCACTAGTCTTACTGTCTCCGACTATACTTTATCTTTGTCCTGCCCCCCACCCCCCCGACGTCAGTCTGAAGAAGGGTTTCGACCCGAAACATCGCCCATTCCTTCTCTCCAGAGATGCTGCCTCACCCGCTGAGTTACTCCAGCATTTTGTGTCTACCTCTAGAATGGACCTCATATGCTAGGAATAATTTCCAATCTACCGCATTGCCGCCCTGCCACTTTTGTTAAATATGCACTCTCTCCGTAGCCCTAACACTATATTCTGCCACCTGTTTATTTTCTCTTTTGAAATAGCTGATGTACTCGTGTATGGCAAGATTTTCCTGGATACAATAAACAAAATTTTCACTGCATCTTGGTATACGTGACAATAATAAATAAACCAATACCTTCACTGGTTTGACACAGTTACCAAAAGCTTCAAGGCGTTTTTTTTTCCGTTCAACATACAAGTCAATTGATTCCATCTTGTTGAAATTTGCTTCATGTATCTTCTTCCAGTCTAAAAATTCAAAATACCACCACATTAATCAAATGTTCCCGGATGTCATGTTAATGTGTGGGTATTAATCCCAATGGATATTAGTTCAAAAATTTTGAACTTAATTATTAAGATAAAGATCAGGAATTACAAATATTTTAAGGACGGTATTATTTATCTACTGCTATTTTCAAAAGAATTCACTGTTCAGTAAACATAGCCATGCTTTTGAAAACACTTTAGTATTATATTCCCCATCTCAAAGTCTCGCGCTCAGATTTTGGCAGTCATTATATCTATTCCACCAGTGATCTTAAGCTAATTGGTTCACAACTGTCTCTTTAAAAAATAGCAAGGAATTATATTTTGTGCTTTCCAATTTTTGGCCCCATTTTCTTTAGAGAATTTTATACACACGAATGCAACTGACATCATTTGTTGATCTGTTTCCGCAATCCAAATCTGGCAAGACCGCATCTTTCCAGATTGTTTGGCCAGTTATCTCCTTTATTTCTTCCCGAACTGCTGTAGATTTCTCCTAAAGGGCCTGTCCCACTTGGCAATGTTTTTGGCCACATATCTATCAGTGGCGCCAAAAGATTTTGAACATTGTAAAATCCAGCGTTGACAAAAAAAAGTTGCGACATGTGAAAAAAACACCGCGCATCATACGTTATCACCCTGCCCTTCCACCTATTTTCGTATCATCTGTAAACTTGGCCACAAAGCCTTCAAACCCCTCATCAAAATCATTAACATACAACGTGAAGAGTAGCGGTCCCAGCACCAACGTGAAGAGTAGCGGTCCCAGCACCAACCCCTGCGGAACTCCGCTAGTCACTGGCAACCAACCAGAAAAAGCCCCCTTCATTGCCACTATTTGCCTTCTGCCATCCAGCCAACCTGCTATCCATGCTAGTATCTGCCCTTTGATACAGTGGGTTCTCATCTTCCTTAGTAGCATCACGTGTGGCACCTTATCAAAGGCTTTCTTAACATCTAAGTAAACGACATCTACTGACACTCCTTCGTCTGTCCTGCTGTTTACTTCTTCAAAGATTTCCAGCAAATTTGTCAAGCAAGACCTCCCCTTCACAAAGCCATGCTGACTAACTATTCTGTAACTTCATCCTTTATTATGGACTCTAAAATCTTACCAACGACCAAAGTCAGACTCACCGGCCTATAGTTACCACTATTCTGCTTTGATCCAGCGGGGAAATATTGGCAATTTTCCTATCATCTGGGACTTCTCCTGACCCTAGTGATTCCTGAAATATCACTATTAATGCCTCCACAATCTCTAAAGCCACCTCTTTCAGAACCCGAGGGTGCAGTCCATCTGGCCCAGGTGACTTATTCACCGTCAGCCCTTTCAGCTTCCCAAGCACCTTCTCCCTGGTAATAGGCGCTCCTGACTCTCTTGAATTTCAGGCACATTGCTGGTGTCTTCCATTGTGAACACTGATGCAAAAAAGTGATTCAACTCCTCTGCCATTTTTTTATTCCCCATTATCACTACTGCATCATTCCCCAGCAGTCCAAAGTCCACTCTTGCCTCTTTCTTGGTCTTTATATAACTGAAGAAACTCTTGAAAGCAAGAGTTAAAAGCTCTTTTATATTAGTAGCTAACTTATTTTCCCATTTCATCTTTTCTCCCCGTATTGCCTTTTTAGTTACCTTCTGTTGTTCTTTAAAAGCTTCCCAATTCTCTGGCTTTCCATGAATCTTTGGTATGTTGTATGGCTTCTCTGTTAGTTTTAATACTGTCCTTGTTCCTTGTCAGCCACGGTCGCCTCTTTCTCCCCCTAGAATCTTACTTCCTTTTGCGAATAAAAAGATCCTGCATCCTCCGGATTATTCCCAGATATTCCTGCCATTGCTGTTCCACCATCACCCCTGCTAGGGTCCATTTCCAGTCAACTTTGGCCAGCTGCTCCCCCATGCCTCTGTAGTCCCCTTTGCTCAGGTACAACACCGACACATCCGATTTCACCTTCTCCCTCTCAAATTACAGATTAAAACTTATCATGTTGCGGTCGCTACCTCCTAATGGTTTATTTACCTTGAGATCCCATGTCAAATTCGGTTCATTACATAACACTAAATCCAGAATTGCCTTTTCCCTGGTAGGCTCTAAGAATCCATCTTGTAGGTACTCTACACATTCCCTTTCTTGGGGTCCAGTACCAACCCGATTTTCCCAGTCTACCTACATATTGAAATCTTCTATTCACCCTCTCTTGTCCGTTTTGGATCTTGCATATTTCAGTAAGATCTTCCCTCGTTCATCTAAAGTCCAAATACAGATCCAAACTGTTCAGCCTCTCTCGATAGGACAACCCTCTCCTCTTGGGAATTAGCATGGTGAATCTCCTTTGGATTGTCTCCAACATGTGTTCCAAATTCCGGGGACAAAAAAAAACGGCAAGAGGGACAGGCTCTTAACTTTGCTCTGCAATTTCCCCATTCGTAGTCGGTTCACTAAAACTAGTAGGAACAATGTTTAATATATTTCATCCAGCAGGTTAGCGGTTGACAGTTGAATGTATGGAACTTAAATTTGCCTGAAGACAATTGGCTGAATGATAAAGTCATAGGTGCTAGTTCAGGAAAATAATTTAGATCTTTGCATTGTTGTCAATCTCACAATTTCTATTATCAGTCACCAATAGATTAGACAGAGAGTGTTAATCTGAACCTTAGTACTATGAGGAATCAGATATTTTCTTACCAGGAGTAACATGCATTAGTCCAGTTTTTCCACCAGCAGGTGTCTTTAGTCCTGTTTTCTTGGCTCCTCCAATGTAACGTGGAATTTTGCCACCCTGCACAAGTGTTTTTGATTGACCAACAGTTCCTGAAGTTGAAACAAAACCAACTGCTAGCCCAAACAATATTTTCTGCAGGGACATTTCCAAAACAACAACTTGCACATGCACTCATCCAATCTGGTCTTCCAAAACTCAATTTATGAAAAATAAAATCACTCCGGGGAACGAAGCATTTAGCTGTCACAGCACCAAACCCTACTGTTTTGATTTCAAAACATTCTGCCTCTTTTTTTCCAAGACCTTCTAAAACCTTGAAAACATTGCTTCATTATCTATTAAACTGTTTAATAAGCTTACTGATAGAAGCATTGAAGCACACCACTATGTCAAAAGATGAAACACAAACATGACTACACAGCAAATAAAATGGATTAGTGTAGATGAATGCAATTGGACACTTGATTGTTCTCATGGCCAAAGGGTTCGTTTTGGTACCAAATTAACCTACAAGTTGGATTTGCCAAAGAAACACATTTCTGGCAGCCCCTGGACACAATATTATAGATGGACAGACTATTCAAACTATTACTTTAATTTGAAGTTTTTAAACTCATCTTTGTCCTCTACTCACAATTATCATAATTAAGACCAGTGTTAGAGAGCCCTTCATCCCAACTTACCCAAGCCAACCAAATTACATAAACGAGCAAGCCAACCAAATTACCTAAACGAACTAGTTCCACTTGCCTATGCCTTGCCCATATCCCTCCAAGCCTTCTGTCCACATACCTATCCAAGTCTTTTAAATGTACTTCCTTTACCACTTACTCTGACAGCTTCTTACATGTACACACATGTGAACTTTTCTTTGTGAAAAGTTGTCCTTCAAGTCCCCTTTAAATCCTTCCCCTCTCCTCTTAAACCTATGCCCTCTGGTTTTAGGCTCCCCTACCATGGAGAAAAGATTATACCTTTTAACTTTATCTATATCGCAGCCTACTCTCAAGGGAAAAGAAATCCTAGCCATTCTAGCCTTTCCTTATAACTTAAACCCCGATTATGAGAACATCTTTAATTTTTTGTTTGCGCTCTTTCCAGTTTAGCAGGATGACCAGAACTACACAAAATTCCAAATGTGACAGTACCAACATGTTGTACAGCATCTTGTGCAGTTGGAACATGACATTCTAACTCCTGTACCCAATATCTTGGTCAATGAAGTTATCTGTGCCAAACATCTTCACCACTCCGGGTTACCACCTTCATGATTTACCAATGTGTACCTGCACCACTACAACACTGCCCAAGGACCTACCAAATACCATGCAAGTCCTGCCCTGGTTTGCTATAGCAAAATATAACATCTCATACTTGTCTAAATCTGTATTCCTCAGGCCATTGATCAAGATCCTGCAATCATAGATAACCTTCACTGTCCACTAAATCAGCTATTTTAATGCCATCCGCAAACTTACTAACCATCCAAATAGCTATTAAAAGAACTGTAGACTCAGCACCACATATTAAGGCCTCCAGTCTGCGAAACAACCCTCTATCACTACCATCTCCTAACTTCAAAACTATTTTATATCCAATCGACTAGTTTGCCCTGGTTCCCTGTGCTGAATAACTAACTCTCCTCAACGTCAGGCTACACTTGTTTGGGAGGCAAGAAATGCAACACCTAATTGTCTGGAACCCGTAATCTACAATGGTGACCCACGCCTTGGGGGGGGGGGGGGGGGGGGGGGGGGGGTACCTGTATACCTACAAAAGGTCAGCATCAGAGTTTGCCACAGCAAAGCCACAACGTCTGCCTTTTAAAAATTGGAAAATGCATGAATTTATTTCCTCCCACATAAATACTGACAGTGAAAATGTTATACTGCATTTCAGATTTTTTAAACTACCAGACCTATTTTCATCTCCAAAGTGCGAATAAAAGCAATAAGTTACAAGTTACTTAAAACACTACTGCATAGGAAATTTTTTCTTGTAGAAGGATGCAGATCTCTGGAATTCTCTATTCTAGATGGCTGTGGTTCAGGCCCGTGCCGTCAGTGTAGGCAAGGTAAGCACTGCCTTGCCTACATAGTAATAACTAAATATAAATAATCAAGGTATGTGAGAATTATGCCTATGTAAGAGACCGGTCTCTTAGGTAGGCATAATTCTCTGTGCCTTTCATCCGCAGCGCTTGTAACACGGGAAGGTCTGTGTAGCCCACGTGCCATCAGCGCTGCCTGAAGCCGTCAGTTTCAAGCGGGGCTGAAATTCTGCCTTTGCTGCACTGCACATGCGCAGTAGACAGTAGTTTCTTGGCAGGGTTTTCAACTATAGTTTGTCGTGTACCAATGATGTGGTAAGTACATTATGTGTTTTTTTTAAATACCTTATTTCCCGGGGTGTGTGGCGTGCGGGGGGGGGGGGGCACTCCTTTCACAGCGTTTGGGGAGTCTGGCCCGGGGTAAAGTTGCAGGAAGGGCACGAATGTTATGAGGGGATTGGTATAATGCCACTTGCGACGCTCCTTGCACTGAGGCATGGAATGCCACCCCATTGAGACCGGGGGGGGGGGGGGGGGGGGGGGGGGGAAGAGAAGTAGCTCGGGTGGCTGAGCGACCGCCGGGCCAGACAGCGGAACCAGCCGCCACCTTAGCTCCTTCTGCCGGTCTCCGCTCACCTCTGGCAGCTCTCCGTCTAAAAACCTCTCTCCTGCCGCTCGCTGGCCTCACTCATGTCCTTAAATTCCGACAGCGGGATTGCGGTTACTCGGCTGTGGGAATTTAAGGATTTGCAGGAAGTCGCTGACATGAGCGAAGTCGGCGAACGGCAGGTGACAGGTGTTCCGACGGAGAGCACTGCCAAAGGTGAGCGGGCCGGCAGAAGGCGCTGAAGGTGCGGCCAGTTCTGCTGTCGGGTCACGGTGGCCGCTCGCAGCTCCCCGAGCTGCTTCTATCCCCAGCTACAGTGCGTGGCTTCGTGCCCGGAGAGCTGCGGTAGCGGTGAGTGAGTGAGATACTGGCAGTATCCCCGACACCCTCCTTCTCAACACTTGTGCCCTCCCCACAACTTTACCCCTGGCACAGACGCTACACACGCTGTGAAAGGAACTGTTCCCCCAATTGGTCTATTACTAGGAATCCTTGGGCAAATTGAAATGTCACTGTTTTTTATCTATCTATCTATCGGGGAGAACAATCTGCGCATGCGCGGTTTAATTTTTTTTTTAAAGCGGACTGAGTGCCTACCCCGAGTAATTACTCACGGCACGTGCCTGCTGTGGTTAGATCACTAGGAAGTATTTAAAGGAAAGGCAGATACATTTTTGAAGGAAAGATCAGAGAATTGAGAACTACATGGAACCAGCATGGAAGAGTTGAGTTGTGGAACAGAACAGCAACATTCAAATTGAACTTTGGCTAATGTTGAATTAGAATCTTGATAATGCATTTCTCCTTTAGTTAAGGATTAAGGCCTAGATGGTCGATTAAAAGTTTTATTTCTGCATGAGATTTAAAGTCACTTGCAAATCTTTTTTCCAAATAAAATAACAAATATGGGTTTAGTAACCTATCCATAAAGTATATTTTAAAACACATTTTAATAATGCCATCCCAAAGAATCATTTCAAGTGTGTGAGATTAAGGTTGAACAATTGTACAGCACTACCTTTGGATGTGGCAGTTGTTTCTTCTGATGGTAAAGGTTTGCACTGGATCACAGCAGCATTCTCAGTATTACTTCTTTCATCTTCAGTTTTCGCAAAAGCTTCAAATTCTGCATGTCGCTTTCTTTGTTTTCTTTTGGAGCCTGACCCCTCTGTGTTTTGACAACTTTCAGAAAGAGGAGAAACCTCCTACACAAATATTTAATAAAGGTAAAATATGAAACAGTTGAACTGTTAACTTCCAAGTTAGGTGGTAGATTAAACACCAGCTCTGAAATTTTACCTGTGAAGGCTGCTCAATGGCAGAACATTCCTGCTGATGTCCAGATTCATTCTGATTTTCTTTCTGCCCTTCTTTGCTTTCATTTGACAGCCTCCCCTTGCCCTGTCGTTTAGTCACATAAGAGTCTTCTCCTTTTTTCAAAACTGATGTAATGCTCTTATCATCTTCTGAAGCCTGGAAACAAATGGGCATACTGTATGTTCAAATTAACTTCATGCTTGTTCACAAAAGCAAATAGTTTATTGTGTACATTTTACATCCTTTTCATCAAAGCTACGTAGTCACTCCTTAGTGCAATTGCTGTTCCATTCTTGGGAGACAGTTATACAGCAAGGTAAAAGGACCCTCGGCCCAAATATGTCCACACCAATCAAGCTGCTCACTGTCAAACAAAGATTAGCTTCACCAATTTGGTTACAATCAGGGTTATTATTATAAATACAAGGACAGCATAGACCATTTGGTTCACTGCACCTATGCATTATTCAAATGTTCATGACTGATCTAATGACTTGGTCCACACACCTAGCTTTTCACCATTTTCAAAACATTTGTTCATGGGATAATAACATGACAGCAATGTCAGTGTTTCATTGTCCAATCTAAATTGCTCTAAACTGGCTGGTTTGCTTCTTTATTAGAAAAGAGCACTCGAGTCAGTTCAAAAGTCCTATTTGGGACAAAGGTTAAATATAATTACGGTATACAAGATTGATATACACTATAAAACCACTGATTTAAAACCTCAAGTTGATAGAACTTAAACTGTTAGTTCTAGATCAATAAAACTCTAGCCTCTATACCTAATGCATTAACTTATCTACCATGTCAGAACTATATATTCCTTGGTAGACAAAAGTGCTGAAGAAACTCAGCGGGTGCGGCAGCATCTATGGAACGAAGGAAATAGGCAACGTTTCAGGCCGAAACCCTTCTTCAGACTCCTTGCTACCTTCATATACAGTAACCATTTTATCAACTTTTGGGGGGAATAAAACACGAATCTCAGATAAAATATACATCTGACCATTTGTGAAGGTTTCTGTTTCCACCCAAGGGTGATCCCATCACTTCTCCCCGATAACTTAAAAATAATTTCTACATTTCAGGGACTATAGCCCTAGTTTCAGTCATTTCTTCTCCACAGCTAATAAGATATTCCTAAGAAGTGGCATTGTAGATTGGTTCACAATAACTCAGCTGTGGTCCAAACAATACTCTATAACTAGCATAACCTATCTCCTTGTATTTAAGCCCATGAGCATCATTCCACGAGATGACATTTCCTATTAAAGCAAAGTCACAAGATTCTGGGACTCCACTACATCTTGCGCTTCATCATTTATAATTGCAACATGTTACCGCAATCCTGTAAGTCACGTCACATTCAGGCTGTACAACATGTCCAGGTAATCATTCATGGGAGTATCATGACACAATTGATCCGGTTTCAAAATTTGACATTTACAAGAAGCAATTTAAATGCCATGCAATGCATGAAAACAACCTTCCCCTCAATGTCAGCAAGACAAAGGAGATACTGATCGACTTCAGGAAGCCAAGTTGTACACATACTCCAGTTTGCATTGACGGTGCTGAAGCAGAGATGGAGTCAATATCATCTCCAACTTCCCCTGTACCACCCATATAGAAGCAACAACCAAAAAAGCAAACTGACACCTCTACTTCCTTAGAATGCTTATGAAGTTTGGAATGTCCCCTACAACTCTCATCAATTTCTACAGATGCACCATAAGAAGCATTTTATCAGGATGCATCATAGTTGGTTTGGGAGCAGCTCTATCCAAGACCACAAGAAATTGCAGCACATTATAGATGCAGCCCAGACCATTACATAAGTGTGAAAACACACACCTTCAGATTCAAGGACAGTTTCTTCCCAATTGTTATCAGGCAACTGACTCGTCCTACCACAACTAGAGAGCAGTCCTAACTACTATCAATTTCATTGGTGACCTTCGGACTATCCTTGATCAGACTTTGCAGGCTTTACCTTGCACAAACCAGTATTCCCTTATGTATCTGTACACTGTAAATCGTCCGATTGTAATCATGTATTGTCTTGCTTCTGACTAGATAGCACGCCACATATTTTTATTGTACCTTGGTACACTTGACAATAAACTAAACATACTGGAATACCAAGCAAAAAAAACAGTTGGAGAAAGGTCCCAATCCAAAAGGTCAACTGTCCATTCCCCCACAGGAGCTGCCTAACCCACAGTGTTCCCCCAGCACTGTTTTTGAAGCTGAAATAAGGTAACTAAGATAAGGGGGGGGGGGGGGGAAACCACAGTTGAGGAAAAGGCAGCATGTAAAGTGCCACTGTTGCAAGTTCAGCAGAACAGGAGAAACTGATAGAAGGGAAATCTGACAAATATACTACGAGGAAACAGAGCCAAAACAGATGAAGGTTGTGTAGGGGTTGTTAACCTGAACTGGAGGGGAACCAGAGTAGTCCATCAGAAATTGGAAGGAGTGATGGGAAGGCAGAGGTTAGGACCAGAAAGTGTTAAAAGAAGGATAGGCAAATTAATATGGTGAGACTGTTGGGCTGAAATGTGTTTTTTTCAATGCAAGGAGAATTGTGAATAATGTAGATGAACCTAGAGCCTGGATTGATGCTTGGGTCTGTGATGTTGAGGTTATTATGGAACCATGGTTAGAAACATAGAAAATAGGTGCAGGAGTAGGTAATTCGCCCTTCGAGCCAGCACCACAATTCAATATGATCATGGTTGATTATACAAAATCAGTACCCCTTGCCAGAAGTGCGAGAGGGACATGGCTGGCAACCCAATTGTCCAGGGTTTCAATGGGAGGCAAAGAGGTGGAGGAATTGTGCTACTGATCAGAGAGACAGTCACAGAGACTTACTGGTTTGTCCATTGAGGCATGGCGGGCAGAGCTTAGTAATAAGGAATGTGCAAGCATTCTACTATCAGTAGGTATGTTACAAAACCTTCCTTCAGCGGCGCTGCAGTTCTGCACTGGCCGTGTGTGCAACTTTGGGGCCTTTGAGGGGGGGGGGGGGGGGTGGTTTAAAATGCAGGTTTTCTTCAGATTATACAAATCGATTTTGAACAGGCTGTTTAGTTGCTAAAGAAAAATCGCTTCCACTGCCGTTTTATTACGTTTATTAAAATTAGCGCTGGATAATTTAATAGCAGGAGTAAAATTAAAATCTTCTAATGCCGTCAACAGGACGGATCTCATGTAGGGAACAAGGCTATTTTTTACACCGTTTATTTTTTACATATAAACTTGCTTCTTAGGACGCCTTTAATCAAAATTTCACGTTGCAAAAAGGTGACTTAGGACCCATACAAACCGGCAGTGTTTTTCCTGCCGATATGGGGTTCAATTCACTGCAACCGCTACGTTCCAATCGATCGCGTTCCAAAAAAACCCACTCACAAGAGGATTAAAATGGCCATTAATTTACGGGAATTAAACATTAAATTCCTTCCAGTTGGCCTATAAATTCATGACAATGAGATTTAAAAATTATGTTTTATTGTGAATTCTTGTGTGAATGTTATTTGGACACTTAAGCTTTTTAAAAATATTAACCTTTTCTTAAGAAATGGATAGATGTTTAGATCTAATTGAATTTTGTAATTAGCTACAATTGGGTAACTAACTAATTATATGCTTTAATTTCAGGTCATCCAAGTAAGATTGTTTCATATTTGTTTCAGAATGCTTCAATCTATAATAACTGAAAATGCCATTCAGTTCTCTTAATTTTTAAGAACGTTATGGGCTTTTGATTGTCCTTGATCACAGCTTTTGTGTTAAGTCAATGGAAAAGCAATGGGGAACAAGATGCTAATTTCCGAGTATGAAAATGGCCATAACTTTTCTAATACTGAAGATATGAAAGTGAATTAGGTGTCAAATTAAACTTCTTTGTATGCTTTATCTGATGGGATAAATTGCAGCCTTGATTTTTTAAATCTCAAAATTTTGTAAAATTGCTACATGTCCCATTTCTGGCGCACACCGTACAACACTGTTTGCAACGTCTCGGATCACTTTGCAATTTTAAGAGCATGTTTGTTTATAATTAACCAAAACACGTTTTGCTTTATCATATCCCAAGTTTCTACCTGTACATCAGTGACGTCTTTCGGATGCTTTTCGTAATATTCTTGCAAGAGCTTACACAGCTTATCGGCCTGTGTTTAAAAATAAAAATGCAAAAGATTAGTGGAAGATTCGGCATAGCCCACGGTCGCCCACAACAGTAAATAGCGCGCCGAGTAGGAAGGACCTACAGATGCTGGTTTAAACCGAAGATCAACACAAAAATGCTGGAGTAACTCAGCAGGACCGCCAGCATCTCTGGCGAGAATGGGCGACATTACGGGTCGAGATCCTTCTTCAGACCGAAGATTATAGAGTGGGGTCATCTCCGCACTATGATCTTTGCTTCAGACAGATACGGTCCCGACCCGTTTGCTCCCTGTCCCGCTGAGTTACTCCAGCATTTTGTCTGCCTTCCAGGACCGAAGCAGGAAGCAAGAAGGGTGCTGGAGAAACTCAGCCGGTGAGGCAGCATCTATGGGAGCGAAGGAACGTTTCGGGCCGAAGCCCTTCTTCAGACTTGTGCAGAAGAAGGGTCTCCCCGCCATTGCTTGCTGCCCTCCGGGGAGATGCTGCATGATTTTGCGTCGATGTTCGGCGTTAACCAGCATCTGCAGTTTGCTTCCCGCGCAAGCAACGACGACGGTGATGGCGCTCACCTTCAGGTTGGCCTTGACGCCGCACTGCTTGGCGAGCTGCTGCAGGTCGCTGTACCTCAGCCGCTGCAGCTCCATCTCTCCCGCTCTTGTTGTCAACCTAACCGCCCCGCGCCCGTTTGAATTCTCGCCCGCACGCCGCCCATTGGCTGCAGCCGCCGCCCCCCCGTCACGTGACCGCCGATCGCCAGCGGACGGGGGGGGAGGGGGGGGACAAATCACGTGCAGGGGGGGTGGGACTCCAGGACACCAGGAGTAACAGCGGGGCATGCTCATCATTATGTTAAAGAAGGGACTACAGATGCTGGAGAAACTCAGCGGGTGCAGCAGCATCTAAGGAGCGAAGGGGATAGACCCTTCTCGACCCGAATGGGTGTATTTATGTATAGAATTGTAGTCAATGCCTTCTATGTTCTGTTGTGCTATGCAAAGAAAGATTTTCATTGTCCTGTCAGGGACACATGACAATAAACTCTTTTGACTCTTTGACTCTTCTTCGGCTTCTGCTCATTCATTACTTATTCAATGAGCTTTGCAACTTTTTTAAAAAAATTGTATTGATGTGTACTTGTGAGTATGACATATAGACACACACACACAAATACTGAACGTTTTTTTCTCGCTCGTTTGTTACATTGTTTACAGTGTACTGTTGTGCTGCTGCTAGTAAGAATTTCATTGTTCCATCTGGGACACAATGACAACAAAACACCCTTACAGAGAAACATAGAAAATAGGTGCAGGAGTAGGGCATTCGGCCCTTCGATCCTGCACCACCATTCAATATGATCATGGCTGATCATCCAACTCAGTATCCCGTACCTACCTTCTCTCCATACCCCCTGATCCCTCTAGCCACAAGGGCCACATCAAACTCCCTCTTAAATATAGCCAAATCAACTGGCCTCAACTACCTTCTGTGGCAGAGAATTCCACAGATTCACCACTCTCTGAAAAATGTTTTTCTCATCTCGGTCCTAAAAGACTTCCCCTTATCCTTAAACTGTGACCCCTTGTCCTGGACTTCCCCAACATCGGGAACAATTTTCCTGCATCTAGCCTGTCCAACCCCTTAAGAATTTTGTAAGTTTCTATAAGATCCCCCTCAATCTTCTATAGTCCCCCTATAAGATCCCCCCTCAAAATTCTAGCGAGTACAAGCTGAGTCTATCCAGCCTTTCTTCATATGAAAGTCCTGACATCCCAGGAATCAGTCTGGTGAACCTTCTCTGTACTCCCTCTATGGCAAGAATGTCTTCCCTCAGATTAGGAGACCAAAACTGTACGCAATACTCCAGGTGTGGTCTCACCAAGACCCTGTACAACTGCAGTAGAACCTCCCTGCTCCTATACTCAAATCCTCTTGACTCCTTCTGCCATCTTTTCAAGCAGCACGCACTTTCCCAA